>CM042690.1:145187303-146387303 GCA_023614405.1 Avena insularis | reverse complement strand
AATATAAATGCGTAGGACACCTTCAAAGTTCATAAGAGTGACTAGATACAATAGTTTAAAACAAGCAATATCAAAGTATGCATCAATCAACTAGTCTTGGGACAATGCACATAGAACTAAGAATGGCCACTATGCTCTCAAAGTAGGTGCATAAAGATAGAAGATGGAGACTCAATATAATGGTGGAAGAAAGGCCTTTTGTAAAAGGAAGTAGGGATTCAAGTCTCATAAAGAGCTTCCAAAAATTATGGTACTTATAGCTTTCAACTCTCATTGCCCCTATCATAAGCATCTTGAAGTGATTAAGGTTAAAGTGACACAACTAAGAGGATATGCTTGACAAGTTATAAATCGAAATCTCATGCCCCTTACTTACGAAGACCGATCCTCATGCTACTCAACTTCAGTCACGAGTAAGCTCTTGTCATTGTAAATACATGTGTATCATTAAGAACCGCCAACGGGGTACCCCTTGCACATGATACGAGAGCTTTCCCATAATCAAAATGACAAGACAAGTAGACAATGAGCATCTCAGTGATCTTTTTATTTGCTATTTGCATACGTTTTTATTGAGGATGCTTCATAGAGTGCTCATTATGGTGATGCTGCAAGTTTCCACCATGATTAGGCATGGCTTAGGCTAGCGGCCCAGGCGTTTCTCATAACAAGTGGAAGGTAAACAAAAGCATGAATATACTTGGAATAGCATAAGCTAGTAGGTAGGTATGGTGGACTCTTTGGAATAACTTGTTTTAGGGAGTTGGATGCATGAGTGGAACTCATACTTTATTGTGGAGGCTAGCAAAAGACTAGGAGCGACAAACTAAGAGAGCAATAATGGCCATAATCATGTAGAGCGACAAAACATCATTAATCAAAGCATAAAGTGATACTACAAGTTGAAAACTAAAGGATCATAAAGGCTTATGGTGACTTGGGATAGTCATAACATGGTGTGAACATGTGCCAAGTCAACCCAAATAAAGCATCAAAGGAGAATACCACTATACTATGCTTTAATATGCTAAAACAACGCATGATTCATCCAAGGCACATTAAGAAATCTCAATTGTTTATAACAAGTCATGCTATAGCAAAGAATACTAAGCATAAAGCCAAAACAATATCAAGCATGGCATGACAAAGCATAGCCACAGTCAAAAACAAGCTCTTTTTACCACATAGGCATGAACTTTCCTACTCTTTTTCAAACCAAACCAAACTATTTGCAAACCAAATGTAAGAAAGAGGGGGTCCAACCAATTTATTCAGAAAATTAAGCAAACCAAGCAAACTAAAACCAAAACTAAAACGAAAAATAAGACGCTCCAAGAAAAACACAACTGTGCATAAAACAATAAAAATGAAGCGTTTGGAAGAAACCTGGGATTTTTATTGATGAAGAAGGGGATGCCTTGGGCATCCCAAAGCTTTGACGCTTGTACTTCTTGGATATTTCTTGGGGTGACACGAGTGGCATCCCCAAGCTTGAGTTTTAGTCCATCCTTCATCTCATTACTCATTCCTTCCATACTCCTGAAATTTTTCCTTCATACAAAACTTCACACAATCTTTATTAGTAACATTAGTGCACTCAAGATAAATAAGTCTTAAAGTTCAGTTATAATACCAAATAAACTTCCATTAGAACACTATCTACTGTAGCACTTCCCTCAAAAAGCTCAATTCCCCAAAAGAACTCAAAAAGGAACCAACAAGAAGCAAATGCAGAAAATGGCAGAAATCTGTCAAAACAGACCAGCAGGTAAAGACGAATTTTTTCGAAGAACTTCTGTTGCTCAAATCAAAAAGTGTTGAACTAACTAAAGTTAGATAACAACCTGCGGCAGAAGCACAAAAAATTACAGCTCAATCCGACATACAGAGCTCTCTCATGAATTTTTACGGTGAAGCACAGAAATCTGTTTCGGGACAGCAACTTTCCCAATCATTACTTTTCTCTCATTAGAGTTACTCTTGGCACAACAAGCAAATAAAAAGGATAAAGAGCGGTTATTACTGAAGTAATAACTTCCAAGACTCAACTAAAACTCTTGGGTTATCTTTTGGGTCCGCAGCATAGAAAACAAAAAAATTCCTACGGTGTGAACTACACGCCAAGATCTATCTACTAGGTACAAAGCAAACGGGTGGAAATACATTCATAGAGAACTTACCCTCGAAGACAACGAGCTTTGTTAATGAGTAGGAACTCGTGGTTGATGTAGTTGTACACTTGCCGATCTCAAGATCGTGAGGAAGTCCGAGCGTCGCAACTCAGCAGCGCATCCGCACTCGCACACACGTTCAAGCCACCGGACAACCTCCACCTCCTCGCTCCAACGATCCAGTGGAAGCAGCAACTCCTTCCAGACGAAATGCCATCGGGAACATGTATCTCGCTAATCCAAGACCATGGGGAAATAATTCTAGAGGGGGAGAGAGATCCTTCACAAGGAGGTGTGTGGATGAAGGAGGGAATGGGTGGCCTTTTATAGGAGGAGGGGGGTTGCCCCCTCTCTGCATGGTCGCATGGGGGTGACCTCACCTCCCCCATTCATGTGGTGGTAACTCCTCCACATTAAAATGCCTCTTCACATTCCCTTTTAAAGTCTCCACTTTAAATGCATTAAGTTTCTCCAAATTTAATGCTCTCTCATTTAATAAAACTCTTTTATTAAATTTATTCAGAATTTTGTTAATTACTTTAATTAACAAACATTCACATATAGCCCCTTGCAATATTTCAATATCACATGCAAAACCACCTTCTGCAATTTCACCCGAAACAATTTCCGGTTTCTATTGAAACAATTCCTGCGCTTTGCAATTCTTTCGTCTGAAACATATGTGCTCCAAAATGGTGTCCGGTAACTCTTAAGTGTGCCACCCTACGGTTTGCGAATAATGCAGACATGATCGAGACCCTTCTCCGATCAATAATCAGCAGCGGGACCTGGAGATCCGTACTGACTCCTACACATTCAACGATGACTCCTGTGATCGTGAGAACCTTTAACGCTTGTAACTAAATCCCTTTGTCTCTCGATATATTACATGTCCGAGATTCGATCATCGGTATCTCCATACCTAGTTTGATCTCGTTACCGACATGCACTCTTTTCTCGTTCCCGTGATATAACATTCTAGTGATCACATCACTTGCTTGCAAGCTATCCTAATGTGATATCACCGAGAGGGCCCAGAGTATATCTATCCGTCATCTGGATTGACAAATTCCACTCTTGATCCATGAGCCTCAACATAACACCTTCGTAGCACTGAACCCATCTTTATAGTCACCCTGTTACGGTGTGATGTTTGATGTTATCAAGATACTCTTCCGGTGTTAGCAATTAACATGATCTCATGGTCTAAGGATAAAGATTACTTCGTATGATGTTATAGCAATATAAACACAATGACTTGATCGTAATGCTATACTTCGGATGAATGTTCATCACATCATTCCACCAATGGTGTGAACTTGTTATTAACAACATCCAATGTCCATGATCAGGAAACCTTGATCATCTTGTTAATTAACAAGCTAGTCTATAAGAGAGGCATGACTAGGAACCCTTTTTGTTTATTAAACACACATGTATTGATGTTTCCTATCAATACAATTATAGCATGTAAAATAAACATCTATCATATACAAGGAATACATAATAACAACTTTATTATTGCCTCTCAGGGCATATTTCCTTCATTATCTCCCAACAAGTACTTTTCTTTAACGCCTTTAAGTTAGGCAAAAGCAAAAACTGAAAATGGATAAAATGGAAGTAAGCGGAGATAATCATGGTGGAAACATTGTTTTGTTCAATGAAATCCTTTTGTTAACAAGGTTGATCAGGTCTTGTTACCAAAACAATTTCATATGATACAAAACTTTGTATTCCACTAATGATTATGTTACCTCAACCTTGATAGCAATGGTCCCAATCATAATAGTTTCAAATTTTTCTCTTGGTATGGGACAATATATTTCTCCAACTTGAATGCCCTCAACATGTTCAATTGAATTCAAGCCATAAGTCCTTTCAATCTTCTTGGGGAAATAGACAATATGTTCCTTGTCATTAACATTGAAGGTCACCTTCCCTTGATTATAATTAATAACAACTCCTGCAGTATTTAAGAAAAGGTCTCCCAAGAATAGTAGACATATTATCATCTTCAGGCATAAAAGTTTGAGATGATGCTCTCATAAGAAATATGAGTTGAAGTAAAAGAGAGCATCAAGAAGCAAATTCAAAACACATTTAAGTCTAACCCACTTCCTATTCATAGGAATCGTGTATGCAAATAAATTCGCAAAGAACAAAGTGACGGGCATAGGAAGATAAAACAAGAGTAACTTCAAAACTTTCAGCACATAGAGAGGTGTTTCAATACCATGAAAACTTATACAACCATATTTTCCTCTCTCATAATAATTTTCAGTAGCCTCATGAATAAACTCAACAATATAACTATCACATAAAGCATGCTCTTCATGATCTACAAGCACTAGAGCTTTATTATAAACATTTTCAAAAGAAACCTCGAGAACATAACATTCATCCTCCTTTAGTAAGCATGGAGGACAATCAAATAATGTAAGGGATAAAGAGTTACTCCCATTAGAAGGTAGGCATGGGTAGCTAATCCATTCTTCCTCCTTTTGTTCATCACTCTCCTCCTCTTTTTCATCTAATGAGATTTCAGGTTCATCAATTTCTTCTTCCATAGGATCCTGCAAGGCATTAGTCTCTTCCATAGGGTCCTGCAAGGCATTAGTCTCTTCCATTTGTGGAAAGCATCTATTAAAATATTCAAGGATATGGCTATTTTCATCCTTGTAATTATCAAAGCAAAATTTAAGTATACCATAAACCTCATATTTTTAAGGTGAATCATCAATATTTTCAAGCAAACTAGCAAGTTCAAAAGCACCCTTCCAAGCAATAAATTCTTCAATTTGTTCCGCATCATAAAAGTCATAAATTCCTTTAGCATAGGAAGATATGGTATCATTATCACTATACTCACATTGAAAAGGGAGGTGTTTATACCTCTTTCTGCAACAAGACTCATCACAGCAATAAGTAACACTATAAGTAGAGCACACGTTTCTAGCAATGGTATACAATCTATCAATTTGTTTCCATAAGTGTTTCCCTTTTTGTGACAAGCGGTGTTCCTTATAATAATATTTTTGATCTTCCGAGAACCCACCTTGCCAATAAGCTTCAGTTTCAAAGAAACCAACCATTGACACAAGCATGATAAAGCAAGACAATAACAGACCAACGAAAATAACAACTAGAGTAGGAACTAATTTTTTTGTATTTTCAATAAAGAAAGAAGCAAACAAGGAAGAAATAAACTTAGCTTGAACAATAGTGAATCCAATTGGACTTGATAAATAAAGCTATGCTCCCCGGCAATGACGCCAGAAAATAGTCTTGATGACCCACAAGTATAGGGGGTGTATCGCAGTATTTTCGAGGGAAGTGAAACCCAATTTATTGATTCGACACAAGGGGAGCCAAAGAATATTTATAAGCCTTAACAACTGAGTTGTCAATTCAGCTGCACTGAAACAATCTTGCTCACGCAGTTTATCAAGAGCAACAGCTTTGTAGTAGGAATAGTGAAGTAGCAAAGAGTAAAGTAAAGATAGCGATAACAATAGCGATTGGGATTCGAGTGCGGTAGGCATAGGGATGGATGGACGGGCGTTGCATGGACAAGACAATTCACATAGCAATCAGAACATAGGGCAATTGTAGATAAATAATATAAAGCATCCAAGTACTAGACAATCCTAGGCATGTGTTCCATATATAGTCATACGTGCTCGCAATGAGAACTTGCACAACATCTTTTGTCCTGCCAGCCCGTTTGCAGCGGGGCCTCTAGGGAAATACTGGCAATTAAGGTGCTCCTTTTAATAGAGCACCGGAGCAAAGCATTAATACTCCGTGAACACATGTGATCCTTACATCAAAGCCTTTCCCTTCCGGTTATCCCGATTTCTGTCACTTCGGGGCCATAGGTTCCGGACAACGACGTGTGTATACAACTTGTAGATAAGACCAAAAACAATACTATCATAATGAATCAATAATAAGTTCAGATCTGAAATCATGGCACTCGGGCCCTAGTGACAAGCATTAAGCACAACAAGTTGCAACAAAGTCATAAAGCACTAATAAAAGATACTAGGCACCATGCCCTAATAATCTGATGTCATTACATGAACGATCTCATCCAATCCCTACCATCCCCATAGCCTATAGCGGGGGATTACTCACTCATAGATGGGGGAAACATGGATGGTCGATGAAGATGATGGTGGAGATCGATGGAGATGGCTCCGGGGGCACTTCCCCGTCCCGGCAGGGTGCCAGAACAGAGACTTTCTGTCCCCTCGAATCTCCCCTTCGGTGGCGGTGGCGCAGCGGTACTTTTCGTGGAAAAATGTCGAACCCCCCAAAGTTTTTAGGTCAGAAGGCTTCTTATAGGCGAAGAGGGAGACCGAGGGGGTGCCTGGGGCCACCACACCATACCCTGGTGCGGCCAGGCCCAGCCCGCGCCTAGGGGTGGTGTGGCCCCTGCCCTCCTCCGCCTCGTATTCGCTCCTAGAGTCTTCTCGAAAAATAGGCACTTTGGCTTTTGTCCCGTCCAATTCGAGAATATTCATTTTCGACTTTCCGGAACCAAAAACAGCAGAAAAGCAGGTAGGCATTGTGGCTCTTGTTAATAGGTTAGTCTAAGAAATCATATGAAAAGTACTCCAAAGTGTGGACAAAACACAAGAAAGTAGATAAAACCAAGCATGGAGCATCAAAAATTATAGATACATTTGCAATGTATCATGTACCCGGATCGTGTGGGTAAAGTGTACAACCTCTGCAGAGTGTAAATCTATTCGAATAGCCATGTCCGCGGTTAAGGACGGGTTGGACAAACTTCTGTAGAGCGGTGCTGGTTTTGATTTAAAAAAGGATTTCAGAAAAGAAATGGTTTTGGAAATGTTTTGGCCATGGGATGGTCGGAAAGGATACCTGTTCTGACCATGGGATGGTCAGGAAGGTATGGAAGGAGTTTGGTCATGGGACGACCTGAAAACGGGAGCAAATGGGTGACCCAGTCCTAATGTTTTTCCAAAACTTTTCAAAAAGGTTTCCAAAACGTTTTACAAAAGTTTTCAACAAAGATATGTAGATGCTATATCTACAAGAGAAACTATTTGAGAAAGGAACCCCTCTTGGAGCCCTCCTACTACCACAACCATAGTGCATATCCTCTTGTTATTACTGTTATCCTAAGGTGGTTTGCGAGTACATTCAATGTATTCACTGGCATTGTCTCTGGCTATTAACTTGGTCAGATTACAAGAAGAAGAGGATGTTGGAGACTGTGCGAGCTAGGACGTTCTCCCAGACAGATGCCTGTAGGTTAAGGCATGGATCGGGGTCTACGATTAATGAAGTTCCGCTGTTATTGATCAATGTAGCCTTAAGGGCAAATAAGGTATGACACGTATTCGTCATGTATTGGATGTCTAGTTTGATACTTGTCGGTTATGCGCCCCGACTAACTGATCATGGGATCGTGGTTGTATGCATAACAGGGATTCTCGGAGGATTAATCCGGGGGGCCCACAGTCATTTCTTCGGGAGTTGGTACTGATCCCATGAATCAAGCTTACGACATGTCTTCTTGGGGTCAAAAGGGGCCAACCCGAAGGATTGACCCTCAATTTTCTAGTCCTTGATGTAAAACCATTTGGTTTTCCATCCTTGGACAGAATCCATAATTTTGAA
Source organism: Avena insularis (assembly GCA_023614405.1). Lineage (NCBI taxonomy): Eukaryota > Viridiplantae > Streptophyta > Magnoliopsida > Poales > Poaceae > Avena > Avena insularis. The sequence continues at coordinate 146,379,477 of CM042690.1, read as the reverse complement.
GTCGAAGTAGTCAACTTCAGAGCGAATAGAGAAAATGGCGCCACCGACATCATGAACAAGAGTATCGGTGGCATTGCGACGGACATAGAAGACAACTTCCACATGCCCCAATGGGAATGGATCCTGAGGAAGCATTCGCAAACAGTGACAAAGCAGGCAACATGAAGCATGTAATTAGGCGTGAGCTAATAGAGATGCACACCATAGACAAAGAGAATGCCTTGAAGGAATTCACAAATAGGAAGAGAGATGCTACGATAGAAGAAGGAAATAAATATTACCCGCCAGCCAGATTTGGGGGTTGGGGCAGCCTCGTCCCCTGGGAGCTTGAAGGAGCCCTCTTCAGGGAGACCGAAGTTCTGCGCATCATGCAGATCTCGCGTGGTACACTTCATCGAAGCCCATCCGAGAGCCCTCTTCTTCGTGGTCTTGGTGGTCGCACTGGAAGTTCCAACCTTCCTTTTCCCCATGCTGGCTGAAAAGCAACACAGGCGCGTGAATAGGAAGGAGTAGGCGAAAGCAGCAAACACAGGTGCAGCGCAAGGAAGAAGACGAAGGCACCAAGAGAAGGTAGTAAAATAGTAAAACGATTCTCCCCTCCTTTATAAAGAGAAGAAGCGCAAAGCTCAACCGTTCGATAAAAAATCGAACCATCAAGACACACATGATGATGGCACGTGTCAAAGTTTCACAGAAGGAAAAAATCGTGGGCAGTTATTACTGCAATAAAAATGGAGGAAACTCACACGAATGCCTCGATCTTCGCGTGAAAAGGGGTCCGTGTAGTCAAAAAACTCCGCTGACACGTCGCTCACGCTGCTCACGTGTCATCATTACTGCAGCATGAGCCCACAATCGAAACTTCCTATCGAGACATGTCTCTCAGAAGCCACAATGCAACTTCGTAAGTAGTGACGTCATAACATGCAAGTGATAAATACTTCGGCTCTATTTAAGGGAAAGACCCGAGAAAGTATTTACAAAGACCTGAGTTGAAGTAAATTTCTCAGCAAAAGAAACTTCGAACCTATAATCGAATACAAATATTCGACTGTAGCCTCGGGGGCTACTCCCATCAGGAGCGCTGGCCACGCACCCGACAAAATATCAAGGTGGTCTTACAAGAATGACTAAAATAAAAGTTTTTTGCAGATAATTAAAGACTTCGATCCTATGTTCCGATGCAGGCATCCGAATATAGCCTCGGGGGCTACTCTCACCATGAGCGTCATTGCGCACCCAACAAAAAAGTTCGTTATGTAAAGACAAGACCCGAAGAAAAATTATCCTCATATGTTAAAAACATACCTGATAAAACCAATGAGTATTACATATATGTATCTTCAAAAGTTACTCCCATCGGGAGTGTCTACAAAACATCATCCGAGAAAAAAACTGGTAAACTTCAGTAATTCCAGCAGCCAAGCAAGCCAGTCGATGAAATTATTATAAAAATCTCGGATCGCGCCCGACGCGGTAAAAAATCCGAATGTCGCGTTCATGACATGAAGGTAAGATCCCGGGATTCATCCTGTGTGGCCTGGTAATCGCACAAGAATGCGCTCTGCTAGTAAATTATCCGTATCGACAATATGATGAAAAATCCCGACGAACACGTTGGGTACCCGATATAATAGGACTAGAATTCAGTATTCGATAAGACCTCAATGGCTCGAACTGGATTATGCCAGCAAAACTCCGAGTTTAAGCCTAGGGACTTGAATTTGATGTAGGTCTACTGTGTTTTTGCCAGGAGCAATTAACTGATTCTAGATCCGTCGAATGCATCAGGCTTGTTGTACCAAATTCCTACAAGCTTTAGATAAAATATCTCATAGAAACTTTGATTATAAATCTTTAAAAATATCTTTGAGACTCAACCCGAATCTATGATTCGGATGGATTCTCGGAAGCTACCGACATGGATATGATTACTCGGGTACTTATGTTTGATTACCCTAGCTACATAAAGGCTCGTGGCCCATGAAGACAAAAGAAGTAGGCCAGGAGGCATTCGACGGAAGTCACAGTTTTGCTAGATAAGAAAATATGAACCGACATTGTATTAGTGTTGTAATCACGAATATGTAACCTATCCGTATACAGTCTCGGGACCCAGCCTATTATATATAGGCTGTGAGGAGCCGACAGAGAGGTACTGAAAAACTCTCAAACAACCTGTAACCTTATTGTCCATCGATAATCATATGACTTCGACTTTCTTGTTTGTCTGACATCCGACGAAATCCCTAGCTTTCTCTTTTTTCTCAAAAACCTAAGTCCATAACCATGGACATTGCCGAGGTTGCGCCTCGTCAGTGACCCTCTCTATGCGAAAATGCATAACTCTCAAAATCAGTAAGACATGTTGGCAACATGCCTTAATGAGTTTATGTTGGCTATAACTAGCAAAGGTGCCATCCCACAGGGCATTCTTGAAAGAACACACCTATATGAGCTCGACTGAAAATGTCGCGGTCTATGAGACTTGGATGGTCTCTAGTAAACTCACGAAGAAACCAGGGAGTATGACGCATACGCTCCAACCCGCGGGGTTGGATACTGGTAGCCATGTACTAGTTATGGTTTTGAGTGAAATCAATTGGCACCAAAGTTACAATTCAAGGTTCGTCCATTGTTCAAGTTGCTTATAGACGTAGCTCAAGATTCTATGTGGAAGTTCAACTTAATAGTCTCTACTGAAACATTGCTATATAAACAAATAGCGAGGATTGACAAATCTTGAAATGTGCATTTGAGATCTGGTGGGATATTGTTAGAATATGGGCTAAATCCATTGGCCCATGTAATATTTTAGATTTTTCCTAAATCTCAAATCCCAAGTGTGTGGAATCCCATATGTGATTTGACTTAAGTTGATGGCAGCTCGCATGTGTGTGTGGCAAGAGGAATGGGAGCTAAAGTTTCGTCCCACATGAAAATTTGGAGGAGAGTTGCACCATCTTATAATATGAAGTGTCTGACCACTTTGTAAGTGACTGACAAGAGAAGTGCTACACACGCGCTCCTCTTTTTTCGACGCCGCTCGTCTCATCACGACGCGCGCACTCGTCATGGTTTATGGAATGAGCCTCGAGCCGAGCTTATCTTTTTGTTGCTCAGGAAAACTGGTACGGTTTTGACAGACGTGTTAAAAATTAGTGATCCGGGTCGCTCCCGGATCATGAGCTACTGTAACCGACCCGAACTCGTGCGCGGTGTGGCATTGTCCCACGTTGTGCCCTATACGGTTTCTCGAGCTGCTCTATATAAGCGCTTGTGCGGCTTCCACCATGCACACCGCCGAACCAATCTAGGGTTTGCCAGCCTCTCTGTTTGCGCCACCACCACAGTCTACTCCATCCCGTGTGCTGGTGTGCACCGGCGGACGGGAGAGAAGGTCTCCGGAACCACTTGCCTTTGTGATCTTTGTACGGGAGAGGGCGAATAACGTTTTTGGGAAGCGCTCTGTGCAACTGCTCAAGTTCGTCATCACGTCGCGTCTTTCCGGGCGATTTCCTTGTCCACGAGCGACTCGTCTTCAACACCAACTTCTTTAATAGTCCACGACAACCTATGCACCAACGACGATCTATGCACCAACGACGACTACATCAGCAACTGATTAGTACATATACCATGATTCGATCTGTTGCTATACTATGATTGTTATCGCGTATGTAGTGCTACTCTTCATGTTGATTAATACATCTAGTATGTTAGAGTTTCACGTGATTGTTGCTGTTGATGTCATTATTTATATTCTGAAATTAATTATGAAAATTATGCCTAATAATTCAACTTTGTACTCTCAAAAGTATTGTTCAAGAAGGTGAAATGTCACCTAAGAAGAAGCAAAGAAAGTCTTTGACTAACTTCAGCTTATAAGGTGAAGTGTCATCTACCAAATGTACTGCTACTATCAAAACTGTACAAAAGACGCAAAGGCGTTAGCCAGTTCCTTTCCGATGACTCCAAAATGATGAAAGTGATCTGAGGTTTGGTCACAAACTTCCGGTGTATAGTACTGTACTTTTGAATGGGACTACTCTTCCCGTGTCGGTACGGGGTTTATTTTGAGTTCTTGTTCTACACGATACTTCACGCTAAAAACAATTGTATTTTATTTATTTCGAGGGATCAGGGCCGTTTATTGCACCCTTCCGTAGCTCGCACTTGCCCGTCACCTCCCCATTTCCCGTCTCGCACAGACCCCCTACTCTCCCCCGCCTCGCCTCCCGCACCCATGGAGATCACCGGCGGCCCGCGCGGCCGCCTCCTCGTCATCCCCTTCCTCGTATTCGCCGCCGTCGTCCTCGCCTCCTCCCCCGCCTGCGCCTTCTACCTCCCCGGCGTCGCACCCCGCGACTTCCAGAAGGTTATCAGTCCATCCCCCACCCGCCCTTCTCCTCGTCGGATCTAGCTCTACGTGACTTCCCGGTTGCCCGTGCCGGTGGATCTAGGCGTACCGGTAGGCGCGGCCTCAGATCTGACTCCCCACACTTTGTCCCCCCCATGCTTGGAAGGTTTCCCCCGCATTTGGACGATTATTAGGTTCAGGGTTTAGTGATCTGGGCAATGGAAGTGCCGAGCGAAATGTCTGGATTATGTTAGCTTGCGTCTGCGTTTTGGGCGTACGTGAAGGTAGTGGGAAAGCCCGCTTAGCCTTTGATGGTTTGTGATTAGTTTTGTTTACCACGGTGCATCTTGTTAGTTCCCGTGGTCGAATTCTGATGTTGTCTTAGTTCTCCTTAGCATGACTGGCAGTGGTATTGCACAGCATAGGGAAGTTCGTGATATGATTTTACTCTGGTGCGGGTCACGCTTTCTGCTTGTTTGAGTTCATCAAGAGGTGTAGCCACATCATCACTTCGTGGCTTGGTTTGGTTGCTTTTTGGTTTAGTCTCCTTTGTACTATTGCAGAACATATATTTACGTGGGTGGTAAGCTATTTTAGACTTGTAGGTAGAAAAGTCAGCAGGTACCTGCTGCTGTTTTATGTTGGAGGGTTTCATGGAGATTGCAAGCAATGCAACCATATGATGGCAGGAAACTACAGCAATGGAAGTGACATGAACTGAAGCCTTTTCTTCGACTAACTTGCTAGGGCCTATGTGTTTCCATATGATGGCAGGAAACTGCAACAAATATATATTTTCCCTTAGTCTTGTAGATGTATAGAGTTGTTATTTTAGAATGCCCAAATCATCTAAAAATGTCATGTGTATCCCGAGTTCCTTTTTCTGTTCGACTATCACAATATAATTCGTTTGGAATAGACACATAGGGCCTGCTCTTTACCCATTTTAAAGCACATATGGTTATCTTAGTTGGATGCTATTCTGATGAGTATCAAATTTCTAGAAGTATAATCTACAATAGTGAATTTTATGTTAAGGCCTTAAGGTGTTCCATGTGCTTGGCGATCTACTTGAAGAGGCCCCACCTGTAAACGTCTGCATGGTTATTTTCTCCTAATCCAGTTACTACCTCAGGAGATCAGGAGAACTAGATACATTTTGTATTGCTCACTTGCATATTGTTCTCAATGCCGTTAAGTTGAGGTGTTCATTGAGTTCATTATTACATGTTGATAGAATCATCTTGTTTATGGGCCACTTGTTTCGTTAATGACTTCCATTTCTTCCGAGAAAAGGTTACCAACTTACTGCATAATTATTCAGTTACCATTTAATAAAAAAACTTCTAGAGTTAGTTGTTTGGCACTTTCATCCATTTTCCTGTACATATGCTCTCCCTTTGCCCAATTGTTTTCATAGGTTGACTAACCGTTCGTATTGTTGCAGGATGACGATCTCCAGGTGAAGGTCAACAAGCTGTCATCTATAAAGACACAACTTCCATATGACTATTATTTCCTGGACTACTGCAAACCTGAGGCGATTAAGAACAGTGCTGAAAACTTAGGAGAAGTCCTTCGTGGGGACCGCATTGAAAATTCTGTCTATAATGTAAGTATACTACCTGTGTATTTTGCATTAATTATTCTATAAATGATGTTGCCTGTTACTCCCTCCGTTCCAAAATATAAGATGTTTTAGCTTTTGTGAAACAAATGCATCTAGACGTCTTTTAGTGTATGGATTCGGAGTGAACCTACACACTAAAAGTCATCTAGATACATTTGTGTCACAAAAGCTAAAACATCTTGTATTTTGGAATGGAGGGGGTAGATCTAAGGGTCTCGGCAGCAGGGCAACATAATATGAGAAGTTCTATTCTCTTTAACTCAGTTTAATTTTTGAATGCTTACAGTTCAAGATGAGGAGGGACGAGAGTTGCAAAGTTGTTTGTCGACCAAAGCTTTCTCCAGAAGCTGCAAAGAATTTCAAAGAAAAGATCGATGATGAATATCGAGTGAACATGTATGTATGATCTGATTTTGAAGTTATTGCTATTGCCAGTTGATTAACATGGCCATGTAGCCACCTTAAATATGATACTGGTTCTTGTGGTATATGTTCAGCATATGATGTACTCCCTTCGTTTCAAATTATAAGATTTTTTGGAAAGCTGAAATAGCCTTCTAAAACATCTTATAATTTGGAACAGAGGTAGTATGTATTACAGTGCCTAACAATGTGTTTTCTTCTCCTTTTTCTATCAGGATTTTGGATAATCTCCCAGTTGTGGTCCCTAGGCAGACACGGGAAGGAAGCCAAGCACCGGGCTTTGAGCATGGTTACCGTGTTGGCTACAAGGTTAGTATCTCACCTAGTCTATTGATACTCGTTGAATCTTGAAATATTTATCAAAGCAGTTATTTAGTTTGGGCACAATATTGGCAGCTCAAGGATGACAAGTACTATATTAACAATCACTTGAGCTTTAAAGTCTTGTACCATGAAGACCTAAACTCCCCAGATGCTCGTATCGTTGGCTTCCATGTGATTCCTAGCAGGTATGGCTACTTGGTCATGTCTAACTTAGCATGCCTCATGGTGTAATTGATATTGATCTATTTTTTATGGTTCTGTATGCATAGCTGACCAGTGTGAAACCAATTGAATTTCCTGTTCATTGAGTGTTTTGATCAGTTCATTGAATTCAAATGGATTAATAGGATATATTAAATGTTCAACATAGCCAATTTTTAGCAGAAATTTTAGCTTGGCCTTTATAGATTTTTATTTTATCTAAAGGTACATGTTCTCATGATGACTTGTCTAATTCACTCTCCACCTGTATACAGCATTAAGCATGAATATGGTGCCTGGGATGATAAGAATCCTTCAGTGCAGACTTGTAATGCTAACACTAAGATAACTCCTGGTAGCCACACACCTCAAGAGGTTGCTCCGGATGCATATGTTGTATTCTCCTACGACGTTACCTTTGAGGTATATTTCCTTTCTCAGTATCCTCTCTTTCTGATATTCTTGTTCCTGTCATGTTGGTTAATTTGCAACCGGGCTGCTGCAGGCTAGTGAGATCATATGGGCATCTCGCTGGGATGTCTACCTTCTTTCTAGTGACAGCCAAATCCACTGGTTTTCAATCATTAACTCCCTGATGATTGTCCTTTTCCTCTCTGGCATGATAGCCATGATTATGATGAGAACCCTTTACAAGGACATAGCAAACTATAATCAGCTTGACAATCAGGAGGAGGCCCAAGAAGAAACTGGGTGGAAGTTAGTGCATGGTGACGCCTTCAGGCCTCCTGTTCATTCAGGCCTTCTTTGTGTTTATGTTGGAACTGGTGTGCAATTCTTTGGTATGACAGTGGTTACCATGATGTTTGCGCTACTTGGATTCTTGTCCCCTGCAAACCGCGGAGGACTCATGACTGCTATGGTCCTTTTGTGGGTTTTCATGGGTGTATTGGCGGGTTACACATCATCCCGCCTCTACAAGATGTTCAAGGGCAATGAGTGGAAGAAGATAACCCTCAAAACTGCCTTCATGTTTCCTGGTATAATCTTTGGGGTCTTTTTCGTCCTGAATGCCCTTATCTGGGGTGAGAAATCATCTGGTGCAGTTCCTTTCGGGACAATGTTCGCTCTGTTCCTCCTCTGGTTTGGCATCTCTGTGCCACTTGTCTTTGTTGGAAGTTTCTTGGGATTCAAGCAACCAGCTATTGAGGATCCAGTTAAAACAAACAAGATCCCCAGGCAAATTCCTGAGCAAGCATGGTACCTGCAGCCAGCTTTCTCAATACTTGCTGGTGGCATATTGCCATTTGGTGCTGTCTTCATTGAGCTATTCTTCATCCTCACATCCATCTGGCTGAACCAGTTCTACTACATCTTTGGCTTCCTCTTCATAGTCTTCGTCATTCTCCTGGTAACTTGTGCTGAGATCACAATTGTGCTCTGCTACTTCCAGCTATGCAGCGAGGACTACCACTGGTGGTGGAGGGCATACCTGACTGCAGGCTCTTCAGCTCTATATCTGTTTGCTTATGCTATCTTCTACTTCTTCAACAAGCTGGAGATCACAAAGCTTGTGTCGGGCATTCTGTACTTTGGTTACATGCTGATCATTTCTTATGCCTTCTTTGTGCTGACTGGCACTATTGGCTTCTATGCCTGCTTCTGGTTTGTGAGGAAGATATACGCTTCTGTGAAGATCGACTGATGTAGCAACTGTCAAGATAAGCTTCCTGTCTGCTTCTAGAGCATCTCCCAGACAAGATTTTATTGCAATCTCATACATGGTGCTGCTCAGTTGTGATATACATATAAAGGAAACTTGGATTTGAGATGGGATTCCATGGTTTTGGTAGAATGTGTAGCCTGGTAGGAGTAAGAATTGTCGGATGTTCACGGATGTTCAAGAGAGAATTCGATACTCGTTGCAGCTTTTAGCATGGCTTATGTAATTCTAAAGATACGGAGTGCTCTTGTACTGTTTTGGATCTCGATTGACCGTGCCTGTTCAATTTATTTTGTGCCTTGTCCATACTACGCTGGAGATGATACGAACTATTTCTTGCAGAATACTTTCTCGTTGCTGGAATGGTTTCGTCTCTTAGGGGTTTCAGTATACCCTGATACTGCTGTCTTTACTTTGTTACTATCTGAGAGCAGTTGTCTTACATGTGTCTATCACATGGTAAGTGCGTAGATATTTGAATAATATAGCTTCTAGCGCCCTATTAACTATGTTAAGACGTGGCATACGTGTACTTCATGTTCATTTTGTGAAAGAGGTTGGAAACTAGTCGCCGTTCGATTGCATTTGTGCTGATCTGTCATGTACTAAAATTAGAATATGCAGGTATGCCAGTTTTTTTTAAGAATATTTAGGATATTCTCAGTGGGTGCATACTAAATTTGCATCTGACATGCTGATATGACTTTTCTGTAAACAGTTTTACACATATTTTGATCAACTTCTTGGTGAATAGAGATTCTTGATTTCCATTAGAGCATCTCCAACAGGTGTTCAAAAATGGTCTCACATGCTAAAAATGGTTTTGGGCGTCTGCCTGTTTTTGCAGGCACCGTAAAATGCAGCGGGCGACAAGCAAAGCTTCGATAGGTGCGCTAAAATACAAGCAAAGCTTCAATAGGTGCGCTAAAATACATACAGCGCGCAACAACCAAAGCTTCACCAAGTGCGCTAAAATACAGGGCCACAAACACGTCTTTTCACGGATTTGTATGAAACAAAATCAAACAAACACAAACAAATACTGAAAACTGAACTAGGTGATAGTATTACTAGGCGATGGATATTACAGATCGATAATATTGAAAATTAAACCTAGCTACCACTCGTCGTCCTCAACCGTTGAACTCTCAACTTCGCTCAAGGATATTCGACGGACCGGCGACCTGTGCGCAGGCATGCAGGCGGATGGTCCAGTGGAAGTGGCGGACAATCCGCCGGATGCCATGCAACGTTTAGGAAACAAATAGGGTGTGTATTAATAAGTACGTGATTAGAGAGGAATTAGATTAGACGGACAGGGTTGGATGGTTTTGCGGACGTCCGCCTGCATGGCTGCATCCTACCTGTGCGCGTGATGAACGCCCTCCTCTTATAGCCGCCTTGTCGCGCCCTTGCCTCCCTAGGAGCCTTCCTCTCCGCCTTCCTCACTGCGTACAAGTCTACCTTGCCTGCACGTCCTCCGTGAAGTGGCTCCGCCATGCCTCGCTGGCAGGGCCGTCTCCATAAATTTGGGGCCCCGGTGAGAATGCAAAAATGGGTCCTAAATTTGAACTCAAAATTTTGAACTAGATTTTAGTTAAATTCTAGTTTTGGTCAAGAAAATTTTCATAAATTTATGAAATTAGTGCAAAATAATTTGCTGACCCAAAATAAAGATTACTTTTTTGTAGAGTACTTAGGTTCTCTAGATAATCATCGATAGAATCATGCAAACACAAGCGTGGTCTGCCCAATAAGGCGTTGGATCAGTAACCAAAACACGCACAACAAAACTAGAGTATCAGATTTCCTCTAAAAAGAGGATCACTAACCAAAACGTAAGCATGTTAGTACTACTCCCTCCGTCTTAAAATAAATATTGCAAAATTTTCAAAATTTGAATCTATCTAGTACTAAATAGTGTCTAGGTACATCTAAATTTTGACAAGACATCTATTTTGTGACAGAGAGAGTATTATTTATGAAAGGAAAAGGAATAGAGATGTTGTCTAGTCACTCACTCAATTACCCCACCATGAACACCCATCGAAGATTAGAGAAGGCTGCCAATGGAATTAAAAAGGGCGCCATGTTCAATTTGACGACAAAGAAGAAATTAATTACCTTCACAAGGGGTTTCTGCAATTCGTTGAGCGTGCGATTATGGTTGGTACCCATGGCGGCCAACCTTGCAGAATGCCCAATACGAGATTCACACAATCGAAGGCAGGGCATGCATCAACGAAGGACTAACATGACGTTCGAACCCCAAGGTGAACAAAAAAACAAATCAACAAGAATCCGGACGCCAGCTGTGGCTGCCTGATGTATGGCAATATTTGCGGGGGGATTAGTTACATACATGATGTACTCGGTAAACGGCAGACTAAAATCATAGCAAGATATACGCGATTTACAGTTACCTCCTAGCTAATGACCGATTTTAAAGGGATTTGGGGCCCCATTTTTTGGGGGGCCCTGTGCGGTAGAACAGTTCGCACGCCCTTGTCAACGGGCCTGCTCGCTGGCGCGCTCGTCATCCTCGACGATGATGAGGCGCCGCTGCCTCTGGTGGTGGCGCAACTGCTCTTCGCGCGTCACGTGGTGCGACGGTGTCACCATCTCCGCTTCCTCGCGGCTGTTCACGGTGCAGCCGAGCGAGCCTCGACGCCACCGCGTCATACACACTCGCGGCCTCGTGCGCGGTGTCGAGTGAGAGACGTAGCCGGCGGCCCTGATCACGACGTAGAAGTTGGGCAGTGGCGGCGGGATTCAGTGGCGCTGGGGAAGGTGAGGAAAGTTATGGATGGTTGGTGTGAGCGCTCTAGAGCTAGCGCACAAAATATACCACGCGCGTTGCCGAATTTTTCGTGCACCTAATTTTTTTCCACTCTAGTTTACCGCGTGTGCCTGTTTTCGCGCCCTCGTGCGGTTTCTTTTGGGACGTGAGGTGTTTTTTTTTGGGCGAAACTACTGCACGGACGTTTGCCAACACGATTTTCGTAGTCTCTCCGATCCATATTTGTTGACTTAGATTTGTCTACATTCGAATGTATGTAGACTTGTTTTATTGTTAGATACATCCGAATCTAGGCAAAACCAAATCAATTAATTTGGATGGGAGGCAACTTATCCAACGAGGCAGCTCCATGCAGAGTCCGTGATGGATGGTTATCCTACCAGTATCGGACACACTTTGTGGTGCGTGGAGTGAGATGCTCTTATAAGCCGGCGTGTAGTATGTATAGTTCGTCAGAAAGCAAATTTATTTCTTTATTCAGCGCGCAATAATATAGTCAAACATTTTACATTTTACAATTAACCATTTGTCGAGTTGTAGTGGGAGGCCTTGTTTCGCACTCGGCACTGACAGATATGCTGGAACGGGCACGCGAGGAGGAGCTTTATCCATGGTTGTTCTGACATCACGGCGCGGGCGGGGTTGCCGGCGCCGTTGAGCGCGTCCGCCTGGCGGGAGTGAGGTGGACCGCGGCCGCCGTCCTGATCACCCCGCACACCATGGCTTCCCTGGGCACGTTGAGCTCGTGCATCTTGTCCACCCCTTCGATGAAGACGGCGCCCATGCCCATGTGGAGGTGCGGCTCGATGTGGCAGTGGAACGCCCATGCCCCCGTGTTGTCCGCCACGAACCGCAGCACCGTCCACCCGTGCGGGAACACCACCACGGTGTTCCGCAGCGGCGGGTTGTCCGTGTTGAGGTTGGGGAAGTCCTTCTTGGCGTCGTACCGCCCTTCGCCGTACCCCATGACCCAGAAGTCGTGGCCGTGCAGGTGCCACGGGTGCGTCTCGCTGACGGTCTCCGTGAGCATGTCGGCGTTCTGGAGCACCACGTCCACGAGCGCGCCGTACGGCAGCTCGTACACCCGGTCGCTGAGCGTGGCGTTGTAGCTGCTGTTCACGGGGGGCAGTCTGATGTTGTACTCGTCGGGGAACCCGTTGGGCGGCTCGCCCGTGGCGTCGAAGGCGCTGTCCTGGACGCCGTAGTAGTAGGCGCCCAGGTACGGGGTGGCGGGAAGCGTCAGGGAGACGTTGTTGATCGCCCACTTCACGTGCCCGCGTACGAGGGTCTGCGTGTTGAGCATCACGATCGTCCGGTTCAGCGTCGCCCTCTTCGGCGGCGGCGTGACAGCGTTCTTGAGGGCTTTGATCCTGTAGGTGAATCTCTTGCTGCGTTCTATGTCATCAAAGTCCGGAGTCTCCGGAGGCACGCTGGTCGGCCACTGGAGCTTGCTGTTGGTGTACCTCAGGACGGCGGTGGCCGACAGCGTCTTGGGGTGCCGCCCTCTCACGCCCACGGAGATCCAGAAGGCCCCCGGTTTGTAGAAGGTCGGAATCTGGTTGGTGGTGAGGAGGACGGAGTAGCTCTCGCCGGAGTAGATGTCGATGTCCGTCACGGTGAATGGCTCCACGGGGTTGCCGTCCGCCTCCACCACCGTCAGCTCGTGCTGCAAAATCACCCAACCATGCATGTCAACAGGAGACATTATTGTTTTACTTACTCCTACGTACTACTTCAACTGATGAAGACTGACAACAACAAGTAGATCGAGTAGTAATTTCTAGCTAGCTAGCTTATTACCCCTTCGACTTGCAGATTGAGTGCGGAGAGTGTGGTGGTGCTGGCGATCCTGAGCCGGTACGTCTTGCCCGGCTCCACGTCGAAGATGACGGGCGCGCACTGGCTCTCGGGGCAGTAGGGCCCGCACTCGCTCCGCCTCAGGCACCGCTCCTGGTCCCTGCACAGCTTCGCCTCCTTGCCCCTCACGCAGGTATTGGCGTACTTGTAGATGCTCCTGTGGTAGTTGTTCACCTTACCCAGCATGCATTCGTACTGCCCTCTCCCGTTGATCAGGATCGTCTGCAGAATTCACATCCAAACATTGTCAATTATATATGCAAATTTTGGTCGGGCGGTCGGTCGGCACTTGGAGAATGAATGATTGAAACCTGCTAGCTAGTGTACCTGAGGCTCGCCGATCCATTGGAAGTGCTTGTCCTTGCGCTCCAGCCCGGCCGCCTGCGCGAACACGTTATCGTGGTACCAGTCGCTCAGCAGCATGTTGAGCTCGCCGCCGTCGTAGTCCTTCCGGAACGGCTCGCCCTGCTCCGCCGTGGCCTCCACGATAAGCGACCCATACAGCCCCGCCGCCCGCTGCATCCCGAAGTGCCCGTGGTAGAAGAACGTCCCAGGCTACACACACACACACACGCACACACACACACAGACAAATTATATATGTATACGTACGCGCGCGCGCGGCATTTCGTTCTTCACGCGTGCCCGGCCAGCCAGGTCGATCGGCTTCTTGCGATATCTTCCTTGGACTGTTGCGCGTACGTACCTTGTCGGCGACGAACTCGTAGGTGAACGACTCCCCCGGGTTGATGGCGCACTGGGAGATGGACGCCGTCCCGTCCGCCCACGGCGTGCCCACCTGCCGCATCCCGTGCCAGTGGATCACGAGCCCCTCCGTGTGCAGCTTGTTGTTCACGGTCACGCTCACGAGCTCGCCGGCGCGGGCGGTGATGGTCGGCCCGGGGAATGTCCCGTTGATCCCGATCATCACACGCTGCTGGCAGTCCGGCGCCCACATGATGTACTCCACGTCCCACGTCACCTTCTTCGCCTTCGCCGGAACCGGAGCAGAGGCTGCGGCGCTAGCGGGAGCTGCCAAGGCCACGAGGAGCGTGCAACACAGCAGCAGCTGCACTAGTACTGCTAGGTGGACACTCGTGTGAGGCTTGGCCATCGTGGCTTTTGGAAGGGGGCTGGGTGGTGTGGAGTTTGCGGTGGGTTGCTGTGGTTTTTATAGGCTTGAAACGGAGTGCGGATTTCCCGCAAGCGGAGGTTGGACCCCGGCATCTTCACTATTCGAGAGATTAGTCCAAGAAATCAACAACTGTCGCACATTTGCACTTTAATCCTTCTAGAAAGTTGAAAACAATCTGAGCTCTACCTGACAGTGAAATTTATGTTTTTGACTGGATCTGCTGAAATTTGTATTTATCTTCAAATTTTTGTTAACTTTGGTTATTTCTTCTAATTTTTCTACTGCAGAAACTTGTATTTTCTAGTTTCGGTTATTTTTTCTAATTTTGATTATTAAGATTTTAATAGTTCTCTAACAAATCTCATATGAATCTAGACTGAGATGGAAGGGTCTTCCTGTAAAATAGATTGTATGAATCTCTAACAAACCAATGGTAATGATGGTTCCACAGGTCCAACATACATGTGAGATTGCATTTCCCCCTGAAATGTGAGATGTGTCAAATAAGAGCATCTCCACCGCCCAAAACCCGGCCCCAACCAAGTTGTGTGTGCATCTCCACCGTCCAAAACCCAGCCCCAACCAAGTTGTGTGTGCGTAGCCTCCACTAGGTACCGATAGTTTAGATCCCCTACTAAACTAAACTGTTTGTGTTGGATTTCTCCCACGGGTCGATCGCATCAATTTGGATGAACAAAGTCGAACACAAATCTTATGGCCAGAGGCACGTAATATCCTTTATTTTTCTCTTTATTTTTTCTTCTCAACCCCACTTACAACTTCCGATACAAAACTCATGTACTGCCGTGTATATACGTACGAACAGCTGACCGACATACTGTCCTAGTCCTACTCTACTACAAGGACACACGAGACCAACTACTAATCCTACCCAGAATAATACTATCTTCTTTAGTCTAACTAGCTTGACTACGATCGCTAGGTGGTGCAATAATCTGTTTATAATTTTTGTTACTTTTAAGTCCTTTTTGCTACAGTAATGCTATACGTATGGACGGTTTTTTAGGGAAACCTACTTACGCGCTGACGTGGGGAGCGGGGCTGGGGTTACAGTCCGGAAATCACGGGATGGTAAAAGTTTTGAACCAAACGGTCTTGTCCACTTCATTCTGTAAATGTTTCCGTAACAAACTTTTCCGTAAATCTAGCATTTTCGTTTTTACTACTGTTGATGATCAATAGATCGGTAGAATTTTGAAAAAAAACTAGCTTGACTACTACTCTAGACCGACTCGTACACAACAACTCGAAGTCCTAAACAGACTAAAACTTAGTGTATACATTTGCCACGCACGGAGATTCAACACTGACACTTTCCTAGTCAAGATTAATTCAAAATTGACATCCCTTACTGGGTTGGACTGGGGCTGCCGGCAACGCGTGCCACGCTGGACTAGGGTGCCGGACCCCCTTGCCAGTCACACAAATGTCTACCCGTGGTGGCTCGACTCCCGACGGAGGAGTAAATGGCGTTCCCACCACTGTTTCCTGCCGGTTCTAGCGCCGTTCCGTGCCTATTCTAGCCGCCGCCGTTCTAGCGGCTTTCCGCCACTTCGCGCGAGCTTATCGCCGGAGCGGCTGCTCTACTATAAAAATAGATCGAGTGTGGAGAAGCGACGACGCACCCACACCGAAAAGGGGTCGAGACCTCGAAACCAACCATACCTGGCCTCCGCGCAAGCAACCCACGCGGAGGAGAGCGGTGACGCCTCTCCATGCTGGCACTGACGCAGACCACGCCACCGACGACAATGACAAAGACTTATCCTACTTCGGCGAGCCGATGGAGAGGCCAATCGATCAGAGGGTGACCTTGGCCGATATCCAATCAACGCGTGGCCGAGCGTAGAAGAAATGGAGCCCTCGAAACCAAGGGGCCGTTATTAACTGGACCACTAGCTAATGTTTCGGGTGGGACATCCTCAATGTCGTGTTCCTGCCCCAACACTTTCAATGGCAAGAACTCGACGAGGCTTAGACGGAGTGACTCCATGCCGTGCACGCCAACTATTGGCGCCCGTTGTGCGTGTCTGCCTTGACCGAGCTCGGGAGGAGTTGGAGACGTAGAAGGCGATCTACCGTTCTCTTGAAGAGGAGGGGGGCCTCAGTGAATGGCCGTTGTCGTCGCGCCCTCCTGGTGAGGGTACCTCCGGCTGCCGCGGCCATAGCCAGCGCTGCCGTTAGTATGTTTGTTCAATTCAAGGTGCCGCATGCCTTCCTATGTAAAACTTTGTCTTTAAATATGAATGAGACTTGTTTCTATTGTTTGGGGATGATCCTCGGAGGACGCAGATGTAGGGTGGCTTCCTCAAACAGCCGATAGTCGCCCCCCCAATACGTGGTTGCGGGGCCACCTGTTGTGGGCACCAGTGGAGATGCGGGAAAAAGGGTATCACGAAACCACACAATGTAATTTTTCCCACTACGATGACTAGTGCATTTTGAGTATAAATTAATGCACCAACTGGATCGGTGCTAGGTTGCGCTCAACGTGCATCACTTGAGTACTTGCAAACGAAGGACTGTGTAACCCTCAAAAATAAAATAAAAGGACTGTGTTGAAGCTTTGAATAAAATTAGATAACTTTTTTTGAGCTGAAGTGAGTCGATATCTGCCGTTTAACCCAGTTTATAAGGAAAACCAGGTGAAAAACATATAAACTATACATCACTGATTTATAAGGTAAACCAAAACGAAAGCCACACAAGCGAGGGGATCCGTCGTCCACATGACGCAAAGCCACCAAATGCAACAAACACACACAACCGGCTTCGGGGCCACCACCCCGACTTACACCACTCGGCACCAAAGCCGCACTCAAGCCACAAAGTCGCGTGACTCATGCACCTCGTATCCCTCTCTACCCAAGCGACCGCCCACAGACCTCGAACGTCGCGCCAAACCCGGGGCCGCCGCCCCGACGTAGCAACTAGATCGACCTTCGCATTGCCCGAAGACGAACCAGTCGGGTCGACAAACTCACTGCCCACACAGATTTCCAAGCCGCCACCCAAGCTCCATGCAAGGCCACAGCCAACAACCGTCCGGGGCCGCCGCCCCAGAATCCGCCTCCCTAGAGGACATAGCCAACCCTCCCAGCCACCGCGAAGCCATCACACCACGAGACCAAAGAACTCTAAGGCGACACCTCCAACAAGGAAGTGACGTGTCCGTCACCATCGCCTGCTCCGAAGGAGCTTAGGTTTTCACCCGGAGAATTTGGCAGCACTCGTGTCGGTCGAGATCGAAACTCCACAACGACGCCAACAAGAAGGAGAACGACGCCTAAGGCACCACCATCGTTAGCACAGACCGAAGTCAATGCAGGGCTTTCGCCTAGAGCTCGACCCGACTGCAAAGCTCAGGGAGCAGCGAGCTTGTCAGCTGACACCATCGTCGACCACCAAGCCCCGCCACATGCTGCAGCCGCAGCGGCACCTCACGCCACAATTATTGCCATGTCAGCCGCCCTGCATCGCAGCAGCCGCTCAGGGGCCGCCGCCCCCGGATTCCTCGCTCCCGGGGCACACCAAGCAGAAGGAGGAGGGGCAAAGTGCCCAAATCTCCTGTAGCCAGCAGGCCGCAACCCTAGCACCCCCTTCTCACCCACGAACTCTGACACACCGATGACCTCCATGCTGGCACCGCACACACCTCCTATGACCCAACCCGGCCGCGCCCAGAGCCAGACGTCGCGGCCCAGATCAGGCCTAGGCATCCCTTGCAGCCAGCCGTCCCCCACAGCTGCGCCACGACCACGCCGCCCCCAATCGCGGCCCTTCATCGCCGCCTATAGAGCCACGCCACTACGGTGGCCCTCCGTCGCCCCTGTAGGACCACGCCGCCAAGATCCACTGGAGCCGAGCTAGAGACCCCCATCGCTTGGGAGAAGGATGTTGAGTCCATTTTTGAAGCATATTTATCTTATGTTTTTGCATAAGTAGAGTTATGATTTTAGTATTTTACGACACTCACGTGCACCTTTTACCCTTGTTTCAACATGGTCCCGAATTATTAAGTCTTTTGTGAATATATCAATTGGACTGTCATGTTATGTAACACTATGATATTTCTAAGTGATAAATATTATTTAAATGATTTTCCATGTGCCCGGGAGAAGAGAGAGTGCGAGGAGAAGCTACCGCAAGCTTAACGACCTATGGTACGGGCGTAGCTTGTCCACACTGCCCTCCCATACTGCCTGCCAGGACGTCCACCTCGTCAAATACTCTCACCATGCAAAGACGGATCTGAGATTCGACATTCACAGACACCTCTAGCCACGAAACACTACACCGGGAAGGGATATGGAGGAGGAACTTGGAGAAGGGAAAATCCTTGACGCTACACAGATCATTGGAGGACAACACGTCATCCCCGTCATCATTAACCATTGCATCTCCATCATCACCATCATTCCCTCTATCATTTATTTAGATCTTGTTGCAATTCCAAATACAATTGTGGAGTTGCACTTGATTTTACCTTTGCACTTTTAATCCATCCATATGAATATGATGATGTTGTTGATTGCTTCCATGTGTGAGTAGTTCCCTTTTTTATTGGGGAAATGGAGAAACCCTAGCATTATTATGAAATGAAATAAATATGATCTATAACTTTGGTCTTTGATCTTTACTTGATGCATGATATTTTGTTAGATCTCTCTCTCTCTCTCTCTCTTTAGATGGTATGTGAACTTGACCACATAACATTTGCCTTCGGGACTAAAGAGAGGAACTGCCCTTTGGACATGTATGGGAGTATGCCCGGTGCTACTTTGTGAATACAAGCATCGGCTTATAAGCTACACGGTCAAAGGGGATAAAGATTCACTAAGCTTGTTCTTAGTTGCTAATTCTATTGATTGTTTTACTAAAATTGTTTACTAGTTTTAGGTGAACACCATGATTACACTCGGGCTGATGAATCAGCTTGATGCAACCAAATACGTTGGAAAGTTTAATAGAGGATTCTTCAAGGAATTCTCGAGGGGAAGCGAATAAGAATATGAGGTTAACTCTCGTTTCATCGCTATTATTTACGAGAAAACTTTTGCAGGATATGATCCCAATGAGGATCCATATGCTCATTTAATGCATTTTACCGAGTTATGTTGGACACTTAAATTGAAAGGCTATTCTGAAGATGAATTAAAACTTATTTTTTTTAGCCAATCTCTAACCAACACTTCTCTAGCTTGGTATAGAATTTTCCGTGCAGAAAAATGATACTTGGTAAAAGCTTAAAGGAGAATTTATATTTCGATTCTTTCCCAAAGTGAAGACAACTGAGGTAAGAAGGGCAATCATGAACTTAAAGAATCGCCCAGGAGAAGGTTTGGTAAGAGCTTTTAAAAGGTATAAATCTATTCTTAATAGATATCCCCACTATGATTTACCTAAATGGTATGTTTTACACATTTTCTATGGGGGACTTAACCAAGAAATAAAGCATAAACTTGACTCAAATTTGGGAGGTTCATTTATGGAACTAACTATAACTAATGCTTGGGAACTTTTAGAAACAATTCATGGTCTTAGAGAAACTTGGGGATTTGATCTAGGCGGCGAAGGAGGTATAGAAGTTGAATATGATTGTCTCAATGCTTATAGGGAATCCAGTAAGGTTAAGGAAACTGCTAATGAACTTCAACTTGATGATGATATTATCTTGAAAATACTTCACGCTTGAATATATTAAGGTAACCCAACAACTTGAAGAACAACTAGAAGATGAAAGAATTATGGTGACCCAACATACTACTGCATGATGTAGTATACTATAGTCATTAACATGACACCAATGAAACACCATTCACTAGTATTATATCCCTCACAGTGGTACAATAGAAACATTGCGGGTCCAAAGCATGACTTTAGATTACATATATCACATTATAAAATATCCAAAGAATTTCCTCGACACAACGAGGATTATAATTACAAGAGAGAACCGGAAATATCAACTCGAAGTCTATTCTAGAAATACCACTACTGTAAATCTATGACTTACTATTGTTGCTAAAGCACTGCTCTACAGAAGTAGGTTCTAGTACTAGGGATTTATTTATAAATAACTCCTATCGAGACTTCAAAAGCTATTGATGTAGACGTCGACTCCACTGACTATCTTCAACACTTCAAAGTAGTTCTCCTTCTAGGTTCGCCATTGAGTACTCCAGAATCAAGCAAGGGTTAAGAATATATGGTTGAGTACGAGCTTAGAAAGTTCACTAAAAAGAAGTGTTTGATGCACTAGCTATAACCATAGACCAAAGGTCGTAGGTTATGTAGGTTTTCGTAAATATTTCTTCAAAGGTTTCTTTATTCTGAAAAGCTATGTCCGTCAGTCTTCACAGGTTGATTAGAACTTTGTGGAGTTCCTTTCCTACAACATTTGCAGCTCCTTCCTAGAATAGGGAGTAACATGTCACACTTTTTTACACTCTATAGAGGTGCGTTGCTTTACCCATAAGAGATTATTATCCATGTTGCACAATCGGGCGTACTTTTCCATTGACACTTCCGTTGGTGTGAGGCCTAGTATAAGAACCCACGCTGATAAATTCCCTTCTCTGTGACCCCACATGACAACACGCCCCTCCAAGCAGGAATACCTCTGTTAACCCCTTGTAGACAGATATAACTATGGTAATCACTTGAATACTCTGTAAGCATATCATGTCCCTGGTAGCCTCCACTAAAGTGGATGACCTACCTTTGACATCCCCTCACAGATAATCTAGACACCAATATCACGGCGCACTGAGGGGTCCCACCCTTGTACTAGATCCTCCATGAGGAATCTCAGCTTCACGATAATGTCTTCCGTTGGCACACTAAAGGAAGAACATCCAGCTGACTTTCCAAATCCCATATAGATCTCATGGTTAACACGTAATCTACAGTGCAAGAATCACTGGCAATATTTGTTGTTAAATCCTAGATGAACATTCCCAAACAATAGTGCTTCCATTGCCAACCATAATAGATAAGCTGATCACCCTAGATCAGTAACCATTAGTTCACATTAATCAAGAAAATAGTGTTTTCTGTCATCCTTTTTGAAATCCAGGTGTTAACAGTAACAATTTGTAAATACTTGATAGAAAATAACCAAAGGACATGAGCAAGTGTGAACTTGCCTTTTTGACTATAAGATTATGTAGTCAAGGTCTTCTAGTCGGTATAAACTCCAATATCTGAAAACAACATCATTGGTCGGTAAGGACTAATGTTTAAAGAAGCAACATGCTATTATTCATAGATAATGATATGCATTTTGTATAAATTCCAAAGTAAATCCCCATGTTTATGTATGGATTGAGTTTGGTGATTTATGAAAGATTTGTGTTACATTCAACTTCACTTTACAAATAAATACAAACTAAGATTCTAAATTAATTGGTAAATTATGAAAGTAAAGCACAATAACAGTTAATGGTAGATGTTGATTAGTAAGTATTCTTAAGGATAATCACATTTGAAGTTGGTGGGTTTTAACAGAATGGCTAAAGCTTTTGTTTGAAGTAGCAAAAAGAATAACATTCGATGAAAATACTTATTACATTAACTTAGACAATTTGTAGTGTTCTCAGAACACATTCGATGGTTATTTGAATCGTTTTAACGATCTTAAGTTAATATGCTCCTCGCTGGTTGGGTGACAGACCAATGTTAACTATAAAATATAACTAGGACTAAGATATAGTAATTTTGTATTGTGGTCGAGTTCAAAAGTTTTACTCGATACAATCGATAGCGAAATCATATAGATATTGAGTACAACTCTATGAATCTATACCTAGCAAGTTGAGGTTAGGTGAGTTATAGAGTTAAAGCTAATTATTAGATATGGTAATCTCATTTTATAGTTTGCTTAACTCCTATTAAGCTTTAAACTTATGTTAAGTATAGTTAAAGAAATGAGATCATTCATCCCAAATATAAGTGAATGATGTTAAAGGTTAGATTCAAGTTATTAGTTATAGTTGATTTAAGACTCTAAAGGAGTATTAAATAATTAACAGTTTACACTTAGATTTTGTTACATACCATAATCATGGTTTTATGTTTAGTATTTAGACTTCAAGGATTCTTATAAATATAATATTTTATAGGATCATACGTTTGTTCCTACTGAGAAAATAATTTTGAAGATTTAATTTATGATAAAACAAGTATTTTATTTGAACAAAATAGATAACTAAGGATTTATTACTTTAGAAATATAAAATCCTTTTGAAATAACACGGATAGAACTTTTCTAGTAAATTTTTTCAAGATCGTAAAACTGGTTTTTATTTATTTTCCAGTCTTACTCTTATTTTAGCAAAATTCCATAAAGGAATAAGTGTCTTCAAATACTCATTTTAATTTTCTCAAATTAAAACACAAACTAGTATTTTTCTTACATAAAGTATTTATTTAGGATCTTAAAAATGAATTTTATTTATTTTTAAGTTTTATCCCTATTTTTAGAAAATTCCATAAAGGAATTACTGCATTTTATATAATCAAATTAAATTTTATCATCGTAAAATACAAGTTAGTATGTTTATTGAAAAATTCAAAATTTTATAAACATTTAGGGATATAATTTTTATTTTTAGGATTTTTATTTATTTTTCTAGAGCTAAAATACTCACAGGGGTATTTTTGTAATTTAGCATTTTATAATTTACTTATTTCTTTTTAAAACCTGGGCCTAGCCCCTTGGGATGGCCTAACCCTAATTTGGCCTAGTGGATTAGGCTAGAACCCACTGCGTCGCCCTGGGTCAGTCCGACCCAGACCACTTGCGTGCTCTTCCCCTCCTCACTCTCTTCTCCCCTAGTGATACCACATCGCTGATGTCTACGCATTTCTATTCTTGTAGACAGTTGTTGGGCCTCCAAGTGCAGAGGTTTGTAGGACAGCAGCAAGTTTTCCCTTAAGTGGATCACCCAAGGTTTATCGAACTCATGGAGGAAGTGGTCAAAGGTATCCCCTCTCAAGCAACCCTGCAATCAAGATACAAGAAGTCTCTTGTGTCTCCAACACACCCAATACACTTGTCAGGTGTATAGGTGCACTAGTTTGGCGAAGAGATAATTAAATACAAGTGGTATGGATAATTCTAAGTGGTAACGGTGCCAGAAAATAGCTTGATGGCGTGGAAGAGACTAAAGGCAAACTGAAATAAAGAAGGAAGCAAGCAAACATGTAACAGATCTAATTGCAAATGGTGTATCAATGCTTAGAAACAAGGCCTAGGGATCATACTTTCACTAGTGAACACTCTCATATAAATATATTCTCTTTATGATACTACTCTTAACTACTCTCCGGTTGAACACTCTAATCCATGGTAGGGCTATAACATCACACCTCAAAGTAAGCCTTTCCCATCAAGATAACCCCACACTGTCACCTTGAGCACAAGATGGGTCCAACAAACACCACAATTTCATAAAGATATCCAACTCCAAATATAACTCATAACAAGTATTTATAATCTCTAGCCTAAGTGCCACCATGGTGTGCACGCTGTCACTTTCACACACATGGGGAGAGTAGAGATCTATTAAAGCACTTGAGTAGCAAGGTAGATCTATAGATTACAAGGTCATGATCTCAATAAGATCATGCATAGAGAGAGAGATGAACACATAGCTACCGGTAGAACCCTTAGCCTCGAGAGAGAACTACTCCCTCCTCATCATGGTAATCAGCAATGGTGATGGATATGGTGGTGGAGATCGATGGAGATGGCTCTGGGGGCACTTCCCCATCCCGGTAGGGTGCCGGAACAGAGACTTTCTGTCCCCCGAATCTTCCCTTCGGTGGCGGCGGCTGATGGCTCAATACACGGTGCCCAAAAAAGTGCTTGGTGCGTGGTGTTGATGTAGAGCTCGTTGGGAACCCCAAGAGGAAGGTATGATGAGCACATCAGCAAGTTTCCCTCAGTTATGAAACCAAGGTTTAATCGAACCAGTAGGAGCAAGGAAACACCTCAAAGGTGTTCTTGGCGAAGCTTTGGATGCACTACCGGTGCTAGTAGCAACGTGGAGACCTGCACAACACAACCACAGAACTTTGTCCCCAACTTGCGATGAGGTTGTTAATCTCACCGTGTTTTGCGGAAAACAAAGGATTAAACGTATCAAATGGAAAAAAGTAAAAGTTTGCAGAAAGTAAACACAAAGCAGTAAAAGATTGTAGATTGTATGTAAAAGACAAGGACCGGGATCCATAGTTCACTAGAGGTGGCTCTCCTTAGATAGATAACATGCTGGGTGAACAAATTACAGCGGGGCAATTGACAAACACCGAGAAAGCAATACATGCATATACTAATCATCTTGACTCCTTTGAGACTTGATTGGGCATTACAACATAATACATAGAACGCCATCCAATTGCATCTATGACTAATAATCCACCTTCAGGTTATCATCCGAACCCCCTCTAGTATTAAGTTGCAAGCAACGAATTATTGCTTTACAAACTGCGTGTAAAGTAAACAATACGATTGTTCTATGAACAAAGGATTGTTGTTTTCTCCCTAGTAGAAACAACACATCTAGTACCTTAGAGATTTCTGTCACTTCCCCAGATTACCAGAGGCATGAACCCACTATCGAGCATAAATACTAACTCTTGGAGTTGCTAGCATCTACTTGGCCAAGATAGCTACTAACAACGGAAAGCATGCAAGATCTCAAATAACAAAGACATGATAGAATCAATAATCAATCTGAAATAGCATCTCAATATCCATCAGATCCCCGCAAACACAACATGTATGAATTACAAATAGATGATCTTGATCATGAATGGAGCTCACAAGGTCTAAACATCAAAGCACAAAGGAGGAGAAACCAGCCATCTAGCTACTACATGGATCCGTAGTCCAAGGATGAACTACTCACGCATCACACCGGAGGCTTGCATGGTGATGAAGAAGGCCTGTGGTGAATTCTCTCAGGGGTGCCGGGAAGAGCTTCAGGTCCCTCCCGATCTAGGGATGGAGATGATGGCGGCTACAGACTCTTTCGTGGATTTTTGATCGGGTACTTTGGATTTTCATCCCGAGGGCAACTTATAGGCGGAAGGAGAGGCCGAGGGGGTGCTGGGGTCGGCCAGTGTTGATGTAGGCACTTGGGCTTTTGTCATGTACAATTCCGAGAATATTCATTTTCTGACTTTTCTGGAACCAAAAACAACAGAAAACAGTACCGGCATCGTGTGGCTCTTGTTAATAGGTTAGTCCAAGAAATCATAATAAAAGTACTCCAAAGTTGGAACAAAACACAAGAAAGTGGATAAAACTAAGCATGGAACATCAAAAATTATAGATACATTTGCAATGTATCAGCAGCACTGCAGAACTTTTCGTGGATTTCTGATTGACCATTTATGGTTTTTGCCTCGGGGGGAATATATAGGCGAAGAAGGCAAGGTCAGTGGCCGGCCAGGGGGCCCACACCATGCCCTGGCACGACCTAGGGGTACCCGTGCCTGGGGGGGGGGGGGTGGCCACCCTGTGGCCCCTCTCCGTCTCGTCTTCTGGGTCCGCGAGTCTTCCGGTAAAATATCAACATTGGCTTTTGTCCCGTCCAATTCCGAGAATATTCATTTTCTGTCTTTCTGGAACCAAAAACAACAGAAAACAGGCAACTGGCACTGTGGCATCTTGTTAATAGGTTAGTCCCAGAAAACATATGAAAAGTACTCCAAAGTGTGAACAAAACACAAGAAAGTAGATAAAACCAAGCATGGAACATCAAAAATTATAGATACATTTGCAATGTATCAATATCCCCAAGCTTAACTCACCTTTCGCCCTCAGTAGGTAAGTGATAAAAAGAAAGAATAATTTTTGAGGTGACATGCACCATCATAAACTTGATCAAAGTATTTGTAAAACATTGATAGCTGGGATCATAGTACTTCAATCATAACATGAAAGACAAAGTTCTAACAATATGGCAAAGCAACTGTGTTGCAACATGAAAAGACACAAACAAAAGATTCATGAATAACAATGCTTTGCAAGACGTTTGTTTGTTTTACATAAAGAAAACATAGCATAATAGCATTCAGCTTGTCCCCCAATAGAGTAGCAAATATAAATGTATAGGACACCTTCAAAGTTCATAAGAGTGACTAGATACAAATAGTTTAAAACAAGCAATATCAAGTTATGCATCAATCAACTAGTCTTGGGACAATGCACATAGAACTAAGAATGGCCACTATGCTCTCAAAGTAAGTGCATAAAGGTAGAAGGTGGAGACTCAACATAAAAGTAAAAGAAAGACCTTCATAGAAGGAAGTAGGGATTCAAGTTTCATAAAGAGCTTCCAAAAATTATGGTACTTAATAGCTTTCAGCTCTCATTGCCCCTATCATAAGCATCTTGAAGTGATTAAGGTTAAAGTGAACAAACTACGGTGTATATGCTTGACGAAGTATAAGTTAGAAATCTCATGTCCCTTAAATACGAGGGTCGCTCCTCATGCTACTCAAGTTTAGTCACCGGTAAGTTCTTGTCATCGTAAGTACATGTGTATCATAGAGAACCGCCAACGGGGTACCCCTTGCCCGATGATACGGAAGAATCCCCATATCAAAATGACAAGGCAAGTAGACAACGATCATCTCAGCAATCTTCTTATTTACCATGGGAATATGGTGCCTTTTCTCTCTTTCCTCTTTTCATATACCTCTTTTTCCCCCTTTTCTCAATATCTGACTCTCTTTTTATAAGAAGAATGCTTCATAGACAACTCATTATGGTTACGCTGCAGGTTTCCACCATGTCAGCATGGATTAGACCAGCGGCCCAAGCGTTTCTCTAACACATATACATAACTTCATGGACTTACAAGCTCCCCTTTCATTTCACACAAATGACATCCATAGACAAAAGAGCATGATATCAACTAGGTACAAGGTACCCGTGCAATGTTGAAAGCGTTCCCCATGACAACATGGTTCTGCTAATCCCCAACAAATAAGTGCAAGCATATACAACATAGATGACACAATGGTTCAAGTTTATTAAGGGCAAGAAAAGTAAAGTGTGCCATCAAGTTCGTGAGAGCTTTAATCACTAGTTTTCTCATAACAAGTTTAATTTGGAAGGTAAACAAAAACATGAATATACTTGGAATAGCATATGCTAATAGGTAGGTATGGTGGACTCTTTGGAATAACTTGGTTTAGGGAGTTGGATGCATGAGTGGAACTCATACTTGGTTGTGGAGGCTAGCAAAAGACTGGGAGCGACAAACTAAGAGAGCAATAATGGCCATAATCATGCAGAGTGACAAAACATCATTAATCAAAGCATAACGTGATACTACAAGTTGAAAACTAAAGGATCATAAAGGCTATGGTGACTTGGGATAGTCATAACATGGTGTGAGCATGTGCCAAGTCAACCCAAATAAAGCGTCAAAGGAGAATACCACAATACTATGCTTTAATATGCTAAAACAACGCATGATTCTTCAAAGGCACATTCAGCAATCTCAATTGTTTATCACAATTCATGCTACAGCAAAGAATACTAAGCATAAACCCAAATCAATATCGAGCATGGCATGACAAAGCATAGGCCACAGTCAAAAACAAGCTCTCTTTACCACTTAAGCATGAACTTTCCTACTCTTTTCCAATCCAAACCAAACTATTTGAAAACCAATGTATGAAAGAGGGGGTCCAACCAATTTATTCAGAAAACTAAACAAAGCAAGCACACAAAAAATCAAAACGAAAAATAAGACGCTCCAAGAACAACACAACTGTGCATGAAACAATAAAAATGAAGTGTTTGGAAGAAACCTGGGATTTTTATTGAAGAAGAAGGGGATGCCTTGGGCATCCCCAAGCTTTGACGCTTGTACTTCTTGGATATTTCTTGGGGTGACACGCATGGCATCCCCAAGCTTGAGCTTTAGTCCATTCTTCATCTCATTACTCATTCCTTCCATACACCTGAAATTTTTTCTTCATACAAAACTTCACACAATCTTTATTAGCAACATTACTGCACTCAAGATAATAGGTATTTAAGGTTCAGTTCTAACACCAATTAAACTTCCATTAAAACACTAGCTACTATAGCACTTCCCTCAAAAAGCTCAATTGCCCAAAAGAACTCAAAAAGGAACCAACAAGAAGCAAATGCAGAAAATGACAGAAATCTGTCAAAACAGACCAGCAGGTAGAGACGAATTTTTTCGAAGACCTTCTGTTGCTCAAATCAAAAAGTGTTCAACTAATGAAAGTTATATAACAATCTGAGGCAGAAGCACAAAAAGTCACGCCTCAAAAGGACGTACAGAGATTTTACACGAATGTTTATGGTGAAGAACAGAAATCTGTTTCGGGACAACAACTTTCCCAAGCATTACTTCTCTCCCATTAGAGGTTACTCTTGGCACAAAAAGCAAATAAAAAGGATAAGGAGCGGTTATTACTGAAGTAATAACTTCCAAGACTCATCTAAAACTTTTGGGTTATCTCCCAATAAGTACTTTTCTTTAACGCCTTTAAGTTAGGCATGATAGTTTGAGAAGATGCTCACATAAGAAATATGAATTGAAGTAAAAGAGAGCATCAAGAAGCAAATTTAAAACACATTTAAGTATAACCCACTTCCTATGCATAGGAATCTTGTAAAGAAACAAGTCGTGAAAGCACAAAGCAACAAGCATAGGAAAGCAAAACAAGTGGAACTTCAAGACTTTCAACATAAAGAGGGGAAACTTAATATTGTTGAGATACATAAAACCATGTTTCCCTTTCTCATAATAACTTTCAGTAGCATCATGAATAAAATTAACAATATAACTATCACATAAAACATTCTTATCATGAGCCACATGCATATAATAATTATTACTCTCCACATAAGCATAGTCATTCTTATTAATTGTAGTGGGAGCAAATTCAACAAAATAGCTATCATTATTATTCTCATCACCATAATTATCAAATATAGGAGGCATATTGTAATTATTAATTTTCTCCTCAATAGTAGGTGGACTGAAAATATCATATTCATCATTGTAATCATCATATAATGGAGGTTTGGTATCATCATAAGGAATAGAATAGCTATCTTCCAAAGCCGGGGAAATAAAAAGATCATTTTCATAAAAACTAGATTCGCCAAGCTTAGACTTTTCCATAGCATTAGCAATAATGGTGTCCAAAGAATTCATACTAACAACATTTCTATTAGCATGCAAAGAAAGTTCCATGGGGTTTTTAATTTTCTTCTCAGACAATTCAAGTTCTATCTTCGGAAAAATACTAAAAAGCTCTCTAATTTTGTTGTTGTTTTCCATTAAGCCTAACTAGTGAAAACAAGAAACAAAAAGACAAAATTGCAGAATCTTAAGGAAATAACTTCGAGCACTCACACCGGAGGATGTGAGTACCTTTTACCTTACCTCCCCGGCAATGGCGCCAGAAAATAGCTTGATGTCTATGCACTTCTATTCTTGTAGACAGTTGTTGGGCCTCCAAGTGCAGAGGTTTGTAGGACAGCAGCAAGTTTTCCCTTAATTGGATCACCCAAGGTTTATCGAACTTAGGGAGGAAGTGGTCAAAGGTATCCCCTCTCAAGCAACCCTACAATCAAGATACAAGAAGTCTCTTGTGTCCCCAACACACCCAATACACTTGTCGGGTGTATAGGTGCACTAGTTCGGTGAAGAGATAGTGAAATACAAGTGGTATGGATAATTATAAGTGGTAACGGTGCCAAAAAATAGCTTGATGGCGTGGAAGAGACTAAAGGCAAACTGAAATAAAGAAGGAAACAAGCAAACATGTAACAGATCTAATTGCAAACGGTATATCAATGCTTAGAAACAAGGCCTAGGGATCATACTTTCACTAGTGAACACTCTCATATAAATATATTCTCTTTATGATACTACTCTTAACTACTCTCCGGTTGAACACTCTAATCCATGGTAGGGCTATAACAACACACCTCAAAGTAAGCCTTTCCCATCTAGATAACCCCATACTGTCACCTTGAGCACTAGATGGGTCCAACAAACACCACAATTTCATAAAGATATCCAACTCCAAATATAACTCATAACAAGTATTTGTAATCTCTAGCCTAAGTGCCACCATGGTGTGCACGCTATCACTTTCACACACATGGGGAGAGTAGAGATCTATTAAAGCACTTGAGTAGCAAGGTAGATCTATAGATTACAAGCTCATGATCTCAATAAGATCATGCATAGAGAGAGAGATGAACACATAGCTACCGGTAGAACCCTTAGCCTCGAGAGAGAACTACTCCCTCCTCATCATGGGAATCAGTAATGGTGATGGAGATGGTGGTGGAGATCGATGGAGATGGCTCCGGGGGCACTTCCCCGTCCCGGCAGGGTGCCGGAACAGAGACTTTCTGTCCCCTGAATCTTCCCTTCGGTGGCGGCGGCGCTGCAAAACTTTTCGTGGATTTCTGATTGACCATTTAGGGTTTTTGCCTCGGGGGTAATATATAGGCGAAGGAGGCAAGGTCGATCGCCGACCAGGGGGCCCACACCATGCCCTGGCGTAGCCTGGGTGTACCCGCGCCTAGGGGGGGGGGGGTGGACACCCTGTGGCCCCTCTCCGTCTTGTCTTCTGGCTCCGTGAGTCTTTCGGTAAAATATCAACTTTGGCTTTTGTCCCGTCCAATTCTGAGAATATTCATTTTCTGACTTTCTGGAACCAAAAACAGCAGAAAACATGCAACTGGCACTATGGCATCTTGTTAATAGGTTATTCCCAGAAAACATATGAAAAGTACTCCAAAGTGTGGACAAAACACAAGAAAGTAGATAAAACCAAGCATGGAACATCAAAAATTATAGATACATTTGCAATGTATCAATCGCCGCCGCCATTGCTCTCTGATTTTTGCCAGCTTCGGCCTCTCTAGCCACCGCTAGAGTGTGTACCGACCAAGCCGATGATGCTGCATCGTTTGGTCCCACTCGATTCATCATGCAAACCTCCTCTTGACTGCACTGTCCACTCACTAAGGCTAGGGTTTCACCCCATTCCGCGGTGTTCTGCTCCAGCGACCCCTTGTTACTGTGCTGGTGATTTGGCAATGCGGTGGTGCCTAGATCCACCGTCCTTTTCCTTTGGCTGCAGTGGTTGCGGCATGGAGTAGGTTGCAGCGCCTATTGGTGCTCCCCGTGCCTCTGTGACTTCGCCGCCGACATTCTCTCTACTACCTATTCTTGCTGAGCAAGGCCCTTAGTTGATTTCTTCTCTCCATATCTTCTCTCTATCTTTCTCTGAACCCTTCTCTAGAATAAAATCTTAACTCTAACTAGAGTTTGTGCTATGTTCTAGGGGTTTACCCCTTTCCATTAGCAATCATAAACCCAACAACTCTTGGCTAATACATGTTATACTGAAGAATTTGTGATGGATTAAACTTGGTTTAGTTCTGATTGTTATGTGGTCTATGAAGTTTGTCTTTGGTTCATCTCATAGTGATGTTGATGCTTGGCCTTATTTATTCAGTACTATTATCTATGGTGATCTTAATGATCTTAATCTATTGGCTCTAGATTTGTAAATATTAGTGATGTTTGTGTTTATCCTACTATTACTACTACTGTAATATGGATGATTATTTCATCCATTAGTCTCTAGAACATAGTGTTAAATGATTGTGGCCTTTGTCTACTTGTATATGATCCATCAGTGATGAAAAATGTAAGATTTGTCTAAAGTACAATACATGCATACTATCTGGTATAGGCCATTATTCTCATGTTTTATTTGTTATGTAGAGGATGATAGATAAATAATAGTAATATGATTCTTGAATTTTAGTTAGGAAGATGATTAATAGTTCTTGTTTTGGAAGTAAAGATTGCTATATGTGTATGTAATGTACTATGGAATTTGATTTTCCAGATATATCAGTGATGATCTAACCCTTTCTAGGATGATGCTTATGGTCAAGGTATTATGATGTTACTGTGTTATGATAGACAGTTAAATACTGATGATTCCTAGTATTTTAGGAAAATGATTCTTAAGTTGTTTTTATTTGATCATGGTTTATCTTGGGTTGGATGCCACTGTGATGTCTCCTGTTGGATGGTACACAGTGGTAACCCCCACTAGATCCTATTGTTGCCTTGTTGTTTTATTGGATTTAAGTCCATGATGCAAAGTCTGAGCTTTGAGATTATTCTAGATAAAGATTGGACCCTTCTAATGGCTAGTATCCTCCTGTGATGAGTGTACACCCCATTCGGGTGTATCTCTTAGGAGTATTTGCTTCAACAAATCATATTCTTATAATTGATAAGAAAAGATGCAAGATATTATTCTGTTGGGATTTATCCAACCTACTGTGGTTATTGATGTGGCTGAGATGTTGTTGCTGCCCTTGCTGTTGATGGTGAGCTTGGTTATCTCCTAACTATGATAGACTTGTCCTTCCTCCTTGATCTACTCCTTCTCATAGATCCCGTTTTCCCTTGCTCTACACCTAGACCTCTGCCTCCTTTAGGTAACCATGTTGGATTGTTAATTAGGGGCTTTCTATGGTGTTTTATGGGTTGATCTGGTGAGAATTTGTCTAAGAGCTTATGGTGTTCTTGTTGTTCTCTGATGTTGCGGTGAACTAGTGTAGCAGAGTTTCTATGCTAGCATGGTTGTGTGCTTTTAACTGCTTCCCCTTGCTCCCTGGTGTCGACAACACCTCACTTCTGCATGTGTGACTAAGTTGTGTGCTTGTGTGCTATGCCTATGGATCAGATCAAGTGGAAACATCTGATTTATTTACCCTTTTACTTCTATATGCCTTGCTGAAACTTGCCCCTGTGGTTAATGATGTTATACTGAAACCACCTATGTAACATAACAAATGCTATTCTTTTGGAGAAACTTGCCCCTTTCTTTTAAATTAGCTCTATGATGAAATTCAACAGTGCACTTCACTATTAATATGTGAGAGAAAATTTTCTAACAATAACCCTTTTCTTTTAGTGGTGTTTACTTAGCTTGCTTGTAGGTATCAAGTATTACAGAGAAGATCAAGAAGATGTAGATTTAAGACTTAGTTAGAAAGTAGTGTAGGATTTTTTCCCTTTTATTATATTGTACTTTCTTTTACTCTTATGTAAAGAATAATGTAATGTATATGTGATTTAGTAAAGTACTTCTATTTATATTCTTGTAATTATTCATTTGTATAATGAAATTTTACTTATTTGTATTCTTCATAACTTTTGAATATATATAATAAGAAGAAGATAAGAACTTATATTCTTATGTATTTATTTATATTACTATTATGTCTTGAATTACTTTTAATTGTAACCTAATAATGGTATAATATAACAATGTTTCATATTAAAATGCTTAAATGTACCTTTTGGAAACAATAAATTCTAAATGCTTTAGATTTGAATTGTTTCAAAAGTAGATTCAAATTTAAATATCAATTTAAATTATCAACCCAAAAATAATACAAATACCCAGAGGTCATGCCAGAATTTATAGCAATCACTTGGATGAGATAAACCCTTACTCACCAAAGCGAAAGAAACTTTGATCCCTTTGGTGTTTTAGTTTTGAGCGAAAAAATTCCCCGAATTTTCTTATGCATGAATGCATATGCAGAAACTCTCTTCTACAGCCCTAAATGCTAGGGCATTAGAAGAATGATCCTCAAAAATATAGAAGAAGAGGAAAAAAACAAAAAAAACCGTTGAAGGGAGAATGCAGGAGATGGGTGAGGTGCCAAAAAACATATATTGACTATGTATGCACATTGCGATATTGTTGAACTAGACACCAAAGCCTCTCAATTTGTTAAAGGTAAGGTACAAGCTAAAAATGTTGGTAAACCTATCCTTCCTTGCACCTTCGGTGAATCTTCTTATTATGGCCTTCATGATATTGGAATAACTGTTAATGTCATCCCTTATAACTTTTACTTAGACATTCATGAGGAACTCAAACCAACTGAATTAGAGGATACTGATATGAAAATTATGCTAGTGGATTAAACACTTAGAATTCCTATGGGATAATTAGAGATATTCCAATTTGTGTTGGACCTTACAAGTACCCTATTGATTTTGTACTCGTTGATATGCCCACTGATATTTATTGTCCAATTATTTTTGGAAGAAGTTTTTGAACACCACAGGAGGAAACATTGACTTTAAAAGGGAGATGGTGTCTCTCAAGTTTGGCGAAGATAAAATGAATTTCCATTTTTGCTAAATTCCAACACAAGCCAATTTATGAGAAGCTTGAAGAACATGAACAATAGCAAGAAGAGGAAGGTAACATTGCTAGCCTTGCCACCGTGTTTTCTAAAACTCCTAGTGACAAGCTAGAAAGAAGCTTGGTTGAAAATGACAATCTTCCCGAAGATATAGAGAAAATGGAAATTGATGAATATCTTAACTCAGTCCCTATACTTGATCTTGAAATGAATCAAGTTTATGAGACACCCAAGAGAAAAGGAAATGAGGAGTGTCCCCCTCCTACACTCAAACCTCTCCCCGAAGAATTAAAATACAGGTTTCTTGATAATACTAACAAATATCCGGTTATTATAAGTTCTAATCTTGTAGAAAAAGAAGAGGAGAATTTAATGATAGTTCTAAGATGCAATGTAAGGCTCTTGGGGTATTCTATGGATGACGTGAAAGGGATTAGTCATGTGATAGCCACTCATAGAATATTTATGGAAGAGGGAGAACAACCGGTTGCAGATTTCCAAGAATACTTAAACCTCAAATGAAAGAAGAGGTAAGAAAGGAGGTAATTCGCCTCTTAGATGCAGGAATCATTTTTCATTTGGAGGAAAGCGACAGGGTAAGTCATGTTCATTATGTTCCAAAGAAAGGTGGCTCCACTGTAGTTCTGAATGAACATAATGAGTTAGTCCCTACTCGAATTATCGTTGGTCATAGTATGTGCATTGATTTTAGAAAACTTAATAAGAAAACACAAAAGGATCACTACCTTTTGCCATTTATATATCAAACTTTAGAGAGACTTGCTATGCACTCTCAATTTTTACTTAGATAGATACTCTAGTTTTTCTTAAATAGCTGTTCTTCCAGATGACTAGTTAAAACAACGTTCACATGTACTTTTGGTTTATATGCCTATTTTTGTATGCCTTTTGGTCTTTGTAATGCAGCTGCTACCTTTCAAAGATGTATGACCACTATAATTGCTGATTATGTTGAAAATATTAT
Organism: Avena insularis; assembly: GCA_023614405.1. Lineage (NCBI taxonomy): Eukaryota > Viridiplantae > Streptophyta > Magnoliopsida > Poales > Poaceae > Avena > Avena insularis. Next base: position 146,343,782 of record CM042690.1, on the reverse strand, counting down.
GGAAGTATTCATGGACGACTTCTCGGTCAATGGGACTTCGTTTAACCATTACCTCCATAATCTCCATAAGGTTTTGCAGAGATGTGAAGACACTAACCTAGTTTTGAATTGGGATAAGTACCACTTATTGGTTCAATAAGGTATAGTACTTGGTCAGAAGATCTAGGTAAGGGCATAAAAGTTAATAAAGCAAAAATAGAGGCAATAGAGAGGCCACCACCTCCTCAATATGTAAAAGGTATAAGAAGTTTCTTAGATTATGCGGGTTTTTATAGAAGGTTTATTAAGAACTTTTCTAAGGTTGCAAGACCGCTACTAACCTTTTACAAAAGAATGATACTTTTAATTTTGATGAAAACTGTCTTAATGCTTTCACCATATTAAAACAAGCCCTCCTTAATGCTCCTATTATTAAACTACCAAACTAGAAAAAGCCTTTTGACTTGTTTTGTGAGGCAACTCATGAATCCATGGGAGCCATTATTTTTCAGTGTGACAGTGATGAGCTTAATATCATTCATCATGCTAGTCGCACCTTGAGCGGTGCTCAAAAGAACTACCCAATGGTAGAAAAGGAACTCTTCACTGTTGTATTCTCTTGTGATAAATTTAGATCTTGTATAATTGACTTGAAAGTTAGAGTGCATACTGATCGTAATAGCTTAAAGGAAATTCTTGAAATAACTAATGTTAAGCCAAGGATGATCCGTTGGACTTTACTTTTACAAGAGTTTGACTTGCAAATCTTGCAAAAAAAAAGAGTAACAGGTTGACACATAAATGATGATTTAAGAAATGATACCACAAGAAGGAGTGTCATTAATATGCATACCCCCATGCACTATTCATTCCAAAAGAAAATTTTATATTTCTCTTTGCAATAATTTTGGCAATTTCTTCCGACCAGCCATATACAAATGAAAGAAGAAAATAATACAAAAGCTGAAGGGAGGTAATCTCCCAAAGCAAACTTCATGACCACAAGGTAACCAAGGTAATCCCAACCTTGCTCTTCTGTGATTTTTGTCACTGTTTTGTTGTTTTCTCTTTCGTTTTTGAGCTCCTTACATTTTCTAAGTTTACTGCTAGTTTTTTGACACTAGTATGGGCCGACAGTACGGCCGCATCCGCCCATACCGGAGATCATTAAGCTTGCAGCACCTTGTGCTGTTTTAGGATCTGTATGACCGTACCGTATGGGCGGCTCCCCCATATTCTAGGTCGTTATTCCCTCTATTTTATTCATCTCATTTCTGCCTAGTTTTGGTTATTTTGATCAAAAAAATATTTACCTCCTCAGAAAAGTCGGTAAGTATCCAGTACAGGAGGGCCGTACGGTCCAAACCTGCCTATACCGAATATTTGGAAAGATTTTACCGACTTTGAGCGCTCGGACTTTTGGAAGGATGTCGGGTAAGGGCACGCAATACGGGCGGCGCCCGTACTGTTGGTCGTTACCGACTCGATTTCTTCCCCTTTTCTCCTTTTCTTTCCTATTTTGTTAGGATTCTTTTCTTGTCCGACCCTTTTACCTTCACCACGAGTTTTTCCCTGCTACTAACCCTTCATAAGCCTTCCCAAAGGTCTTTATTCCACTTGTATCAATAGATCCAATCTCCTCGATGCACTACCCAGCTCCAGACAAAGGAAAACATTTAGGTCTCATGGCTCCTTCATGGGATATTTTCCAGACTTCCTCCATTTAAGACGATGACCGTGAATCACAAGACCTTAGCCCGAAGAACAAATGGGTATCCTTCAACTCTGATGATGAAGAATTTGAGACCTTCATTGATCAAGCGGCTAGAGGTTGGAAGAAACCCGCCAACCTTGCTATGGCGAGGCCTGAAGATGCGAAGGAAGCAAAGGAGCCACACAGGAAGGGACGCATGGAGTCGCTCAAATTCATCGCCACCAACTACTCTTAGCAAGTGTAAGAAATCTAATCAGGTTGATGTAGGAACTTATCAGGAAACCACAACTCACACGTCCACAATAAACAAGGTCACTGCGAACGCCTGCATGAATGTGAAGCCACAAGATGATTGGGGTCTCAACCTCGTCAATATAATAGTTGGCCCGCCACTCTCAGAGACCGAACAACACCTCAAAAAGATAGATAAGTACTAGAAGGAAGATCTCATCCATTGAGAAATCGTGTGCAAATGCCTCTTGGATTTGGATGGCAAGAAATAACCCAATGAGATGCTTGGTAAGGTCACAAATGCAATGAAATCCATGTACCCTAACATGTAGAAGTTCCTTCGATGTATATCACCTTTGGAGGAAACTACTCCGTAAGTCCGCCTTCAATGCCATGCCTCCACCCTAGAGTAAACCACAATATTGAATAATCACGAGGGATTATTGGATCCCACCTGGCTTGATTCCAAGATTGGGGAGATATTTAACATCTTGTAATATATCTTTCAGTTTTAGCATGTTTACCTTCTTGCACGCATGAAAGGTTTTTAATTTCAAAGTTTGCATTAGTTGCATGATCAACTTCCTTGGTTAAAGGAAAGAGTTATATCCAATGATTTTGATACTTTATTATATTTAAAGTGATTTCAGTTTATGATTATTGTATTAGATGTATTAATTATGATGCGTGCTATGATGTTTGTACCACTGTTATGATTTTAGGGTCTTCCACACTAATAAAGTATTGATAAGATATGAGAAGAAAATTTGATAGCATGTTATAATCATTTGTTTAAACCATTAAGATCCATAAAGAGTATCAACATTATACAATTTCGTTGATGAAACAAAAGAAAAATTATGCTTTCAAAGAACCAAAAATAAAAAGTGAAAGTGGCAAAAAAGTACTCAAGGAATGACCATAGACTATTCCCTACTCAATTTAATGCTCATCTAGATAAACTTGATGATTTTATAATCTGCTAAATCTTTAAACTTCTTATATTATTAATACAAAAGGTGTGGAAACCTCTAAGTAATGTGATGTGTGAGAGTGTGATACAGCTCATGATGCAGTTCTATAGCTGATATTGTAACTATGGTTCAATTGCCTCATTTATTGTAATGACTCGTGCCTCATGAACATGATGACCTTGTACATAAGTCACTACATTGCTCATGGACAAGTAAGAGTCTAGGTTGGGGATATTCATGAGTCCATTTTGAAGCATATTTTTTGTATAAGTAGAGTGAGGATTTTCGTATTTTATGGTGTTCACGTGCACCTTTTACCCTTGTTTCAACATGATCCCAAATTATTAAGTATTTTGTGAATATATCAATTGTAGATACCATGTTATGTAATAATATGATATTTCTAAGTGATAAATATCATTTAAATGATTTTCCACGTGCCTGGGAGAAGAGAGGATGCGAGGAGAATCTACTGCAAGCTTAATGACCCGCGATACGTGTAGAGCTTGCCTCTACTACCTGCCAGGATGTCTGCCTCATCAAATACTCTCACCATGCAAAGATGGATCTGAGATCCAACATTCATAGACACCTCTAACCAGGAAACACCACACCAGGAAGGGATCTAGAGGAGGAACTTGGAGAAGGTAAAATCCATGCTGCTACACAGATCATCGGAGGACAACACATCATCCCCCTCATCATCAACCACTACATCTCCATCATCACCATCATCCCCTCTATTATTAATTTAAATCTTGTTGTAATTCCAAATACAATCATGGGTTTACAGTTGATTTTACCTTTGCACTTTCAATCCTTCCATTTGAATATGATGATGTTGTTGATTGCTTCCATGTGTGAGTAGTTCCCTTTGTTATCGGGGAGATGGGAAAACCCTAGCATTATTATGTAATGAAATAAAGATGATCTATAACTTTGGTCTTTGATCTTTACTTGATCTATGATATTGTGTTAGATATATCTCTTTAGATGGTATGTGAAGTTGACCACATAAGATTTGCCTTCAGGAGTAAAGACAGAAACTATCCTTTGGACATATATGGGAGTATGTCCGGTGCTAGTTTGTGACTATAAGCATCAGCTTAGAACCTACACGGTCGAAGCCAGATAAGAGAGAGATTCACTAAGCGTATAACAATATCCATGGGGAAGCCCTTAATTTTGATGGTATATCGAAGTGACTTGCTCGTAAGCATCACATCGGTTATTTAGAGGTGACCTCACCACAAGATTCATAGAAGTGGCTTGCTCGTGAGACTTATCGGTGAACATCTTATTATGGAACTCTCTCCACACAAATCATGATGAAAGATATCCTAATTATAAATAATTGTCATATGCTAGAAGTGTATCCTACATCCCCGAGAATATTTAAGCCTTATCGAGTTCCAACACCACTCCCAATGAACTTGTTACTTTATTTACTTGCTTTCATCAATTTCTTGCATTCAACTACAACACCATTTACTTGAGATCAAAGGCAACTTATAAGTATCCTTTGGTAGATAGTGACGAGGGGCATACAACCTTAACCAAATAGCTCTCTGTGGGTTCGATACTCTAATTTAAAACTAGCTATAGTTGATCTGTGCACTTGTAGTCATCAAAGGACTAGAACCCCGCCGCTGCCGTCCGCCGTGTCGGATTTGCCGGTGCCAGCCACCTCCGGCAGCGTCGAGGGAAGAGGCGCGGGGTGGATGTGGCGCTGGCCGGATGATTATTTCCGCTGCCCATGTCGCCCAAAGCGAGCAACGTAGGGGCCTCTTCCCTCTATTAGCAGATAGTTTTACATGGAACAACAATAACCTTATTACTCTCTTCGATCCATATTGAAGGACTCAACTTTATCTAGATACGCATGTATCTAGTGTAAAAATACTTAACTAGATTCATACGAATCTAGGAAAAGTTGAGGCCATTAATTTAGATCGGAGGGAATAGTTATGCCGCGGCACCTCATGACTCCGGTCCAACTAGTAAAAGTTATTAGCTATGTCGATGATACATTGCAAATGTATCTATAATTTTTGATGTTCCATGCTTGGTTTTATCCACTTTATTGTGTTTTGTTCCAACTTTGGAGTACTTTTCATATGATTTCTTGGACTAACCTATTAACAAGAGCCACAGTGCCAGCTGCCTGTTTTCTGCTGTTTTTGGTTCCAGGAAAGTCAGAAAATGAATATTCTCAGAATTGGACGGGACAAAAGCCAAAGTTCCTATTTTTCTATAAGGGATCAAGTGCCAGAATACGAGACGGAGAAGGGCCAGGGAGCCACCACACCACCTAGCCGTGCGGCCAGGCCTGGCCCGCGCCAGGGGGTGGTGTGGCCGCTCCTAGCACCCCCGCGGCCTCTCCTTCCGCCTATATATTGCCCTCGGGACGAAAACCCTAAGTACCCGATCAAAAATCCATGAAAGAGTCTGTAGCCGCCGTTATCTCCATCCCTAGATCAGGAGGGATCTGAAGCTCTTCCCGACACCCTGCCTGAGAGGGGAATTCACCCTGGAGGCCTTCTTCATCATCATGCAAGCCTCCGGTGTGATGCGTGAGTAGTTCATCCTTGGACTACGGATCCATGTAGTAGCTAGATGGCTGGTTATCCTCCTTTGTGCTTTCATGTTTAGATCTTGTGAGCTCCGTTCATGATCAAGATCATCTATTTGTAATTCTGCATGTTGTGTTTTCGGGGATCCGATGGATATTGAGATGCTATTTCAGATTGATTATTGATTCTATCATGTCTTTGTTATTTGTGATCTTGCATGCTTTCCGTTGTTAGTAGCTATCTTGGCCAAGTAGATGCTAGCAACTCCAAGAGTTAGTATTTATGCTCGATAGTGGGTTCATGCCTCTAGTAATATGGGAAGTGACAGAAATCTCTAAGGTACTAGATGTGCTATTGCTACCATGGATAAAACAACAATCCTTTGTTCATAGAACAATCGTATTGTTTACTTTACACGCAGTTCGTAAAGCAATAATCTGTTGCTTGCAACTTAATACTAGAGGGGGTTCAGATGATAACCCGAAGGTGGATTATTAGTCATAGATGCAGTTGGATGGCGGTCTATGTATAATGTTGTAATGCCCAATCAAGTCTCAAAGGAGTCAAGATGATTAGTATATGCATGTATTGCTTTCTCGGTGTTTGTCAATTGCCCCGCTGTAATTTGTTCACCCAGCATGTTATCTATCTAAGGAGAGCCACCTCTAGTGAACTATGGATCCCGGTCCTTGTCTTTTACATACAATCTATAGACTGTTTCTTCTTTGTGTTTACTTTCTGCAAACTTTTACTTCTTTCCATTCGATACGTTTAATCCTTTGTTTTCCGCAAAACACGGTGAAATTGACAACCTCATCGCAAGTTGGGGACAAAGTTCTGTGGTTGTGTTGTGCAGGTCTCCATGTTGCTACTAGCACCGGTAGTGCGCCCTGCCAAAGCTCAGCTAGTAACACCTTTGGGGTGTTTCCTTGCTCCTACTGGTTCGATTAAACATTGGTTTCATAACTGAGGGAAACTTGCTGCTGTGCTCATCATACCTTCCTCTTGGGGTTCCCAATGAGCTCTACATCAACCACGCACCAGCACTTTTCTGGGCGCCATACACAGAGCCATCAAGCATTTTTCTGGCGCCGTTGCCGGGGAGTCAAGGACATCTTCACAAGGGGAGTCCCTCATAACCAATCTCTTTACTTTGTTTTTTTTTGTTTTGCTTAGTTTTCTTTTTGCTTCGTTTGCTCGTTTTGTTCTTCAAAAACACAACAAATTAGTTTTACTTGTTTGCTTTCTTATTTGAAAACCCAAAAAAATGACTACTCTTGAAAACACTAAGTTGTGTGACTTCACTAGCACCAACAACAATGATTTTATGAGCACACCTATTGCTCCATTTGTGGCTGAAAATACTTTCTTTGAGATAAAAACTGCTTTGCTCAATCTTGTTATGAGAGAACAATTTTCTAGTATTGGTAATGAAGATGCTGCTTCCCATCTAAATTACTTTGTTGAACTTTGTGAGATGCAAAAGCATAGGGATATAGATGGTGATATTATTAAGCTGAAATTGTTTCCTTTCTCTTTGAGAGGAAAAGCTAAAGAGTGGTTGAATTCCTTAACTAGGAATAGTATTGATTTTTGGACTAAGTGCAAAGATGCTTTTATTGGAAAATACTATCCTCCTGCTAAGATTATATCTATGAGAAGTGAAATAATGAAGTTTAAACAACTTGATAATGAGCATGTTGCTCAAGCTTGGGAAAGAATGAAATCTTTGGTAAAGAGTTGTCCCACTCATGGACTGACTGCTTGGATGATCATCCAAACTTTTTATGCAGGATTGAACTATTCTTCAAGGAACCTATTGGATTCTGCTGCTGGAGGTACCTTTATGACCATCACTTTGGGTGCTGCAACAAAACTTCTGGACAATATGATGCTTAATTATTCTGAATGGCATACTGAGAGAGCTCCACAAGGTAGGAAGGTAAATTCTGTTGAGGAAACCTCCTCCTTGAGTGATAAAATTGATATTATTATGTCTATGCTTGTTAATGGGAAAGCCCATATTGATCCAAATAATGTTCCTTTAGCTTCTTTGGTTGCTCAAGAAGAGCAAGTTGATGCGAACTTCATAAGAAATAATAATTTTGGCAACAATGCTTATGGTAACAACAATTATAAGCCATATCCTCCCAACAATGGTAATGCTTATGGAAATTCTTACAACAATAATAAGGGTTCTCCCTCTGAACTTGAAGTTATGCTTAAAGATTTTATTAGTAAACAAACTGCTTTCAATAAAACTATTGAGGAAAAACTCTCTAATGCTGAAAGAAATCTAGCATCTTTGGCTGAAGCTCAATCTTCTTTGAATAAAATGGCTGCTAAACCTGAAACTAATGATAATCCCTTTGCAGCTACCAATGCTATACAAGTAAGAATTGATGAAAATGTTAGACTATTAGCTGAATTACATGCTAAGTGGGAAAGAGAAGATGAAATTGCTAGAAACATTAGTGTTTCTGCCATCACCACCACTAGTGTTGAGGCTAGTAATAGTTCTACTACTTTAGATGATAAAGTTGATTTTGATCTTGATGGTTGCAATATCTCTGAAGTTATTAAGTTCCTACAAAAGCTTGCTAAAAGTCCTAATGCTAGTGCTATGAACATGGCCTTTACAAAACACATTACCGATGCTCTCATAAAGATTAAGGAAGAAAAGATGAAACATAAAGCTTCTATTCCTACAAAACAAGAGGATGGTTGGGGAACCATCATTAATATGAAAGTGAATGACTTTGATTTCAAAGCTTTATGTGACCTTGATAGTAGTGTTTCTATTATGCCTAGAAGGATTTATGATATGCTTGATTTGCCTCCTCTTGAAGATTGTTATTTGAATGTCCCACTTGATGATAATGCTAAAAAGAAACTCATGGGGAGTCTTAATGATGTTCTTATTATGGTTAACAATTCCTATGTCCCTGTTGATTTCTATGTTTTGGATGTTGAATACAATGCTTCTTGTCCTATTACTTTGGGAAGACCTTTTCTTATAACTGTTGGTGCCATCATTGATATGAAAGAAGGCGCCATTAAATACCAACTCCCACTCAATAAAGGTATAGAACACTTCCCTAAAAAGATAGAAAATATTTCTTTTGCTTCTCCTATGAAAACAAAATTTGGTCTTAATGCTTCTTCATTTGAGAACACTTGATTCTTTCTTTGCTTCTTATGCCTAACTTAAAAGCGTTAAAGAAAAGTACTTATTGGGAGATAACCCAAAAGTTTTAGACGAGTCTTGGAAGTTATTACCTCAGTAATAACCTCTCCTTATCCTTTTTATTTGCTTTTTGTGCCAAGAGTAACCTCTAATGAGAGTGAAGTAATGATTGGGAAAGTTGCTGTCCCGAAACAGATTTTTGTGCTTCACCGCAAAAATTCGTGAGAGAGCTCCGTATGTCGGATTGAGCTGTAATTGTTTGTGCTTTTGCCCCAGGTTGTTATCTAACTTAGTTAGTTCAACACTTTTTGATTTGAGCAACAGAAGGTCTTCGAAAAAATTCGTCTTTACCTGCTGGTCTGTTTTGACAGATTTCTGCCATTTTCTGCATTTGCTTCTTGTGGGTTCCTTTTTGAGTTCTTTTAGGGAATTGAGATTTTTGAAGGAAGTGCTACAGTAGATAGTGTTCTAATGGAAGTTTATTTGGTGTTAGAACTGAACCTTAAGACTTATTTATCTTAAGTGCACTAATCTTGCTAATGAGATTGTGTGAAGTTTTGTATTAAGGAAAATTTTCAGGTGTATGGAAGGAATGAGTAATGAGATGATGGATGGACTACAGCCCAAGGCATCCCCTTCTTCATCAATAAAAATCCCAGGTTTCTTCCAAACACTTCATTTTTATTGTTTCATGCAAAGTTGTGTTGTTCTTGGAGCATCTTCTTTTTGGTTTTTCATTTGCTTGGTTTGCTTAGTTTTCTAAATAAATTGGTTGGACCCCCTCTTTCATACTTTGGTTTGCAAATAGTTTGGTTTGGTTTGGAAAAGAGTAGGAAAGTTCATACTTATGTGGCAAAAAGAGCTCGTTTTTGACTGTGGCCTATGCTTTGTCATGCCATGCTTGATATTGTTTTGGCTTTATGCTTAGTATTATTTGCTGTATCATGACTTGTTATAAACAATTGAGATTGCTTAATGTGCCTTGGATGAATCATGCGTTGTTTTAGCATATTAAAGCATAGTATAGTGGTATTCTCGTTTGATGCTTTATTTGGGTTGACTTGGCACATGCTCACACCATGTTATGACTATCTCAAGTCACCATAGCATTTATGATCCTTTAGTTTTCAACTTGTAGTGTCACTTTATGCTTTGATCAATGATGTTTTGTCGCTCTGCATGATTATGGCCATTATTGCTCTCTTAGTTTGTTGCTCCCAGTCTTTTGCTAGCCTCCACAACCAAGTATGAGTTCCACTCATGCATCCAACTCCCTAAACCAAGTTATTCCAAAGATTCCACCATACCTACCTACTAGCTTATGCTATTCCAAGTATATTCATCCTTTTGTTTACCTTCCACTTGTTATGAGAAAACTAGTGATTAAAGCTCTCACGAACTTGATGGCACACTTTACTTTACTTGCCCTTAATAAACTTGAACCATTGTGTCGTCTATGTTGTATATGCTTGCACTTATTTGTTGGGAATTAGCAGAACCATGCTTTCATGGGGAACACTTTCAACATTGCACTTGGTACTTGTACCTAGTTGATATCATGCTCTTTTGTATATGGATGTCGTCGGTGTGAAATGAAAGGGGAGCTTGTAAGTCCATGGAGTTATGTATATGTGTTAGAGAAATGCCTGGGCCGCTGGTCTAATCCATGCTGACATGGTGGAAACCTGCAGCGTTACCATAATGAGCTGTCTATGAAGCATTCTTCTTATAAAAAAAAGAGTCCTATATTGAGAAAAAAGAGAAAAAAAGAGATACTATGAAAAGAGGAAAGAGAGAAAAAAGCACCATATTCCCATGGTAAATAAGAAGAATGCTGAGATGCTCATTGCCTGCTTGCCTTGTCATTTTGAGATGGGGATTCTTCCGTATCATCGTGCAAGGGGTATGATACATTGCAAATGTATCTATAATTTTTGATGTTCCATGCTTGGTTTTATCTACTTTCTTATGTTTTATTCCAACTTTGGAGTACTTTTCAAATGATTTCTTGGACTAACCTATTAACAAGATGCCACAGTGCCAGTTGCCTGTTTTCTGCTATTTTTGGTTCCAGGAAGTCAGAAAATGAATATTCTCGGAATTGGACGGGACAAAATCCAAAGTTCCTATTTTACCGGAAGACTCACGGAGCCAGAAGGAGAGTCAGAGAGGGGCCATAGGGTGGCCACACCACCCCTAGGCGCGGGCAACCCTAGGCCGCACCAGGGCATGGTGTGGCCCCCCTAGCTGGCCACCGACCTTGCCTCCTTCGCCTATAAGAGCCTCCCGATACCAAAACCCTAAATAGTCAATCAGAAATCCACGAAAAGTTCCACAGCGCCGCCGCCACCGAAGGGGAGATTCGGGGGACAAAAAGTCTCTGTTCCGGTACCCTGCCGGGATGGGGAAGTGCCCCCGGAGCCATCTCCATCGATCTCCACCGCTATCTCCATCACCATTGCTGATTCCCATGATGAGGAGGGAGTAGTTCTCTCTCGAGGCTAAGGGTTCTACCGGTAGCTATGTGTTCATCTCTCTCTATGCATGATCATATTGTGATCATGAGCTTGTAATCAATAGATCTACCTTGCTACTCAAGTGCTTTAATAGATCTCTTCTCTCCCCATGTGTGTGAAAGTGACAGCGTGCAAACCATGGTGGCACTTAGGCTAGAGATTACAAATACTTGTTATGAGTTATATTTGGAGTTGGATGTCTTTATGAAATTGTGGTGTTTGTTGGACTCATCTAGTGCTCAAGGTGATAGTGTGGGGTTTTCTAGATGGGAAAGGCTTACTTTGAGGTGTGCTGTTATAGCCCTACCAACGATTAGAGTGTACAACCGGAGAGTAGTTCAGCGTAGTATCATGAAGATAATATATTTATATGAGAGTGTTCACTAGTGAAAGTATGATCCCTAGGCCTTGTTTCTAAGCATTGAAACACCGTTTGCTATTAGATCTGTTACATGTTTGCTTGCTTCCATCTTTATTTCAGTTTGCCTTTAGTCTTTTTCACGCCTTCAAGTTATTCTCTATCACCGTTACCACTTATAATTATCCATCCCACTAGTGTTTCACTATCTCTTCGCCGAACTAGTGCACCTATACACCTGGCAAGTGTATTGGGTGTCTTGGGGACACAAGAGACTTCTTGTATCTTGATTGCAGGGTAGCTTGAGAGGGGATACCTTTGACCACTTCCTCCCTGAGTTTTATAAACCTTGGGTGATCCACTTAAGGGAAAACTTGCTACTGTTCTAGAAACCTCTGCACTTGGAGGCCCAACAACTGTCTACAAGAACAGAAGTGCGTAGACATTAATCTATTTTCTAGCGCCATTGCCGGGGAGGTAAGGTAAAAGGTATTCACACCGGAGGATTAAAGAAGAAGAACCTCCCACGGCAAACGCCTATTTTCTAGCGCCGTTGCTGGGGAGGTAAGGTAAAAGGTATTCACATCCTCCGGTGTGAGTGCTCGAAGTTATTTCCTTTAGATTCTGCAATTTTTTCTTTTTGTTTCTTGTTTTCACTAGTTAGGCTTAACGGAAAACAACAAAAAAATTAGAGAGCTTTATAGTATTTATCTTGAGTTAGGACATGAAGTGTTTGAAGAGAAATTTAAAAACCTATGGAACTTTATTTGCATGCTAATAGCAATGTTGTTAGTATGAATTATTTGGACACCATTATTGCTAATGCTATGGAAAAGTCTAAGCTTGGGGAAGCTAGTTTTTATGAAAATGATCTTTTTAGTTCCCCAGCTTTGGAAGATAGCTATTCTATTGCTTATGATGATACCAAACCTCCAATATATGATGATTACAATGATGAATATGATATTTTCAGTCCACCTACTATTGAGGAGAAAATTAATTATGATTACAATATGCCTCCTATATTTGATGATTATGGTGATGAGAATAATAATGATAGCTATTCTGTTGAATTTACTCCCACTACAATTAATAAAAATGACTATGTTTATGTGGAGAGTATTAATTCTTTTATGCATGTGGCTCATGATAAGAATATTCCATGTGATAGTTATATTGTTAATTTTATTCATGATACTACTGAAAGTTATTATGAGATAGGGAAACATGGTTTTATGCATCTCAATAATATTAAGTTTCCCCTCTTTATGTTGAAAGTCTTGAAGTTGCACTTGTTTTGCTTTCCTATGCTTGTTGCTTTGTGCTTTCATGACTTGTTTCTTTACAAGATTCCTATGCATAGGAAGTGGGTTAGACTTAAATGTGATTTGAATTTGCTTCTTGATGCTCTCTTTTACTTCAATTCATATTTCTTATGTGAGCATCTTCTCAAACTATCAACCCTAACTTAAAGGCGTTAAAGAAAAGTACTTATTGGAAGATAACCCAAAAGTTTTAGATGAGTCTTGGAAGTTATTACCTCTGTAATAACCTCTCCTTATCCTTTTTATTTGCTTTTTGTGCCAAGAGTAACCTCTAATGAGAGAGAAGTAATGATTGGGAAAGTTGTTGTCCCGAAACAGATTTATGTGCTTCACCGTAAAAATTCTTGTAAAATATCTGAACGTCTTTTTGAGGCACGGATTTTTGTGCTTCTGCCCAAGGCTGTTATCTAACTTTTGTTAGTTTAACACTTTTTGATTTGAGCAACAGAAGGTCTTCGAATAAATTTGTCTTTACCTGCTGGTCCGTTTTGACAGATTTCTGCCATTTTCTGCATTTGCTTCTTGTTGGTTCCTTTTTGAGTTCTTTTGGGGAATTTAGCTTTTTGAGGGAAGTGCTTCAGTAGCTAGTGTTTTAATGGAAGTTTATTGGTGTTAGAACTGAACCTTAAGACTTATTATCTTGAGTGCACTAATGTTGCTAATAAAGATTGTGTGAAGTTTTGTATGAAGGAAAAATTTCAGGTGTATGGAAGGAATGAGTAATGAGATGAAGGATGGACTAAAGCTCAAGCTTGGGGATGCCACACGTGTCACCCCAAGAAATATCCAAGAAGTAAAAGCGTCAAAGCTTGGGGATGCCCAAGGCATCCCCTTCTTCATCAAATAAAATCCCAGGTTTCTTCCAAACGCTTCATTTTTATTGTTTCATGCACAGTTGTGTTGTTCTTGGAGCGTCTTATTTTTCGTTTTCGTTTTGGTTTTTCGTCTTGCTTGGTTTTCTTAGTTTTCTGAATAAATTGGTTGGAACCCCTCTTTCATACATTGGTTTGCAAATAGTTTGGTTTGGTTTGGAAAAGAGTAGGAAAGTTCATGCTTATGTGGTAAAAAGAGCTTGTTTTTGACTGTGGCCCATGCTTTGTCATGCCATTCTTGATATTGTTTTGGCTTTATGCTTAGTATTATTTGTTGTATCATGACTTGTTATAAACAATTGAGATTGCTTAATCTGCCTTGGATGAATCATGCGTTGTTTTAGCATATTAAAGCATAGTATAGTGGTATTCTCCTTTGATGCTTTATTTGGGTTGACTTGGCACATGCTCACACCATGTTATGACTATCCAAAGTCACCATAGCCTTTATGATCCTTTAGTTTTCAACTTGTATTATCACTTTATGCTTTGATCAATGATGTTTTGTCGCTCTGCATGATTATGGCCATTATTGCTCTCTTAGTTTGTCGCTCCCAGTCTTTTGCTCGCCTCCACAACAAAGTATGAGTTCCACTCATGCATCCAACTCCCTAAACCAAGTTATTCCAAAGAGTCCACCATACCTACCTACTAGCTTATGCTATTCCAAGTATATTCATGCTTTTTTTTACCTTCCACTTGTTATGAGAAAACTAGTGATTAAAGCTCTCACGAACTTGATGGCACACTTTACTTGCCCTTAGTAAACTTGAACCATTGTGTATTCTATGTTGTATATGCTTGCACTTATTTGTCGGGAATTAGCAGAACCATGCTTTCATGGGGAATGCTTTCAACATTGCACTTGGTACTTGTACCTAGTTGATATCATGCTCTTTTGTATATGGATGTCGTCGGTGTGAAATGAAAAGGGAGCTTGTAAGTCCATGGAGTTATGCATATGTGTTAGAGAAACTCCTGGGCCGCTGGTCTAATCCATGCTGACATGGTGGAAACCTGCAGCGTAAACATAATGAGTTGTCTATGAAGCATTCTTCTTATAAGAAAAGAGTCCTATATTGAGAAAAAAGAGAAAAAAAAGAGATTATGAAAAGAGGAAAGAGAGAAAAAGCACCATATTCCCATGGTAAATAAGAAGATTGCTGAGATGCTTGTTGTCTGCTTGCCTTGTCATTTTTGATATGGGGATTCTTCCGTATCATCGGGCAAGGGGTACCCCATTGGCGGTTGTCTATGATACACATGTACTTACGATGACAAGAACTTACCGGTGACTAAACTTGAGTAGCATGAGGAGCGGCCCTCGTATACAAGGGACATGAGATTTCTAACTTATACTTCGTCAAGCATGTACACCATAGTTTGTTCACTTTAACCTTAATCACTTCAAGATGCTTATGATAGGGGCAATGAGAGCTAAAAGCTATAAGTACCATAATTTTTGGAAGCTCTTTATGAGACTTGAATCCCTACTTCCTTCTATGAAGACCCTTCTTCCACCATTATATATTGAGTCCCCACCTTCTATCTTTATGCACCTACTTTGAGAGCATAGTGGCCATTCTTAGTTCTATGTGCATTGTCCCAAGACTAGTTGATTGATGCATAACTTGATATTGCTTGTTTTAAACTATTTGTATCTAGTCACTCTTATGAACTTTGAAGGTGTCCTATGCATTTATATTTTCTACTCTATGAGGGACAAGCTGAATACTATTATGCTATGTTTTCTTTATGTGAAACAAACAAACGTCTTGCAAAGCATTGTTATTCATGAATCTTTTGTTTGTGCCTTTTCATGTTGCAACATAGTTTGTTTGTCTTATTGCTAGAACTTTGTCTTTCATGCTATGATTGAAGTACTATGATCCTAGCTTTGATTGTTTTGCAAATACTTTGATCAAGTCTTTGACGGTGCATGTCACCTCAAAAATTATTATTTCTTTTTATCACTTACCTACTCGAGGACGAGCAGGAGTTAAGCTTGGGGATGTTGATACATTGCAAATGTATCTATAATTTTTGATGTTCCATGCTTGGTTTTATCTATTTTCTTATGTTTTGTTCCAACTTTGGAGTACTTTTCATATGATTTCTTGGACTAACCTATTAACAAGATGCCGCAGTGCCAGTTGCCTATTTTCTGCTGTTTTTGGTTCCAGGAAGTCAGAAAATGAATATTCTCAGAATTGGACGGGACAAAAGCCAAAGTTCCTATTTTACCGGAAGACTCACGGAGCCAGAAGGAGAGTCGGAGAGGGGCCACAGGGTGGCCACACCACCCCTAGGCGTGGGCAACCCTAGTCCATGCCAGGGCATGGTGTGGGCCCCCTGGCCAGCCACCGACCTTTCCTCCTTCGCCTATAAGAGCCTCCCGATACCAAAACCCTAAATAGTCAATCAGAAATCCACGAAAAGTTCATAGCCACGCCATCAAGGGGAGATTCGGGGAAAGAAAGTCTCTGTTCCGGCACCCTGCCGGGATGGGGAAGTGCCCCCGGAGCCATCTCCATCGATCTCCACCACCATCTCCATCACCATTGCTGATTCCCATGATGAGGAGGGAGTAGTTCTCTCTCGAGGCAAAGGGTTCTATCGGTAGCTATGTGTTCATCTCTCTCTCTAGGCATGATCATATTGTGATCATGAGCTTGTAATCTATAGATCTACCTTGCTACTCAAGTGCTTTAATAGATCTCTGCTCTCCCCATGTGTGTGAAAGTGACAGCGTGCACACCATGGTGGCACTTAGGCTAGAGATTACAAATACTTGTTATGAGTTATATTTGGAGTTGGATGTCTTTATGAAATTATGGTGTTTGTTGGACTCATCTAGTGCTCAAGGTGACAATGTGGGGTTTTCTAGATGGGAAAGGCTTACTTTGAGGTGTGCTGTTATAGCCTTACCAATGATTAGAGTGTCCAACTGGAGAGTAGTTCAGCGTAGTATCATGAAGATAATATATTTATATGAGAGTGTTCACTAGTGAAAGTATGATCCCTAGGCCTTGTTTCTAAGCATTGAAACACCGTTTGCTGTTAGATCTGTTACATGTTTGCTTGCTTCCATCTTTATTTCAGTTTGCCTTTAGTCTTTTTCACGCCTTCAAGTTATTCTCTATCACCATTACCACTTATAATTATCCATCCCACTTGTCTTTCACTATCTCTTCGCCGAACTAGTGCACCTATACACCTGACAAGTGTATTGGGTGTGTTGGGGACACAAGAGACTTCTTGTATCTTGATTGCAGGGTTGCTTGAGAGGGGATACCTTTGACCACTTCCTCCCTGAGTTTGATAAACCTTGGGTGATCCACTTAAGGGAAAACTTGCTGCTGTTCTACAAACCTCTGCACATGGAGGCCCAACAACTGTATACAAGAAAAGAAGTGCGTAGACATCAGGGTACCCCGTTGGCGGTTCTGTATGATACACATGTACTTACAATGACAAGAACTTACCAGTGACTAAACTTGAGCAGCATGAGGAGCGGCCCTCGTATACAAGGGACATGAGATTTCTGACTTATACTTCGTCAAGCATGTACACCATAGTTTGTTCACTTTAACCTTAATCACTTCAAGATGCTTATGATAGGGGCAATGAGAGCTGAAAGCTATAAGTACCATAATTTTGGGAAGCTCTTTATGAGACTTGAATCCCTACTTCCTTTTACAAAAGGCCTTTCTTCCACCATTATATTGAGTCTCCACCTTCTATCTTTATGCACCTACTTTGAGAGCATAGTGGCCATTCTTAGTTCTATGTGCATTGTCCCAAGACTAGTTGATTGATGCATAACTTGATATTGCTTGTTTTAAACTATTGTATCTAGTCACACTTATGAACTTTGAAGGTGTCCTATGCATTTATATTTGCTACTCTATTGAGGGACAAGATGAATACTTTTATGCTATGTTTTCTTTATGTGAAACAAACAAACGTCTTGCAAAGCATTGTTATTCATGAACCTTTTGTTTGTGCCTTTTCATGTTGCATCATAGTTTCTTTGCTTATTGCTAGAACTTTGTCTTTCATGTTATGATTGAAGTACTATGATCCCAGCTATGAATGTTTTGCAAATACTTTGATCATGTCTTTGATGGTGCATGTCACCTCAAAAATTATTCTTTCTTTTATCACTTACCTACTCGAGGACGAGCAGGAGTTAAGCTTGGGGATGTTGATACATTGCAAATGTATCTATAATTTTTGATGTTCCATGCTTGGTTTTATCCACTTTATTGTGTTTTGTTCTAACTTTGGAGTACTTTCATATGATTTCTTGGACTAACCTATTAACAAGAGCCATAGTGCCAACTGCCTGTTTTCTGCTGTTTTTGGTTCCAGGAAAGTCAGGAAATGAATATTCTCGGAATTGTACGGGACAAAAGCCAAAGTGCCTATATTTCCGGAAGGGATCAAGTGCCAGAATACGAGACGGAGAAGGGCCAGGGAGCCACCACACCACCTGGCCGCGCGGCCAGGCCTGGCCCACGCCAGGGGTTGGTGTGGCCGCTCCCGGCACCCCCTCGGCCTCTCCTTCCGCATATATATTTCCCTCGGGATGAAAACCCTAAGTACCCGAGCAAAAATCCACGAAAGAGTCTATAGCCGCCGTCATCTCCATCCCTAGATCGGGAGGGATCTGAAGCTCTTCCCGGCACCCTGCCGGAGAGGGGAATTCACCCTGGAGGCCTTCTTCATCACCATGCAAGCCTCCGGTGTGATGCATGAGTACTTCATCCTTGGACTACGGATACATGTAGTAGCTAGATGGCTGGTTCTCCTCCTTTGTGCTTTCATGTTTAGATCTTGTGAGCTCCATTCATGATCAAGATCATCTATTTGTAATTCTGCATGTTGTGTTTGCGGGGATCCGATGGATATTGAGATTCTATTTCAGATTGATTATTGATTCTATCATGTCTTTGTTATTTGTGATCTTGCATGCTTTCCGTTGTTAGTAGCTATCTTGGCCAAGTAGATGTTAGCAACTCCAAGAG
The DNA here is from genome assembly GCA_023614405.1 of Avena insularis. NCBI lineage: Eukaryota > Viridiplantae > Streptophyta > Magnoliopsida > Poales > Poaceae > Avena > Avena insularis. The sequence continues at coordinate 146,325,023 of CM042690.1, read as the reverse complement.
TTAGTATTTATGCTCGATAGTGGGTTCATGCCTCGTAACTGGGGAAGTGATGAAATCTCTAAGGTACTAGATGTGCTGTTGCTACTAGGGAGAAAACAACAATCCTTTGTTCATAAAACAATCGTATTGTTTACTTTACACGCAGTTCGTAAAGCAATAATCTGTTGCTTGCAACTTAATACTGGAGGGGGTTCGGATGATAGCGTGAAGGTGGATTATTAGTCATAGATGTAGTTGGATGGCGGTCTATGTATAATGTTGTAATGCCCAATCAAGTCTCAAAGGAGTCAAGATGATTAGTATATGCATGTATTGCTTTCTCGGTGTTTGTCAATTGCCCCGCTGTAATTTGTTCACCCAGCATGTTATCTATCTAAGGAGAGCCACCTCTAGTGAACTATGGATCCCGGTCCTTGTCTATTCGATAAGTTTACTTTCTGCAAACTTTTACTTCTTTCCATTCGATACGTTTAATCCTTTGTTTTCCGCAAAACACGGTGAGATTGACAACCTCATCGCAAGTTGGGGACAAAGTTCTGTGGTTGTGTTGTGCAGGTATCCACGTTGCTACTAGCACCGGTAGTGCGCCCTGCCAAAGCTCAGCTAGTAACACCTTTGGGGTGTTTCCTTGCTCCTACTGGTTCGATTAAACCTTGGTTTCATAACTGAGGGAAACTTGCTGCTGTGCTCATCATACCTTCCTCTTGGGGTTCCCAACAAGCTCTCCATCAACCACGCACCAGCACTTTTCTGGGTGCCATACACAGAGCCATCAGTCGATCACTCTCAGGTTTATTGGGTTTGCTGGTTCTAAAAAAATTGAGAGCAACCAGGACTGGCTCTTGGAGGCATATGTTATAGAAGAGAGACGACACTGGGTTGATGAATTAGGGGTAAATGCCACAACCAGCTATGTAGAACTACATTCCAATTCATGGTTTTGTTGTCCTTGTTCTTGTTGCAATATAGAGTCTCCCAAACTGAAATTTCATTTCATATACCAAATTTTCATTCCAATTCAAAGGTAGTCATAAGGAGAAAATAGGACCCAAAAAAGCCCCCACATCGCTCGACCTAGGCGGCACAGGGGGCAAGCCACACTGCTGGCCCCAACGCCCCTCCTCCCTCGATTCCCCCTTCCCGCCACCGCTAGGGTCCTATCAGGAGAAACCCGAGCAAGGATGGTGGCGATAGGGCTGTCTGCACGCGTAGCGGCAGCGCCCGGCTCTAGCGGCGGCGACACATGGTCCGGCATGATTCGACGGTGAGGTGCAGCGAGATATCAATGGCAAGGGTGTCTCTGGTGGTGGTGGAGCTGGCCCGGCATCCGCGCGACGGAGGCACCCCTACTGGCGCGTGGGTGAGCCATGGACTACTCCCAAAAGTAGGTAAGCACGATGGTGCCGGCTGATGGGCACCATGGCAGTGCCGGCAGCCGACCAGGCGGTCTGGATCCCTGTAACATCCCAGCATTATGGCTTAGAAATAACATGAGACCAGGAGTGTGCATTACACTCATGCATAGAAAATTTGGATAATTTCCGTGCTTTTGATTAAAACTTGTCAAAGTGATTTAAGCTTCTCTTCACTTGATGGAACTGAAGTAGGTCATCAAGTTGATTGCGATAAGTTTCAATATGACCTTTGTTAAAACCTTAATTTTGGGTAAAGATAATCTGATCTATGGGTAGATCAAATGCAATAAAGTTAAATCACAACACATTACTTAAGGTTGAATACTTAAATTTCTAGAGATTATATCAAGGTATTATTTACAACAAACCATGGATACCAAATAAAGTATGTAATCAAAGTAAGAAACTCGATAACTAGAACTTGGTATATATGCTTACCATGGTTCGTCCTACCATGAGCATCATGGTAGTTCCTAAACATTAACCCTCATCACAAATAGATTAGGAAGGAAGATAAGTCAAGACCATACACCCCATATCCTTATTACCATATTAATGGATGCCATTCTCATTGAACCATGTTCTAGAGTCTGTTGATCATCAATGTGAGTGATAAATCCTTGACCTAGCACTTCTTAAACCTTTAGCCCTTGACCTATTATATTGACCTTCCAAAGTCCTAGAGTAAATTAATAAGGAGAAGGAACTAGTTATGGTAGAGTGTGCCATTATCATTGGGATGAGATCCTTAGTGGAGATCAAACCATTTTATTTTGGAGGATTTAACTCATTCCCGAGTTAACTAGAAGAAGCATCTAAACCTAATAGTTAAGATAGTAATTAAGAAGTTATAAGAAAGAAATCAATGATAGAGTATTAAAGAATAATCTTGTTAAGCTAATAAGGAACAACCATAAGATAAGCTTCATTAGCAAGATAAATCCTATAAAGAGACTAGGTGTAGTACTAGTTGTTAATTAGTTAAGGATAGATCTTGGCCAGACAATTAGAAGCTTAAGTTTAGTGTGATCAAAGAATAGTGGTCATTATTCTCAAGCCACTTGGGAGTAATTGATAAGATGCTATAGAATTGTTATTAGTAGACCAGGCTATACTAAACCTTAGTTAGTTAAGTCACCTATTTTGATCATGAGAAGTCAAGCTAGTGTATGATGAAGTTTGGAAATTGAGTTGTATAGAGTAGTTGGATGCATAGTAGTTTGATCAAGCTTATACAAGGACAATCCGGTATTATGGGAGTAGTACCATACCTCTTCCAGCCTTACAAGCATTACAAGCCTGGGAATTAGATGAGAGTAGAATGTGAAGGATATTGATTAAAGAAGATGTAAATGACTACATTGACAAATTCATCAAAGGTAGATAAGAGATAAAATTTAGATACTAGAGGAAAAATGGAGAATGAGTAGTGAAGAAGTGACATGACCATGCCATCATATGCTGATGGATATGGTGGAGTTATATTACGGTCTTGTTTAGAAAGGTGTGATCCTTGAGAATAAGATAACAGATTTATACAGAGTATATCTAGGAAAGGAATTTCTTAACTAAATCCAAGTTTAGTGAATTATTGAAGATAGGAGTTTTTCATAATGTTTTAACCAAGACTACATCAAGCCTTGGTAAGTACCATGTTTAACTTATCCTTCTAAGCCCTAACAAAGACTTAGTACCATGGAATCATCAAAACCATGTTAGAAAACAATCTTACTATCTTACCATGTTTGAAGAATCATCTAGGATCTCAAGATTAAAAGAAATGCCTTTACCCATTAACGTTAACAATGTTTATCAATGAACATTAGGATAGTAAATCCACTAGAGATATGGTTGATACTTGTAGTTTAAAACCATAAATTGTTACTAGATGATTATTAAGTAGACAATATTACACTTAGCCAATAATTGCTACAAACCATTATATATTAAATCTATAATTTATCTATGGTAATAAAACCATTCTCTTTTTTAAAATGGTCACAAGAATATTCCATGGTAATTCTAAACACTAAAACCAAGTGGGTTTTGAGTAGAAGGAATTACCAAATTTAAGAACCATACAATTCAAACCACCATATATACATGTTAATTTCTATATGATGCGAAGTATAAAAAGATCCTATGGATATCTAACCATCTTAAATCTTTACCATTACAATTATCATGGTGAAAATAAAATCATTTTTATAATTTCTTTATAATAAACCAAACACTAAAACCCTAAGGGCTAATTGTTACAATCAATAAAATACTTTCCTAATAGTTTGAATTTTTGAAAATAATGAAAAATATGTGAAACACTTAGTTTCAAAGATCCCAGCGGTATTTTTATTGTTCCACAAAATTTATAAATATTTCAAACCTTGTAGACATCAAATTTAAAAGTGAATTTGCAAATAGAAAATAAAAATAGAAAAAGAATAAGGAAAGAGAAACGGAGCAGAACTCCCTGGCCCACAACCCATAGCTTTTCTTGCTTATTTGTTGCCCAGCGCAGCCGCGGCAGACGTCTTGATCACTTAGCCACGACCTAGCAACAGCCCAAGCCCATGTACCGTTTTGTTCTCTCACTGACGAGCGGGGACCAAGTGAGAAAGAACCATTGTCTTCTTCCTCTCACGCATGCTTGACAGCGCGCTGGTGAGTCCACGTAGTCGACGTCTTTCTAGACCGCTCCGGACGCGATTGACTATTCCAGAGCCTCGCCCTAGTTTCCAGGAGTCCACCAAGTGGATTAGCATAGTGATTCATGCTCACATCAAGCTCCAACGTCGCCGCCGAGTCTTGGCTGTCGTTGATGCCATGCTGCCGTCTCTGACCTCGCCTTTCTCTATAAAGTGCACGAGGAGAACCTCCGAAAACCTAGCTAGCTAATTCCCCTCTTAATTCCTTCTATCTCTCTCTGTCAAGTTCCACATCACTGCGACAGCTGTCGGCGAGCTCCGCAGAACCATGGATTCCGACCATCTCAGGAACCATGGTTGGGTTTAGAGGAAGCGTCGTGTCTCCTAGGTTTAGTAAGTGGAGCGCAGCATCAAGCGGTCCTTGGTGTGGAGTGAATTCGCCCGTTCCTTTTGCCGGTGATCACCGAAAATCTGCACTGTGCACTCACCTCCGACCATGCCAATCCCTGTAGACCACCATACAAGCACCAAGGTGAGCTAGCGTGACTCTGCACCCTACTCGTACATGCTAGCACTGGCTATATGCCTTGTTCCATAAAGCGCCGCTGTCCTCTGCCGTAGTTAAGCTCACCGAAGCCCTCTCCGGTGATCAGTTGGTGATGCCACATAGCTTAATCGAATCGCTGCACTAAGACTTGCCGAACACAGCTCTCCACATAGTCCGTAGTGCCTTATTCTAGTGTCGTTATCGTACTCCGGCGGAAATCCAGCGAGCTGACGCCAGGAGGAGGTCATCCTTGACCAAGTCCATGTGTTGACTAGTCCACGCCAACGTGGCGAGTGTCCCACCAGTCAGTGACTGGGGATAGAAATAGCCCAGTAAATAACCACCTCACCTCATGCTGACATCGACATGAAATCATAAACACATTTAATTATTTTATTTAAGAATTTTAGATATTGAATAAATCTTATTAATTCAATAACTTTTAATTTATAATTCAGAAAAATATGTATTATATATCAAAATCTTTTAAAAATAAGATCTACAATTTAAATCTATTATCATATTTTGTTATACAACATAAATAAAATATGTTATTATTTAGCAAATACTCTATTAAGTATAAATCTTGAAAAAGCATATTTTATCATTTAAAAATTCATAAAAACAAGTGTAATATATCAAAATTCTTAGAAAAACAAGATATACAATTTTAAAATACGATCATACATTGTTATGCCACTTAACTAAATATTTAATATTTATTAAGTATTTTATAAAGTAATTAATCTAAGAAAAATCATATCTTATTATTTATAAATCATAAAAATATTTATAATATACCGAAATTATCATAAAAATAATATCTACATGTTAAAAATGTGATATACTAATTTAGAAGGAAATAAAAGCTTAAGGTTCTAATACAACCTATTTAAACTTATTTCCTTTATTCAATAATTCATGAAATCCTATATAAAAGTTGCTCATGCCTTTACTATTATTCATATAGGATATAATTATGATTATAATCTGAATTGTACCCATATAAAATAAAACTAGCTCAAAACATCTTAAAACTATTTTCTAAGATCATCATTTACAAAAAATGTATATTATTTTCCAAAAGAATTATAAATTTATAAGTCATCAAAAATAGTACTATTAACTTATTAAATATTTTCATAAACATTTATTTTACAAGTAACAAATTCACATAAAATCTATGAGAAATTCTTAAGTAGCTTAAGCAACACCATTTCTATGTTATAAGTTATACCCACTAACTCTTAAGGAGCTAAATGATTCCATTCACTTATAATATTAGGAAACACTACTCAAATAACAACAATAACACTCTTATTCCACCCTTATAAAGTATTAGGAAGTACTCAACCTATGGTATCATTTCATATTTAAAACATATAAATTTTAACTACAAGTTTGGTGATGTTTATTTAATTGTAGTAATGCTTTCTTCCAGGATAATTTGAGTGAGGAATAAATCATACAAATAGTTAACTTCAAGTCTAAATACATTTACGTAGATAAGTAAGGTTTTATTCAAATGTTATTTGTAAGATACATTAAAAAGTAAGACTAAAGCATTTCCATAAAGGCTCTAATTGGTTGACAATCTTTATATGAGGAGTCTTTGGATACCATTCCACACTTGAATGCTTTATTATTGTAAGTTACTTATTGTACTTGCATGTTGTTTCACACACTCTCACAAGCCTAATATGAAGAACAAATGTGAAACTGATCTAAAAGGGCAACACATTCTAAAGAAACCATTCCCAGTTTCCAAAACCCTAGATCATCGATGTTTATTCCGGAGATTCGAGTTTACAAAAGTGCATTACATTACTTATGCATACTAGAATATTTATTCTTTAAACATTAGTCCTTACCGAACTGATGATGCTGTTTTCAAATATTGGATCTTCTATTGTCTCGAAAACCATGAATGCATAATCTTGCAATCACAAAAGGAAAGTTCACACTTGCTCATGTCCTTTGGTTATTTTCCATCAAGTATTTGCAAAACCAGTATTGTCATCACCTACATTTCTAAAAGGTCAGAAAACTCTATTTTCATAATTATATGATTATGGGTTATTTACCAAATGGTAATAACCTACTATTACAATTCCAGTGGTAAAGGAACATAATATCTAGAACTTAACAAGCAATGTCGCTAGTGATTCTTACACCGTACAATAAGCATTAACCATGAGATTTGTAATGGGATAGAGAAGTTAGCTATATATTCTTCCTTTCACATGTCAACGGATGACTGGGACATGGCTGTAATTCTCGGAGAAAATTGCAGCATATGGGTGGGATCCCTCAACATCCCACGACATCTGGTATCTATGAGGGTTGTACGCCTTAGGCTATCATTGGAAACAAGTTTTATCATAGGTCTGACATGCAATCTGATGGGCATGCGGGGTCGCAGAGAAGGGCAGTGATTGGCTTGGATCATCTACTGGGCCCGACACCAAAGGAAGTGTGGACGGTAAATATCGCCCGATTGATCAACAAGGATATGATATCTTATGGGTAAAGTAACACACCTCTACAGAGTGTAAGAATTGTGACATGTTACTCCCTATTCTGGGAAAGAGCTATGAACGCAGCAGGAAAGGAGCTCCATGAAGTTCTGGTAAACCTGTGAAGGCTGACGGACATAGCTTTTCAGAATAAAAGCAACCTTTGAAGAAATGTTTACGAAAACCTATATAGCAGATGACCTATGATCTATGGCTGTATATAGTGCATCATACACTCCTTTTAGTGAACTTGATGAGTAGGCTCGAACTCAACCGTACCTTCTTAACCCTTGCTAGATTCTAAAGCGATGAAGGCGTCATCAACACCAACAGACACTTAAAGGAATCATCATCAAAAGCTCAAGCTCTTCAATGGATACATCATAGACATCAACTTAAGTGAAGACGAAGTTGCTGATTAGATAGGAGAATAATATCTAGCCACAGAACCTACTTCTGTAGAGAAATGCAATAGCAACATCTGTAAGCCATATAGTTTAGATGCTAGTCTATTCCTATGATATTTATGAGTTGTTATTTATGGTTCTTATTTGTAAGAAGTTTCTTTCTCTCTATATAACCTAGAGTATTCTCTGGATCTTTTGTAAAGAGTCGAGTTGTAATCTATAGTCATCTCTTGGACCTGCTATGTTTTTTGTACCACTCTGAGGGATGTAATACTAGTGGAATGGCGTTTCATTGGTGTTATGTCAATGACTATAGTGTACTACATCATGCAGTGGTATGCCGGGTCACCGCAATCCCCCTTAGAACCCCTATTCTTCGGGTGATCGAGGTAGGACGATGGTCAACACTTCCAGTTCCGCTAGCGATAGATTTCGGCTCGTCTCTCGTCGACGGTGGTGCCAAAAGGAGGCACCTTGCAGTACAATTCCGATGGGTGATGCGGTCGATGGCATGGCCAGGAGAAATCCTCGCGTGTAGGTGACAATGGCGACGCCCTCGGGTGCCATCACATTCTCGGAGTCATCGTCATGGTTCTGTCTGGGCTTCCCTACCTCTAACATCGGGGGAAACCTTGATTTGTACTTCTGATTGGGCGATGGCGGCGCGGCTGTGTCATCCCCTCGTTGGAGGCATCACATAGGTGGTTCGTGGAGTCTTAGGCACGCCAATTGGTGTTGCTGATGGCCACTACTCCGAGCATGGGCTTCCAGGGCAGCATGTACACCGGTGTCAACGCTTCTTTGGTGAGACCTCCTCCAGTCTAGTGTGGCCCCTCCGTTCACTTGCTGACTTGTCATCTATTGGTGGGAGGTCCATTGGCTTTGGCTCTATTGGAGTTGGAGTTGGTCTCTTGGAGTTATGTTCTTCGGTCATGACGCGACCCAGTAGCTCGGTGTATCACCATCTCGCCTTTATTGGCTGGAGACGATGTTCTTGTGTTGTTTACCGTGTGGAATTGTGTTTGTATCGTGCCTTTTGACATTGTATCGACTATCTGGACCTCTTCTTATAAAAGCTAATACACATTTCCAGGGTATATTTTCGAAAAAATCCAACACAACTAGTAAGTAGTAACCATGATTACTGATTTCTTAAAAATTAATAGTCCTGATAGCTTTGAGAACTTCACGCATAATTGTGGTGTTTTTTCTCCCATTACATGGGCAGAGGGAACACAATCACATAGTTTCAGTAGCACATGCTGCCATCACAATGGATAACATCGAGAGTTTGGCAATCTAACTTCACACATGACGTGAACACTTCCCCATGATGGGAAATTAAGTGCACCCACCAAAACCGTGACCTAGAACAAGCCTCTGCCAACACCTCCACCTCCTCCAAACATTGGTTCCCTCTTCTCCAGCCGGTCCCGCTGATGTCGGGAGTGGTGGGGAACCCGATCTATGGGTGGATTTTTTAGTAAAAGTAGTGTTTTCACAATATTAGGTTAGGGTTTTCGTAGACATCTTCTTCTTGGTGTCTACATCAATGGAGTTGGTATCATCCGCAATAAGTGATCTTCGACCCTTTATTCAGTGACAAGATCTTCACGACATCAATGGTGGTGTTGTAAGATTAAAGTTCTATAAGTACAATTTTCTAATCTTTTCGCCATATTGATCTTGGATTTTTTTCTCATGGTTGCTACTAGACATGTATTTGTATTAGACTAGGACTCTATAGTCGGTTTACCAAAACTCTAGTCTAGCAGCTCTGTCCTATATATTCTCTGTAATCTTGATCAAATCAATACAAGTTATTATTCTCCCAAACTATCATGGTATGAGATGCCTAGGTTTTCTGCACCTAGCATGGCCCCGCCTCCACAACCTTTGCCACCAACGTCAGCTTCTCTCTAGACCGCGGCAAAAGCCTGCACCGTTGGCGCGGCAGCCTCCTCCCCCTCTGTCAACACCCGGATTTTTAATCCCAGATGCCTGTTATGCCATACCTCGCAATCCCATGATTACCATTTTGCGGGACATAACAGAATTGGTACCATAGTACATCATCCATTACAAACCATAATAAGGTCTTACAAATAAAGGATCTCATGATCTAGTCTTAATACAAATCAAGCAACGGAAAATAAACGTAGTAGGGGCTACATCTTCAGGGTCACAGGCAATGCTGACGATGGGAGATGATCCTAGTTGTCATAGACCTCCTGCTTTCCATCATCCTGGTAGTCCTCCTCATAGTCTGGCCACGGGAATAGCCAGGGACAAAGCCATGAGTACTCTTTAAGTACTCGCAAACTATCACTAACAAGTAAGGTAGTTCTAGTAGGAATCTTAAGATCTAGGTTTATTTGCAAAACGACAGGTTTATCTCATACTGAGTTTAGAAGTAAAGAAAACTAGTGTAATGTTATACATCACCTAAGTGGGAACTTAGATTTCATGTTCACAACCCTGTTGTGGTCAAGTCAAAGTCATAGTTCAATTCACAAGTCATTTTGAAAACATCAGACGACGGAATAGTATGGCCACTCGAACTGTCCATGACCGCGGATGCGGCTATTCGAATAGTTAGACACTCTGCAGAGGTGGTACACTTTCACCACAAAATTCGATACATCCGTCAGGGATAACCCTGAATCATCATACTTAGTATGCGGATAATCAATCATAACCTTTCAATTACACACCCTAGTATAGGCACCTCCCCTATGAGCTTGGCCTCCCAGCCATGGCCATCTGCCATCCTGGGCACTGCATAGGTGGACATTCACATTCACGAGGTAGCGTTAGCTCAACCTCTTTCCGCGAGGGAACCCATACTAAGGCATATAAACTTCCAGTTAAGCCCTACCCAATTCAGGTATTGTGGTTGTACGGTAAAATTGGAATGGTATCGCATCCGAACCCAACCATCAGTTTTTATAAAGGGCTAAGGCTCATGCCTCAACATTTTCATCATCAAATCCTTTTGTGTTTCTAAACACATGTCAAAACATTTCAATAGAATGAATGATCATTCCAAGGTTTTCATAATCATTTTCACCAAGTATTCCCATCTAAAGTGATCAATTTTTATGCTTAGCACTAACCACTAAAGTTGAGGGTATTCACTAATGAGGGACTAATCAAGTGTATCCACTCTAGTTTTAGGCCTTTTGATGACATATAAGTATAACTAGTTAGGCCTAGTTTTATACTCTTTATGGTATCTATCCTATTTTCCAATACTCACAAAGCACTAATTAAAAGTAAAGAACTTTGGTAAAGTAAAAGAATAAAGCTTGTAAGTAAAACTTGGGATTGGTATAATCAAAGTTGCATAACCAAGCCTGCCTAATGCATCTTGGATAGGTTATCTTGCAAGGATAGCTTGCATAGTTAACTTATAGTGTTAGCCTTACCTTGAGTAGTGCAGTGGTTGAAGTTTTCTTCTTCTTCTTCTTCTTCTTCTTCTTCTTCTTCTTGGTAGTAGTCCTCCTCCTCGTATCCCGGGTCGGTACTATCGTCTATAAATGCATACGAGGTACACAATCACCAAACAATACTAAACTACTTCTATTTAGCCCACTAAGGCTCACACTTGATGAGTTAGCATCGTCACAAACATCACATGAAATAAAGACTTAGTTTATCTTATTTTAGAAAAGTAATTTCTACTCATTGAAAATACTTAAGATTTAATACTCTCCAATTAAAAAACGGGATTATGTTGACACATGTCATCACCACATATTCTAATACTTGGGAATGTGATTTAAAGTGTTGGTCATATTTTATAAAGTTTAAGATTATCATTTAATAGAATTAAAGTGGCTAGAAATGCCTATATAGCATTCTGTTGGTACTAGTCCAATGTCACTGCATGTAAACCTAAATATTTTTACATATTCAGATAGATCTTGTCAAATGTGATTTTTGAGAGTTGTAATCAACTCAAAAGCATTTGTGGTTGATTTTTGAAAAATGTTTGAAGTTGGAAAAGTCTTTGTCTTGTTGTTTTTGGTATAGGTGATCTATAATTTCAAATGGTTTGAATCCAACGGGCTTGGATAGATAATTTGAGTACCTTTCTAACAAAATTGGAATCATGCAATTTGGTTCAGTGACTCTCTTTGAATTGATTTTTGCATCTACTGATAGAAACTGGTTTTAATTAAAATGAAAAAGAACTATTTGAATCACTAGGCTCTGCATGGGAAAGTAAACGGGCCAGCCCAGCTGCACTGCGTGGGCGCAGTGGGTTCCTGATAGGGGGGTCCCACTAGTCAGTGGCTCATCTAACCCGAATCGGTATGTTTCAATCTAGGCCGTGCGATTAGAATGCGATCTAACGGCTGAGGTTCATCTCCTACGTCGAACAGCTCCGGCGAGAACTGAACCCTAACAGCGACGGTGGGGGTCGTGTGAGGCTCACCAGGGCTCCAGCTAGGGTCGGCGATAGGGGCGAACGACGTTGTAGACAACGGCGGTTCGAATGGTGGTCGCGGAAGCTCCTGGGGCGACTCCAATCGATGGCTCCTCTTCTCCTCTGTAGCGGCAGACTCCGGCCAAATTCCGGTGGGCTGGTGCTCGCCTTGCTCCGAGAAAGGGTGTGGGAGGTTCTGTGAGGAGTGGGGAGTGAGATGGTGTGGTGAATTGAGGCGGAGGTGGCCTCTATCTATACACCGGCGAGAGGGACATTGCGGCATGGGTTGGCTCCTCCGGCGATGGCGGTACAACGAGCTAGTGGCGTGGTTGAGGGTAGGGGACGATGCAGTGCTTCTTGGCGGTCGTCATGGGCTTAATGGCGCGGCACAGGGCGATCGAGAATGGTCGGGTGCGGGCGGTGCTCTGCACGGAACTGGCGGTGTTCGAGACGGCGCACGGGGGCTACGGGTCGCGCGGCGGTGAAGGGGGATGTCTGAGAGGTATCTAGGTTCATGGCGAGTGTGTGCACGCACGGAGAGGGCGAGGTGCGGCGTGTGCGTGCTGGTCGGCTGCGGCACTCTGGCGTGCTCTCGGCATGGTGCAGAGAAAATGGGCGCGACGATTCTGGGTGGTCCACGGCTGGCCTGTGGTTGAGGGTTGGACATGGGGTGGCGGTGGACGGTCGCCTGTCTCCTGGTCGTCGTGGGAGAGGGCGGCGCGGTCTATGGCAAGCTGTCCATGGTTGGCCGACGCGACAAGGCGCTGCTTCTGGCATAGCAGCAAAGGGGAAGTGGTTTCTTGTTGCTAGGTCTTTGGGCAGACTAGGGAAGTGACGAGGGGACAAATGGTTGGGTGATGACTACTCAAAATAGTAGAGTTAGGCAGGGTTTGATTTGTGTCTGCCCGGTGTTCGACTAAATGGCCGCATGAATTCAAATTTGAAATTTTTGAATGAAATTTGGTGAGTGTTCTGAGCACTTGCTTGAGTGTCTATGGTTGCTTGGAAAAGTCAAGTTTAATTGATTTGAGTGGTTTTTGCAAAATGGTGATCTTAGTACATACACTTGATTCAATTTTGAATTGTCCTTTAAATAAATTTGAAAATAGTTTCTGTGAGTTTTTAAAGTGGGCTTGGGTTCACTTGGACTTGGTCTAGCAAGGGGTGAAAAGAAATGGAAATGTTTCTGTTAGAAATTCTTTACTAGGAACTCACAAAGTGGCCTAGTGGTTAATTTTGATCAAAGTGACCATTTGCTCATATGCTTCATATTTGATTTCCTTTTCTTTGGATTTTGCTTGTAATTGGCCTAGATGATGTAGTATTCATCTTTAAACCATTTCTTATCATTTGTAGCAAACACACATGGCAATTTCACTCAATCATACACTAATGCAAATCACACATGCATTCATATTCAATTTAGTAATAAAAGTTTTTTTGTTAACCCTAAACTTGGGTGATTAGAACTTGATAATCTTGATTAAAATTTTTGGGGTGTTATAAACCTTCCCTCCTTAAACAAAATCTCGTCCTGAGATTTAAGAAAAACTAGGAACTAAAGAGATTTGGAAACTCAGTCCTAATGTAATCTTCTCGCTCCCAAGTAGCTTCTTCTTCAGTATGGTTGCTGCACTGGATCTTGAGAAACTTGATACTCCGGGTCCTGGTGGTTCTGAAGGCTTCTTCCAAAATACGAATGGGCACTTCCCGATATGTTAGATCCTGGTTGATATCTATGGCTTGGTGATCGATGTTCTTGAACACTTCGGTCTTCTCCGGAACTTCTAGGCATTTGCGAAGTAACGAGATATGGAACACATCATGTATGGCTGACATCTCCTCTGGTAGTTCCAGTTGATATGATACTTCTCCTCGGCGATTCAAAATCTTGAAGGGTCCAATATATCTGGGGGCTAACTTTCCTTTCAGACGAAAACGCTGCATTCCCTTCAAGGGTGATACTTTGAGATACATAAAATCTCCGACATTGAAGGTCAGGTCTCTATGTCTCTTGTCAGCATAACTCTTTTGTCTGGATTGGGCGGTCTTGAGGTGTTCATAGACTTTGTGAACCTTCTCTTCGTCTTCTCGTAGGATGTCGGGTCCGAAGATCTGACTCTCTCCTACTTGCGACCAATTCATGGGGGTACACCACTTCCTTCCATACAGAAATTGAAATGGGGCCATTTGCAAACTGGCTTGATAACTGTTGTTGTATGAGAATTCTGCGAAAGGCAGACAATCTTCCCATTTTGATCCATATTCTAACACACAAGCTCTTAACATATATTCTAAGATTTGGTTGACTCTTTCGGTTTGTCCGTCGGTCTACGGGTGATAAGCTGTGCTAAAGTTCAGCTTTGTTCCTAATCCTTCTTGGACCTTCTGCCAAAATCTTGAGGTAAACTGGGTTCCTCAATCGAATACTATGGTCTTAGGGGTTCCATGCAAACTTACGATTCTAGCAATGTACAACTCTGCTAGCTTCGAACTCTAGCAGGTGGTCTTTACAGGTATAAAATGGGCTACTAGATGTAGGCCAACCGGTGATAAAGTCCATTCCGATAGAATCCCATTTCCATTCCGGAATCTTCAATGGTTGCAGAAGTCCAGCGGGTCATTGATGTTCTGCTTTGACTCTCTGACAGATATCTCACTTGGCTATGTAGCTTCCGATTTCTCTCTTCATCTTGTGCCACCAAAATTTCTCCTTCAAATCCTGATACATCTTTGTTTCTCCGGGATGGATAGAATAAAGAATATCATGAGCTTCCTGCATGATAACTTGTTTCAACTCGGAATCTGCAGGCACATGATACGTCCATTTTGCATCACTATTCTATGTCTTAATTCGCTATTATTCATTGATATATTTTGTATTGAGAGGTGATACTTATGTTATTTCATCTGTTTTTGCATGGTTGATGACTTTTGGAGCATGGACCGCTGCAGTCAGGATTCTGATGGAAAAGGTGTTGTTTGGAGGCAAAATTCACGAAGATTAGAAAATCCGGGAAAATATACGGAAAATCCTATTTTTCCAGAAGACTAAGGATGCCAGAAGACGGAGTGGAGATGGGCCACAGGGGGCCCACACCACCCCCTGGCGCGGGCAGCCCTAGGCCGCACCAGCAGGTGGTGTGGCTGCCCTGGCCCATCTCTGGCTCTCCCCTCTGGCGTATATCATCCTCCCAAAACCCTGAGACTCGGGGAGCGACCACAGAAAGATTCCGCCTCCTCTGCAGGGCGGAAAACACCGAGAGAGAAAGATCTCTCCGGCAGACAGATTTCTGTCAGGGGGAATTCCTTCCCGGAGAGGGAAGATCGTCGCCATCAACACCACCATCAAGCTGGACTTCATCGGGATCATCATCACCACCACCATCATCACCATCAGCACCATCTCCATATTGCTGTAACAATTGAGTTGAATCTTGCATAGTTCATAGGGGAAACTTTACCGGTGTTGATTACTCTTTGTAGTTGATGCTATTGAGTGAACCATTGAATTATTGTTTATGTTCAGATTGTTATACATCATTATTCCATATCTGATCATGATCCATATGATGTATTGTGAGTAGTTCGTTTTGTTCTTGAGGATATGGGAGAAGTCATGTTGTTAGTAGTGGAGTTGTGTTGAGAAAGATTTAATAGTTTGATATTTAAGTTGTGGTGTACTTCTTCTAGTGGTGTCATGTGAATGTCGACTACATGACACTTCACCTATATGGGCCTAGGGGAATGCATTGTGTATTTGGCTACTAATCGTAGGGGTTGCCGAAGTGACAGAAACCTGAACCCCCATTAGGAAACCATTGCACAAGGGACATAAGGGTCCTAGAGTTTAAAGCTGTAGTTAGGTTTCTACCTTAATTACTTTCTTGTACTTACGGATGTTTGCAAGGGGTATAATCACAAGTATGTATTAGTCCTAGGAAGGTCGGTACATTAGCATAGGTTCACCCACACAACACTTAGCAAGCTAAAGAAGATTAATCAACTATATGAAGCGAAAGCACTTGACAGTCTTCCCATGTGTCCTCGAGAACGTTTGGTCATCTTAAGTAATACAACCGGCTTGTCCTTTGTTGCATAAAGGATTGGGCCACTTGCTGCATTTATTTCTACTGTCTTTTATTTAATCGTACTTCGTTTACTTGCTTTATCAAAACCCCCTAAAAATCCGTTTGCTAAGTATTTACAGAGAATTCCTGATCCATACCACTAGCCAGCATCTTCTGCTCCTTGTTGGGTTCGACACTCTTACTTATCGAATATACTGCGATACACCCCCTATACTTGTGGGTCATCAAGACTATTTTCTGGCGCCGTTGCCGGGGAGTGAAGCACTATTGGAGAGTGGAACTGGTAAAGGAAACTTCTACTGTGAGTATTGTTTACTTCTGCTAGTCGCTTTATTTTCGTTATGGATAATTCGCTGAGTTTCTTATTTGGTAATGCTACTACCACTTCTAAGGTAGTAGATAAGCCACCACCTGCTGAGAATGATGTTTTCAAAATACCTACAAGAATTATGGATCGTGTTATGGATAACTACTATGTTGGGGATGGAACCGTCCATCTCGGTGATCATTTGCTTTTTATACACGAATTATGCGGGTTGTTCAAGTGTGCAGGTATTACTACATATCAAGTTAAGAAGAAGTTATTCTCATTATCACCGAAAAGAAGAGCTGAGGAATGGTATAAGCTGCTGAAGAATGGTCATGCTCTGGAATGGGAGGAAATAGTGCCTCTCTTTTATTCAAATTTCTATCCTCCTAGTGAGATTCATAAAGATCGGAATCAAATATACAACTACAACTCAAGCTTGGGGGAGATTGAAGTTACTAATGCTCAAATGTCCCATTCATGAGCTCCCCAACAAAATTATTATCAATAACTTCTATGCAAGACTCCCTCTACATGACAAGGATTTATTTGATGCTTCTTGTGCTGGATCATTCACTCGCATGGAAGAAGAAGCTAAATGGGATCTTCTGGACCGTATTCAAGACAATGCTGAAGCTTGGGAGAATGACAAAGGTAGAAAGTCAGGTATAAATTATGATTATTAATGCATTGAATCTTTTATGGGAACTGATGACTTTCAAAATATTAAAAATGCTTATGGTTTAGACTCTCAAGCTATTGCTTCTTATTTTAAGGCTTTTGCTTCCTACATTGAAGTGCCTAAAAAGAAGTGGAATAAGTATCATGAACCTTATAAAGATATTGCTAAGAGTGTTCCTGCAAGAAATACTGAAGTTTATACTGCTAATCATGTCTTACCTGAACCTTATATTGAGAAAATGCCTTTCCCAGTTAAGATAAGGGAACATTCTATGATGGCTAGTATGGTAGATGAAAGTATGAATAAAGCTGTTGAACCTGATAAACAAATGGTTGATGAACCTATAATAGCAAATGTGAAATACTTTGTTACTAAATATGAGAAAGAGGGACACCCTATCCTTTGTAAGCATACCTCTAATATTGTTTCACAAAGTAGTGTTATAAGAGCTAGTATTCCTGTGTTTTCTGTTGGAATAAGTGATCATTGCTACGATGGTCCTTGTGATAGTTATATTGTTAAGTTTATGCATGATACTGAAAGTTATTATGAGAGAGGGAAAAGTGTTCTTATGTATCTCAATAATATCAAGTTTCCTCGTTTTATGCTGAAAGTTTTTATGTTGCATTTCTTTTGCCTTCCTATGCAAGTAGCCTCTGGTTTCAACAACTTGTTTGTTTACAAAATCCCCTTGCATAGGAAGTGGGTTAGACTTAAACTTGTGTATTTTTTCTTCTTAATGCTCTCTTTCACTTCAATTCATATTCCTATGTGAGCATCATCAGAATTATCATGCCCATCTTAATGGCTATAAAGAAAGAGCTTTTTGGGAGACAACCCAATTTGTTTTTGCTTTCAGTTTGTTTTTGTTTCTTTGAGTCTTGGAAGTTATTACTTCGGTAATAACCGCTCCTTATCTGTTTTGTTTGGTTTTTGTGTCAAGATCAACCTCTAATGAGAGAGAAGTAAGATTTGGGGAAGTTGCTGTCCCGAAACAGATTTTTGTGCTTCACCGTAAAAATTCGGAGAGATATATATGTCGGATTGAGCTGTAATTTTTTGTGCTTCTGCCCCAGGTTGTTATTTAACTTTCGTTAGTTTTGCACTTTTTGATTTGAGCAACAGAAGATTTTCGAAAAAATTGATCTTTACCTGCTGGTCTGTTTTGACAGATTTTGCCACTCTTGCATTTGCTTCTTTATTCGATGTCCTTTCTGAATTATTTTTGGGTTTTAGCAAGGAGTTGCTACAGTAGCTTATGTTTTGATGGTTTTCAGTTGAAGTTAAACTCAAAAGGTTTTATCACTTCACTTATACAAATGTTGCTAATGAGAACTGTGTGAAGTTTTGTGTGAAAGAAATTTCCAGAAAGTGGAGATAATGGTGTAATAAGGAAGAGAAAGGTTTTATGACTCAAGTAATAAGTGTACAAAGATGAAGATACTGATGATTATTCAAGTGGAGACTCTGGAAGAATCCACTAAATACCAAATTCAGAGACCTGCAGAGTTCGTGTTCAAATAGGTACCGGTTCTAGTAAGAAAAGTTCTGCGAAAATACAATCCAATTATGTTTTTGCAATTTTTAGTCAATAAGGAAAGCTACGAAGCGAAAAAGGGATGGAAACAGAAACGGAGCCAGGGTGGCTCACACCACCCTGTGGCGCGGGCCCACCCCTGGCCGCGCCACCAGGTGGTGAGTCCACCCCGGACTCCGCCTCTGACTCGTTTTCTCCCAGTACCTTCCTTTTGATATGAAACTTCATAATATATAACCCCTGGATCCCCCGATGTTCGTATATCGTGTTTTCGCCATGTTTTTGTTTCGATCTGTTTTTGCCAGGACATACTCTTTGAAAGTTTAGAAGCACAATGGTGTCCGCCAAGGATAAAGGGAAGGAGCCTATGGAGGAAGACCTCCAAGACCCCGGGAAGGAGAAGGAGATAAAGAGTGAAGGTGAAGAGGAGGCAAAGCACACCGGCACTACCATTGCAATCATTGGAGTGGTGGAAAATTTGGCCATTGGAGGGAAACCTCCTCATCACCGTTCAGATCCCTGGTCACTTCCTCCACGCACCAAGAATCCTTTCCATACCCTTATCCATGAGCA
This sequence comes from Avena insularis, assembly GCA_023614405.1. Lineage (NCBI taxonomy): Eukaryota > Viridiplantae > Streptophyta > Magnoliopsida > Poales > Poaceae > Avena > Avena insularis. The sequence continues at coordinate 146,305,871 of CM042690.1, read as the reverse complement.
TCAATACCAGAATATGCCCAAGGGGAAATTACCCTCCAATTGGGATTTGCCTCATTCTAGCCATGCAGGAAAAGAAGACTTCAAGGAGGAAGAGTGGGGAAAGAATAGCAAGAGCTGGAATTCTTAACACGAAATGATCATGAGCCGCATTGAGAAAAACTCACAGCTGATTCGTAACCTCACTTTCGAGATTGAGAACTTGGGGAAATTGGTCAAGAGGCTCATCGAGAGGATACCACCACCAAAGGAGTAATTTGTTATCAGGTTTGGCATCCCCTTGGCTTGTTCCAAGTTTGGGGGAGTGTCGCGGTACCACATCACTATCTTCTATCTTTTTACCTTATTAGTAGAGTCATATCATGAATAAGATAAGTTATTATGTAGGATGGTTTGGATTATGGAAGTGTCCCCTCTCTCATTAGATATGTATCCCTTGGTGTGAGTTGCCGTTATGGATTATTAACGAGAAGTTCTATCATTTACTCTTTTGCATAGCTTATATTAGTTTTCAATTCGTGGTTATAAGATTGATCTTGTTGTTAGTATTGGCAGCACTTTGGGATCATTGAGTCAATTTAGTTGGTTTTGGCAAACCTGGCTCGGTCAGTAGCACACTATTTTTGAGAGTTGAATTAAAAGATAAAAGTACTCTAAAGAAAAATAATTTCATCATCTTTCTTTCTTGATTTGCTCATAAGTCTAGTATTCTCTAGTTAAGATCTTTTGTGCTTCCGAGGAAGATTGCATGTTTGTCTTTATCACTTGTATGTTTGGTTGTTTCCTTCAACTCTTGTACTTGCTACCCAGCCTTGCTAGTCAAAAACCTATACTGAGAGGGAATTCTTCTCATGCATCCACTCCTTTAAACCAAAACCTTTGCCATTTGTGTCCACCATACCTACCTATTAGCATTATTGCTATTCCAAGTAAATTCTTATTTTATCTATCTCCCAAATTAAACTTGTTATGTGAAAAGTAGCGATTAAAGCTCTCACGAACTTGATGGCACACTTTACTTTCTTGCACTTAATAAAATTGGACCATTGTGCTCACCTATGTTGCGTATATGCTTGCGCTTTGTAAGTTGTGAATTAGTAGAACCATGCTGTCATGGGGAACGCTTTCAACATTGCACGGGTACTTTGTACCTAGTTGATATCATGTTCTTTTGTCTATGGATGTCGTCGGTGTGAAATGAAAGGGGAGCTTGTAAGTCCATGGAGTTATGCATATGTGTTAGAGAAGCATCGGGCATTGGTCTAATCCATGCTGACATGGTGGAAACCTGCAGCATAACCATAACGAGTATCTATGAAGCATTCTTCTTATAAAAAAAGAGATAGAGATTGAGAAAAAGAGAAAAGAAAAAAAAGAGATATTATGAAAAGAGGAAAGAGAGAAAAAAAGCACTATCCCATGGTAAATAAGAAGATTGCTGAGATACTTGTTGTCTGCTTGCCTTGTCATTTTGATATGGGGATTCTTTCGTATCATCGGGCAAGGGGTACCCCGTTGGTGGTTCTCTATGATACACATATGCTTACGATGACAAGAACTTACCGGTGACTAAACTTGAGTAGCATGAGGAGCGGCCCTCGTATTCAAGGGACATGAGATTCTCAATTTACAACTTGTCAATGCATATCCTCATATTTGATCACTTTAACCTTAATCACCTAAAGATGCCTATGATACGGGCAATGAGAGCTGAAAGCTAGTAAGGATCATAATTTTTGGGAGCTCTTTATGAGACTTTCAATCCCTGCTTCCCTCTGCGAAGGGCCTTTCTTTTACTTTTTAGTTGAGTCAGTAAACCAATTCCCTTCTATCTCAGCAAGTATTTTGAGTTGTTGTGTTTCATTCATTCATATGATGATTTATTCAATCATGTTTCTTATGTTCCTTGTTTTGCACATTGCTTTTATCTTGATGTTTACTACTTTGAAAGCTATCATTGAAAACCAGTTATTTGTGAACTCCAGCAAATTATCAACTATTCTTCGACCAAGAGCTAAGTTTGCCATTACCAATTATGATTCACTTTATGTATCTTTATTGTGTTTCCTTTACTCATTGCAAGTTAAGTTATATAATAGTGAGTTGTCTTCTATTATGATCTATGTATTGATGAATGTGATGCTTCTTGTCCGTATTATTTTATCGACTCTTCACTCCATAAACCTGAGGCCATGTTTATTGAGCTCAGTTTCGCTTGGGGACAAGCGAAGTCTAAGCTTGGGGGAGTTGATACGTCCATTTTGCATCACTATTCTATGTCTTAATTCCCTATTATTCATTGATATATTTCATATTGAGAGGTGATACTTATGTTATTTCATCTGTTTTTGCATGGTTGATGACTTTTGGAGCATGGACCGCTGCAGTCAGGATTCTGATGGAAAAGGTGCTGTTTGGAGGCAAAATTCGCAAAGATCAGAAAATCCGGGAAAATATACGGAAAATCCTATTTTTTCCAGAAGACTAAGGATGCCAGAAGATAGAGTGGAGATGGGCCATATGCAGCCCACACCACCCCTTGGCGCGAGCAGCCCTAGGTTGCGCCAGCAGGTGGTGTGGCCGCCCTGGCCCACCTCTGGCTCTCCCCTCTAGCGTATATCATCCCCTCGAAACCCTAAGACTTGGGGAGCGACCACAGAAAGATTCTGCCGCCTCTATGGGGCGGAAAACACCAAGAGAGAAAGATCTCTCCGGCAGACAGATTTCTACCGGGGGGAATTCCTTCCCGGAGAGGGAAGATCGTTGCCATCAACACCACCATCAAGCTAGACTTCATCGGGATCATCATCATCACCACCACCATCATCACCATCAGCACCATCTCCATATTGCTATAACAATTGAGTTGAATCTTGCATAGTTCATAGGGGAAACTTTCCGGGTGTTGATTACTCTTTGTAGTTGATGCTATTGAGTGAACCATTGAATAATTGTTTATGTTCAGATTGTTATACATCATTATTCCATCTCTGATCATGATCCATATGATGTCTTGTGAGTAGTTCGTTTTGTTCTTGAGGACATGGGAGAAGTCATGTTGTTAGTAGTGGAGTTGTGTTGAGAAAGATTCAATAGTTTGATATTTAAGTTGTGGTGTACTTCTTCTAGTGCTGTCATGTGAATGTCGACTACATGACACTTCACCTATATGGGCCTAGATGAATGCATTGTGTATTTGGCTACTAATCGTAGGGGTTGCCGGAGTGACAGAAACCTAAACCCCCGTTAGGAAACCATTGCACAAGGGATGTAAGGGTCTTAGAGTTTAAAGCTATGGTTAGGTTTCTACCTTAATTACTTTCTTGTACTTACGGATGTTTGCAAGGGGTATAATCACAAGTATGTATTAGTCCTAGGAAGGTCGGTACATTAGCATAGGTTCACCCACACAACACTTAGCAAGCTAAAGAAGATTAATCAACTATATGAAGCGAAAGCACTTGACAGTCTTCCCATGTGTCCTCGAGAACGTTTGGTCATCTTAAGTAATACAACCGGCTTGTCCATTGTTGCATAAAGGATTGGGCCACTTGCTGCATTTATTTCTACTGTCTTTTATTTACTCGTACTTCGTTTACTTGCTTTATCAAAAACCCCTAAAAATCCGTTTGCTAAGTATTTACAGAGAATTCCTGATCCATACCACTAGCCAGCACCTTCTGCTCCTCATTGGGTTCGACACTCTTACTTATCGAAAATACTGTGATACACCCCCTATACTTGTGGGTCATCAGCACACAGATACATCCTTTGTACCACAAAACTCCTTCTTCATCTTCGGTAAATCCGAGTACCTTCCCTGTACTGATACGACGCTTGATTCCACCGATACTTGCATTTCCATTCTGCGCTTCCTTGATCTGACTGATCAAAGTGGGTTGAAGTTCTATGCTATCTAAAAATCCATTGCTAACTAACTCTGTTCTAAACTGCTCCAACTCTTCATGCAAACTTGGCTGGGTTTCTTTAATCATGGTGCTTAATCTACATGGCAATCTGCTAAGAGCATCCGCTACCACATTGGCTTTGCCAGGGTGATAGTGAATGTCAAGGTCAGAATCCTTGATTAACTCTATACATCTCCTTTGCCTCATATTCCGCTCCTTCTGGGTGAAAATATACTTCAGACTCTTGTGATCCGAATAAATCTCACAGTGGTTACCCATCAGGTAATGACGCCAGGTCTTCAAGGCTAAAACTACGGCTGCTAGTTCAAGGTCATGGGTAGGGTAGTTTTGCTCATGTTGCTTCCGTTGTCGGGACAAATATGCTATGACTTTGCCTTCCTGCATCAACACACATCCGATACCAATCTTGGATGCATCACAATACACATCACAAGGCTTCTTGATATCCGACATAATCAGAATTGGGGCTGAAATCAACCTCTTCTTGAGCTCTTGAAAACTTGCTTCACAATTGTCCGTCCATTCAAACTTCTTCTCTTTCTTCAACAGTTGGGTCATTGGTCTTGCTATGCTCGAAAATCCTTCAATGAACTTGTGGTAGTATCCCGCTAATCTGAGAAATGCACGGACTTGGGTTTGAGTGGTTGGGGCTTTCCATTCTTCAACATCTTTGATTTTGGCGGGATCGACAGTGACTCCTCCTGCCGACACAATATGTCCTAGGAATCCTACTTCCTTCAACCAGAACTCACATTTGCTAAACTTGGCATACAACTGATGTTCTCTAAGGGTGTCAAGGATGGTTCTCAGGTGTAGCTCATGGTCTTCTTCTGACTTGGAATAGATCGGAATATCGTCGATGAAAACAACGACAAACTTATCCAAGAAGTTCATAAAAATCTTATTCATGAGATTCATGAAATAAGCGGGGGCATTGGTTAATCCAAAAGACACGACAGTATACTCATACAATCCATATCTAGTGGTAAAGTCGGTTTTTGGAATATCTATTGCATGAATCTTGAGTTGATGATAACCAGTTCTAAGATCAATCTTAGAAAACACTCTGGCACCGGTCAACTGGTCAAACAGATCCTCTATCTTCAGTAGTGGGTACTTGTTCTTGATGGTGACATCATTCAGCTTCCGGTAATCCGTGCACAAACGGTTACCTCCATCTTTCTTATCCACAAACAATACAGGCAAACTCCATGGTGATGCACTTGGTTGAATCAGACCTTTCTCCAGCATAGCCTCAAGTTGTTTCTTCAGCTCCACTAATTCAGATGGGTTCATACTATAAGGTCTTTGAGCTATGGGTCCAGTTCCAGGAATTAGTTCAATGATGAACTCGATATCCCGATCTGGGGGCATACCGGGCAATTCATCTGGGAATACGTCAGGGTATTCATAGACTACTCTGACCTGGTCTAGGGTTGGTTGGGCTAGACTCTTGTTGCATTTGAATTGACGGGGCAGTGTCTCAGATACACGCTCTACTGATACTCCAGTGCTACTGGTCATGATTATGGCTTTCTTGGCACAGTCGATTAATCCTTTATGTTTCGACATCCAATCCATTCCTAGTACTACTTCCAAACCTTTGGTTCCAAGTACTATTAGATTAGTATAAAAATCTATACCATGGATTCTGTACAGCCTTGCAAATTTTTCTAGCTTTGGTGGTTGAACCAGGTATTTGAACTATCATAACATGCTTCAATTTTGTTGGTTGAATCTTACTAGTGCATGCAAATTCTTCTGTAACAAACAAGTGCGATGCTCCAGAATCAAACAACACTCTTGCAAGTACTGAGTTAACAAAAACCATACCCAGCATGACATCGGGCGTTTCCTGAGCTTCTTCAGCATTCATGTGGAACAGATGGCCGTTGTGGTTGAACGAATTACCTAGGGAAAATCTCCTTCCAGGCTGAACATGGCGTTGCTGCTGAGCGGGTGCATTCACATTGGTGGCTACTGCAAGCTTCTTGGGGCACTCATTAGAGTAGTGACCCTTGACTCTGCATTCAAAGCAAGTAATCTGGGACTTGTCTTTTCCTGCAACAGACACAACATTGCTTCCAGTCCTTGGGGCAGTATTGTTGTTGTTGGACTTGGGCAGTGCATGATTGAAGTTATTGGAGTTGCCGGGGTTGTTGTTGTGGTTTCCTCCAGACTTCAGGTTTCCTCCGCTACGATTGGGATAGTTTGGACGGGACATATGGGGTCTGTTGTTTCTTGGGGCATATCCTGCAGACGGGTTGGGGCGATACTTCTAAGTATTGTGGGATCCAGGCTGGTGCATCATGCGACGCTTACGGTTGTCATTGGCTTGGTTGATCTTCCCTTCCATCTGAATGGCAGAGTCTACTAGCTCTTCTAGATCTGCAAAATGGATGTTGACTAACACAGTCTGCATCTCATCATGTAATCCATTCAGGAACCTTTCCTTCTTCTTTGCTTCGGTGTTAATCTCATCAGGGGCATATCTATCTAGTGATAGAAATTTGTCATGGTACTCAACTACTGTCATCCTTACTTGCTTCAGTTCCCTGAACTCATCCCTCATCCTGGTGACCAAACCTTAGGGCACATGGGTCCGGATGAACTTGATCTTGAATGCTTCCCAAGTCATCATCTGACCTTTGTTCATGGTACGGGTGCTATTCCACTAGGCTCTTGCATCTCCTGCCAGATAATGGGTGGCAAACAATACTTTTTCATTGGCTTCAACTCCTGCGACCTCCAAGTTGTTCTCCATGGTTTGCAGCCAGTCATCAGCATCTAAGGGATCCTCAAACTTACTAAAGATAGGTGGGTTGGTATTCTGAAAGTTCTTGAGCTTGGATCCATGGTGATCCTGGTTTCCGTGGCCTTGATTATTGTGGGCCATCTGACCTATCTGTTTAAGAGTGGCTAGGTTGGCTTGGCGTTCAGCTCTACTAGCTTCATGGTCAGAAACTAGCATTTACAGAATCTGTAGCATCGGGTCCTAGGATGAATTGCTTCCTCCGGGATTTCCACGAGTCATCTAAAGACTGAGATAGATAATGAGATAAGAGGGAAATCTCTAGGGTTCATGGTTTTGTTTCAAAAGCTTTAGACTTTGAGTTCGACTCACGTTTTGCAAACTAACAACTTCCTCTCATTCCTCATTCATTCAAAGCACAGAATACAAACACAGACCAGAACACAAAATAGAAAACAGATGGTTTTAAGAACCATTATATGAAACCACGATAGAGTGGGACCGGATACAACTCACTCCTACGGTAGTGCTCAAGTGCATCTAATCATCATCAATGAAGTCAGAATCATCATCATCAGTGTGGAACTCCATGGAAGCATCCTCCAGGTAGTCGTTGTCATCACTGAGGTAAGTGTAAAGATCTCCCCAGATATCTTCACCTTCCTCCTCCTTTGCTTCAAGCTGGATTTCCTGTTCATGGATGGTCTTCTCGAGAGTGGCCACCTTCTTGCGAAGATGCTCGATGGTGCGATCCTTCTTGTCACGCTGACGACGAAGTGATTGGCGCTCCTTGGCAAGGATGGCGAGGGTTTGGTCCTTCTTGACTGCAATGGCATGGTTGTGGTTGGCGTAGGCATGGGCGTTGTCCAACTCCTTCTACCTATCATACAACATGGAGTCAAGATTGTCCACCTGGTGTGTTTAGCTCTGGGTGTCCTCGCATCTCCAAGAGCATTCCCATAGAATCACACCTTGCGTAGTGAGCAAAGCGAGTTCCCTGGATCTGGTTGATGTTTTACTCACACAGACGGGAAAGAGCTTCATGCATAGCCCTGGCTAATCCATCTAGCCAGTTGTTCTCCTGCAAGCTGAATTGGATCTTCTCCGAAATGGGTGCTTCCATCTTTCCTCTGATATCTGCAACTATCAGCCATTGTAGATCTCCTCCTACGTGATCGTTGAGTTGTGCCTCGAAGAATTCCGGGTGTGGGCGCTCAAGATACTCTGACAGTGCATCTAAATCCCTCTCAAAGATCAGGTGTCCTTTGTTGCCTAGCTGGTAGAAATTGCAATACTGGATTTCCATCTATAAGAATTTAGGGTGAGTAAGTTAGTGAGGTGATCAAGTGTGTCAAATTTTTATGTAGGAATGCAAGAATGTTTGAGGAACATGACTTTTTTTGAAAGAATCTCAAGGATAAGAGTGGGAATAGGTTTTCATAAATACTCACTTATTTTGTTGTGAAACTAAGTTTTTGACGTCCATTCTAACTAGGGTCTCCTATGGTCAGGATGGCTCTGATACCAACTTGTCAACACCCGGATTTTTAATTCCAGATGCCCATTATGCCATACCTCGCAATCCCAGGATTACCATTTTTGCGAGACATAACAGAATTGGTACCACAGTACATCATCCATTACAAACCATAATAAGGTCTTACAAATAAAGGATCTCATGATCCAGTCTTAATACAAATCAAGCAGCGGAAAATAATCGTAGTAGGGGCTCCATCTTCAGGGTCACATGCAATACTGACGATGGGAGATGATCCTAGTTGTCGTAGAGCTCCTGCTGTCCATCATCCTGGTAGTCCTCCTCATAGTCTGGCCACGGGAATAGCCAGGGACAAAGCCATGAGTACTCTTTAAGTACTCACAAACTATCACTAACAAGTAAGGTAGTTCTAGTAGGAATCTTAAGCTCTAGGTTTATTTGCAAAAAGGCAGGTTTATCTCATACTGAGTTTAGAAGTAAAGAAAACTAATGTAATGGTATACATCACCTAAGTGGGAACTTAGTTTTCATGTTCACAAACCTGTTGTGGTCAATTCAAAGTCATAGTTCAATTCACAAATCATTTTGAAAACATCTGAAGGCAGAACAGTATGGCCACTCCAACTGTCCGTGACCGCGGATGCGGCTATTCGAATAGTTTGACACTCTACAGAGGTGGTACACTTTCACCACAAAATTCGATACATCCATCAGGGATAACCCTGAATCATCATACTTAGTATGCGGATAATCAATCATAACCTTTCAATTACACACCCTAGTATAGGCACCTCCCCTATGAGCTTGGCCTCCGAACCATGGCCATTTGCCATCCTAGGCACTGCATAGGTGGACATTCACATTCACGAGGTAGCCTCAGCTCAACCTCTTTCCGCGAGGGAACCCATACTAAGGCATATAAACTTCCATTTAAGCCCTACCCAATTCAGGTATTGTGGTTGTACGGTAAAATTGGAATGGTATCGCATCCGAACCCAACCATCAGTTTTTATAAAGGGCCAAGGCTCATGCCTCAACATTTTCATCATCAAATCCTTTTATGTTTCTCAACACATCTCAAAACATTTCAATAGAATGAATCATCATTCCAAGGTTTTCATAATCATTTTCACCAAGTATTCCCATCTAAAGTGATCAATTTTTATGCTTAGCACTAACCACTAAAGTTGAGGGTATTCACTAATGAGGGACTAATCAAGTGTATCCACTCTAGTTTTAGGCCTTTTGATGACATATAAGTATAACTAGTTAGGCCTAGTTTTATACTCTTTATGGTATCTATCCTATTTTCCAATACTCACAAAGCACTAATTAAAAGTAAAGAACTTTGGTAAAGTAAAAGAATAAAGCTTGTAAGTAAAACTTGGGATTGGTATAATCAAAGTTGCACAACCAAGCCTGCCTAATGCATCTTGCATAGGTTATCTTGCAAGGATAGCTTGCATAGTTAACTTATAGTGTTAGCCTTACCTTGAGTAGTGCAGTGGTTGAAGTTTTCTTCTTCTTCTTGGTAGTACTCCTCCTCCTCGTATCCCGGGTCGGTACTATCGTCTATAAATGCATACGAGGTACACAATCACCAAACAATACTTAACTACTTCTATTTAGCACACTAAGGCTCACACTTGATGATCTAGCATCATCAAAAACATCACATGAAATAAAGACTTAATGTTGTTTATCTTATTTTAGAAAAGTAATTTCTACTCATTGAAAATACTTAAGATTTAATATTATCCAATTAAAATATGGGATCATGTTGACATATGTCATCACCACATATTATAATACTTGGGAATGTGATTTAAAGTGTTGGTCATATTTTATAAAGTTTAAGATTATCATTTAATAGAATTAAAGTGGCTAGAAATGCCTATATAGCATTCTTTTGGTACTAGTCCAATGTCATTGCATGTAAACCTAAATATTTTTACATATTCAGATAGATCTTGTCAAATGTGATTTTTGAGAGTTGGAATCAACTCAAAAGCATTTCTAGTTGATTTTTGAAAAAGTTTGAAGTTGGAAAAGTCTCTGTCTTGTTATTTTTGGTATAGGTGATCTAAAATTTCAAATGGTTTGAATCCAACGGGCTTGGATAGATAATTTGAATATCTTTCTAACAAAATTGGAATCATGCAATTTGGTTCAGTGAATCTCTTTAAATTGATTTTTTAATCTACTGACAGAAACTGGTTTTAATTAAAATGGAAAAGAACTATTTGAATCACTAGGCTTTGCGCGGGAAAGTAAACGGTCCGGCCCAGCTGCACTGCGCGGGCGCAGCGGGCTGCTGATAGGGGGTCCCACTAGTCAGTGGCTCATCTAACCCGAATCGGTATGTTTTAATCTAGGCCGTGCGATAAGAATACGATCTAACGACTGAGGTTCATCTCCTACGTCGAACAGCTCTAGCGAGAACTGAACCCTAACGGCAATGGTGGGGGTCGTGTGAGGCTCACCAGGGCTCCAACTAGGGTCGGCGATGGGAGCGAACGACGTTGTAGACGATGGCGGTTCGAATGGTGGTCGCGACAGCTCCTGGGGCGGCTCCAATCGATGGCTCCTCTTCTCCTCTGCATCGGTGGACTCCGGCCAAAATCTTGCGGGCTGGTGCTCGCCTTCCTCCAGGAAAGGATGTGGGAGGTTCTGTGAGGAGTGGGGAGTGAGATGGTGTGGTGAATTGAGGCGGAGGTGGCCTGTATTTATACACCGGTAAGAGGGACATTGCGGCATGGGCTGGCTCCTCCGACGATGGCGATACATCGAGCTATTGGCGTGGCTGAGGGTAGGGGACGACGCGGTGCTTCCTGGCGGTCGTCACGAGCTTAATGGCACGGCACGGGGCGGTAAAGAATGGTCGGGCGCGGGTGGTGCTCTGCGCGGAACTGGCGGTGTTCGAGACGGTGCACGGGTGCTACGGGTCGCGCAGCGGCGAACGGGGATGTCTGGGAGGTAGCTAGGGTCATGGCGAGTGTGTGCACGCACGGAGAGGGTGAGGTGCAGCGTGTGCGCGCTGGTCGGCTGCAGCACTCTGGCGTGCTCTCGGCATGACGCAGAGAAAATGGGAGCGGCGATTCTGGGTCGTCCACGACTGGCCTATGGTCGAGGGTTGGACAGGGGGTGGTGGTGGATGATCGCCTGTCTCCTGGTCGTCGTGGGAGAGGGCGGCGCGGTCTGTGGCAAGCTGTCCATGATCGGCCGGCGAGGCAAGCTTCAGGCGGCGCTGCACTGGCGCAACGACAAAGGGGGAAGTGGTCTGTTGCGCTGCTAGGTGCTGGGGGAGACCAGGGGAGTGAAGAGGGGACAAATGGTTGGGTGATCACTGCTCAAAACAGTAGAGTTAGGCATGGTTTGATTTGTGTCTGCCAGGTGTTCGACTAAATGGCCGCATAAATTCAAATTTGAAATTTTTGAATGAAATTTGGTGAGTGTTCTCAGCACTTGCTTGACTATCTATGGTTGCTTGGAAAAGTCAAGATGAATTGATTTGAGTGGTTTTTGCAAAATGGTGATCTTAGTACATACACTTGATTCAAATTTGAAGTGTCCTTTAAATAGATTTGAAAATAGTTTCTGTGAGTTTATAAAGTGGGCTTGGGTTCACTTGGACTTGGTCTAGCAAGGGGTGAAAATAAATGGAAATGTTTCTGTTAGAAATTCTTTACTAGGAACTCAAAAAGTGGCCTAGTGGTTAATTTTGATCAAAGTGAGCATTTGCTCATATGCTTTATATTTGATTTCCTTTTCTTTGGATTTTGCTTGTAATTGGCCTAGATGATGTAGTATTCATCTTTAAACCATTTCTTATCATTTGTAGCAAACACACATGGCAATTTCACTCAATCATACACTAATGCAAATCACACATGCATTCATATTCAATTTAGTAATAAAAGTTGTTTTTGTTAACCCTAAACTTGGGTGATTAGAACTTTATAATCTTGATTTTTTTTTTAGGGTGTTACACCCTCCCCCTCCTCAGTTACCTACCAAAATCCCCTCCAACTAGCCCTAATTTCTCTAGAAGATACAAACTCTGATGTCTCTCCCTTCATACCAATCATCTTTGATCTTGCCCTCCATAACTACTATCAGTGGAGCCATCTATTTCATGTTCATCTAGGTCGATGCGACCTTCACGATCATATTTATCCGGCCTCGGTGCCTCGACCGGCCGTTTCCCGTTGGGTCAAGGACGATCTCCTGGTCATCCAATGGTTCTACACCCGCATCTCCACCGAGCTTTTTAATCTTGTCTCCAATGACAATGCCACCATCGCTTAGCTATGGGTCTCTCTTTAGCAGCTCTTCTAGGACAACAACGATGCTCGCATCAATGCTCTCCATATTGACCTTTGCACAACCACTCAAGGGGATGCCTCTATTACTATCTTCTATCAACGGATCAAAGCAATCGGCGATGAGCTTCGGGAGCTCGGGGACCTGGTTGAAGATCATACCCTCACCAACACCCTTCTTATCGGCTTCGGTGAGCAATTGGAGAAGTAGGTTGCCTTCATACCCATGATACGGCCTTGGCCCAATTTTTCCGAAGTCTTCTCTCTCCTCCAACTCGAAGCCATGGCACAAACGTGCAAGGCCTTCCGACCCCCTCAGTTGTTACACGTCACGACTCGATCTCCTACTCTGGCCCGCGTCGCTGTACCTGCACCAGCTACACTGCAGTGTCCTCCAGGGTGGCGGCCGAGTTCCAACTATTGCGGGAAAAAACCACGTACCAGCCACCACAGGCACGCCCCGCGGCCCCTCCATCACCCACGACCCCTACGGTCGCTCCTCCAGCTGCACCAACTTGGCGCCCACCTCATGATCCCTGGACTGGCCTTGTATAAGCATGGTCGATGCCATGGTCCTCGCCGTCCCCCTACGGCACCCCACCAGCCTACACCGGGACATGGAGTCCCGGCATTCGTCCGTCCATCGGCTCGCCTGGTCTCCTTGGTACCAGGCCTCCGACGCAGGTCTACAACGCTCAGGATTCACCGCCCGTCTACATGGCTTCGCCCTCGCCATACATGCCTACGCCGCCCTACATGTATAGTTCCCCTGCAGCACTCCCGTACACGCCTATGCCATCGCTTCCAACCTACATGCCTACGCCATCGACCTCAACTACTGCACCAAGCTAGGATCAAGCCGCCTTCATCGCTGCCATGAACAATTTTACACTCAACAATCACGATGGTATGGATTGGATTTTTTATTCTGATACATCCTCACACATGTCTTCAAATATGAATTTTTATTAGCATGTTGTTCTTCGCCTTTTTATTCCATAATCATTGGAGACAGCTCTTCAATTCCCATACCTTGCACCGGCCACTCCTACATCTCTAAACAATTTTATTCTCGGAAATATTCTCGTTGCTCCTTCTTTAATCAGAAAATCTTATTTTTGTTCGACAATTTACTATTGACATCAACGTTTCTTTGGAATTTGACCCTTTTGGTTTATCTGTGAAGGATCTGAAAACGGGTGAGGTTCTCGCTCGCTACAATAGTTCGGGCGATCTATATCTCTACATGGCTCTCCATCTTCCACACCTCAAGCCATGCTCGCCTTTGTCGATCTCTGGCACTGTCGGCTAGGACACCCCAATAAAAATACTTTGTCATCTATATTTCAAGATTTTTATATCCCAAGTAATAATTCAAGTACTTCCCATGATTCTTCTCTTTGTAATACCCGTCAATGCGGCAAACATGTTAGATTGCCCTTCAGCATCTCCTCTACCTCTAGTTATTTTCCATTTGAATTGTTACATTGTGATCTATGGACATCTCCAGTACCTAGTGTTTCTGGTTTTAAATATTATCTAATTATTCTTGATGATTACTCTCATTATATTTGGATATTTCCTCTTTGTTCCTAATCAGATGTTCACACTATTTTTATTAATTTTCGACAATATCAATCTCTATATTTGGACCTTTCCTCTTTGTTGCTAATCAGACCTTCACAAAGGGACTTCATCCATCTTCGTTCATCGAGATTCGCTCTAGTCTCAACATCGGGCGCCGCGCCCGATGTTGACACCTCCGCGGCGCCCGATGTGACACCTGCATGGGGTATTAGACATGTATTTGTATTAGACTATGACTCTATAGTCGGTTTACCAAAACCCTAGGCCGACTAGCTCTTGTCCTATATATTCTCTCTAATCTTGATCAAATCGATACAAGTTATTATTATCCCAAACTATCGGTTGCCGTGAGGAGAATTATTCTCGCAATACTTGTTCCGGCTGCTACGTCCTCGACAATGCAGATTTTGTATTCTCGACCCCGCTGCAATGTCGACCAGCCTGTTCGGTTTTTTTTTTCCTGAAATACTTGTGGTGGTACTCTTGTCGATGTTGACGGATTACTCTAATGGCTGCAGGCGTGCAAGTAGCCTATTGGGCTTAAACTAAAATTATAGGAGAACCCTCATTCGTATTTACACGTTTATGGTTTGACATCTATGTCATGTTTATTGGGATGCCTTCAGACAAGTGTAAATTGTGTCATGAAAGAAGAAGATTTTGAAGAACTTCGAGATTTGCTCGTTTTATTTTATATTTTATTTTATAGTCGCTGAAGATAGTTTATGTACCTCTATCATGTACTATTTATTACATGAATATATGTGATATTGGTCTAAAAAACACTTCTCCGTGACGATTTTAGTACTGTTTTGTTCATACTAATATAACTCCTATCGAGACAAAGTTGAGTCCGTTAATAAGAAAGGAAGGAGTAATTAGATTGAGTGAATCGGTATTAGCCCAACACGAAGTGCACATCGGTACATAAAAAGGACTATTTACCTCGATCGAATTGCCTCTGTCTTCCATATTACTTGGCTGGTCAAGGACCCGTATCCATCGAACATTTATGTTGAGGACAATCGCTTCGAAAGAAATAGGCGGCATCTTGTTCACAAAACAGGGGCCTATCGATTTGTCCTTTCTCCTAGCGAGGTAAACGAGCACCATTCGTTCGTGGGAACCCTCTATACTCCAAACGCCCCCTTTGTCGTCTACCCGTCGTATTACACGTTTTTATATATAAGGCCACGAGCTACTAGGAAAACAACATCAAATAATGAATAGCACAATTGAGGATTATGGTTGGCATTGGTCGTCGCCCCCGGGATAAATTCCCCCAAACCCGCTGTCCCTGCTTGCCACGTGTCCAAAAAACCTCTAAATCTCGCTTTTGCTATAAACGACTAACTTTTGCGTAAATTGTCGCCAATAAAATAAAATAAAAGACTATTTTTATCGGAAACCTCGTCGGAGACACCTCCTTATGAAGGATCTCTCTCCCCCTCTAATATTATTCCCCCATGGTCTCGGATTAGCGAGATACATGTTCCTGGTGGCATTTAAATGCGGAAGGAGTTCTTGCTTCATTGGATCGCTGGAGCGAGGAGGTGGAGGTTGTCCGTGAAAGCTTGCGTGTGCGAGTACGGATGCGCTGCTGAGTTGCGGCGCTCGGACTTCCTAACGATCTTGAGATCGACAAGTATACGACTATATCAACCACGAGTTCCTACTCGTTAACAAAACTCGTTGTCTTCGAGGGTAAGTTCTCGTTGGTTGTATGTCCACCCGTTGCTTTGTATCTAGTAGATAGATCTTGGCGTATAGTTCACACCGTAGGAATTTTTTTGTTTTCTATGCTGCGGACCCAACAGTGGTATCAGAGCCTGATCTATGCGTAGGTGCTTTGCACGGGTAGTACACATATGTTTATATGTGGGCGATGATGATCATGTTATTGCATCTTCTATGTATTTTGGATATTGGTGGCATAGTGGGATGAAGCGGCCCGGACCAACCTTACATGTCATCGTACATGAGACCGGTTCCACGACTGACATGCAACTTATTTTGCATAAGTGGCTGACGGGTGTCTGTCTCTCCTACTATAGTCAATATCCGATTTACAACGAGTTGCTAATAACTTAGTTATCCTCGTTGTGGTTCATGTTCTTAGGTAAGAACGGTTATATCTCCGAAAGCTCTAAACCACGTAAAACTTGTAATTGTTAAATTAGAGGCGTCTAGTTTAGATCGTTGCTGGGCTAGTGTATTGATATGGTATTGTTGTAAGTAGATGTATGATAGATACTCTTACAACACATTCAACGTGTAAGTTCCATATACTTGGCCTTACACACAAAGGAATGATAGAGATCATACCACGATGCAAATAATAGAGATCAAATGCATGGACCATATCATCTCACTTTACACATTAGATGTTAGCATCTTATACTGCTAGTTTGGCACTTTTGGTAGCATTATAAGATGATCCCTCATTTAGATATCAAGATAAAATGTGTTCTTCCTTGAGTATGCACCATTCTATGGACTGTGTTTCGAGACATCACATGATGATCGGATGTACTCGACTCTACGCTTTCATACAACGGGTGTAAGACAGTTTTACACACGCGAGTACTAAGGTTCTTACTTGGCGAGCCTAGCATGTACATACATGGCCTCGAAACACGGACCGAAAGGTTAAGCATGAGTCATATGGTTGATATGATGCCCATATAGACGCTCGCCTTTGAAACTACACCGACTCACGTGATGATCGGACTTGGTGTAGTGGATTTGGTTCATGTAATCACCAAAAAGGCACGAGGGATATCATTTTTGAGTGGGCGTTCATTAGTAATTTGGATTAGTTGAACTCAATCTATCATAAACTTAGTCTAAATAAACTTTACAAATTCTGTTGTAGATGGCACCACCTGCTTTTAATTTCAATGTGTTCATAGAGAAAGAGAAACTTGCTGCGAATGGTAGCAACTTCACCAACTGGGCTATGAATTTGAGGATTCTCCTCACCGCTGCACAAAAGCAATATGTGCTAGATGCGCCGCTAGGCCCCCCACCAGCTCCTGATGCCCCTGACGAGGAAAAGAATGTTTATGTGACTCGTCAGGAGGACCACAACTTAGTTCATTGCGGCATACTGTATGGGCTAGAGCCAGAACTTCGAAAGCATTTCGAAAATGGCAATGCCTTTGATACCATGGGAGAATTGAAAATGATTTTCGATACCCATGCTGCCGTAGAGAGTTATAATGCTTCTGAAAAGTTCTTCAGCTGCAAAATGGAGGAAAACAGCTTAGTTAGTGAGCATGTACTCAAAATGTCTGGGTACGCCGATAAGCTTGTGTCCTTGGAAATAACGATTCCCATTGAGTTAGGCATACATCGTGTTCTCCAATCTCTGCCACCTAGCTACAAGAGCTTCGTGATGAACTATAATATGCAGGGCATGAAGAAGACTCTTCTCGAGCTTTTGTCAATGCTTAAGACTGCAGAAGTGGAGATTAGGAAAGAACATCAAGTGTTGATGATCAATAGAACCATCGGTTTCAAGAAGGACAAGAAAGGCAAGCACACGGGAAAGAAGGGTGGCAAATCTGTTGCCGCGCCTGAAAAGAAACCCCGAGCTGGCCCTAAGTCCGATACCGAGTGCTACTATTGCAAGGGGACTGGCCATTGGAAGCGCAACTGCTCCAAGTATTTGGCGGACAAGAAGTCCGGCAAGGCAAACAAAGGTATATGTGATATACATGTTATATATGTGTACTTGACTAGTACTCGTGAGAGAACACAGGTATTTGATACGGGATCAGTTGCTAATATATGTAACTCGATTCAGGGGCTGCGGAACAAGCGACAACTAGCAAGGGATGAGGTCACAATGCGGGTCGGCAATGGATCAAGAGTTGATGTGATCACCGTCGGAACGCTGCCTCTCCATATGCCATCGGGATTAGTCATAAACCTAAATAATTGTTATTTGGTGCCTACACTTAGCATGAACATTGTATCCGGATCATGTTTGATGCAAAGTGGTTATTCGTTTAAATCTGAAAACAATGGTTGTTCGATTTATATGGATAATATCTTTTATGGTCATGCACCTGTGTTGAATGGTTTATTTCTGATGGATCTCGATAGTAATATTACACACATTCATAATGTTAATGCTAAAAAGATTAAACTTGATGATGATATATCTGCATATATGTGGCACTGCCGTCTAGGTCATATTGGCGTTAAACGCATGAAGAAACTCCATTCTGATGGACTTTTGGAATCACTTGATTATGAATCATTCGATACATGTGAGCCATGCCTTATGGGCAAGATGACTAGAACGCCGTTTTCCGGTTCAATGGAACGGGCGACAGATCTATTGGAAATCATACATACTGATGTGTGTGGACCAATGAGTGTGTCGGCGCGAGGTGGATATCGTTATTTTTTTACTTTCACGGATGATTTGAGTAGATACGGGTATATCTATTTGATGAAACACAAGTCTGAAACTTTTGAAAAGTTCAAAGCATTTCAGAATGAAGTGGAAAATCATCGTAATAGAAAGATCAAATTTCTGATGCCACCGTGGAGGAGAGTATCTAAGTTACGAGTTTAGCACACACATGAAAGAGTGTGGAATAGTTTCACAACTCACGCTGCGAGAACACCAAACGTAATGGTGTGTGAACATCGTGTCGTACCTTATTGGATATGGTTCGATCTATGATGTCTCTGACTTACCTTGTCATTTTGGGGTTATGCCTTCGAAACAACTGCATTCACTTTAAATCGGGCACCATCTAAATCCGTTGAAACGACACCGTATGAATTATGGTTTGGAAACAAACCTAAGCTGTCATTTCTTAAAGTTTGGGGATGCGATGTTTATGTGAAGAAACTTCAACTAGATAAACTCGAACCCAAAGCGGAAAAATGCGTCTTCATAGGATACCCTAAGGAAACAATTGGGTATACCATCTATCACAGATCCGAGGGCAAGGTCTTTGTTGCCAATAATGGATCCTTTCTTGAGAAGGAGTTTCTCGCGAAAGGTGTGAGTAGTCGGAAGGTAGAACTCGAAGAGGTTATTGAACCTTCTCTTCATGAAATGGCGAGTAGCACAGCACCGGAAGTTGTTTCGGAGTTGACTTCACCTAATGAAGAGAGAGCTAATGATATTGATCATGAAACTCCGAAAGAGGACACTACCGAACCTCGCAGGTCAAGCAGGACACGTGCAGACTCTGAAGCTGACGGCAATCCTATTGTGAATTTCATGGTTGATGAAATGGATGACCCTGCGACGTATGAAGAAGCGATGATGAGCCCGGATTCCAACAAATGGCTAGAAGCCATGAAATCCGAGATGGAACCCATGTACGAGAACCAAGTTTGGACCTTGGTGGACTTACCTCACGATCGAAAAGCCGTTGAGAATAAATAGATTTTCAAAAGAAAAACTGATGCTGATGGTAATGTGACCATCTATAAGGCTCGACTTGTCGCAAAGGGGTTTCGACAAATTCAAGGAGTTGACTACGATGAGACATTCTCTCCCGTAGCGATGCTTAAGTCAGTTAGGATTATGTTAGCAATTGCTGTATATTTCGATTATGAAATATGGCAGATGGATGTCAAAACTGTGTTCCTCAATGGTAAGATTGAAGAAGAGTTGTATATGATACAACCTAAGGGTTTTGTCGATCTAAGGATGCTAATAAGGTGTGCAAACTTCAGCGATCCATCTATGGACTGAAGCAAGCATCACGAAGTTGGAATCTCCGCTTTGATGAGGTGATCAAAGAGTATGGATTTGTCCAAACTTATGGAGAGGCTTGTATTTACAAGAAAGTGAGTGGGAGCAATGTGGCATTTCTTATATTATATGTGGATGACATATTATTGATTGGAAATGATATAGATCTTTTAAACAGTGTTAAAAGTTATCTAAAGAGCAAATTTTTGATGAAAGACCTTGGTGAAGCGTCATATATATTAGGCATTAAAATCTATAGATATAGATCAAGGCGCCTAATTGGGCTATCGCAGAGTACATACCTTGATAAGATATTAAAGAAGTTTAATATGGACGAAAGTAAGAAGGGGTTCTTACCTATGTTGCAAGTTAAGACATTGAGTAAGACTCAAAGTCCGGCTATGGCGGAAGAAAGAGAGAGGATGGATAAGATCCCCTATGCCTCGGCCATAGGCTCTATTATGTATGCCATGCTATGTACAAGACCGGATGTGGCACATGCTATTAGTTTGACTAGTAGGTACCAATCTGATCCAGGTTCGGAACACTGATAGCGGTAAAGAACATCCTCAAGTACTTGAGAAGAACTAAGGATATGTTTCTCATATACGGAGGTGAAGAAGAGCTAGTCGCTAAGTGTTATGTCGATGCTAGCTTTGACACCGATCCGGATGACTCTAAGTCTCAATCCGGATACGTATTTCTCTTGAACGGAGTAGCAGTTAGTTGGAGGAGTTCCAAACAACCTGTGGTGGCCGGATCAACGACGGAGGCGGAATATGTTGCTGCTTCAGAAGCAGCGCAGGAAGCGGTTTGGATGAAAGAGTTCATTACGGAACTAGGTGTGGTTCCTAGTGCATTGGACCCAATGGTGATCTATTGTGACAACAATGGAGCCATAGCCAACGCAAAGGAACCGAGGTCTCACAAGAATTCCAAGCATATTAAGCGCCGGTTTCACTCCATCCGCGAGCATGTGAAGTAAGGAGATATAAAGATTTGTAAAGTACACATAGACCTAAATGTAGCAGATCCGTTGACTAAAGTTCTCCCTAGGGCAAAACATGATCAACACCAGAACTCCATGGGTGTTAGATTTATCACTATGTGAACTAGATTATTGTCTCTAGTGCAAGTGGGAGACTGAAGGAAATATGCCCTGAGAGGCAATAATAAAGTTGTTATTATGTATTCCTTATATATGATAGATGTTTATTTTACATGATAGAATTGTATTGATCGGAAACATCAATACATGTGTGTTTAATAAACAAAAAGGGTTCCTAGTTATGCCTCTCTTATAGACTAGCTTGTTGATTAACAAGATGATCAAGGTTTCCTGATCATGGACATTGGATGTTGTTAATAACAAGGTCACACCATTGGTGGAATGATGTGATGAACATTCATCCGAAGTATAGCATTACGATCAAGTCATTATGTTTATATTGCTATAACATCATATGAAGTAATCTTTATCCTTAGACCATGAGATCATGTTAATTGCTAACACCGGAAGAGTATCTTGATAACATCAAACGTCACACCATAACAGGGTGACTATAAAGATGGGTTCAGTACTACGAAGGTGTTATGTTGAGGCTCATGGATCAAGAGTGGAATTTGTCAATCCCGATGACGGATAGATATACTCTGGGCCCTCTCGGTGATATCACATTGAGATAGCTTGCAAGCAAGTGATGTGATCACTAGAATGTTATATCACGGGAACGAGAAAAGAGTGCATGTCGGTAACGAGATCAAACTAGGTATGGAGATACCAATGATCGAATCTCGGACATGTAATATATCGCGAGACAAAGGGATTTAGTTACAAGCGTTAAATGTTCTCACGATCATAGAAGTCTTCGTTGAATGTGTAGAAGTCAGTACGGATCTCCAGGTCGCGCTGCTGATTATTGATCGGAGAAGGGTCTCGATCATGTCTGCATTATTCGTGAACCGTAGGATGACACACTTAAGAGTTAACGGACACCATTTTGGAGCACATATGTTTCAGATGAAAGAATTGCAAAGCGCATGAATTGTTTCAATAGAAACCGGAAATTGTTTCGGGTGAAATTGCAGAAAGTGGTTCTGCATGTAATATTGAAATATTGCAAGGGGCTATATGTGAATGTTTGTTAATTAAAGTAATTAACGAAATTCTGAATAAATTTAATAAAAGAGTTTTATTAAATGAGAGAGCATTAAACTTGGAGAATTTTAATGCATTTAAAGTGGAGACTTTAAAAGGGAATGTGAAGAGGCATTTTAATGTGGAGGGGTTACCACCACATGAATGGGGGAGGTGAGGGGTCATCCCCTCATGCGCCGGCCATGGAGAGGAGGGGCACCCCCTCCTCCTATAAAAGGCCACCCATTCCCTCCTTCATTCACACACCTCCTTGTGAAGGATCTCTCTCCCCCTCTAAAATTATTTCCCCATGGTCTCGGATTAGCGAGATACATGTTCCCGGTGGCATTTCGTCTGGAAGGAGTTGCTGCTTCCGCTGGATCGCTGGAGCAAGGAGGTGGAGGTTGTCCGGTAGCTTGAACGTGTGTGCGAGTACGGATGCGTTGCTGAGTTGCGGCGCTCGGACTTCCTCACGATCTTGAGATCGGCAAGTGTATGACTACATCAACCACGAGTTCCTACTCATTAACAAAACTCGTTGTCTTCGAGGGTAAGTTCTCGTTGGATGTATGTCCACCCGTTGCTTTATACCTAATAGATAGATCTTGGCGTATAGTTCACACCGTAGGAATTTTTTTGTTTTCTATGTTGCGGACCCAACAGTTAGATTACCCTTCGTCACCTCCTCTACCTCTAGTTATTTTTCATTTGAATTGTTACATTATGATCTATGGACGTCTCCAATACCTAGTGTTTCTGGTTTTAAATATTATCTAATTATTCTTGATGATTACTCTCATTATATTTGGATATTTCCTCTTTGTTCCTAATCAGATGTTCACACTATTTTTATTAATTTTCGACAATATCAATATCTATATTTGGACCTTTCCTCTTTCTTCCTAATCAGACCTTCACAAAGGGACTTCATCCATCTTCATTCATCGAGATTCACTCTAGTCTCAACATCGAGCGCCACGCCTGATGTTGACACCTGCGCGGCGCCCGATGTTGACACCTGCGTGCGGTATTAGACATGTATTTCTATTAGACTAGAACTCTATAGTCAGTTTACCGAAACCCTAGGCCGACCAACTCCTGTCCTATATATTCTCTATAATCTTGATCAAATCGATATAAGTTATTATTATCCCAAAATATCGGTTGCCGTGAGGAGAATTCTCCTCGCAATATTTGTCCTGGCTGCTATGTCCTTGATAATGCAGGTTTGTATTCTCAACTCCCTTGCAACATCGACCAGGTTGTTCGGTTTCTTTTCCCTGAAATACTTGTGGTGGTACTCTTGTCGATGTTGACGGATTACTCTAATGGTTGCGCGCGTGCACGTAGTCTTGGTATTGCGGCTCAAACTGAAATTATGGGAGAACCCTCGTTGATATTTACACGTTTATGGTTTGACTTCTGTGTCATGTTTATTGGGATGCCTTCAGACAAGTGCAAATTGTGTCATGAAAGAAGAAGATTTTATAGTCGTTGAAGACAGTTTATGTATCTCTACCATGTACTATTTATTACATGAATATATGTGGTATTGATAAAAAAACAGTTCTCCGTGATGATTTTAGTACTGCTTTGTTTATATTAATATAATTCGTATCGAGACAACGTTGAGTCCGTTAATAAGAAAGGAAGGAGTAATTAGATTGAGTGAATCGGTATTAGCCCAACACGAAGTGCACATCGGTACATAAAAAGGACTATTTACCTCGATCGAATTGCCTCTGTCTTCCATATTACTTGGCTGGTCGACCCGTATCCATCGAACATTTATGTTGAGGACAATCGCTTCGAAAGAAATAGGCGGCATCTTGTTCACAAAACAGGGGCCTATCGATTTGTCCTTTCTCCTAGCGAGGTAAACGAGCACCATTCGTTCGTGGGAACCCCTATACTCCAAATGCCCCCTTTGTCGTCTACCCGTTGTATTACACGTTTTTATATATAAGGCCACGAGCTACTAGGAAAACAACATCAAATAATGAATAATACAATTGAGGATTATGGGCGGCACTGGTCGTCGCCCCCGGGATAAATTCCCCAAAACCCACGGGTCCCTGCTTGCCACGTGTCCAAAAATCCTCTAAATCTCGCTTTTGCTATAAACGACTAACTTTTACGTAAATTGTCGCCAATGAAATAAAATGAAAGATTACTCTCGCCGGAAATCTCGTCGGAGACACCTGGTAAAAATAATTTGTGCTAATATAACTAACAAAACCGACATCGCCAGATACTCCCTGTAGACTTCTGCCGAAAGATCATGCTGGAGACATTGTAGCAAAATTTTTACACTATTGTAGAAAAACTAAAAAATGGTTGTAGAAAAGAAAATCAGCAAATGTAGCAAAACATCGACTTCTCTGGAGACATGGCCAAGCACCTCGCGCAAACATCGTAGCAAAAAATATGTGTTATTGTAGCATTTCGAGAACAACGGTATAGCAAAAAATAGATATGTAGCAAATCCCGGAGACCGGAGCAAATCCCCAAACGCGACCCCCACCGTCGGTTGCACTGTTGGGCACCGTCGGCAGTAACTCCGTCAATGTTTGGTAGCAACCTTGTCCGCCTTCAGAAGCAACGCCAGCCGCCTTCAGTAGTACCGTCGGGCACTGTCCGGTAGCAACTCCACACGCCTTCTGTAGCAACATTGTCTGCCTTGCCTTCGGTAGTGTTAGACGTATACGAGAAGGATACGTCCAGCCGGCCAAATTCAAGGAGGATCCGTAATACACTAGTTTTGATATTTTCTAACTTGTAATCTATTTGACTTGAAAGCCAAGCCTCCTTGTACTATATAATCCCACTATGAGATCCTATCAATCTAAGAGCAACAATTACATTTGCCTTCATGGTATCAGATTAGGGTTTTGATCCTCCCCTATGACGCCGTCAGACCCTTCCGCTGCAGATCTCGTGGCTGCCGCCACCGAGGCCGCCGCCAAAGCCGCTCACTGGGTGCTCGCAGCCACGCTCCCAAGCATCCGTACCGTCGTACTGGTCACCCTCGAGCTCTCCACCTCCAACTACCTCCAATGGCGCGGCATGTTTTCTGACGCTGTGGAAAAGTACTCCCTCGAGGATCATCTCCTCAAGGACGACTACCCCACCAATCCCACTCCACGGTGGGTTCGGAAAGACGCCATCGTTTGATCATGGCTAAACAGTGATGTCGCGCCCGAACTTCTCGCCATGGTCATTGACACTACCACGCTGCTTCCCGCCCACACCTTGTGGACGCGAGTCTCCAAAATCTACCATGACAACATGGAAACTCACTCCTCCTACCTTGAGCAAGAGTTCCACAATCTCAAACAGGGCTCCATGACCGTGGCTGATTACTGCCACAAGTAGAAGGTTCTCTCCGACGAGCTCAATGCGCTAGGCACGACCATCACCGACAAACGCCTCGTCCAGAACACGCTCCATGGTCTCGGGTCTCGGCTTGCATACATGCGCATGCTGGCCGTAAAACAATGCCCACTACCGTCATTCCTCGACGTGCACTCGTCTTTGCTGCTCGAGGAGCTAACACTGCAGCAGTCTGAGTCATCATCTTTGACTCCGTCTGTCTTCGTCGCTCGCGAAGATTCTACACCGCTTCCACCACGTGGTCCCGCCGAAGATATGGCGCCTCCGTGGCGCCCTGATATCTGCCACAACTTCCAACGATTCGGCACTTGCTGCTTTGGCGCACTGTGCCTCTATCTCCACTCCGTGCCCTCCCAGCAGCGTGGCGGCGTCACCTCCAACACAGTAGGGAAGGGCCCTCAAGCTCCCTGGCCTTCCATGCAGAACCCCTAGACGGGCTCCATCCAGATGTGGCCCAGTCCGCCATCACGCCCGCCACTCCTTGGTCCACCTCAGGCCCATCATACCATGATGTCGCCCCGTATCCATGGCCTTATGGTGCTTCCTCGCCCATGCCATGGCCACCAGGAGCACCCACGCCTCCCTAGCCATGGCAACCAGGAGCGCCAGGATCGTCGCAGATAGCTCTACCACCTGCATCGACCTACACTACTCCACCTCCGTCCTTCGACCAAAGAAACCTAATGCAGGCTTTTAACACCATGTCTGATGCCACCGTCCTCAAATGAGTGGTTCATGGATTCCGGTGCCTCTGCTAACATGACCGGTAATCATGGTAATCTCTCGCACTTCCTATCCTCCCCCTCTCCTTACCCACATGTCATCGT
This sequence comes from Avena insularis, assembly GCA_023614405.1. Taxonomy (NCBI): domain Eukaryota; kingdom Viridiplantae; phylum Streptophyta; class Magnoliopsida; order Poales; family Poaceae; genus Avena; species Avena insularis. The sequence continues at coordinate 146,279,701 of CM042690.1, read as the reverse complement.
AGGAAATGTCCATGCCCTTCCCATCACCCTGTCGGTCACACCACTCTTTCTACTCCTAATCATATGTTTTAGCTTAATAATGTCCTAGTTACGCTTAACCTCATTGATGGCTATGAAAATAGCCATCTTTCTCCATGTTTAAGCCTTATTTTTAGTCATGCAGCTGACAAGAATCTCTCTAGCTTTGCCACTAATGACTAATTAATGCAAAGATATGCAAATCTTTGCTTTGAATTGTGTTGTGCAGGAAATCACGCTTTTAAGGCGAAATATGGAGCCATAAATGAAGATTTGAGTAAGTCTACGCAGCCAAGCAAACCTAGAGTCAATGCCAGGTGCCAGAGGCCATAATGACCACTTGTACGGGAAAGGCCCACCTGTACGGCCCACCCGTAGTAGGTGGCAGTGGCTTCGTCTCATCAAACCCTACGACTTTCATGAAGGCGCCTATATATTTCGAGGTCCCGGCCGTCGCGCAAAGGGCTGCCATTCTTAGATTACGTCACAACACCACCAAAGGGGATTCACCACCATAGTTCATCCTCTCTCCCGTCCATCCTCTCCATAACCATAGGCATTATCTTGTACTTTACATCTCCTTGTGATTCGGCAACCATTGTAAGAATATTTGATTTCAATCTAAGTATTTTTCACAATGTTTTCTATCCTTGATCTTATTGTTATGAGTGAGTAGTCCTCACGGGCTACAGGTTGGGGTGAAATCTTGCAACAATTATGTGCATCTAATCTATGGGAGCATTGTGTATTGTTTGAATAAGATATTTGTATCTTTGGTTCTTTGTCTCTTGTCTCGATCTTTAGACTTGTAGGTACCCAAGACCCCTGAGATCGATAAAGGGTTGAGGTGAGATACTTGGTTAGTGGCGATCTCATAGGAAACCTAGTAACAGAAAGGGGAGAATGGTCTTCGCTTAGCGATCCATTGGGAAATAACAACAACATCACTTCTTAAGGCTTTGATATGTGTTTTCACTTAATAATTGTTTGTAGCCCGGTGCTTCATGGTGCAAACGGTTGGATCAAAAGGTTATTGCTATGCCTGTGGCTCGCAGGGACTTTACTATATCAGTTGTGTTGCCCATAAATTTTATATCTATTGAAACAATACACATGACTGTGTTTATTAGTATCTTTATCTCATATGATGTGCAACTGCAGGTGAATCTTCAACCCTGGCATATCTCCATCCATTCACATCCCACGATATAAATTAAGCTAGAAAGGTCCGGTAAACGAAGGTAAAATGAACAAAAAAGGCTTGCAGACATGTCCTTATTTAATTCCTTTTAGCATTCTTTCCCAAGGTTTGATTAAACCTAGGTCTACTAGGAAAAAAGCTACTATACTGCATCCGTGAATCCGGATCGAAGGTATCACTCATCAATTTTTTTGATGAAGTGATACCTTTTGGTCTCTCTATGAAAGGACCTACACACCAAGAACGAGATCGTCAGGTGCAATAGTTCTCGTGACCTCTACCCCTTCTGGTGGTCGTCTTCCCCTGCGCATGCTCTCTCCACCACTACATCATCATCAACATTGTGGCATCATCATCTAGGACATCTTAGTAGTCAAGCTTTGTTGCACTTAGAAAGTGCTTTTTCTTTTTCTTGTCATAAAGATACTTCCGATGATCATTTATGTCATGCTTGTCAATTAGGGAAACATGTTCGCCTACCTTTTGATAATTCATCTACTCAATTGATTCATTGTGATCTATGGATTTTCCCTTTGTCTAGTGTGTCCCGTTACAAATACTACCTAGTTGTTTTAGATGATTTTCCCATTATCTTTGGACTTTTCCTTTGCGCGTCAAATCTGACACTTTCCATACCCTCAAATATTTCTTTGCACATGTCTCTACATAATACAATATGACCATACAGTCTCTCCAGTGTGACAATCATCGTAAATTTGACAACAACGCCGCTCGTGTTTTCTTGCTATCCCTAGGTGTCACACTCCGTTTATCTTGCCCTTATACATCCCCCAGAAGGGCAAAGATGAACGTATCATTTGCTCTACAAACAACATGGTAGGCTCACTTCTTTTTCAAGCAAGCATGCCTCCAGTCTATTGGGTTGAATCTCTACACACCGCCATGTTTCTCTTTAACCTTCAACCACTAAAACTCTTCAGCACCACACACCTCACGAGGTTCTCCGCAGCCTCCCACTCCCTCTCGATCAACTTTGTGTTTTTGGTTGTCTTTGTTATCGTAATCTCTTAGCTACAACACCTCACAAACTAGCTCCTCGCACAACCGCATGTGTCTTCCTAGGTTACCCATCTAATCACCGTGGCTATCGATGTCTTGACCTTGCCGCCAATAAAATCATCATCTCTCATCTTGATAAAAATTCGTCCCGTTTTCCAAAACCTCACCTACACCTCCCACCGCCACCGATCTCACCTTTCTTGACGAACTTCCGCCAATCCTCCTGCTTTCTGTTACTCCTACACCACCACATCGAATTCCTCCACCCGAGCCACCAACCCCTCCTACACCTCCCAGCCCTCCTCCTCTGCCCTCCCCTGTGGTCCTAGCTCCGGTCGACCCTCTCCTCGCCGATAACACTCATACAACGTATACTTGTGGCAAACGTGGCATGTCTAAGCCTATTATTGATCGCCTCAATCTTCTTGCTGATGTCCTCGGTCCAATTTCTAAGAGTTACTGCGGTGCTCTGAAGGACCCTCATTGGCATTCTGCAATGGTTGACGAATTCACCACCCTCTAGAAAAATCGGACCTGGGATCTTGTACCCCATCCACCCGCAGCTAACATTGAACATAGACCTGGGATCTGTAATAGACTAGTTTTGATATTTCCTAACTTGTAATCTATTTGCCTTGGCAGTCAAGCCTCCTTGTACTATATAATGCAACTGTGGGATCCTATCAATCTAAGAGCAACAATTATATTTTCCTTTAGGTAGCGACTCCGCCTACCTTCCTAGTAACAATGGCACCTGATGGTAGCGTCACCATTGTAGCAGCCGAAAAATACCATCATCTCCCCTATTGTAGGACCTCCATCCCCCCATCCATGGCCTCCTCGCTCGCCCATGCTCTAGCATCGACCCTACACCGCATCGATGAAGGCCTCCCCATGCCACATCCGCCTCGCAGGGCTCACGGCTGGCGTGAGGTGCCAGGCATGGCAGACATGGTGCACAAGGCGGCCGAGGCAGACCAGTGGTGGGGATCAAATCACATATCTGGAGACTAGAGTTGATGGCGGTGGCTGGAGTTGTAGTGCACCGAGTGGTGCAGGGGGCGACGGAGGTCGCCGGGAGGAGGCGCACGGGAGTGGAGAGGAAGGGATGCGACTGGCTTGCTTTTGCATGGAGCATGGGGCACCGACCGTCATCCTTGCGGTGCTCTGAGGAGCAGAACGGGCGGCGCTCGAGAGGGAGGTGTAGGGGCACGCATGGTGGCATGGGTGGAGCATAGGCGGCGCTACCTGGAGGAATACAACCGCTCGTTGAAGAAGATAAGATGGTTTGAGGATATCAATTAGTAGCAGGGCACACCACCGCATTATGTTCGGGAGGAAAGCAACAGGCGCATGGTGGGCGACCCGTGGTATCGGAAGTTTGCGACCGGCTGATACATATCATTTTCCATTAATTTTGTGGGAATGCTATTATGTTCCGTGCTAATTGAGCATAGAGCTAATTGCACCACTCATACAGAACCTTGTCAACTATGTGCATTTTCATACAACTACTTGCCCGATGTGTTCCTTGATACATTACAAATGTATCTATAATTTTTGATGTTCCATGCTTGGTTTTATCTACTTTCTTGTGTTTTGTCCACACTTTGGAGTACATTTCATATGATTTCTTGGACTAACCTATTAACAAGAGCCACAATGCCAGCTGCCTGTTTTCTGCTGTTTTTGGTTCCAGAAAAGTCAGAAAATGAATATACTCGGAATTGGATGGGACAAAAGCCAAAGTCATTATTTTACCGAGGGACACCTAGAGCCAGAATACGAGACGGAGAGGGGATGGGGCCCGACCACACAACCTGGCCGCGCGGCCAGGCTAGGCCCGCGCCAGGGGGTGGTCTGGCCGCCCCAGGCATCCCTCGACCTCTCCTTCCGCCTATATATTGCCTCTGATACGGAAACCCTAAGTACCCGATTAAAAATCCAAGAAAGAGTATGTAGCCGCCGTCATGTCCATCCCTTGATTGGGAGGGATCTGAAGCTCTTCCCGCCACCCTGCCGGAGAGGGGAATTCACCCCGGAGGCCTTCTTCATCATCATGCAAGCCTCCGGTGTGATGCGTGAGTAGTTCATCTCTGGACTACGGGTCTATGTAGTAGCTAGATGGCTGGTTCTCCTCCTTTGTGCTTTCATGTCTAGATCTTGTGAGCTCCGTTCATGATCAAGATCATCTATTTGTAATTCTGCATGTTGTGTTTGCAGGGATCCAATGGATATTGAGATGCTATTTTAGATTGATTATTGATTCTATCATGTCTTTGTTATTTGTGATCTTGCATGCTTTCCGTTGTTAGTAGCTATCTTGGCCAAGTAGATGCTAGCAACTCCAAGGGATACTATTTATGCTCGATAGTGGGTTCATGCCTCTGGTAATCTGGGGAAGTGACAGAAATCTCTAAGGTACTAGATGTGTTGTTGCTACTAGGGAGAAAACAACAATCCTTTGTTCATAGAACAACCGTATTGTTTACTTTACACGCAATTCATAATGCAATTATCCGTTGCTTGCAACTTAATACTGGAGGGGGTTCGGATGATAATCTAAAGGTGGATTATTAGTCATTGATGCAGTTGGATGGCGGTCTATGTATAATGTTGTAATGCCCAATCGAATCTCAAAGGAGTCAAGATGATTAGTATATGCCTGTATGCTTTCTCGATGTTTGTCAATTGCCCCACTGTAATTTGTTCACCTAGCATGTTATCTATCTTAAGGAGAGCCACCTCTAGTGAACTATGGACCCTGGTCCTTTCTTTTACTTTCAATCTACAATCAACTATTTCCTGCTTTGTGTTTACTTTCTGCAAACTATTACTTTCTTTCAGTCGATATGTTTAATCCTCTGCTTTTAGCAAAACCGGTGAGATTGACAACCTCATCGCAAGTTGGGGGCAAAGTTCTGTGGTTGTGTTGTGCAGGTCTCCACGTTGCTACTAGCACCGGTAGTGCGCCCTGCCAAGGCTCAGCTAGCAACACCTTTGGGGTGTTTCCTTGCTCCTACTGGTTTGATTAAACCTTGGTTTCATACTAAGGGAAAACTTGCTTCTATGCTCATCATACCTTCCTCTTGGGTTCCCCAAGGAGCTCGATATATTTTGGGCCATCAAGCTACTTTTCTGGTGCCGTTGGCGGGAGTCAAGGACATCTTCACACGGAGAGTCCCTCATAACCAATCTCTTTACTTTGTTATTTTTGTTTTGCTTAGTTCACTTTTGTTTTGTTTGCTTGTTTCTTTATCAAAAACACAAAAAAATAGTTTTACAAGTTTGCTTTCCTTATTACAAAAAACAAAAAAATTAAGTCTTTCTATAGTTGTTACCTTTCCCTTAGCACACTATGTTGATCCCTAAATTCACCCTGAAAGACCTTTCAATAGGTAGTGGTTCTTTAATTGGAAAAGATAATATTGAAGAATTCTTCAATCTTATTAGTAAGCATGAGGATATTGAGGATAGATCCCTTGCAGAACTTGATCCAAATTATGAAATTGCTGCAGCTTCTTTAGTTCACATGTTGGAAGCTAGGTTTGTCAACCTTAACCCCTTAATGCAAGTAATGTTTCTTAAACTTAAGGAAATTGAGGACCCTGAAAAGAGGGATTTTATTCTAGAAACTTTGCTTAAGGAATTCTATGATGTTGCCAAGGAAGCTAGAAAAGTCTTTGAACATTTCAATATGCTAGGCTCATGGGTAGATGTTGTTGGTACGTGAGAAAAGATGAATAAAGCTGAACCTAATGGGGAGGAAACTAAGATACCAATACCCTTTAAACTTGTAGCAATGCATGAAGCCATATAAAAGAATCTTGATTGAATCATTCCCGAAAACCTGTTTGATGAAAATAGTGAACCCAAGAGCATTGAGAGAGGATCCTCTAGAACTTATTTGGATGAGATACCTTACCTTGTTGAAGATATTTCCGGTATTAATCTTAATGCTTCTTCATTTGAGAACACTTGATTCTTTTTCATTTGCTTCTTATGCCTAACTTAAAGGCGTTAAACAAAAGTACTTATTGGGAGATAACCCAAAAGTTTAGATGAGTATTGGAAGTTATTACTTCTGTAATAACCGCTCCTTATCCTTTTTATTTGCTTTTTGTGCCAAGAGTAACATCTAATGAGAGAGAAGTAATGATTGGGAAAGTTGCTGTCCCGAAATAGATTTCTGTGCTTCACCGTACAAATTCGTGTAAAATATCTGTATGTCCTTTTGAGGCGTGAATTTTTGTGCTTCTGCCCCAGGTTGTTATCTAACTTTCGTTAGTTCAACACTTTTTGATTTGAGCAATAGAAGATCTTCGAAAAAATTCGTCTTTACTTGCTGGTCTGTTTTGACAGATTTCTGCCATTTTCTGCATTTGCTTCTTGTTGGTTCCTTTTTGAGTTCTTTTGGGGAATTGAGATTTTTGAGGGAAGTGCTACAGTAGCTTGTGTTTTAATGGAAGTTTTATTGGTGTTATAACTGAACCTAAAGACTTATTATCTTGAGTGCACTAATGTTGCTAATAAAGATTGTGTGAAGTTTTGTATGAAGGAAAAATTTCAGGTGTATGTAAGGAATGAGTAATGAGATGAAGAATGGACTAAAGCTCAAGCTTGGGGATGCCACACGTGTCACCCCAAGAAATATCCAAGAAGTACAAGCATCAAAGCTTGGGGATGCCCAAGGCATCCCCCTCTCCATCAATAAAAATCCCAGGTTTTATCCAAACGCTTTATTTTTATTGTTTCATGCACAGTTGTGTTGTTCTTGGAGCGTCTTCTTTTTCGTTTTTGTTTTGGTTTTTCGTTTGCTTGGTTTTCTTAGTTTGCTTAATAAATTGGTTGGATCCCTCTTTCATACATTGGTTTTCAAATAGTTTGGTTTGGTTTGGAAAAAAGAGTAGGAAAGTTCATGCTTAAGTGGTAAAGAGAGCTTGTTTTTGACTGTGGCCTATGCTTTGTCATGCCATGCTCGATATTGTTTTGGCTTTATGCTTAGTATTCTTTGCTGTAGCATGACTTGTTATAAACAATTGAGATTGCTTAATGTGCCTTGGAAGGATCATGCGTTGTTTTAGCATATTAAAGCATAGTGTTGTGGTATTCTCCTTTGATGCTTTATTTGGGTTGACTTGGCGAATGCTCACACCATGTTATGAATATCCCAAGTCACCATAAGCCTTTATGATACTTTAGTTTTCAACTTGTACTATCACTTTATGCTTTGATCAATGATGTTTTGTCACTGTGCATGATTATGGCCATTATTGCTCTCTTAGTTGGTCGCTCCTAGTCTTTTGCTAGCCTCCACAACCAAGTATGAGTTCCACTCATGCATCCAACTCCTAAAACCAAGTTATTCCAAAGAGTCCACCATACCTACCTATTATCATATGCTATTCCAAGTATATTCATGTTTTTGTCTACCTTCCAAATTAAAGTTGTTATGAGAAAACTAGTGATTAAAGCTCTCACGAACTTGATGGCACACTTTAATTTTTTGCATTTAATACACTTGAACCATTGCATTCATCTTTGTTGCGTATATGCTTGCGCTTTATAAGTTGAAGTTAGAATAACCATGTATCATGGGGAACGCTTGATGGCTCAATGCACGGCGCCCAGAAAAATGCTTGATGGCGGTGTTGATGTAGAGCTCGTTGGGAACCCCAAGAGGAAGGTATGATGAGCACAACAACAAGTTTCCCTCAGTTATGAAACCAAGGTTTAATCGAACCAGTAGGAGCAAGGAAACACCCCAAAGATGTCACTAGCTGAACTTTGGCAGGGCGCACTACCGGTGCTAGTAGCAACGTGGAGACCTGCACAACACAACCACAGAACTTTGTCCCCAACTTGCGATGAGGTTGTCAATCTCACCGTGTTTTGCAAAAAACAAAGGATTAAACGTATCGAATGGAAAGAAGTAAAAGTTTGAAGAAAGTAAACACAAAGCAGTAAACAGTTGTAGATTGTATGTAAAGAAAAGAGGATCGGGATCCATAGTTCACTAGAGGTGGCTCTCCTTAAGATAGATAACATGCTGGGTGAACAAATTACAACGGGGCAATTGACAAACACCGAGAAAGCAATACATGCATATACTAATCATCTTGACTCCTTTGAGACTTGATTGGGAATTACAACATTATACATAGACCGCCATCCAACTACATCTGTGACTAATAATCCACCTTCAGGTTATCATCCGAACCCCCTCCAGTATTAAGTTGCAAGCAACAGATTATTGCTTTACGAACTGCGTGTAAAGTAAACAATACGATTGTTCTATGAACAAAGGATTGTTGTTTTCTCCCTAGTAGCAACAACACATCTAGTACCTTAGAGATTTCTGTCACTTCCTCAATACTAACTCTTGGAGTTGCTAGCATCTACTTGGCCAAGATAGCTACTAACAACGGAAAGCATGCAAGATCACAAATAACAAAGACATGATAGAATCAATAATCAATCTGAAATAGCATCTCAATATCCATCGGATCCCTGCAAACAAAACATGCAGAATTACAAATAGATGATCTTGATCATGAACGGAGCTCACAAGATCTAAACATGAAAGCACAAAGGAGGAGAACCAGCCATCTAGCTACTACATGGATCCGTAGTCCAAGGATGAACTACTCACGCATCACACCGGAGGCTTGCATGGTGATGAAGAAGGCCTCCAGGGTAAATTCCCCTCTCCGGCAGGGTGCCGGGAAGAGCTTCAGATCCCTCCCGATCTAGGGATGGAGATGACGGCGGCTACAGACTCTTTCGTGGATTTTTGATCGGGTACTTAGGGTTTACGTCCCGAGGGCATCTTATAGTTGGAAGGGGAGGCCGAGGGGGTGCCGGGAGCGGCCACACCACCCCCTAGCACGGGCCAGGCCTGGCCGCGCGGCCAGGTGGTGTGGTGGCTCCCTGGCCCTTCTCCGTCTCATATTCTGGCACTTGATGACTTCCGGAAAAATAGGCACTTTGGCTTTTGTCCCGTCCAATTCCGAGAATATTCATTTTCTGACTTTCCTGGAACCAAAAACAGTAGAAAACAGGCAGCTGGCACCGTGGCTCTTGTTAATAGGTTAGTCTAAGAAATCATAAGAAAAGTACTCCAATGTTGGAACAAAACACAAGAAATTGGATAAAACCAAGCATGGAACATCAAAAATTATAGATACATTTGCAATGTATCAACATCCCCAAGCTTAACTCCTGCTCGTCCTCGAGTAGGTAAGTGATAAAAAGAAAGAATAATTTTTGAGGTGACATGCACCATCAAAGACTTGATCAAAGTATTTGCAAAACATTCAAAGCTGGGATCATAGTACTTCAATCATAACATGAAAGACAAAGTTCTAGCAATAAGCAAAAGAAACTATGATGCAACATGAAAAGGCACAAACAAAAGATTCATGAATAACAATGCTTTGCAAGACGTTTGTCTGTTTCAAATAAAGAAAACATAGCATAATAGCATTCAGCTTGTCCCTCAATAGAGTAGCAAATATAAATGCATAGGACACCTTCAATGTTCATAAGAGTGACTAGATACAATAGTTTAAAACAAGCAATAACAAGTTATGCTTCAATCAACTAGTCTTGGGACAATGCACATAGAACTAAGAATGGCCACTATGCTCTCAAAGTAGGTGCATAAATATAGAAGGTGGAGACTAAATATAATGGTGGAAGAAAGGCCTTTTTATAAAAGGAAGTAGGGATTCAAGTCTCATAAAGACCTTCCAAAAATTATGGTACTTATAGCTTTCAGATCTCATTGCCCCTATAAGCATCTTGAAGGTGATTAAGGTTAAAGTGACACAACTAAGAGGATATGCTTGACAAGTTATAAACCGAAATCTCATGCCCCTTACTTACGAAGACCGATCCTCATGCTACTCAACTTCAGTCACGAGTAAGCTCTTGTCATTGTAAGTATATGTGTATCATTAAGAACCGCCAATGGGGTACCCCTTGCACATGATACGAGAGCTTTCCCATAATCAAAATGACAAGGCAAGTAGACAATGAGCATCTCAACGATCTTTTTATTTGCTATTTGCATAGGTTTTTATTGAGGATGCTTCATAGAGTGCTCATTATGGTGATGCTGCAAGTTTCCACCATGATTAGGCATGGATTAGGCTAGCGGCCCAGGTGTTTCTCTAACACACATACAAACTGCATGATCTTACAAGTTCCACTTTTATTTCACACCGCCGGGATCTGTAAGCAAAAGAACATGATATCAACGGGGTACAAAGTACAAGTGCAATGTTGAAAGCGTTCCCCATGGTACATGGTTCTGCTAATTTCAACTTATAAAGTGCAAGCATATACGCAACAAAGAAGGACCCAGTGGTTCAATTTTATTAAGGGCAAGCAAAGTAAAGTGTGCCATCAAGTTCATGAGAGCTTTAATCACTAGTTTTCTCATAACAAGTTTAATTTGGAAGGTAAACAAAAGCATGAATATACTTGGAATAGCATAAGCTAATAGGTAGTTATGGTGGAATCTTTGCAATAACTTGGTTTAGGGTGTTGGATGCATGAGTGTAACTCATACTTGGTTGTGGAGGCTAGCAAAAGACTGGGAGCGACAAACTAAGAGAGCAATAATGGCCATAATCATGCAGAGCGACAAAACATCATTTAAGTTGAAAACTAAAGGATCATAAAGGCTATGGTGACTTGAGATAGTCATAACATGGTGTGAGCATGCGCCAAGTCAACCCAAATAAAGCATCAAAGGAGAATACCACTATACTATGCTTTAATATGCTAAAACAACGCATGATTCATCCAAGGCACATTAAGCAATCTCAATTGTTTATAACAAGTCACGCTACAACAAATAATACTAAGCATAAAGCCAAAAAAATATCAAGCATGGCATGACAAAGCATAGGCCACAGTAAAAAACGAGCTCTTTTTACCACAAAAGCATGAACTTTCCTACTCTTTTTGAAACCAAACCAAACTATTTGCCAACCAATGTATGAAAGAGGGGGTCCAACCAATTTATTCAGCAAACTAAGCAAACCAAGCAAACGAAAAACCAAAACAAAAACGAAAAAGAAGACGCTCCAAGAACAACACAACTGTGCATGAAACAATAAAAATGAAGCGTTTGGAAGAAACCTAGGATTTTTATTGATGAAGAAGGGGATGCCTTGGGCATCCCCAAGCTTTGACGCTTGTACTTCTTGGATATTTCTTGGGGTGACACGTGTGGCATCCCCAAGCTTGAGCTTTAGTCCATCCTTCATCTCATTACTCATTCCTTCCATACACCTAAAATTTTTCCTTCATACAAAACCTCACACAATCTCATTAGCAACATTAGTGCACTCAAGATAAATAAGTCTCAAGGTTCAGTTCTAACACCAAATAAACTTCCATTAGAACACTAGCTACTATAGCACTTCCCTCAAAAATCTCAATTCCCCAAAAGAACTCAAAAAGGAACCCACAAGAAGCAAATGCAGAAAATGGCAGAAATCTGTCAAAATAGACCAGCAGGTAAAGACGAATTTTTTCGAAGACCTTCTGTTGCTCAAATCAAAAAGAGTTGAAATAACGAAAGTTATATAACAACCTGGGGCAGAAGAACAAAACATTACAGCTCAATCCGACATACAGAGCTCTCTCACGAATTTTTACGGTGAAGCACAAAAATCTGTTTCGGGACAACAACTTTCCCAATCACTACTTCTCTCTCATTAGAGGTTACTCTTGGCACAAAAAGCAAATAAAAAGGATAAGGAGCGGTTATTACTGAAGTAATAACTTCCAAGACTTATCTAAAACTTTTGGGTTATCTCCCAATAAGTACTTTTCTTTAATGCCTTTAAGTTAGGCATAAGAAGCAAAGAAAGAATCAAGTGTTCTCAGATGAAGAAGCATTAAGACCAAATTTTGTTTTCATAGGAGAAGCAAAAGAGATCTTCTCTCTTTTTAGGGAAGTGTTCTATACCTTTCTTGAATGGGAGTTGATATTTAATGGTGCCTTCTTTCATATCAATGATGGCACCAACATTTCTAAGAAAAGGTCTTCCCAAAGTAATAGGACAAGAAGCATTATATTCAACATCCAAAACATAGAATCAACGGGGACATAGGAATCGTTAACCATAATAAGAACATCATTAAGACTCCCCATGAGTTTCTTTTTAACATTATCATCAGGTGGGACATTCAAATAGCAATCTTCAAGAGGAGGCAAATCAAGCATATCATAAATCCCTCTAGGCATAATAGAAACACTACTATCAAGATCACATAAAGCTTTGAAATCAAAGTCATGCACTTTCATATTAATGATGGGTTCCCAACCATTTCTTGTTTTATAGGAATAGAAGCTTTATGTTTCATCTTTTCTTCTTTAATCTTTATGAGAGCATTAGTAATTTGTTTTGTAAAGGCCATGTTGATAGCACTAGCATTAGGACTGTTAGCAAGCTTTTGTAGGAACTTAATAAGTTCAGAGATGTTGCAACCATCAAGATCAAAATCAAATTTATCATTTAAAGTATAGAACTATTACCAGCCTCAACACTAGTGGTGGTAATAGTAGAAACACTAATGTTTCTAGCAATTTCATCTTCTCTTTCCCACTTAGCATGTAATTCAGCTAATAGTCTAACATTTTCATCAATTCTTACTTGTATAGCATTAGTAGCTGCAAAGGGATTATCATTAGTTTCAGGTTTAGCAGCCATTTTATTCAAAGAAGATTGAGCTTCCGCCAAAGATGCTATATTTCTTTCAGCATTAGAGAGTTTTTCCTCAATAGTTTTATTGAAAGCAGTTTGCTTACTAATAAAGTCTTTAAGCATAACTTCAAGTTCAGAGGGAGCACTCTTATTATTGTTGTAAGAATTTACATAAGCATTACCATTGTTGGGAGGATATGGCTTATAATTCTTGTTACCAAAATTACTCCTATAAGCATTATTACCATCAGCATTGTTGCCAAAATTGTTATTTCTTATGAAGTTCACACCAACTTGCTCTTCTTGAGCAACCAAAGAGGCTAAAGGGACATTATTTGGATCAATATGGGCTTTCCCATTAACAAGCATAGACATAATAATATCAATCTTATCACTCAAGGAGGAGGTTTCCTCAACAGAATTTACCTTCTTACCTTGTGGAGCTCTCTTAGTATGCCATTCAGAATAATTAACCATCATATTGTCCAGAAGTTTTGTTGCAGCACCCAAAGTGATGGTCATAAAGGTACCTCCAGCAGCAGATTCCAATAGGTTCCTTGAAGAATAGTTCAATCCTGCATAAAAAGTTTGGATGATCATCCAAGCAGTGAGTCCATGAGTGGGACAATTCTTTACCAAAGATTTCATTCTTTCCCAAGCTTGAGCAACATGCTCATTATCAAGTTGTTTAAACTTCATTATTTCACTTCTCATAGATATAATCTTAGCAGGAGGATAGTACTTTATAATAAAAGCATCTTTGCATTTAGTCCAAGAATCAATACTATTCCTAGTTAAGGAATTCAACCATTCTTTAGCTTTTCCTCTCAAAGAGAAAGGAAACAATTTCAGTTTAATAATATCACCATCTATATCCCTATGCTTTTGCATCTCACAAAGTTCAACAAAGTTATTTAGATGGGAAGCAGCATCTTCATTACCAATACCAGAAAATTGTTCTCTCGTAACAAGATTGAGCAAAGCAGGTTTTATCTCAAAGAAAGTATTTTCAGCCACAGGTGGAGCAATAGGTGTGCTCATAAAATCATTGTTGTTGGTGCTAGTGAAGTCACACAACTTAGTGTTTTCAAGAGTAGTCATTTTTTTGGGTTTTCAAATAAGAAAGAAAACAAGTAAAACTAATTTTTTTGTGTTTTTGAAGAACAAAACAAGCAAACTAAGCAAAAAGAAAACTAAGCAAAACAAAAACAACAAAGTAAAGAGATTGGTTATGAGGGACTCCCCTTGTGAAGATGTCCTTGACTCCCTGGCAACGGCGCCAGAAAATCGCTTGATGGCTCAATGCACGGCGCCCAGAAAAATACTTGATGGCGGTGTTGATGTAGAGCTCGTTGGGAACCCCAAGAGGAAGGTATGATGAGCACAGCAGCAAATTTCCCTCACTTATGAAACCAAGGTTTAATCGAACCAGTAGGAGCAAGGAAACACCCCAAAGGTGTCACTAGCCGAGCTTTGGCAGGGCGCACTACCGGTGCTAGTAGCAACGTGGAGACCTACACAACACAACTACAGAACTTTGTCCCCAACTTGCGATGAGGTTGTCAACCTCACCGTGTTTTGCGGAAAACAAAGGATTAAACGCATCGAATGGAAAGAAGTAAAAGTTTGTAGACAGTAAACACAAAGCAGTAAACAACTGTAGATTGTATGTAAAGAAAAGAGGACCGGGATCCATAGTTCAGTAGAGGTGGCTCTCCTTAAGATAGATAACATGCTGGGTGAACAAATTACAGCGGGGCAATTGATAAACACCGAGAAAGCAATACATGCATATACTAATCATCTTGACTCCTTTGAGACTTGATTTGGCATTACAACATTATACATAGACCGCCATCCAACTGCATCTATGACTAATAATCCTCCTTCAGGTTATCATCCGAACCCCCTCCAGTATTAAGTTGCAAGCAACAGATTATTGCTTTACGAACTGCGTGTAAAGTAAACAATACGATTGTTCTATGAACAAAGGATTGTTGTTTTCTCCCTAGTAGCAACAACACATCTAGTACCTTAGAGATTTCTGTCACTTCCCCAGATTACCAGAGGCATGAACCCACTATTGATCATAAATACTAACTCTTGGAGTTGCTAGCATCTACTTGGCCAAGATAGCTACTAACAACGGAAAGCATGCAAGATCACAAATAACAAAGACATGATAGAATCAATAATCAATCTGAAATAGCATCTCAATATCCATCGGATCCCCGCAAACAAAACATGCAGAATTACAAATAGATGATCTTGATCATGAACGGAGCTCACAAGATCTAAACATGAAAGCACAAAGGAGGAGAACCAGCCATCTAGCTACTACATGGATCCGTAGTCCAAGGATGAACTACTCACGCATCACACCGGAGGCTTGCATGGTGATGAAGAAGGCCTGTGGTAATTCCTCCGGCAGGGTGCCGGGAAGAGCTTCAGATCCCTCCCGATCTAGGGATGGAGATGACGGCGTCTACAAACTCTTTCGTGGATTTTTGATCAGGTACTTAGGGTTTACGTCCCGAGGGCATCTTATAGTCAGAAGGGGAGGCCGAGGGGGTGCTGGGAGCGGCCACACCACCTCGGGCAGGGCGGGCCGGCCGCGCCAGGTGGTGTGGTGGCTCCTGGCCCTTCTCCGCCTCAGATTCGGCACTTGATGACTTCCAAAAATAGGCACTTTGGCTTTGTCCCGTCAATTCGAGAATATTCATTTTCGACTTTCCCGGAACCAAAAACAACAGAAAAGTAGGCAATCGTGGCTCTTGTTAATAGGTTAGTCCAAGAAATCATAAGAAAAGTAGTCCAAAGTTGGAACAAAACACAAGAAAGTGGATAAAACCAAGCATGGAACATCAAAAATTATAGATACATTTGCAATGTATTAACGCTTTCAACATTGCACTTGTACTTTGTACTCCGTTGATATCATGTTATTTTGCTTATGGATCCCGGCGGTGTGAAATAAAAGTGGAACTTTTAAGATCATGTAGTTGGTATATGTGTTAGAGAAACGCCTGGGTCGCTAGCCTAAGCCATGCCTAATCATGGTGGAAACTTGCAGCATCACCATAATGAGCACTCTATGAAGCATCCTCAATAAAAACCTATGCAAATAGCAAATCAAAAGATCGTTGAGATGCTCTTTGTCTGCTTGCCTTGTCATTTTGATTATGGGATAGCTCTTGTATCATGTGCAAGGGGTACCCCGTTGGCGATTCTTTATGATACATATGTACTTACAATGACAAGAGCTTACTCGTGACTAAAGTTGAGTAGCATGAGGTTCGGTCTTCGTAAGTAAGGGGCATGAGATTTCGGCTTATAACTTGTCAAGCATATCCTCTTAGTTGTGTCACTTTAACCTTAATCACCTTCAAGAAGCTTATGATAGGGTCAATGAGAGCTGAAAGCTATTAAGTACCATAATTTTTGGAAGCTCTTTATGAGACTTGTGAAGGGAATATGCCCGAGAGGCAATAATAAAGTGGTTATTATCTTATTCCATGTTTATGATAAATCTTTATTTTACATGCTAGAATTGTATTGATCGGAAACATCAATACATGTGTGTTTAATAAACAAAAAGGGTTCCTAGTTATGCCTCTCTTATAGACTAGCTTGTTGATTAACATGATGATCAAGGTTTCCTGATCATGGACATTGGATGTTGTTAATAACAAGGTCACACCATTGGTGGAATGATGTGATGAACATTCATCTGAAATATAGCATTACAATCAAAGTCATTATGTTTATATTGCTATAACATCATACGAAGTAATCTTTATCCTTAGACCATGAGATCATGTTAATTCCTAATACCAGAAGAGTATCTTGATAACATCAAACATCACACCGTAACAGGGTGACTATAAATATGGGTTCAGTGCTATGAAGGTGTTATGTTGAGGCTCATGGATCAAGAGTGGAATTTGTCAATCCCGATGACCTCTGGGCCCTCTCGATGATATCACATTGAAATAGCTTGCAAGCAAGTGATGTGATCACTAGAATGTTATATCACGGGAACAAGAAAAGAGTGCATGTCGGTAACGAGATCAAACTAGGTATGGAGATACCGATGATCGAATCTTGGACATGTAATATATCACGGGACAAAGGGATTTAGTTACTAGCGTTAAAGGTTCTCACGATCACAGAAGTCATCGTTGAATGTGTAGGAGTCAGTATGGATCTCTAGGTCACGCTTCTGATTATTGATCTGAGAGAGGTCTCGATCATGTCTGCATTATTCACGAACCATAGGATGACACACTTAAGGGATACCGACACCATTTGGAAAAATATGTTTCATATAAAGATTTAAGAAAGCGCTGGAATTATTTCAATAGACACCGAAACTGTTTCGGGTGAAATTGCTGAAATTGGTTCTGCATGTAATATTGAAATGTTGCAGGGGGTTTTATGTTAATGTTTGTTAATTAAAGTAATTAACAAAATTCTGAATAAAAATAATAAAAGAGTTTTATTAAATGAGAGAGAATTAAATTTGGAGAAATTTAATGCATTTAAAGTGGAGAATTTAAAAGAGAATGTGAAGGGGCATTTTAATGTGGAGGGGTTACCACCACATGAATGGAGGAGGTGAAGGGTCACCCCCTCCATGCGCCGGCCATGAAGGAGGGGCACCCTTCTCCTCCTATAAAAGGCCACCCCTCCTCACTTCTCACTCACACCTCCTTGTGAAGGATCTCTCTCCCCCTCTAGTATTATTCCCCCATGGTCTCGGATTAGCGAGATACATGTTTCCGGTGGCTTTATCTGGAAAGTAGTTGCTGCTTCTGCTGCTTTGCTGGAGCGAGGGACGGAGGTTGTCGGGGTACCGGACGTGTGTGCGATCGCGGATGCACCGCTGCTTTGCGGTGCTGGACTTGGTGGTGCTGGAGCTGGATCTGATGGACGTGCTGGAGCCAGACCTGCTGGACTTCATCACGATCTTGAGATCGGCAAGTGTACGACTACATCAACCACGAGTTCCTACTCGTTAACAAAGCTCGTTGTCTACGAGGGTAAGTTCTCGTTGGATGTATGTCCACCCGTTGCTTTGTACCTAGTAGATACATCTTGGCGTGTAGTTCACACCGTAGGAATTTTTTGTTTTCTATGCTGCGGACCCAACAAAGGGTATCGAGTTTATCTATGCGTAGGTGCTTAGCACGGGTAGTACACATATGTTGATATGTGGGCGATGATGATCATGTTATTGCATATTCTATGTATTTTGGATATTGGTGGCATAGTGGGATGAAGCCCGACCAACCTTACATGTCATCGCACATGAGACCGGTTCCAAATCGACATGCAACTTGTTTTGCATAAGTGGTCATGGGTGTCATCTCTCCTACTATAGTCAATATCTGATTTACAACGAGTTGCTAATAACTTAGTTATCCTCGTTGTGGTTCATGTTCGTAGGTAAGAACAGTTCTATCTCCGAAAGCTCTAAGCCACGTAAAACTTGCAATTGATTAATTAGAGGCATCTAGTTTAGATCGTTGCTAGGCTAGTGTATTGATATGGTATTGTTGTAAGTAGATGTATGATAGATACTCTTACAACACACTCAACGTGTAAGTTCCATAGAACTTGGCCTTAGACATAAAGGAATGATAGAGATCATACCACGATGCAAGTGATAGAGATCAAATGCATGGACCATATCATCTCACTTTACACATTAGATGTTAGCATCTTATACTGCTAGTTTGGCGCTTCAGAGCATTGTAAGATGATCCTCTTTATATATCAAGATAAAATGTGTTCTTCCTTAAGTATGCACCATTTTGTGGATCGATTTCGAGACATCACGTGATGATCAGGTGTACTAATTTCACGCTTTCATACAAACGGGTGTAAGAAAGTTTTACACATGCAGTACTAAGGTTCTTACTTGGCGAGCCTAGCATGTATGACATGGCCTCGAACACGGAAAAAGGTTAAGCATGAGTAATATAGTTGATATGATGCCCATATAGATGCTCGCCTTTGAAGCTACATCAACTCATGTGATGATCGGACTTGGTGTAGTGGATTTGGTTCATGTAATCACGAAAAAGGCACGAGGGATGTCGTTTCTGAGTGGGAGTTCATTTCTAATTTGGATTAGTCGAATCAAATTTGTCATAAATTAAATCAAAGTGAATTTGCATAGTTTGTTGTAGTCATTGGCATTCGTTTTCTACCTTATGCTTAGTTTTTATTTGAGATAATAGAACTATAGAATTCTGGATATTTACTTTACGAACTGGTATCGTATTGTTTTGAATGTCAATTTAAAGTTTATAAGTCCTATTGCAAACTTTCAGCAAACTCTATTTACTCCATGAAATTTAATAAGTGGTATTAAATCAAG
This sequence comes from Avena insularis, assembly GCA_023614405.1. NCBI lineage: Eukaryota > Viridiplantae > Streptophyta > Magnoliopsida > Poales > Poaceae > Avena > Avena insularis. The sequence continues at coordinate 146,260,353 of CM042690.1, read as the reverse complement.
AGTAGGAATTCCAATGTTAGTATCTAAAGTATCATGTTTGCCTCCATGATTGTTGATATTCAAAAAGTTGTTTTAATATCAAGATTATATTGGAGCTGAAAATTGTTTCAGAAACCATCATGTGTGAAAGATATTGTGATATCTAAAACAATATTTTTTGGTTGCATTATGATAGAGTATAATTTAGTAAAATACATGTTCTCATATTGTATGAGAATTTTTGAAGGATGGAGATGCTAGACATCCGAATCTACCAAAAAGGTTTTGGGAACTGATATTATACTCGTGATTTTTCCTTATAAGCTATAGTAGCTTGATCATGAAAGTTGTCATGATAAGGATGAATAGAAGATGTAAGTAAAATGTTTACTACACTAATAGATTACTAAAGAATGGATTTTTTGAAAGAATGCCAAACATTTGATGATGGTGATCCACTTCAAAGTGCAAGTCCAAAGGTATTAGTAGTTGACTATATACGCTTTGTACCATGTGTCATGTTGATGACACCACTATTTATGTTGATAGATTCTTTTAAAAGAAAAGGAATTGCTGAAAGAGAATCTATAAAATATTTGGCAGAAAAGAAAAGGTTGGAGATGTCCAACTTAGGTATATAAAAGATATACATGTTATGGCTGTATTACTTGCTTGTTAAACAATGTTGTTCTTAGGTATTGGATACCGAATTGGTTGGTATGAAGTGTCATACAGGACAACGCAATTCATGAACTACAATGGCCTAAGTAACTAGCAAGAGAATGAGTGATGATGTTCATCGAAAACAAATAAAGTGTTATTGTGTTTTTCGTTGTCATCAAACCAAGCCTTCAAGATTTGTTTAAATAATTGTTATTTTGTTCCGGTATTATGAGAACAATGGTTGTTCAAATAATTATCGTATTCCATAAAGGATGGATGAACTTTTACAAGTCTAGTTGGAGAAATCACATCCATAAACACTATTGCTAAAATGTCGCAAGACAAATGATTGAAAGATCACTTATGAAGTGACATCGCTGTTCAAATTATATTTGAAAGAAAACATGAAGAATCTCCATGTTGATGGATTTTTTTGGAGTCTTTGATTTTGATCAATTGACGCATGTGAGACTTTCCTCGAGATAATTGAAACTCCGTCCATAGGCCAGAGAGGAACGGATGACTAGCTTATTGGAAATTGTGCATGCTGATGTGCATAGTCCATTATGTGTAGACATATGTGATGGATCTTTTTGCTTCATATGCTTTCTCCGAAAATTTGAGTGAATATATCTGTATATTTACTTAATAAGGAAGAAGTATGAAACATTTGAAAATTGTTCAAAGACTTTCAAGATGAAGTGGAAAATCATTGTAACAAGAAAATAAAGAGTTTATGATTCGATCATAAAGGAAGATATTTGAGTTACATGTTTAGCAAAAACACCTAAGACTTGAGGAATTGTTCCATGATTTGTGTTTCCCGATAAACCATAGGAGTATGGCATATTCGAGAGATAAAATCAAACCATGTTTGACATGGTAAAATCAAGGGTGTCATTTTTTAAAACTGCCATTATGTTTTAAGGATTGAAGCTTTAGAGACTACCGCTTTTACACTGAAAAGAGCACCATCGTGATCCATTGAAATGACACCATATGAGTTATGGTTTGGGATAAAACCCGAATTGTCTTTTCTTAAATTTTGGTATGCTATGCATAAGTAAAATGTTTACAACCAAAGTCGGATAAGCACGTCTTTGTAGGTTATCCCAAAGAATTTGTTGGGAATTTCTCCATAACACCGAGGACAAAAGAGTTTGTCACTTGGAACGTCAATTTTCTTGAGAAGGAACTTTTCGTGAAAATTTAAGTGGGAGGACAATAGAACTTTGATAAGGTTGTTGAACCTTAGCTATATGTGCTAAGTAGCGCAGCACCGTAAAGTGTCCCGGTGGCGTCCACAATGCTCATGGCTCTCGTGATTACAAAAGGTGTGATCTCGGAGATTAGAGTTCCTATAGAACCGTGTGGGTCGGTAAGAATCAAATAGTAAGATTTGATAAGCAAGTCGTTATTGTTTTGACAATGATGAACCGACTACATGCAAAGAAGCGATGATGGGCCCTGACTCCATAAAATGACTAGAATTCATAGAATCCGTGATAGTATCCATACACGAGAAAACAAGTTTCTAAACTTGGAAGACCCTCCGGAAAGGTGTGAAGCCTATCAGTCGTGTTTGGATCTATAAAGAAATAAGACATGGATGTTTAACATCTATGAAATGGTCGACATGTCGGAAAGAAGTTTATGACAATGTTCAAGGAGTTGACTATGACAAGATTTGATCTTTCATAGTGATATATAGTCTTGACGGATTAATGTAGCAACCACTACATATAATTTGGTATATGGTAGTTGAATAAACAAAACAATGTTCTTCTAATAGAACGGTAACCTAGGACATGTACATGACATGGTCCGAAGGGTTTTGTTAATTCAAAGGGTGCTAAAAGGGCATGTAAACTTCAATAGTTGAAGTAAGCATAGCGGAGTTGGAATCTTCACCATGATGAAACTATTAAAAGAGTTTAAATTCATCGGAGATGATGAAGATGCTTGCATTTGCAAGAAATTAAGTGGGAGCACTGAGACATATTTCTAATACATTATGTAGAGGACATATTGTTGATTGGAAATGATGTATCTTGAATTGACACAAGTTAAGGATTTCATTAAAATAAGATTTTGATGAAAGACTTGGGCAAACCCAGAATATTAGGCATCAATATCTATATGGATAGATTAAGGCGCTAATATGGTTGTGCCAGACATACATATATAAGATATTGAAAGGGCTCAATGTGAGATATTGAAAGGGTTCAATATGGAAACAACAAGAAAGGTTCTTGCTGCATGGAAAGGATTGTATCAAGATTCAAGTGTTTCAACACTTGGTGAGTAAAATCACATGAAAATTTTGATCGATTATACCATGATATGTATATATCCAGAATGTCCTATGCTCTAAATGTTATGAGCATATACCAGAATGATTCATAAGATGATCATTGGACAATAGTGAAGATATTCTTATGAGCTTTGGAAGAACTAAGAATATATCATGTATAAGTGACAAATAGTTAAAGGTAGTTCATTGTAAAGTGTTACATTGATACTAGTTTTGTCACAAGATACAAATTAAATTTATCTCAATTTAGACTATGGGTGGCACAATATAATGGAAAGGATGTTCCATGATGGATTTGGATGAGTTCCAAAGTTGAGATATTGTGACGGATACTACAACAAAAGGCTAAGTATATGACTGCTATAGTAGCAGCATAGGAGGGCATTTTTGTTAAGTAGTTTGTTATGAAACTAGGTGTGGTTCAAAGTGGGCTAATATTATGAAGATATATTGTGTGACAATAATATCAACATATTTTGAGCCAAACAAACTAAAGGTCTCACCAAAGGACCAAATTTATACAATGCCATCTCATTTGAGAATGAGTGATGCGTAGAGCCGCAAAGACATGCAAATACACACGGACCTGAAACTATCAGATCCGGAGATTATGTTAACCACTAGCAATCGCGTATATGCAACACCAGAAAGCCATAGGTGTTCAATACGCAAAGTTTTTCAAACTAGATTATTGACTCTAGTGCAAGTGGGAGACTGAAGGGAATATGCCCGAGAGGCAATAATAAAGTGGTTATTATCTTATTCCATGTTTATGATAAATGTTTATTTTACATGCTAGAATTGTATTGATCGGAAAAATCAATAGATGTGTGTTTAATAAACAAAAGGGTTCCTAGTTATGCCTCTCTTATAGACTAGCCGCTTGATTAACAAGATGATCAAGGTTTCCTGATCATGGACATTGGATGTTGCTAATAACAAGGTCACACAATTGGTGGAATGATGTGATGAACATTCATCCGAAGTATAGCATACGATCAAAGTCATTATGTTTATATTGCTATAACATCATACGAAGTAATCTTTATCCTTAGACCATGAGATCATGTTAATTGCTAACACCGGAAGAGTATCTTGATAACATCAAACATCACACCGTAACAGGGTGACTATAAAGATGGGTTTAGTGCTACGAAGGTGTTATATTGAGGCTCATGGATCAAGAGTGGAATTTGTCAATACCGATGACGGATAGATATACTCTGGGCCCTCTCGGTGATTTCACATTGAAATAGCTTGCAAGCAAGTGATGTGATCACTAGAATGTTATATCACGGGAACGAGAAAAGAGTGCATGTCGGTAACGAGATCAAACTAGGTATGGAGATACCGATGATCGAATCTCGGACATGTAATATATCGCGGGACAAAGGTATTTAGTTACTAGCATTAAAGGTTCTCACGATCACAGAAGTCATCATTGAATGTGTAGGAGTAAGTATGGATCTCTAGGTCCCGCTTCTGATTATTGATCTGATAGGGGTCTCGATCATGTCTGCATTATTCGCGAACCGTAGGGTGACACACTTAAGGGATACCGACACCATTTGGAGCAAATATGTTTCAGATAAAGATTTAAGAAAGCGCTGGAATTATTTCAATAGGCACCAAAACTGTTTCAGGTGAAATTGCTGAAATTGGTTCTGCATGTAATATGAAAATGTTGCAGGGGGTTTTATGTGAATGTTTGTTAATTAAAGTAATTAACAAAATTCTGAATAAAAATAATAAAAGAGTTTTATTAAATGAGAGAGCATTAAATTTGGAGAAATTTAATGCATTTAAAGTGGAGACTTTAAAAGAGAATGTGAAGGGGCATTTTAATGTGGACGGGTTACCACCACATGAATGGAGGAGGTGAAGGGTCACCCCCTCCATGCGCCGGCCATGAAGGAGGGGCACCCCCTCCTATAAAATGCCACCCCTCCTCACTTCTCACTCACACCTCCTTGTGAAGGATCTCTCTCCCCCTCTAGTATTATTCCCCCATGGTCTCGGATTAGCGAGATACATGTTCCCAGTGGCTTTATCTGGAAAGGTGTTGCTGCTTCCGCTGCTTTGCTGGAGCGAGGGACGGAGGTTGTCGGGGTACCGGACGTGTGTGCGATCACGGATGCACCACTGCTTTGTGGTGTTGGACTTGGTGGTGCTGGAGCTGGATCTGATGGACATGCTGGAGCCGGACCTGCTGGACTTCATCATGATCTTGAGATCGGCAAGTGTACGACTACATCAACCACGAGTTCCTACTCGTTAACAAAGCTCGTTGTCTACGAGGGTAAGTTCTTGTTGGATGTATGTCCACCCGTTGCTTTATACCTAGTAGATAGATCTTGGCGTGTAGTTCACACCGTAGGAAATTTTTTGTTTTCTATGCTGCGGACCCAACAACTTGAATCCCTACTTCCTTCTATGAAGGCCCTTGTTTTACTTTTATGTTGAGTCTCCATCTTCTATCTTTATGCACCTACTTTGAGAGCATAGTGGCCATTCTTAGTTCTATGTGCATTGTCCCAAGACTTGTTGATTGATGCATAGCTTTGATATTGCTTGTTTTAAACTATTTGTATCTAGTCACTCTTATAAACTTTGAAGGTGTCCTATGCATTTATGTTTGCTACTCTATGAGGGACAAGCTGAATACTACTATGCTATGTTTTCTTTATGTGAACAAAAAACATCTTATAAAGCATTGCTATTCATGAATCTTTTGTTTGTGCCTTTTCATGTTGCAACATAGTTTCTTTGTCTTATTGCTAGAACTTTGTCTTTCATGTTATGATTGAAGTACTATGATCCCAGCTTTGAATGTTTTACAAGATACTTTGATCAAGTTTGTGATGGTGCATGTCACCTAAAAAATTATTCTTTCTTTTTATCACTTACCTACTCGAGGACGAGCAGGAGTTAAGCTTGGGGATGTTGATACATTACAAATGTATCTATAATTTTTGATGTTCCATGCTTGGTTTTATCTACTTTCTTGTGTTTTGTCCACACTTTGGAGTACTTTTCATATGATTTCTTGGACTACCCTATTAACAAGAGCCATAGTGCCAGCTGCTTATTTTCTGCTGTTTTTGGTTCCAGGAAAGTCAGAAATGAATATTCTTGGAATTGGACGGGACAAAAGCCAAAGTCATTGTTTTACCTAGGGACACCTGGAGCCAGAATACGAGACGGAGAGGGGCTGGGGCCCGGCCACACCACCTGGCCACGTGGCCAGGGCCCGCCCGCCAGGGGTGGTCTGCCGCCCAGTGCACCCTCTCGGCCTCCTTCGCCTCAGATATTGCCTCGTCGGAAACCCTAAGTACTCGATCAAAAATCCACGAAAGAGTCTGTAGCCACCGTCATATCCATCCCTAGATCGGGAGGGATCTGAAGCTCTTCCCGGCACCCTGCCAGAGAGGGGAATTCACCCTGGAGGCCTTCTTCATCATCATGCAAGCCTCCAGTGTGATGCGTGAGTAGTTCATCTCTGGACTATAGGTCCATGTAGTAGCTAGATGGCTAGTTCTCCTCCTTTGTGCTTTCATGTCTAGATCTTGTGAGCTCCGTTCATGATCAAGATCATCTATTTGTAATTCTGCATGTTGTGATTGCGGGGATCCAATGGATATTGAGATGCTATTTCAGATTGATTATTGATTCTATCATGTCTTTGTTATTTGTGATCTTGCATGCTTTCCGTTGTTAATAGCTATCTTGGCCAAGTAGATGCTAGTGATGGCTCTGTGTATGGCGCCCAGAAAAGTGTTGGTGCGGTGTTGATGTAGAGCTCGTTGGGAACCCCAAGAGGAAGGTATGATGAGCACAACAAAAAGTTTTCCTCAGTTATGAAACCAAGGTTTAATCGAACCAGTAGGAGCAAGGAAACACCCCAAAGGTGTTACTAGCTGAGCTTTGGCAGGGTGCACTACCGGTGCTAGTAGCAACATGGGGACCTACACAACACAACCACTGAACTTTGTCCCCAACTTGCGATGAGGTTGTCAATCTCACCATGTTTTGCAGAAAACAAAGGATTAAACATATCGAATGGAAAGCAGTAATAGTTTGCAGAAAGTAAACACAAAGCAGTAATACTTTACAGAAAGTAAACACAAAGCAGTAAATAATTTGTAGATTGAATGTAAAAGACAAGGACCGGGATCCATAGTTCACTAGAGGTGGCTCTCCTTAGATAGATAACATGCTGGGTGAACAAATTACAGCGGGGCAATTGACAAACATCGAGAAAGCAATACATGCATATACTAATCATCTTGACTCCTTTGAGACTTGATTGGGCATTACAACATTATACATAGACCGCCATCCAACTGCATCTATGACTAATAATCCACCTTCAGGTTATCATCCGAACCCCCTCCAGTATTAAGTTGCAAGCAACAGATTATTGCTTTACGAACTGCGTGTAAAGTAAACAATACGATTGTTCTATAAACAGATTATTGCTGTTTTCTCCCTAGTAGCAACAACACATCTAGTACCTTAGAGATTTCTGTCACTTCCCCAGATTACCAGATGCATGAACCCACTATCGAGCATAAATACTGTAACATCCCAAAACTTTAATCCAAGCTTAGCAAGATCCAATCATCCAAAAAATGGGGTTAACAAATTTTTTTCCAAATTTAAAATGAAGGCATTCATATATGTGTGCATTTAAAATTGGGGTTGTTTGAATTGCCATGATTGATTGATCCAATGCTTGTAAAATGTTTCTTAGGTGATTTAAACATCATCTACATCATTCCCAAACTTTTCCTAAAGAAAATCAAATCAAAAAGAATTAAAATAAAAGAATGGTCATTTTGACAAATTTAACTCTCATGCCTACTTTGGCTATTCCTAGTACTCATTTCTTAAGAGAAACAATTCCTGATCTTTGCACCCCTTGATAGTACACATAATGAGGTACCAAGGCCCACCTTTTGGTCTACTAAAAACATTCTGTAAACTATTTTAAATGACAGTTTAAAATTGAATCTAATGCATATGCATAGATCACCCCTATTTTAAAAACCATCTAATTGAGCACCATTTTCAAAACTGTTGCAACCAGAGACTACCTAGCACTAGGGGAGATCACCCAAAATTTTTGAACTCAAAATTCAAAACTTTTTCTCTTGCGGCTATTTCATCAAACAGGTGGCAGCCACAGATCAGACCATTTTCAAAACACTATAGTGTGCAGTGTTTCTTGTCACCATTTGGTCCTAACTCGGTCCCCTTGTCCCCCTAGCTCAAACCCCGGCCCTAGCCCTCTCTCCCTTTCCCCTAGATGCTCTAGTGCCAAGCCGCCCGATGCCTTGTGCCAGGTCGACCATGGACAGCTCGCACAAAGCCGCCCCGCGCTCTCCTTCGCCTGCTGGCAGACAGACGCCATCACACCGCACCGCCTCGACCAGCCCCCGACCAAAATCGAGCAGAGAACAAGCCCCAGTTGCTCGCACCCACGCCTCTGTCCGGCATGCCGATCACCCCAGAGCGCCACGTCCGCAGAGCAGCACCGGCCTAGCCAAGCCCTAGCCTTGCGTGGCGGCACTCGCAGCAGGTCCAGCACCTCGCTAGACACGCCCGTATGCCGCCGCTCGACCCATAGCCGCCGCATTTCATGTCGAGCACTGCACTGCCGTGCAAAGGCGCGGAAGCTCCCGACCAATAGAGACAGCCCCTTGCCGCGCCATCAAGCCATAGAGGATCGCCAGGAGACCGGCCACCGTCCGCCTACCTCGCCCATGCCCTTAGCTCACTGTGCCGTCGCCCACGTCGAGCTCTGCCCATGCCGCTCTGTACCCTTCGCTCGCCTATATAAGGAATCCTTCCCAGCAAGCTCTCTTCACACCATTCTCATCCCCACCTCTCACTCTCACTCCGCACAGCCAACCGGAGCCGCTTGAGCACCGTGGCTGGAATTGCAGCCGCCGCCACGGAGGAGAAGGGCGCCGTTGATCCAGCCATCCTGTGAAGCGCCGCTTGTACCAGAGAACGCCGTCATCATCTACCAGCCTTGTTCGCCTCGCCGACCCACTGTGGAGCCCCTGACGCCCACTTGCACCCTCACCGACCGCGCTAGGGTTAGCTCCCGTCGTGTCCTGTTCCGACGAGGACGATAGCTGTGAGCCGTCGATCTACCCTCTAATCGCACGGCCACATTTCATCGATACCCCTTCGGTACCCCCCTGTTCCACTGACCGGTGGGGCCCTCGCTTAAGTCAGCTGTACGCCCATTTCGCTCACAAGACGTTTCAAATTCAAATTAGAAATTTTTCTTTTAGTTAGAATATAGTTTTTGTCCAGTGTTTCAAAATTCAGTTATGTGAGTTTGACAGATCCAAATTACATGAAACTAATTTTGTCTGAAAGGTATTGAAATGCTCTATCCAAGCCCATTGGATTTAATTCATTTAGAGTTATAGATTTCTCCTAATAAAAATAAGAAGACAGAAGCTTTTGCAACTTGAAACATTTTTATAAAATCAACCAAGTTAGCTTTTGAGTTGATTCTAGCTCTCAAAAATCACATTTCATCATATCTATCCAAATATATAATAATATTAAGGTTTATAGGCAGTGACTTTGGACTAGTACCAAAATAATGCTATATAGGCATTTCTAGTCACTTTAAATCATTAAATAATAAGCTTAAACCAAAGTAATATTGATCCAACCTTTAAATCTCATTCCCACATGTTAGAATTTGTGGTGAGGACATGTGTCCACATGATCCCATGTTTTGGTGGTGAACATTAAACTTTAGTTAATATTTTAATGAGTAGAAATTACTTTTCCAAAATAAAAAGGTTGAAACTATTGAATTAAACTTGTGATGTTTGGGATGATAATAGATCATCAATTGTGTGGTTTAAATACTACTTAGCCTAGTTAAGTATTGTTTGGTGATTGTGCACTCCCTATGTATTTCTAGACGATAGTACCGACCAAGCTTTCGAGGAGGAGGAGTTCTACCAAGAAGAAGAAGAAGAAGAAAACTTCAACCACTGCACCAACGAAGGCAAGCTATTAGTGGAAAGCTAACCCTTGCAAACATGCTTTAGTAAGCTATTGTTAGCAAGCTAGAATAAAACTAGATGGTTTAGGAAAGATGCCTTAAGCATACTTTGATCACACCCCTTTAACTATTAGTACCCCAAGTCTTATTGACCAGTTTTACCCCCCTTAGTTTACACAGAGTTCCTTAATTAATTTTGAAGGTAGCATAAAGAGTATAAAACTTGACCTACTTAGAAACCTTTAGATGTCATTCTATGGCATGAGATTGAGCCCATCTTTCCACCTTAGTGAACACTCTTAACTTAGTATTTTAGAATAGCTCAAAAACTTGAGTCACTTTAGATGGAAACACTTGGTGAAAATGAGTTATGAAAACCTTGGAATGATGAGTCATTCTATTGAGATGTTTTGACATGTGTTGAGAAACACAATGGGTTTATGATGATGAAAAAGATAAGGCATGAGCCTTAACCCTTTTATAAAACTGATGGTTGGATTCGGATGCGATACCATTCCAAATTTACCGCACAACCACATTACCTGAATTGGGTAAGTCTTAGCTGGAAATTTATATGCATTAGTATTAGTTCCCTCACGGGAGAGGTTTGAGCTGAGGCTACCTCTCAATGATGTCCACCTCTGCAGTGCCCAAGATGACTGATGGTCATGGTTGGGAGGCCATGCTCATAGGAGAGGTGCTTGTACTAGGGTGTGTAAAGGGAAGGTTCTGTTTGATTATCTACATACTAAGTATGATGATTCAGGGTTATCCCTGACGGATGTATCGAATCTTGTGGTGAAAGTGTACCACCTCTGCAGTGTGTCAAACTATTCGAATAGCCGCGTCCGCTGTTATGGACAGTTGGAATGGCCATACTGTTTCGTTGTCAGATGTTTTCTAAATAAGTTGAAATGAATGATGACCTTTGACGTGACCACAATAGGGTTGTGTTAATGAAATTAGCTTCCCAACTTAAGTGATTCTAGAACTTTATTTTATCTTTTCTTGTTTCAGAACTCAGCTTAGGTTTCAAACTTAACTTGATACTTATTCTATAAATTCAGCACTTTAACTTAGAATTATAACCCTTGTTAGTAGTAGTTTGCGAGTACTTAAAGAGTACTCATGGATTTTGTCCCTGGCTATTATCATGGCCAGACTATGAAGGAGATTATCAAGATGATGGTCAGCAGGACGACTATGATAACTAGGACTATCTGCCTTCGTCAGCATTGCCTGTGCCCCTGAAGATGGACCCCACCGCTACGCTATCGTTTATTTCCGCTGCTTGTTGTAGTAAAGACTGGATCATGAGATCCTTATTTGTGTAAAACCTTATGTATGGTTTGTAATGGATGATGTACTGTGATATCCAATCCGTTATGTCTCGCAAAAATGGTAATCCTGGGATTGCGAGGTATGGTATAACGGGCATCTGGGATTAAATATCCGGGTATTGACAAGTTGGTATCAGAGCCATCCTGACCATAGGAGACCCTAGTTAGAATGGACGTCCAAACCAAAAAACTTAGCTTCAAAACCAAAGTGAGTATTTATGAAAAACTATTTCCCCTCTTACCCTTGTGAACTCATTCTTTCTCAAAAATACATGTTCCTCAAAATTCTTACATTACTACTTAAAATTTGACACACTTGATCACTTCACTAATTTCCTCATCCTAAATTCTTGTAGATGGAGACTCAGTTCAGCAAGTTTTACCAGTTGGGAAACGGAGGTCAGCTGATCTTCGAGAGGGATCTGGATTCACTGTCGGAGTTACTAGGACGCCCGCATCCGGAGTTTCTTGGAGCTCAACTTCCAGGACCCCCAGGAGGAGACCTACAATGGCTAGTCACTGCAGATCTTCGAGGAAGCATTGAAGCACCAATTTCCGGGAGAATTCAGTTCTCTGTGAGAGAGAACACCTGGCTAGATGGATTAGCCAGGGAAATGCATGAAGCTCTCGCACGTCTATGTGCCCTCAGCGTCAACAAGATTCAAGGAACCCGTTTTGCCTACTATGCAAGACGTGACTTCATGGGAATGCCGATGGAGATGCCATGTCACCCAGAGTTGAGGCGTCAAGTGGAGAACCTTGACTTCTTCCTTCATGACTCACAGCAGGAACTGGACAATGCCTGAGAGTTAGCCAACCAGAACCGTGCCATCGCGACCAGAAGGCCCAGACTTTCACACTGCTCGTCCAAGATCGCCAGTCTCTCTATCGCCAACGTGCAAAGAAGGATCACACCATCGCCCGTCTTCGCAAGAAGGTGGCCGACCTCGAGAAGACCGTCAAGGAGCAGGAAGCTCAGCTTGTCGCCAAGGAAGAAGATGATGAGGGAGAAGACATCCAGGGAGATATGGATTCTTAACTCAGCAACGATGACAACTTTCTGGCCAAGGATGCTGTGGACTTCTACACTGATGATGAAGACTCTGACTTCATCGACGATGAGTAGATGCACTAGAGCACTGTCGTAGCATGAGATGTATCATCTCAGTGTATCGTAGTTTGCAGAATGGTTCTTTAAACCATCTATTTTTCCCTTTTTGCTTGTTGTGGTGTGTGTTGTATCGTGTGCTTGCTTGCATGAATGAAAATGAAGTTAGTTGAAAAACCTGAGTCTAACTCAAAGTTGTAGCTTTGAAAACCCAAAACCATGAACCTTAGAATTTCCCTCTTACCCCTATATCTATCTCAATCTTCAGATGACTCGTGGAAACCAAGGAGGGAGCAGCTCATCGTAGGACCCAATGCTGCAGATCTTGCAGAATATCATCGCGGACCGTGAAGCAAGCAGGGCCGAGCATCAAGCCAACTTAGCAACATTACAGCAGATCGCCTAAATGGCTCTCAACAACCAAGGACATGGAAATCAGGATCACCATGGATCTAAACTCAAAAAATTTCAGAACACCAATCCCCCAATCTTCAACCAATCTGAAAACACATTAGATGCTGATGACTGGTTACAGACCATGGAAAACAACCTCGAAGTTGCAGGAGTTGATCAGAATGAGAAAGTTCTCTTCGCCACCCACTATCTGGCGGGAGACGCAAGAGCTTGGTGGAATAGCATCCGCAACATGAACCATGGCCAGGTGATGACCTGGGAAGCATTCAAGGTCAAGTTCACCGCACTCCACGCGCTACAAGGTCTTGTCAACAGGATGAGAGATGAATTCGTGAACTGAAGCAAGGAAGATTGATCAGTAGAGTACCATGACAAATTCTTGTCACTTGCCGATATGCACCGGATGAGATCAACACGGAGGCCAAGAAGAAAGAGAGGTTCTTAAATGGATCGACGATGAGATGCGATCGTCCTCGCCAACATCCGCTTCAGGGATCTTGAAGAGCTAGTCGACTCGCCATTCAGATGGAAGGGAAGATTAACCAGTAAACGATAACAAAGCGTCAGATGATGCAAGAGTCCGGATCCGATCGTCACCGTAAGTACCGCCCTAACCCCTCACCAGATATGCACCAAGGAACAACCGACCCCAAATTCTGTAGCTACCCCAATCAGAAGCGGAGGAAATGTGAAGCCCGGAGGAAACAAGCACAACTCGAACGCCAACAACTTCAACCGTGCGTTCTCCCAAGAGCAACAACAACAACATCGCTTCCAATCTGGCAGCAATGCTGTACCTGTTGCAGTCAAGGACATGTCCCAGATCACTTGTTTCGAGTGTGGAGTGAAGGGTCACTACTTCAATGAGTGTCCCAAGAAGACTGCCGCCAACGCCCTTGTGAATGCCCCAGCTCAACAGCAGCGTCGTGTTCAACCAGGACGGAGATTTGCCCAGAAACCCAAGACAATCGCAATACTGCCTCTTCCACATGAACGCAGAAGAAGCCCAGGAAGCGCCAGATGTCGTGCTGGGTATGTTTTCTATCAACTCAGTTTTAGCAAGAGTATTGTTTGATTCTGGAGCATCGCATTCATTTGTCACCGAAGAATTTGTATGCACTAGTAAGATTCGCCCAACCAACCTGAAGCATGTCATGATAGTTCAAATCCCCGGTTCAACCACCAAAGCTAGAAAAATTTGCAAAGCTGTACCTATCAGAATTCATGGGATAGATTTTTATGCCAACCTAATTGTACTTGGAACCAAAGGATTGGAAGTAGTACTAGGTATGGACTGGATGTCAAGGCATAAAGGACTGATAGACTGTGCTTAGAAAGCCATCACCATGACCAGTAGTTCTGGAGTAACAGTAGAACATAACTCTGAAACCTTACCCCGTCAATTCAAATGCAACAAAAGTGTAGCCCTGCCTACCATTGACCAAGTCAGAGTAGTCTGTGAATACCCCGACGTATTCCCAGATGAATTGCCAGGTATGCCCCCGGATAGGGATATAGAGTTCATTATCGAACTAATCCCTGGAACCGGACCTATAGCCCAGAGACCCTATACCATGAACCCCTCAGAGTTAGTAGAACTAAAGAAGCAGTTGGATGCCATGTTATCAACAGGCTTGATTCAACCAAGTGCATCGCCATGGAGATCACCAGTGTTATTCGTCGACAAGAAGGATGGAGGCAACCGTCTGTGTATATACTACAGAAAGTTGAATGATGTCACCATCAAGAACAAGTACCCCTTGCCAAAGATAGAGGATCTATTTGATCAGTTGACTGGAGCTCAGGTATTCTCAAAGATTGATCTTAGGACTGGTTATCACCAACTTAAGATTCGTAACGATATTCAAGACCGCCTTTACTACTCGCTATGGTTTATACGAGTATACGGTTATGTCTTTTGGATTAACCAATGCCCCTGCTTATTTCATGAATCTCATGAATAAGATCTTTATGAATTTCCTAGATAAGTTTGTAGTTGTGTTTATCGACGACATCCTTATCTACTCCAAGTCAGAAGAAGAGCATGAGCAACATCTGAGAATCATCCTAGAAACCCTGAGAGAGCATCAGTTATATGACAAGTTCAGCAAGTGTGAGTTTTGGCTGAAGGAAGTAGAATTCCTAGGACATATTGTGTCTGCCGAAGGAGTCTCTTTTGATCCCAGCAAGATCAAAGATGTCGAAGAATGGGAAGCACCAACCAATCAAACCCAAGTTTGTTCATTTGTCAGATTAGCGGGATATTACCGCAAGTTCGTAGAAGGATTCTCGAGCATAGCCCGACCAATGACCCAATTGTTGAAGAAGGAGAAGAAGTTTGAATGGACAGACAAGTGTGAAGCCAGTTTCCAGGAGCTGAAGAAGAGATTAATATCAGCCCCAATTTTGATCATGCCCGACATCAAGAAGCTATTTGATGTGTATTGTGATGCATCCAAGATTGGTCTAGGATGTGTATTGATGCAAGAAGGCAAAGTCATCGCGTATCTGTCTCGACAACTGAAGCAGGATTGGTCTAGGATGTGTATTGATGCAAGAAGGCAAAGTCATCGCGTATCTGTCTCGACAACTGAAGCAGCATGAGCAGAACTATCTGACCCATGATCTTGAGCTAGCAGCCGTGGTTCTAGCATTGAAGACATGGCGTCATTATTTGATGGGTAATCGCTGTGAGATTTACTCAGATCATAAGAGCTTGAAGTATATCTTCACCCAGAAGGAGTTGAATATGAGCAAAAGAAGATGGATAGAGTTAACCAAGGATTATGACCTTGACATTCACTATCACCCCGGCAAAGCCAATGTGGTAGCGGATGCTCTTAGCAGATTGCCGTGTAGGCTTAACACCATGATCAAAGAGAAGCAACCAAGTTTGTATGAGGAGTTGGAGCAGTTCAGGACTGAGTTAGTTAGCAAAGGATTCCTAGCTAGCATTGAACTTCAACCCACTTTGATTAGCCAAATCAAGGAAGCCCAGGAGGGGAATGAAAGTATCGACGGGATCAAACGTCATATTGGTACAGGCAAAGTAACTGGATTCACCGAAGACGAAGAAGGTGTACTGTGGTACAAGGGACGTATCTGTGTACTAGCAGATTCGGAGCTGAAGGAAATTATCATGAAGGAAGCTCATGATACTCTTTATTCTATCCACCCCGGAGGAACAAAGATGTATCAGGATTTGAAAGAGCAATTTTGGTGGCACAAGATGAAGAGAGAGATCGGAAGCTACATCGCCAAATGTGACATCTATCAAAGAGTCAAAGTAGAGCATTAGAGACCCGCAGGATTGTTGCAACCATTGCAGATTCCGGAATGGAAATGGGATTCCGTCGGAATGGACTTTATCACCGGTTTACCTACTTCTAGTAAGGGAAATGACTCAATCCGGGTCATAGTTGATAGACTATCCAAGGTAGCCCACTTCATACCAGTCAAGACAACCTACCAGAGTGCAAAACTAGCAGAGCTGTACATTGCTAGGATTGTTAGTCTGCATGGAACCCCCAAGACCATCATATCAGATCGAGGAACCCAGTTTACTTCAAGATTTTGGCAGAAAGTTTAGGAAGGATTAGGAACCAAGTTGAACTTCAGTATCGCGTATCACCCACAAACAGATGGACAGACTGAGAGAGTCAACCAGATCTTGGAGGATATGCTTAGAGCTTGTGTGTTGGAATACGGATCAAAATGGGAAGACTGCCTGCCCTCCGCAGAATTCTCATATAACAACAGTTATCAAGCTAGTTTACAGATGGCACCATTTGAATTCCTATACGGAAGGAAGTGTCGTACCCCTTTGAATTGGTCGCAAGTAGGAGAGAGTCAGATCTTTGGACCCGACATTCTCCGAGAAGCAGAAGAGAAAGTTCACAAAGTTCGTGAGCACCTCAAGACCGCCTAATCCGCATGTAAGAGCTATGCTGACAAGAGAAGGAGAGACCTGACTTTCAATGTCGGAGATTTCGTATATCTCAAGGTTTCACCATTGAAGGGAACCCAACGCTTTAGTCTGAAGGGAAAGTTAGCTCCCAAATATATCGGACCTTTCCGGATTCTGAACCGTCGAGGAGAAGTATCGTATCAGCTGGAATTGCCTGAAGAGATGTTAGCCATCCACAATGTGTTCCATATCTCGTTACTTCGCAAATGCTTGGAAGTGCCTGAGAAGACTAAAGTTTTCAAGAATATCGATCACAGAGCAGTGGAAATCAACAATGACCTGACCTATCAGGAAGTACCCATCCGTATCTTAGAAGAAGCCTACAGAACCACCAGGACCAGGAGTATCAAGTTTCTCAAGATTCAGTGGAGCAACCATACTGAGGAGGAAGCCACTTGGGAGCGCGAGGATTACATTAGGACAGAGTTCCCAGATCTCTTTAGTTCCTAGTTTTCCTTGTAAATCTCAGGACGAGATTTTGTTTAAGGGGGGAAGGTTTGTAACATCCCAAAACTTTAATCCAAGCTTAGCAAGATCCAATCATCCAAAAAATGGGGTTAACAAATTTTTTTTTCAAATTTAGAATGAAGGCATTCATATATGTGTGCATTTAAAATAGGAGTTGTTTGAATTGCCATGATTGATTGATCCAATGCTTGTAAAATGTTTCCTAGGTGATTTAAACATCGTCTACATCATTCCCAAACTTTTCCTAAAGAAAATCAAATAAAAAAGAATTAAAATAAAAGAATGGTCATTTTGACAAATTTAACTCTCATGCCTACTTTGGCTATTCCTAGTACTCATTTCTTAACAGAAACAATTCCTGATCTTTGCACCCCTTGCTAGTACACATAATGAGGTACCAAGGCCCACCTTTTGATCTACTAAAAACATTCTGTAAACTATTTTAAATGACATTTTAAAATTGAATCTAATGCATATGCATAGATCACCCCTATTTCAAAAACCATCTAATTGAGCACCATTTTCAAAACCCTTGCAACCAGAGACTACCTAGCACTAGGGGAGATCACCCAAAATTTTTGAACTCAAAATTCAAAACTTTTTCTCTTGCGGCCATTTCATCAAACAGGTGGCAGACACAGATCAGACCATTTTCAAAACACTATAGTGTGCAGTGTTTCTTGTCACCATTTGGGCCTAACTCGGTCCCCTTGTCCCCCCAGCTCAAACCCAGGCCCTAGCCCTCTCTCCCTCTCCCCTAGCTGCTCTAGTGCCAAGCCGCCCGACGCCATGCGCCAGGTCGACCATGGACAGCTCGCACAAAGCCGCCCCGTGCTCTCCTTCACCCGCTGGCAGACAGGCGCCATCACACCACACCGCCTCGACCATCCCCCGACCAAAATCGAGCGGAGAGCAAGCCCCAGTTGCTCGCGCCCACGCCTCTGTTCGCCATGCCGATCACCCCGGAGCACCGTGTCCGCCAGAGCAGCACCGGCCTAGCCAAGCCCTAGCCTTGCGTGGGGCACTCGCAGTAGGCCCAGCACCTCGCCAGACACGCCCGTATGCCGCCGCTCAACCCATAGCCGCCGCATTTCATGTCGAGCACCTGCGGCCACCGTGCAGTGCGCGGAAGCTCCCGACCAATAGAGACAGCCCCTTGCCGTGCCATCAAGCCATAGAGGATCGCCAGGAGACTGGCCACCGTCCGCCTACCTCGCCCATGCCCTTAGCTCGTTGTGCCGTCGCCCACGTCGAGCTCTGCCCATGCTGCTCTGTACCCTTCGCTCGCCTATATAAGGAGGCCTCCCCAGCAAGCTCTCTTCACACCATTCTCATCCCCACCTCTCACTCTCACTCCGCACAGCCAGCCGGAGCCGCTCGAGCACCAGGGCGCTGGAATTGCAGCCGGAGCCGCCGCCTCGGGAGGAGAAGGGCGCCGTTGATCCAGGCCATCCTAGGAAGCGTCGCTTGTACCAGGAGAACCGCCATCGTCTACCAGCCCAGTTGCCCGCCTCGCTGACCCTGCTGGAGCCCCGGTACGCCCCCACTGCACCCTCACCGACCGCGCTAGGGTTAGCTCCCGTCGTGTCCTGTTCCGACGAGGACGATAGCTGTGAGCCGTCGATCTACCCTCTAATCGCACGGCCACCTTTCATCCATACCCCTTCGGTACCCCTGCTCCACCGACGGTGGGGCCTCGCTAAGGCGCGACGATGCGCTGGAGCATGGGCCATGGCCGGGCCCATTTCGCCTCACAAGACGTTTCAAATTCAAATTAGAAATTTTTCTTTTAGTTAGAATATAGTTTCTGTCCAGTGTTTCAAAATTCAATTCTGTGAGTTTGACAAATCCAAATTACATGAAACTAATTTTGTCTGAAAGGTATTGAAATGCTATATCCAAGCCCATTGGATTTAATTCATTTAGAGTTATAGATTTCTCCTAATAAAAATAAGAAGACAGAAGCTTTTGCAACTTGAAACATTTTTATAAAATCAACCAAGTTAGCTTTTGAGTTGATTCCAACTCTCAAAAATCACATTTCATCATATCTATCCAAATATATAATAATAATAAGGTTTACAGGCAGTGACTTTGGACTAGTACCAAAATAATGCTATATAGGCATTTCTAGTCACTTTAAATCATTAAATAATAAACTTAAACCAAAGTAATATCGATCCAACCTTTAAATCTCATTCCCACATGTTAGAATATGTGGTGAGGACATGTGTCCACATGATCCCATGTTTTTGTGGTGAATATTAAATTTTAGTTAATATTTCAATGAGTAGAAATTACTTTTCCAAAATAAAAGGTTGAAACTATTGAATTAAACTTGTGATGTTTGGGATGATAATAGATCATCAATTGTGTGGTTTAAATACTACTTAGCCTAGTTAAGTATTGTTTGGTGATTGTGCACTCCCTATGTACTTCTAGACGATAGTACCGACCAAGCTTTCGAGGAGGAGGAGTTCTACCAAGAAGAAGAAGAAGAAAACTTCAACCACTGCACCAACCATGGCAAGCTATTAGTGGCAAGCTAACCCTTGCAAACATGCTTTAGTAAGCTATTGTTAGCAAGCTAGAATAAAACTAGATGGTTTAGGAAAGATGCCATAAGCATACTTTGATCACACCCCTTTAACTATTAGTACCCCAAGTCTTATTGACCAGTTTTACCTCCCTTAGTTTACACAGAGTTCCTTAACTAATTTTGAAGGTAACATAAAGAGTATAAATCTTGACCTACTTAGAAACCTTTAGATGTCATTCTATGGCATGATATTGAGCCCATCTTTCCACCTTAGTGAACACTCTTAACTTAGTATTTTAGAATAGCTCAAAAACTTGAGTCACTTTAGATGGAAACACTTGGTGAAAATGAGTTATGAAAACCTTGGAATGATGAGTCATTCTATTGAGATGTTTTGACATGTGTTGAGAAACACAATGGGTTTATGATGATGAAAAAGATAAGGCATGAGCCTTAACCCTTTTATAAAACTGATGGTTGGATTCGGATGCGATACCATTCCAAATTTACTGCATAAACCACATTACCGAATTGGGTAAGGATTAGTTGGAAATTTATATGCATTAGTATTAGTTCTCACGGGAGAGGTTTGAGCTGAGGCTACCTCTCAATGATGTCCACCTCTGCGAAGGCCCAAGATGGTGATGGTCATGGTTGGGAGGCCATGCTCATAGGAGAGGTGCTTGTACTAGGGTGTGTAAAGGGAAGGTTATGTTTGATTATCGCATACTAAGTATGATGATTCAGGGTTATCCCCGATGATGTATCGAATCTTGTGGTGAAAGTGTACCACCTCCGCAGAGTGTCAAACTATTGAATAGCGTCATGATTATGGACAGTTGGAATGGCCATACTGTTTCGTTGTCAGATATTTTCTAAATAACTTGAAATGAATGATGACCTTTGACGTGACCACAACAGGGTTGTGTTAATGAAATTAGCTTCCCAACTTAAGTGATTCTAGAACTTTATTTTATCTTTTCTTGTTTCAGAACTCAGCTTAGGTTTCAAACTTAACTTGATACTTATTCTTTAAATTCAGCACTTTAACTTAGAATTATAACCCTTGTTAGTAGTAGTTTGCGAGTACTTAAAGAGTACTCATGGCTTTTGTCCTTGGCTATTATCATGGCCAGACTATGAAGGAGATTATCAAGATGATGGTCGAGGAATGACTATGATAACTAGGACTATCTGCCTTCGTCTGCATTGCCTGTGCACCTGAAGATGGACCCCACCGCTACGCTATCGTTTATTTCCGCTGCTTGTTGTAGTAAAGACTGGATCATGAGATCCTTATTTGTGTAAAACCTTATGTATGGTTTGTAATGGATGATGTACTGTGATATCCAATCCGTATGTCTTGCAAAAATGGTAATCCTGGGATTGCGAGGTATGGCATAACGGGCATCTGGGATTAAAAATCCGGGTGTTGACAAATACTAACTCTTGGAGTTGCTAGCATCTACTTGGCCAAGATAGCTACTAACAACGGAAAGCATGCAAGATCACAAATAACAAAGACATGATAGAATCAATAATCAATCTAAAATAGCATCTCAATATCCATCAGATCCCCGCAAACACAAAATGCAGAATTACAAATAGATGATCTTGATCATGAACGGAGCTCACAAGATCTAGACATGAAAGCACAAAGGAGGAGAACCAGACATCTAGCTACTACATGGATCCGTAGTCCAAGGATGAACTACTCACGCATCACACCGGAGGCTTGCATGATGATGAAGAAGGCCTCTAGGGTGAATTCCCCTCTCTGGCAGGGTGCCGGGAAGAGCTTCAGATCCCTCCTGATCTAGGGATGGAGATGACAGCGGCTATAGACTCTTTCGTGGATTTTTGATCGGGAACTTAGGGTTTTCATCTCGAGGGCAATATATAGTCGGAAGGGGAGGCCGAGGGGGTGCCGGGAGCGGCCACACCACCCCCTGGCGTGGGCCAGGCCTGGCCGCGCGGCCAGGTGGTGTGGTTGCCCCCTGGCCCCTCTCCGTCTCGTATTCTGGCACTTGATGACATCCGGAAAAATAGGCACTTTGGCTTTTGTCCCGTCCAATTCCGTGAATATTCATTTTCTGACTTTTCTGGAACCAAAAACAGCAGAAAAGCAGGCATGCATGGCTCTTGTTAATAGGTTAGTCCAAGAAATCATATGAAAAGTACTCCAAAGTTGGACCAAAACACAAGAAAGTGGATAAAACCAAGCATGGAACATCAAAAATTATAGATACATTTGCAATGTATCAACATCCCCCAGCTTAACTCCTACTCTACCTCGAGTAGGTAAGTGATAAAAAGAAAGAATAATTTTTGAGGTGACATGCACCATCAAAGACTTGATCAAAGTATTTGCAAAACATTCAAAGCTGGTATCATAGTACTTCAATCATAACATGAAAGACAAAGTTCTAGGAATAAGCAAAAAAACTATGATGCAACATGAAAAGGCACAAACAAAAGATTCATGAATAACAATACTTTGCAAGACGTTTGTTTGTTTCACATAAAGAAAACATAGCACAAAAGTATTCAGCTTGTCCCTCAATAGAGTAGCAAATATAAATGCATAGGACACCTTCAAAGTTCATAAGAGTGACTAGATACAATAGTTTAAAACAAGCAATATCAAGTTATGCATCAATCAACTAGTCTTGGGACAATGCACATAGAACTAAGAATGGCCACTATGCTCTCAAAGTAGGTGCATAAAGATAGAAGGTGGAGACTCAATATAATGGTGGAACAAAGGCCTTTTTATAAAAGGAAGTAGGGATTCAAGTCTCATAAAGAGCTTCCAAAAATTATGGTACTTATAGCTTTCAACTCTCACCCCCTATCATAAGCATCTTGAAGTAATTAAGGTTAAAGTGAACAAACTATGGTGTACATGCTTGACGAAGTATAAGTAAGAAATCTCATGTCCCTTGTATAAGAGGGTTGCTCCTCATGCTACTCAAGTTTAGTCACCGGTAAGTTCTTGTCATCGTAAGTACATGTGTATCATAGAGAACCGCCAACGGGGTACCCCTTGCCCGATGATACGGAAGAATCCCCATATCAAAATGACAAGGCAAGCAGACAATAAGCATCTCAGCATTCTTCTTATTTACCATGGGAATATGGTGCTTTTTTATCTCTTTCCGCTTTTCATAGTATCTTTTTTTCTCTTTTCTCTTTTTTTCTCAATATAGGACTCTCTCTCTTTTTTTATAAGAAGAATGCTTCATAGGCAACTCATTATGGTTATGCTGCAGGTTTCCACCATGTCAGCATGGATTAGACCAGCGGCCCAAGCGTTTCTCTAACACATATACATAACTCCATGGACTTACAAGCTCCCCTTTCATTTCACACCGACGACATCCATATACAAAAGAGCATGATATCAACAAGGTACAAGTACCAAGTGCAATGTTGAAAGCCTTCCCCATGAAAGCATGGTTCTGCTAATTCCCAACAAATAAGTGCAAGCATATACAACATAGACGACACAATGGTTCAAGTTTATTAAGGGCAACAAAAGTAAAGTGTGCCATCAAGTTCGTGAGAGCTTTAATCACTAGTTTTCTCATAATAAGTTTAATTTGGAAGGTAACAAAAGCATGAATATACTTGGAATATCATAAGATAGTAGGTAGGTATGGTGGATTCTTTCGAATAACTTGGTTTAGGGAGTTGGATGCATGAGTGGAACTCATACTTTGTTGTGGAGGCTAGCAAAAGACCAGGAGCGACAAACTAAGAGAGCAATAATGGCCATAATCATGCAGAGCACCAAAACATCATTGATCAAAGCATAAAGTGATACTACAAGTTGAAAACTAAAGGATCATAAAGGCTATGGTGACTTGAGATAGTCATAACATGGTGTGAGCATGTGCCAAGTCAACCCAAATAAAGCATCAAAGGAGAATACCACTATAGTATGCTTTAATATGCTAAAACAACGCATGATTCATCCAAGGCACATTAAGAAATCTCAATTGTTTATAACAAGTCACGCTAAAACAAAGAATACTAAGCATAAAGCCAAAACAATATCAAGCATGGCATGACAGAGCATAGGCCACAGTCAAAAACAAGCTCTTTTTACCACAGGAGCATGAACTTTCCTACTCTTTTCCAAACCAAATCAAACTATTTGCAAACCAATGTATGAAAGAGGGGGTACAACCAATTTATTCAGAAAACTAAGCAAACCAAGCAAAAAAAAACGAAAACAAAAACAAAAAATAAGATGCTCCAAGAACAACACAACTATGCATGAAATAATAAAAATGAAGCGTTTGGAAGAAACCTGAGATTTTTATTGATGAAGAGGGGGATGCCTTGGGCATCCCCAAGCTTTGACGCTTGTACTTCTTGGATATTTATTGGGGTGACACGTGTGGCATCCCCAAGCTTGAGCTTTAGTCCATCCTTCATCTCATTACTCATTCCTTCCATACACCTGAAATTTTTCCTTCATACAAAACTTCACACAATCTTTATTAGCAGCATTAGTGCACTCAAGATAATAGGTCTTAAAGTTCAGTTCTAACACCAAATAAACTTCCATTAGAACACTAGCTACTGTAGCACTTCCCTCAAAAAGCTCAATTCCCCAAAAGAACTCAAAAAGGAACCAACACGAAGCAAATGCAGAAAATGGCAGAAATCTGTCAAAACAGACCAGCAGGTAAAGACGAATTTTTTCGAAGACCTTCTGTTGCTCAAATAAAAAAGTGTTAAACTAACGAAAGTTAGATAACAACCTGGGGAAGAAGAACAAAAATTCACGCCTCACAAAGACGTTCAGAGATTTTACACGAATTTTTACGGTGAAGCACCGAAATCTGTTTCGGGACAGCAACTTTCCCAATCATTACTTCACTCTCATTAGAGGTTACTCTTGGCACAAAAAGCAAATAAAAAGGATAAGGAGAGGTTATTACAGAGGTAATAACTTCCAAGACTCATCTAAAACTTTTGGTTTATCTCCCAATAAGTACTTTTCTTTAACGCTTTTAAGTTAGGCATGATAGTTTGAGAAGATGCTCACATAAGAAATATGAATTGAAGTAAAAGAGAGCATCAAGAAGCAAATTCAAAACACATTTAAGTCTAACCCACTTCCTATGCATAGGAATCTTGTAAGCAAATAAATCAAAAAAGCACATAGTAGCAAGAATGGGTAGATAAAACAAGAGCAACTTCAAAACTTTCAGCACATAGAGAGGTGTTTCAATACCATGAAAACTTCTATAACCATATTTTCCTCTCTCATAATAATTTTGAGTAGCCTCATGAATAAACTCAACAATATAACTATCACATAAAATACGCTTTTCATGATCTACAAGCACTAGAGATTTATTATAAACATTTTCAAAAGAATCCACAGGAACATAACATTCATCCTCCTTTGGTAAGCATGAGGGACAATCAAATAATGTAAGGGGTAAAGAGTTACTCTCATTAGAAGGTAGGGATGGGTAGATCCATTCTTCCTCCTCTTGATCATCACTCTCCTCCTCTTTTTCATCCAATGAGCTTCTAGTTTCAGCAATTTCTTCTTCCATAGGCTCCTGCAAGGCATTAGCTCTTCCATTGGTGGAGAGCATCTATTAAGATATTCAAGATATAGCCATTTTCTACCTTGTAATTATCAAAGCAAAATTTAAGTATATCATAAACCTCATATTTATAAGGTGAATCATCAAAATTTTCAAGCAAACTAGCAAGTTCAAATGCACCCTTCCAAGCAATAAATTCTTCAATTTGTTCCACATCATAAAAGTCATAATTCCCTTTAACATAAGAAGATATGGTAACATTATCACTATACTCACATTGAAAAGGGAGGTGTTTATACCTCCTACAGCAACAAGATTTATCAAAGAAATAAGTAACATTATAAGTAGAGCACATGTTTCTAGCAATGGTATATAATTTATCAATTTGTTCCCATAAGAGTTTCCCTTTTTGTGACAAGCGGTGTTCCTTATAATAATATTTTTGTTCTTCCGTGAACGCACCTTGCCAATTAGGTTCAGTTTCAAAGAAACCAACCATTGATAGTAAGCATGATAAAGCAAGACAATAACAGACCAACGAAAATACCAACTATAGTAGGAACTAATTTTTTTGTGTTTTTGATAAAGAAACAAGCAAACAAAGCAAAAGGAAACTAAGCAACACAAAAATAACAAAGTAAAGAGATTGGTTATGAGGGACTCCCCTTGTGAAGATGTCCTTGACTCCCCGGCAACGGCGCCAGAAAAATGTACTTTTGATGGCGTGTAGTTTACATGGGAGTTTCTTCTACTCCTTCGTTCCCTGGCAACGGCGCTAGAAAAATGCTTGATGGCTCTGTGTATGGCGCCTAGAAAAGTGCTGGTGCGGTGTTGATGTAGAGCTTGTTGGGAATCCCAAGAGGAAGGTATGATGAGCACAGCAGCAAGTTTCCCTCAGTTATGAAACCAAGGTTTAATTGAACCAGTAGGAGCAAGGAAACACCCCAAAGGTGTTACTAGCTGAGCTTTGGCAGAGCGCACTACCGGTGCTAGTAGCAACGTGGAGACCTGCACAACACAACCATAGAACTTTGTCCCCAACTTGCGATGAGGTTGTCAATCTCACCGTGTTTTGTGGAAAACAAAGGATTAAACGTATCGAATGGAAAGAAGTAATAGTTTGCAGAAAGTAAACACAAAGCAGTAAAAATTTTGTAGATTTAATGTAAAAGACAAGGACCGGGATCCATAGTTCACTAGAGGTGGCTCTCCTTAGATAGATAACATGCTGGGTGAACAAATTACAGCGGGGCAATTAACAAACATCGAGAAAGCAATACATGCATATACTAATCATCTTGACTCCTTTGAGTCTTGATTGGGCATTACAACATTATACATAGACCGCCATCCAACTGCATCTATGACTAATAATCCACCTTTAGGTTATCATCTGAACCCCCTCCAGTATTAAGTTGCAAGCAACAAATTATTGCTTTCCGAACTGCGTGTAAAGTAAACAATACAATTGTTCTATGAACAAAGGATTGCTGTTTTCTCCCTAGTAGCAACAGCACGTCTAGTACCTTAGAGATTTCTGTCACTTCCCCAGATTACCAGAGGCATGAACTCACTATCGAGCATAAATACTAACTCTTGGAGTTGCTAGCATCTACTTGGCCAAGATAGCTACTAACAACGGAAAGCATGCAAGATCACAAATAACAAAGACATGATAGAATCAATAATCAATCTGAAATAGCATCTCAATATCCATCAGATCCCCACAAACACAACATGCAGAATTACAAATAGATGATCTTGATCATGAACGGAGATCACAAGATCTAGACATGAAAGCACAAAGGAGGAGAACCAGCCATCTAGCTACAACATGGATCCGTAGTCCAAGGATGAACTACTCACGCATCACACCGGAGGCTTGCATGAAGATGAAGAAGGCCTCCAAGGTGAATTTCTCCCATAGGTGCCGAAGAGCTTCAGATCCCTCTCGATCTAGGGATGGAGATGACGGCGGCTATATACTCTTTCATGGATTTTTGATCGGACACTTAGGGTTTTCGTCCCGAGGGCAATATATAATCCGAAGGGGAGGCCGAGGGGGTGCCGGGAGCGGCCACACCACCAAGGCGTGGCGGCCGCCTGGCCCAGTGGTGTGGTGGCCCCTTGGCCCCTCTCCGTCTCGTATTCTGGCACTTGATGACATCCGAAAAATAGGCACTTTGGCTTTTGTCCCATCCAATTCCGAGAATATTCATTTTCTGACTTTCTTGGAACACAAAACAGCAGAAAACAGGCAGCTGGCACTGTGGCTCTTGTTAATAGATTAGTCCAAGAAATCATTTGAAAAGTACTCCAAAGTTGGAACAAAACACAAGAAAGTGGATAAAACCAAGCATGGAACATCAAAAATTATAGATACATTTGCAATGTATTAGCTAGCAACTCCAAGAGTTAGTATTTATGCTCGATAGTGGGTTCATGCCTCTGGTAATCTGGGGAAGTGACAGAAATCTCGAAGGTACTAGATGTGCTGTTGCTACTAGGGAGAAAACAACAATCCTTTGTTCAGAGAATAATCGTATTGTTTACTTTACACGCAATTTGTAATGCAATTATCCGTTGCTTGCAACTTAATACTGGAGGGGGTTCGGATGATAACCTGAAGGTGGATTATTAGTCATAGATGCAGTTGGATGGCGGTCTATGTATAATTTTGTAATGCCTAATCGAATCTCAAAGGAGTCAAAATTATTAATATATGCTTGTATGCTTTCTCGATGTTTATCAATTGCCCCGCTGTAATTTGTTCACCCAGCATGTTATCTATCTTAAGGAGATCCACCTCTAGTGAACTATGGACCCCGGTCCTTTCTTTTACTTTCAATCTACAATCAACTTTTTACTGCTTTGTGTTTACTTTCTGCAAACTATTACTTTCTTCCACTCGATACTTTTAATCCTTTGTTTTCAATAAAACCACTGAGATTGAAAACCTCATCGCAAGTTGGGGGCAAATTTCTGTGGTTGTGTTGTACAGGTCTCCATGTTGCTACTAGCACTGGTAGTGCGCCCTGCCAAGACTCAGCTAGCAACACCTTTGGGGTGTTTCCTTGCTCCTACTAGTTTGATTAAACCTTGGTTTCATATTGAGGGAAAACTTGCTGCTGTGCTCATCGTACCTTCCTCTTGGGGTTCCCCAACGAGCTCGATATATTTTGGGCCATCATTCCTATCAATTCAGATCATCGTACGAGTGTGTAGATCACTGTAGAACAAAGGAGCGCCCCTTCGATTACCTCGAGGATGCTCTGATCGAGAGGTTACTCTTTGATTTATTCGCATTGCTAGTTCTAGCTAGTTCTAGCGAGTAATGCTTCATCTAGGGACTTTTTTTTACGGAAATCACTTATGGACTCACCAAGTGCATAGCAGGCATTTCCAATTTTTAAGCAAGGAATCCAAACTGAGCCAATCAGTTACTTCCAGGTCTCTCCGTAGGTGTTTCCTAAGCAACTAGTCAGTACGTCTAGGATTATTGAGTTCTAGCCCAGCTAGTAAATATTACTTTGATCTTCCTAGCCTTCGGATAGGTAGGTGTATATTATTCCACATCTAGTTATGAAGAACTACATTCCAACTCATTTTTTTTGTTGTACTTGTTCTTGATCTAACATAGAGAGCCCCTCACACGGAACTTCCAGATTCATACACAGACGGAGGAACGCATGCAGTCGTTGTGTTTCACCAGCACAAACCGCCATCTTAATCGCTAGCAACGAGAGTTTATTATGCTCATCTCACCCTGAGATGCCCTGTTGTTAAGCAATCACATCCTACTCCTTACATGGCTGATATTGGCAATGAGCTAACTTTTTTCTCCCAGATTCCTGATAGTGTGGTTCTTGATTAGCTGGGATCTAACCAGACTCTTATAGCTCTTGTGCGTGTCTCTAGACAGATGGTTACCGCAGATGTTGTTGAGCAACAGATTACCAGAAGATGTCCTGTTCGTGATCAGTGGAAGTGGGAGGCTATGCATTATAGGGAGACTGCCTTTTTAGTGAGCTTCCCGTCTTTTTAGGATCTGGACAGGTTGATGGGACTCAGGTGTCGGTGCCCCTGAGCAACTCTTAGCTTACGTTTTCTGTATACTGGATGCAGGAGGTTCCGCACAAGTTTGGGCTCAAGCAGGTTTGGCTACATGTCGAGGGGGTTCCTCACTGTTTGCATTCTTTCTAGGGCTTATGGGCTGTTGGAGGTCTCATGGGGACTACTTTGGACATTGAGTTGTTCAGTTTGTAGAAGCGCGGTGTCATTCGGATTCTTGTTGCAATGACTGATACCAGGGTTTTCTTGAAGTTGCATGACATGTTGGGCCATTATCTCTTGTCAGATGCTTTGGTTAAGCTTAAGGCCTACGAGTTTCGTTTCCATTTGGAGCCTGATGGATATGTTCTAGAGCTGGAGTTTGTACCTTTCTTGTGGAGGAAGAGGGATGATGACCCTGATGATGATGCCAATGGGAAGCCCTCTGATGATGTTATGGATATGTTTGATTCAATCAGTGGTTTGTAGGATGCTGGGTCTAGTTCTTCTTCGGCCTTGCCTAGACAGGGGGGCTCGATGCAGCCGTTTACCATATAGGGGGGCCAGTTGGACACTCCTCTTGCTACTGCGCTTGCTGGTGTACTGTCTACATCAAGACAGGCTTCTGTGCATATGATTGCGGTCAACCCTTTTAATGTTAATCCCTCTACGCCGCGTGGAAAGGAACTTCTGGAGGCACTTTTGCTGGGCTCTCCTCTTCGTGGTGGTACACCTGTTCTCGTTTTTCCTCGTATCTCTCCTTCACAGCTGCAGGATGCTTTGTGTGCGGCAAGTGATTCTGCTTTCGATACTCGGACCTCCCCACTTTTGGTGTCTCCAACGTGATGCAGACCTAACGTGATGGGTCATTCTATTCCGCAGCATGTGGAACCAGTGCTAGAACCAGTGCTCCAGGAGGTGGACGATGGGTCTCCAGTGCGGAGACTGGCCCAGGAGAGGCTGGTCGACCACGTTGCTACTGGGTTGGCCCTTGTGGGCCTTCCGCGCCTCGGCATTGGCCAGGGTGGTTCGGCCTCGCCGATCCTAGCCCAGGTGGCGCACTCCAGCTCCACGTCGACCCAGGCAGGTGGCTTCGGACTGCTTGGGGAGCTGGGCCCTGGTGGCAACAAACACAACCACTGTTTGTTGGGAATCCAAGTGTAGAGTGTTGTAGCAAGCTTATTTTCCCCACAAGGGTGACTCGAGGGTTTATATCGAATTCTCGGGGAATTGTGTGGATATTTGTCTTCTCCTCTTCAAGCAACCTATAAAGTAAAATAATTTGTCTTGTGTCCACAACTCCACCAAGTGGTTGTCAAGAACAAGTTTTCATATTAGTAATATGAAATAAAATATAAAACAAAGTAAATAAAGTAAAGGAATACAAACTAGATGATATGGAAGATAATAGAGTTGTTTGGGGGGGTTAAGGGTGATTGCAAGTAGAGAAAGTATTTTTGTATTTTCGAAATAATAAATTGCATAAAATGTAAAGGATAGTAGATGCAATGGAAAGGTGTTTCTTATGATAAAAATTGGACCGGGGTTTATGGGTTCACTTGTCTACTCTCTTTTTAGGTTGTAGTGATCATAAAACAATTCATAAATGATAAAGATTCATGGAAATTCTATAAGTGCTTGATAAAAGGAATTAATATGGGCATCACATTCTAATATTGAGATGGAATACATCTCTCTCTTATACTCCTCAACAAAGGGAAATCTCCATGCAATCTTGATTTAAGAACAAATCAGAGTATAGCTTTAAGAAATATTATATGATGTTTGAAATACTAATATGCTACCTTGATCTTACAAGGTCATCACACTATCACGTGATAACTATAGCACATGATTTCACTTTATCCCTAGTGAGGTAGCAAAAGAAAGGTAAAAACCAAAGTAGATCTTTAATATTATGTGTCACAATTCAATCTCCACCCCATGCTACTCCATCTAACACACACTTCTTGATGACCCACAAGTATAGGGGGTGTATCGTAGTATTTTCGATAAGTAAGAGTGTCAAACCCAACGAGGAGCAGAAGGTGTTGACGAGTGGCTTGGATCAGGAATTCTCTGTAAATACTTAACAAACGGATTTTTAGGGTTTTTTGATAATGTAAATAAATAAAGTGTGAGTAAATAATAGACAATGATAATAGATGCAGCAAGTGTCCCAATCCTTTCTTTATCAAAGGACAAGCCGGTTGTATTACTTATGATTACCAAACATTCTCGAGGACACATGGGAATACTCTCAAGTGCTTTCGCTTCATATAGTTGATTAATCTTCTCTAGTTGGATATGTGTTGTGTGGGTGAACCTGTGCTAATGTACTGACCATCCCAGGACTAATACATACTTGTGATTATACCCCTTGCAAGCATCCGCAACTACATGAAAGTAATTAAGATAGAAACCTAACCACAGCCTTAAACTTTGAGATCCTACACTCCCTTGTGCAAAGGTTTCCTAATGGGGGTTCAGGTTTCTGTCACTCTAGAAACCCCATCGATTAGTAGCCAAATATATAATGCATTCCCCTAGGACCATAAAGGTTAAGTATCATGTAGTCGATGTTCACATGACACCACTAGAAGAATAACACCACAACTTAAATATCAAACTATTGAATCTTTCTCAACACAATTCCACTACTAACAACATGACTTCTCCCATGTCCTCAAGAACTAAACGAACTACTCATGAGACATCATATGGATCAAGATCAGAGATGAAATAATGATAAGTAACAATCTGAACATGAACGATAATTCAAGGGTTCCACTCAATAGCATCAACTACAACAAGTAATCAACACCGGGAAAGTTTCCCCTAAGAACTATGCAAGATTCAACCCAATTGTTATAGCGGTATGGAGTGGTGATGATGGTTCTGGTGGAGATGATGATGTAGATGATGATGATGATCCCGATGTAGTCGAGCTTGATGACGGTGTTGATGGCGACGATCTCCCCTCTTCGGGAAGGAATTTCCCCGGCAGATTTCTGCCTGCAAGAGAGCTCTTTCTCTCTCTGTAGTTTTCTTCCTACAGAGGCTGCGGAATCTTTCTGTGGTCTCTCCCCGAGGCTTAGGGTTTCGAGGCAAATATATACACCAAAGGGCGATTCTAGAGGTGGGACATGGTGGCCACACTACCTGGTGGCATGGCTAGGGCTGGCCCGCACCAGGGGGTGGTGTGGGCCCCCTGTGGCCCATCTCCACTTCCCCTTCTGGCTTGCTTCTTCTTCTAGAAAAATAGGATTTTCCATATATTTTCCGGGATTTTCTGATCTTCGCGAATTTCGCCTCCAAACAGTGCCTTTTCCATCAGAATCCTGACTTCAGCGGTCCATCCTCCAAAAGTCATCAACCATGCAAAAATAGATGAAATAACATAAGTATCATCTCTTAATATGAAATATATCAATGAATAATAGTAAATTATGATATATAATATTGATGCAAAATGGACGTATCAACTCCCCCCAAGCTTATACTTCGCTTGTCCCCAAGCGAAAACTAAGCTCAATAAACATGACCTCGGGTTTATGGAGTGAAGTGTCGATAAAAGAATATGGACAAGAAGCATCAGATTCATCAATACATAAATCATAATAGAAGACAACTCACTATTATATAACTTAACTTGCAATAATTAAAGGAAACACAATAAAGATACACAAAGTAAATCCTAATTGGTAATGGAAAACTCTGTTCTTTGTCAAAGAATAGTTAACAATTTGTAGGAGTTCAAACATAATGGGTTTTCGATGATAGCTTTCAAAGTAATATTCACTAAGATAAGAATAATGTGCAAAACAAGCAACATAAGAAACATGATTGAATAAATCATCATATGAATGATTGAAACACAACAACTCAAATACTTGCTTGAGATAGAAAGGAATAGGTTTACTGACTCAACTAAAAAGTAAAAGATAGGCCCTTCACAGAGGGAAGAAGGGATTTCAAGTTTCTTAAAGAGCTTCCAAAAATTATGGTACTTATTATCTTTCAGCTCTCATTACCCCTATCATAAGCATCTTTAGGTGATTAAGGTTAAAGTGAACAAATATGAGGATATGCCTGACAAGTTATAAGCTGAAAATCTTATGCCCCTTGCTTACGAGTATCGAACCTCATGCTACTCAACTTTAGTCACGAGTAAGTTCTTGTCATTGTAAGTACATGTGTATCATAGAGAACCGCCAACGGGGTACCCCTTGCCCTATGATACAGGAGCTTTCCCATATCAAAATGATAAGGCAACAGACAATGAGCATCTCAGCGATCCTTTTATTTCCTATTTGCATAGGGTTTTTTATTTTCTGTTTGCATAGGTTTTTTTATTGAGGATGCTTCACAGATTGCTCACTATGGTTATGCTGCAAGTTTCCACCATGAATAGGCATGGCTTAGGCTAGTCACCCAGGCGTTTCTCTAACACATATACAAACTCCATGAGCCTTACAAGCTCCCCTTTCATTTCACACCACCGGGATCCATAAGCAAAAGAACATGATATCAACTAAATAAAGTGCAATGTTGAAAGTGTTCCCCATGATAACATGGTTCTACTAATCCACAACTTACAAAGCATAAGCATATATGCAACATAGATGGGCACAATGGTTCAAGTTTATTAAGTGCAAGAAAGTAAAGTGTGCCATCAAGTTCGTGAGAGCTTTAATCACTAATTTTCACATAACAAGTTTAATTCGGAAGGTAGATAAAAACATGAATTTACTTGGAATAGAAATAATGCTAATAGGTAGGTATGGTGGACACAAATGGCATAGGTTTTGGTTTAAGGATTGGATGCACGAGAAGCATTCCCTCTAAGTACAGGTTTTTGGCTAGCAAGGCTGGGTAGCAAGCATAAGAGTTGAAGGAAACAAGCAAACATACAAGTGAAAAAAACAAACATGCAATCTTCCTCGGAAGCACGAAAGATCTTAACTAGATAATACTAAGCTTATGAGCCAATCAAGAAAGAAAATGATGAAATTATATTTCTTAAAAGTACTTTTCTCTTTTTCATTCAACTATCAAATAGTGTTGCTACTAACCAGAGCCAAGTTTGGCAAAACCAACTAAATTTTCTTAATGATCCCAAAGTGATACCAATACTAACAACAAGATCAATCATATACCAGAAATTGCAAACTAATATAAGATGTGCAAAAAGTAAATGATAGAACTTCTCATTAATATTCCATAACGGCAACTCACACCAAGCGATACATAGATAACTAACGAGAGGGGTGATACTTCCACAATGCAAACCATCCTATATGATAACTTCTCTATTCATGATATGACTCTACTTAAAAAGGTAAAAATATAAAAGATAAAATATATGATACTACGGCACTCCCCCAAGATTGGAACAAACCAAGGGGATGCCAAAACCTGATAACGAATTACTCCTTTGGTGGTGGTGGTGTTATCTCGTCATCGTCCGACTTCCAAGGTAAGGGCTCCCCATCAACAAAATACATCTTGGTTTCCAACATCCTGAAACTAGCAGCAGCACTTATGTGTTTAAACTTAACCTCATACTCACAGTTTTGATTTTGCACGCCGTAGAGCTATGCTTGTAGTTGGTTGGTTATTCGATGGAGCGAAAGAATTTCATCCCAAGCTCAGCAGTCTCCTTCTTGTGCTCGGCGATGAGTTCTGAACTAATCTTATGGATGATATCCACCTCGTGTTTTGCCATCTTCTTGTACCTAAAGACTTCTTGCTCCAATGCTTCCATCCTGTCCTCCAGACTACCTTCTCCTTTAGGGCCCTGAACCTCTTTTATCTGTACCTCCCCATCTTCGAGCAACAACTCCTTGGGGTGAATCTTCAACTCATAGATGTATGGGTTGATGATGTCCGCCGAGGAATCCACCTTGGTTGATCCAGAGGAAGACACTGCGGCTCCAAAACTGAGAATCTACCTGTTGGAAACAGATCGAAATGAAAACGCGACGAGAACACGATATATAAACCTCGGGGGATCCGTGGGATTATATATTACAAAGTTTAACAACAAAAGGAAAGTACTAGGAGAAAACGGGTTGGAGACGGGTTCCGGGGTGGCCACACCCCCTGGTGGCACGGCCAGGTGGGCCCGCGCCACGGGGTGGTGTGAGCCACCCGAGCTCTGTTTCCGTCCCTCTTTCGAATCATTAACTTCCATGTTAGATAGAAACTGCAAAAATATAAATTGGATGGTTTTTCGCGGACCTTTTCTTACCAGAATTGTTACCTATTCGAAAACAGACTCTACAGGTATCTGAATTTGGTCTTTTATAAAAAATCCAGAGTCACCACTTGAATAACATCAATATCTACATTGTAAGAATCTCCAGATATATAGTGCTTGAGTCTTTAACCATTCACCACTTGTGTAGTGTTATCTTTAAGGAAGAATTTTTTATTTCACCTGAATGATACACCTCTTCAATAATAAAAGGTCCTTCCCATTTTAAGAGTAGTTTTCCTGCAAAAAATCTGAGACGAGACCTATACAATAGAACCTTCTCACCAACATGGAACTCTCACTTAAGAATTCTCTTGTCATGCCATCTTTTAACTTTTTCTTTAAAGAGTCTAGCATTTTCATATGCTTCACTCCTCCACTCGTATAAAGAACTTAAGTCAAACAATCTCTTCTCAACAGCAAGTTTGAAGTCTCTATTAAGTTCTTTCACTTCCCAATAAGCTTTGTGTTCTAATTCTAAAGGTAGGTGCCAAGCTTTCCCATAAACCATTTTGTAAGGAGACATTCCCATAGGATTTTTATAAGCAGTTCTATAAGCCCATAAAGCATCATTCAACTTTTTAGCCCAATTTTTTCTAGATCTATTAATAGTCTTTTGCAAGATGGATTTAATTTCTCTATTTGACAGTAGTTGCCCACTGGTTTGGGGATGATAAGCTGAAGCAATTCTATGATTAACATCATATTTAGCAAGGGTCTTTCTAAATCCACCATCAATGAAATGAGAACCTCCATCAGTCATAAGATACCTAGGCACTCCAAACCTAGGAAAGATAACATCCTTAAGCATTTTTAAAGAGGTCTCACCATCAGCACTTTTCGTAGGTATGGCTTCTACCCACTTAGTAACATAGTCAATGGCAACAAGTATATGAGTATACCCTTTTGAAGGGGGAAAAGGACCCATAAAGTCAAATCCCCAACAGTCAAATGGTTCAATAACAAGAGAGTAATTCATAGGCATTTCGTTGCATCTAGAAATATTACCAACTCATTGACATTCATCACATGTTAAGACAAACTTTCTTGCATCTTTAAAAAGGGTAAGCCAGTAAAAACCTGATTGTAACACCTTTTGTGTGGTTCTATCTCTAGCATGATGTCCACCATAGGCACTACCATGACATTTCCGCAATATCTCTTTTTGCTCATATGCCGGAACACACCTTCGCATAATACCATCCACTCCCTCTTTATATAAATGTGGGTCATCCCAAAAATAATGCCTCAAATCATAAAAGAATTTCCTTCTTTGCTGGGCTGTAAAAGTTGGAGGCAAATACTTTGAAACAATAAAGTTAGCATAATCAGCGTACCAAGGACTCGAACTTACCCCTATTGCAGCCAACTGTTCATTTGGAAAACTATCATTAATAGGCATAGGATCAAAAGCAATGTTTTCCAATCGGGATAAATTATCAGCAACAGGATTTTCAGCACCTTTCCTATCTACAATATGTAGATCAAACACTTGCAAAAGCAACACCCATCTAATAAGCCTATGCTTAACATCTTTCTTTGTCATAAGGTACTTAATAGCAACATGATCAGTATGAATGGTAACTTTTGAATCAACAATATAAGGTCAAACTTATCACAGGCAAAGACAACATCTAAGAACTCTTTTTCAGTAGCGGCATAATTCTTTTGAGCAGCGTCAAGAGTCTTACTAGCATAATGGATAACATTTAACTTTTTATCTATTCGTTGCCCAAGAACAATACCTATAGCAAAATCACTAGCATCACACATGATTTCAAAGGGTAAATTCCAATTAGGTGGTTGGACAATAGGAGCAGTAGTTAAAGCTTTCTTTAGAGTTTCAAAAGCTTCCTTACAATCATCATCAATAACAAAAGGTACATCTTTTTGGAGAAGATTAGTAAGGGATTTTGATATCTTGGAGAAATCTTTAATAAACCTTCTATAGAAACCAGCATGACCAAGGATACTACCTTTGACGTATCTAGGATAGGGCATTTTCTCAATTGCTTCAACTTTGGCTCTGTCAACTTCAATGCCTCTTTCAGAAATTTTATGTCCAAGGACAATTCCTTCATTAACCATGAAGTGACATTTCTCCCAATTAAGAACAAGATTAGTTTGTTCACACCTCTGCAAGACTTTATCAAGGTTGTGCAGACAATTATCACAAGAAGTTCCATAGACGGAAAAATCGTCCATGAATACTTCCACAATTTCCTCACAAAAACCATGAAAGATAGCAGACATGCATCTTTGAAAAGTAGCAAGAGCACTACTGAAAGGATCGTATGGGCCCCTAGAGGGGGGGGTGAATAGGTGCTACTCCAAATTTTACTCTTAATCAAATTAGGGTTCGACACAAAAGGTAAATTCTCTAGATTATGCAACTAAGGTGAGTTTACCTATATGTCAACTAGCACAGAACTATGCAAGAACTAGAGATGTAAAGTGCAGTAAAGATAGAGGTAACCAAAGTGGAGCGCTCGGAGACACAAGGATTCGTTTCCCATAGTTCCTTCCTTTTGAGGGGAAGTACGTCTACATTTGGAGAGGGGTGGTATCAAACCACCAACGCCACGAGAGGCCTCCCTTGTTCTCCGATGAACCTCACCCCAAAGGGTTCGATTCACCTCTTCCACTATAACGGCAACCTTCGAGGTGGAAGCCGACACCTTTACAACAAGTTCGAGGCACACATCCACAACCTAATTGGAGGCTCCCGAATACAAGCAAGCTGTCAAACAATCGAAGACAAGCTTGTAAGACCAAATCACAGGCTAGGGTTTCCAAGGAAACCCTAGAACAAGGGGCCCTCAAGTGAATGAGGGGGAAATGGAAATCTCTCTTGGTGAAGTAGTTGATCAAGGCCTCCTCCTTCGATTCTCCAAAGATCAATGACTTTGGATGGTTGAGTGAAGAGTTCTTGTGGATTTGGTGGCTCAAATGGTGATGCTTTACTTGAACTGGACGAGCAGCTTCCAAGGTAGAAGAAGGGGCCTATTTATAGCGCCCCTAGAATTAGAGCCGTTGGGAGCCACTTACACCGGACAGTCCGGCAAATACAAGCCGGACAGTCCGGCCCAGCCGGACACTCCGGGTGACACCTGCCGGATACTCCGGCCTCGCAAAGTTTCCGGCCTGTGTCCGCACCGAGTCCGGGAGGAGTCCGATAAGGCATTCTAAATGTCCAGGCAGATCGATAAGCCCCCAGGGCCGAACACTCCGGGGCAAACTCACCGGACACTCCGGCCAGAGAAGATTCTGGCCAGATTCCGGACCGTGTCCGCGAGGAGTCCGATATGGTGTTCTGACTGTCCAGGAAAGACGCTCACATCCCAGGGGCGGAAAGTCCGGACGGATCCAACCGGACAGTCCGGCCTAGAGTGGACACTCCGGTGAAGATCAGTCGGACAGTCTGGTTGGGACAGGTTTCTTAGCACAGACAGGATCCAGGGGAGCTCTTTTCCTTAATGCAACAACTCTCGACTATCTGATATCTCCTGCAACATTTAACAACAGATTAACCTATCCAAGTGTTGTCAATAAACATCAAAATAATAGGAAGGGCATAAATTCCCTTTCAATCTCCCCCTTTTTGGTGTTTGATGACAACCCAAGGATTTGCAAACATGATAGGTAATAAAATTCACAATAGGAGATATACAAAAAATAGTGAGGCTCCCCCTAGATGTGTGACCATTTTAGTTTTGCATTTTAAGACAATCACACACCCTAGGATCACATCCTCACTAGGTTTTGTAGCTAACAAGGTATGACATGATGATAACCACTAGAATGATAAGCTAGGCATAACAAAGTCATTAACAAAACCGGGTAAGCATGTCACAACACACAACTGAGTTCAACACAACATAGTACTCAAACAAGTAAAGTAAGATAGAGAACACGAGGCTTCAAAGAGGCAAATCGAAATAAACGTGAAGCATTCGTGTACCCATGCAAATCCAGTAGAAACCTAATAAAGGGGATGCTTCTCCCCCTTTGGCATCGAGACGCCAAAAAGGGAAAGGAGCATAACTAAAACATCCCCAAAGCCAACTCTAGCCACTGAAGTCGTAGTCGGCATCCTTCTCCTCATCCTCGTCCTCATCCTCATCGTCATCCTCACCCTGATGATCATCCTGAGTCGAGCTCTGGCCGTGAGGGTGAGAAGAAGAAGTCACATCCTCAAACATGGACCAATCCACACGACCCTAACTCTACTGACCGTAGGAAAGAGTGCCATCTGATGCCTGCTGCTGAGAGGGATTAACAACCATGGGCTGGTTGATCCGCTTGAGTTCCTTCATGACATTCCTGTTAGCCTTGTATGCCTCATACTGTCCATGGCGAATGTCAATGTTATGGCATAGGAGAAGCTTCTTCCACCAGGAGGCCTTGTTCACCTTCTTGTGTACTTCCTCCTTAGAGGTGGTGAAGCGATATGCATTGCTGGCACGCTTCATGCGAGGGCCACGGGTCACAGCCTCCGGTACCTCCTCATCATCACTGTCAGAATCATCTGCATCCATCACATCATCCTCAAATATGTCCTGAGCAGGGGGTAGCCACGAGGAGCCTTGGTGGTGGGGGTAGCCTTCCTCTATAGCTTGGCAGGAAGGTGTGGAACAAGATCAGTGAAGAGCAATGGAGTTGCTGGAGCCTGAGCAACAATGAGCTTCATCACATAGGGAGCAAACAGAGGGCACTTCTTGTCAGTGATGCACTTGTACAAGTCCTGATAGATGAAATCCATGACATCAATAGCACCACCTTGGTGGTCAGGACCATGAGTATACATAGAGTGAGCATGTGCCATAAGATTGATTTCTGCACCTCTCATCTCATCCTTGTTGCCTGCCTTGGGAGTGAGTGTATGGCGAAACATGCGAAGCAGAATGTTGTAGATGAGCTTGATGTTGATGGTTTGGCCAGCCACACCATTCTGAGAGTAGATTGGGGCCAACCTCTGCTTGTCATATGCCTGACCATGAACATGCATTCTGAGACCACTGGGAGCATTGGGATTGAAAGGCAATCCAAGAATCTGTGCAAATTGAGCCATGCTGGAGCAGCACCTAGTAGTGACAGAGATCCACTCAAGGGGAATATCCTTAGTGTCCCCAAATACCACTGTAGCATAGAACTGCTGGACCAACTCAACATTATAGTCTTATTTTACTCGAAAGATGGTGTGCAACCCCATTTTCTCTGTCACCCAAAGAGCATCCTCAAAGTACCTATGTGCTTGGAGCTTCTCGATATCCAACCACTGCATGGGGCACATAGCAGTCCTGAACCCACAAAACACCTCAGAGAAAAGTAGGGCTTGTTCATTTCTCCAGAAGCGATCATCATCCGACGTGCGAGGCAGAGAGTAGAACTGCTAGACTATCATCTCCACAAACTCCTCGGTACCCAAATCTGCCAGAGTGGTCAATGCTTCAAACTTCATGCGCTTGGCTTCATCTCTTTTCAGTTTTCTGACCTTTTCCTGTTTTGCTGCAACACGATCACGAGCAGCCTGTCTCACCATAGAAGGATCTACATGAACATCAAACTCTTCATCACGGAACCTGCGAGGATGTGCCTGCTTAGCAGCTCAAGGCCGGCGAGGACGAGAACCACCAGCATCCATGGTGTCCTTCACCGGAGGGGAATGGATCCCAGCGGCAAAGGGAAGAGAATGGCCGGCAGCAACGGCTGGATCTGGGGTGGAGGAGCCCTCCCGGTGGAGTCCTTGGTCGGGGGCAGCAGGCAGAGAGCAAGAGGGAGTCGGGGGGAAGAAGGAGGACTGAACCGTCCACTTCTCCCCGACCCCCTATTACGATTTGGAAACTGCCGGGGCCAGAGTGTCCGGGTGATATTCACCGGAGTGTCCGGCCCGGCCGGAATGTCCGGAGTGAATCAAGCAGAGAGTCCGGTCCGGCCGGATACTCCGGTTGGTTTAGGGCGGACAATCCGGCCTCCCCGTGACCAAAAACTCCAGTTTCAAGTAGTGGACAAATGTGTTGGCTAGAGGAGCATGTTTAGAGATGAGAAAAGGCCTGGGATTCAGATGATGTACTGTGAAGAACCAAGAAAACATGGATTTTCAAGAGAGTCAAATTAAGTTCCAAATCAAACGGACCAAGAACCAACTCTTCAATAAGAAGAGGGCGATGGCCGAGGCCATCATATAAGAGTTTGTGGCATGACACCGTGAAGAATTATCCTTGGGTTCATAGCCACTACTCATCAATGAAACTCACATATCACAAAATGATATTAATAGTATTGAATTTATTAATGTTGGCATTATGGGGAAGGGATGTCCAATGTATTAGGACCGCACTCCCCCTATCTCCATGCCTGCACCTACACCAAATATGGGTCAAGACATAGGTGAGTATGCAAGGTAATCAAGTCAAGCTCCTAGAATCCACGATATTTAGTTCATTCCTCAAATAACAAAATCTTGCTTCATCAAGTGGCTTCGTGAAAATGTCGGCAAGTTGGTCTTTGGTTGACACATATGATAGCTCAATATCACCTCGGGCAACATGATCTCTAATGAAGTGATGACGAATCTCAATATGCTTTGTCCTTGTATGATCCACTGGGTTATATGCAATCTTGATAGCACTTTCATTGTCACATAGAAGAGGCACTTTGTCACAATGGACACGGTATTCCTTTAAAGTTTGCCTCATCCATAGCAATTGTGTACAAGCACTAGTAGCTGCCACATACTCGGCTTCTGCGGTGGAAAGGGATATACAATTTTGCTTCTTAGAAGACCAACACACCAAGGACCTCCCAAGGAATTGGCAAGCCCCGGAGGTTGATTTTCTATCATCCTTGTCACCAGCCCAATCCGAATCTGTGTACCCACAAAGAGAGAAAGTTGAGCCCCTAGGATACCAAATACCATAGTTTGGGGTATGAACCAAATATCGAAAGATTCTCTTGACCGCCATCAAATGGCTTTCTTTAGGAGCCGCTTGATATCTTGCACACACTCCTACACTCAACACAATATCGGGTCTAGATGCACAAAGGTAAAGCAAAGAGCCAATCATGGATCGATATACCTTTTGATCCACATCTTTACCATTTGGATTTAGTTCAAGATGAGTCTTTGTTGCCATGGGAGTGGGAGCTCCATTTAGGTCTTTCATGTTGAATCTTTTGAGCATATCTTGAGTATACTTGGCTTGGTTGAAGAATTTTCCTCCTCTTACTTGCTTGATCTCAAAGCCAAGAAAAATCTCAATTCTCCCATCATAGACATCCTGAACCTGTCAGTCATAAGCTTTGAGAATTCATCATTAAAGGCTTTGTTAGATGAGCCAAAGATAATATCATCTACATAGATTTGGCATACAAAAAGTTCCCCATTGACCTTCTTAGTAAAAAGAGTGGGATCGATTTTCCCAACCTCAAACCCACGATCTAACAACAACTCTCTAAGGTGCTCATACCACGTGCGTGGGGCTTGTTTGAGCCCATAGAGTGCCTTATCGAGTTTGTAGACGTGGTTTGGGAAGTTGGGATCCTCAAACCCCGGGGGTTGTTTCACATATACCAACTCATGCAATGGACCATTAAGAAATGCACTTTCTACATCCATTTGTTGTAGTTTAAATTTATGATGAGCCGCATAAGCAAGAAGGATACGGATGGACTCAAGACGAGCCACAGGTGCATAAGTCTCTACATAATCAATGCCCTCAATTTGAGAGAACCCTTGTGCAACCAATCTTTCCTTGTTCCTTATCACAATTCCATGCTCATCTTGCTTGTTCTTGAAAATCCACTTGGTGCCTATGACATTGCGCCAATATTTTGGCTTCTCCACTAACTTCCATACTTTGTTTCTCTCAAAGTTGTTGAGCTCTTTGTGCATTGCATCCAACCAATCCGAATCTTCAAGAGCTTCCCATACTTTCTTTGGTTCCACCATGGAAATGTGTGCTTGGTGCTCACCAAAGTTCTTCAATTGTGCTCGAGTAGATATCCCTCTTCTTACATCTCCTACCACATTATCAAGAGTGTGGTCTCTTAATTCCAAAATTTTATCCATTCTAGCTTGGCGACGAGTTTCGATTTCCTTGTTGTTTCTTGTGGGAATCACTTCATCATATTGGTCCTCGTCATGACCATCAACTTGACCTTGATCATCATTGGAGATATCCTCTTCTACAGGAGGCAGAGATTGACCTTGGCCTTGATTAAGCCCTCGACTGGCTAGGTATTCGGCTGTTCTTATGGCAGTTTGTACAGATCTTCCTTGTGTAATGGCCTTAGCACCACTGGACATTCTAGCAAACGGAGACTCAATCACTTCTTGGTTAGAGGCATCTTCTTGATCAGTGGGTTGAGGGTCCACAACTTGTTCTTGGTGTGGATCATTGTCCCCTTCGATCGAAGCTTGTGATTTTGTGAAGATGAGGGCTCCACTTGAGTAGAGCATAGTTCTTCTCGATCTGCCATAAGGGGTTCCTCAATAGGATGGATGAAGCCTGCACCCATTCTTCCTATGGCTTCCTGAGGCATTTCATCATCTACATCACAAACATCAACACGTCCCGCTTGGGGACCATCATATTCTTCAAACACCACACTACAAGATTCTATGACAACTCCAGAGAGCATGCTATGGACTCTATAAGTGTGGGATTCGAGACCATAACCAACAAAAATACCCTCTAATGCTTTGGAATCAAACTTGGACAAACGAA
The DNA here is from genome assembly GCA_023614405.1 of Avena insularis. Lineage (NCBI taxonomy): Eukaryota > Viridiplantae > Streptophyta > Magnoliopsida > Poales > Poaceae > Avena > Avena insularis. The sequence continues at coordinate 146,215,911 of CM042690.1, read as the reverse complement.
TACCCTTAATACGATAGAAGCACTTACAACCGAACACCCGAAAGTATGAGACGTTGGGCTTGTTACCGGTAAGTATCTCATAAGGGGTCTTGACCAATTCTTTGCGGAGGTAGAGACGATTTGAAGCATGGCATGCGGTGGAGATGGCTTTAGCCCAAAAATTGCATGGAGACTTAAACTCCGCCAACATGGTCCTTGCCATATCAATAAGAGTCTGGTGCTTCCTCTCAGCTACACCATTTTGTTGAGGGGTATATGCAGCAGAATATTGATGTTTTATTCCCTCATCACTAAGAAATCCATTCAATGTGTAGTTCTTGAATTCGGTACCGTTGTCACTTCTTATTGTCAAAATCAGGACATTGTGTTGGCATTGAGCCATGTTGATGAAGTCAATGAAGTTCTCTTGGGTCTCACTTTTTAGCTTGAAGAAATATACCCAAGTGTATCTTGAGTAGTCATCAACAATTATCAGACAATATTTCTTCCCACCAAGGCTTGCATGAGAGGGAGGTCCAAAGAGATCCACATGAAGGAGCTCCAAGATCCTCTTTGACTTGATGTAGTTCTTTGGCTTGTGGGGAGAGTCATGCATTTTTCCTTCTACACATGCCCTGCAAACACGATCTTTGGCAAAGCAAACATTTTCTTTTAGTCCAACAATATGACCATCCTTGTGAAGGCTTTGCAAAGTTCTCATGTTGACATGGGCTAGGCGGCGATGCCATAGCCAACCCACGTCGGCTTTTTCGAATAGGCACATCGGACTTGTTGTGGTTTTCCTCGAGAAGTCCACCACATACAAGTCATCTTCGACGTACCCAACAAAAGCAACCTTTAGAGACTTGCTCCACAAGAGGATCACAATATCAAAATCAATAAAGACGGCAAAACCCATCTTTCCTAGAGCACAGACTGAAAGTAAATTATACCCAAGGGTCTCAACAAGCATGACGTCCACGAGAGTGATATCGTGTGCAACCACAACTTTGCCGAAACCCATTACCTTAGATTTTGACTTGTCGGCATATGTAACGGATATTTGATCAACATTTGGTCTCAATTCCTTGACACTAGACGCGCTTCCGGTCATATGACTTGTGCATCCACTATCAAGCACCCATTTTGACCCTCCAGAAGCATAGGTCTACAAAAGATCAAACTAGTTCTTAGGTACCCATTTTTCAGTGGGTCCTCTTGTGTTAGCAACAAGGGTCTTGGGAACCCAAATAGACCATGCAATATAACCATCAAAAGGGCCAACATATTTTGCATACACATCACCATAATAATCACGCATTAAGACATAGTGAGGGTTAGCACTTCCCTCACAGTCATCATGAGACATAGTTTTTCCACTTGTGGTCTTACTTCCCACAATGACCTTGTTCTTTTCTTGGGCGGACTTGGCCTTCTTCTTCTTGTTGTTCTTATTGTTCTTGGCGATAGAGACAAAGCCAATGCCCCCTTTTTCACCATTTGACCTTTGCTTGTTTAAGAGATCATCAATAGACTTGTTTCCTTTGGGAAAGGAGGTCTTAGCTAGCTTCTTCTTCAACCTAGCATGTTCTTCAAGAGTATTTGTACAACTAGAAGGAATGAATGTACTAGGTGAGGGATTATTGATCAATTGAGTTTGAAGCTTTTCATGAGAATTTGTGAGAGACAATAGTTCACTTTCCAAGGCCTTGTGAGCCTTGTCAAGTGTCCTAAAATCCTCGACAAGTTTTCCATGAACAACACCAAACTCAATCTTATCCTTTTTAGCCTTTTTGTATTTAGTAATAGCATGATCACGTTCCTGGATGAGTTTATTAATAATGAGATCATTAGCACCATCAAGGCCCTCTAGTTTGGTTTCAAGGGATATTCTAGTTTCTTGTTCTTCTTCTAGAGCATTATTAAGAGCTTCTATCTCAATCATGTGCTCTCTTCCTAATTGACATCTCTCATCTAGAAGTTCTTGTGTGTGTGAAAGTTGATTTAAGAGGTCCACAACATGTTTCTTGTGTTCCCCTTGCAAGTTATTCATGAACACATAAAAATCAACTAGTTCCTTTTTGACCTCAAGAGATAACTCATCATCAAAATCATCATTGATTAAAGAAGTGGAGTGTGATGATGATAATACCTCCGTTCCTCTTGCCATAAGACAAGTGACGTTCTTGTTGGAGAGGTTCTCATTTGGAGAGTCGAAGAGTGAGAATGAAGGAGTAGAGGTGGTGGCAAGAGCCACCACACCATTTGGTGTATCCTCATCTTCCTCTTCTTCATCATCATCAGAGGAGAACTCTTTAGGTGTGATCAAAGAAATTTCTCCCGGCTTCTTGTTGGTTGAGTTCCTCTTGACAAAAGGTTTCTTGTAGGGAGCTTTGGAGGTCTTCTTCAACACAAGTTTACCACCATGATCTTCTCTTTTCTCATAGGGACAAGCTACAACGAAGTGATAGCGGTCACCACAGTTGAAGCACGTTCTCAACTTGGAACCACTATATCTTCTTCCATTGGTGTTGTTTCTTCGTTGCATTTCCATCTTGGCTTTGGCGGGATCTTTCCAAAATTTTCTTGCATAGAAGGCCATGTATTCACCATGAGCTACCTTGACATCTTCGGGGTGGCTCATTGAAAGTCCCTCATCACTTCCTTCATCTTCATCATATTCCATAACCTTGGCCTTCAAGGCAAGATTAACACCGCTATTCATTCCAATGGCACGAGCGCGAGCGTCTTTGGCATTCTTGGCAGCGACCTTGAAGGCGGCCATCTCTTGCATCACTTCATTGGAGGTCATGAGATGGTAATTATGTCTTCCTTGGAGACTCTTCAAGTCAGTAGGCTCAAAAGGCATGAGTGCACTCACATACTTCCTCTTGATCCAAGCATCATCAATGTGAGAGGCACCAACATTCCTAAAGGCGGTGGCTGTGGATTTGAGTCTTCGGTACATGTCTTCATGATCCTCACCATCCTTCATGAAGAACCCTTCGGCCTCATTGCTTAAGGCATCATATCTATTTCTTCTCATACTCTCGTTGCCAACAAACAAGTCAATGAGAGCATCCCAAGCTTCCTTGGCGGTGTTGTAATGCTCAATGTGGGGAAAATCCTTTGGCCCTACACCAAGTTGAATCATGTGCAAGGCAATGATTGAGTTGGCTATTGACCACTTCTCTTCTAGTCAAGTTGGTTGGATCCTCAATTTTTAGTCCTTCTTCAATAATGTTCCACAAATCAATGCAAGAGCTGCGCACATGAGATTTCATTAAAACTTGCCATTGAGAAAAGGAATGTGCAGATAACTTAGATGGGTCTCCTCTATTATTTATATGTGGATGTGGGATAGGAGGGTCGGGAGAGTACCATCCGGGGACCGCATGGAACTCTTCTTTCCCATCACCCTTTTTGGTGGTGGAGTTAGTGGAATTATGTTCATCCCCCGCCACCTCCTCCAAGGGCTTAGCCTTTGGGTTAGGTGGTGTTTCCTCTGGAGAGGGAGGAGGTGAGGTTTGCTTGTCCTTAACAAGTTGCTCAACGAGTTGACGCAATTGTTGGATCTCGTTGCCCAAGGTAGATCTCAAGCTTGTTTCCAACTTCTTGAGATCTACCATGGTCACCGAATGGCTATCCTCACTTTCTCCTTCCCCGGTGGTGGCCATAATCTCTTAGGCGGTTAAGCCCGAATAAAGAGCCGAGGCTCTGATACCAATTGAAAGGATCGTATGGGAACCTAGAGGGGGGGTGAATAGGTGCTACTCCAAATTTTACTCTTAATCAAATTAGGGTTCGACACAAAAGGTAAATTCTCTAGATTATGCAACTAAGGTGAATTTACCTATATGTCAACTAGCACAGAACTATGCAAGAACTAGAGATGTAAAGTGCAGTAAAGGATAGAGGTAACCAGAGTGGAGCGCTCGGAGACACAAGGATTTGTTTCCCGTAGTTCCTTCCTTTTGAGGGGAAGTATGTCTACGTTTGGAGAGGGGGTGGTATCAAACCACCAACGCCACGAGAGGCCTCCCTTGTTCTCCGATGAACCTCACCCCAAAGGGTTCGATTCACCTCTTCCACTATAACGGCAACCTTCGAGGTGGAAGCCGGCACCTTTACAACAAGTTCGAGGCACACATCCACAACCTAATTGGAGGCTCCCGAATACAAGCAAGCTGTCAAACAATCAAAGACAAGCTTGTAAGACCAAATCACAAGCTAGGGTTTCCAAGGAAACCCTAGAACAAGGGGCCCTCAAGTGAATGAGGGGGAAATGGAAATCTCTCTTAGTGAAGTAGTAGATCAAGGCCTCCTCCTTCGATTATCCAAAGATCAACGACTTTGGGTTGAGTGAAGAGTTCTTGTGGATTTGGTGGCTCAAATGGTGATGCTTTACTTGAACTGGACGAGCAGCTTCCAAGGTAGAAGAAGGGGCCTATTTATAGGGCCCCTGGAATTAGAGCCGTTGGGAGCCACTTACACCGGACAGTCCGGCAAATACAAGTCGGACAGTCCGGCCCAGCCGGACACTCCGGGTGACACCCACCGGATATTCCGGCCTCGCAAAGTTTCCGGCCTGTGTCCGCACCGAGTCCGGGAGGAGTCCGATAAGGCATTCTGAATGTCCAGGCAGATCGATAAGCCCCCAGGGCCGGACACTCCGGGGCAAACTCACCGGACACTCCGGCCAGAGAAGATTCCGGCCAGATTCCGGACAGTGTCCGCGAGGAGTCCGATATGGTGTTCTGACTGTCCAGGAAAGATGCTCACATCCCAGGGGCAGAAATTCTGGACGGATCCAACCGGACAGTCCGGCCTGGAGCGGACACTCCGGTGAAGATCAGCCGGACAGTCCGGTTGGGACAGGTTTCTTAGCACAAACAGGATCCAGGGGAGCTCTTTTCCTTAAGGCAGCAACTCTCGACTATCTGATATCTCCTGCAACATTTAACAACAGATTAACCTATCCAAGTGTTGTCAATAAACATCAAAATAATAGGAAGGGCATAAATGCCCTTTCAACTACACAAACCAAAAGGCATATGCCTATAAGCATAGGTTCCATAAGGGCACGTAAACGTAGTTTTTTCTTGATCTTGTTATTTAACAACAATTTGAGAGAACCCAGAGTATCCATCAAGAAAGCAAAAATGAGTCTTTTTAGACAACATTTCTAACATTTGATCAATAAAAGGCAATGGGTAATGATCTTTCTTAGTAACTTTGTTAACCTTTCTGAAGTCAATGCACATCCTATAACCAACTACTACTCTTTGGGGGATAAGCTCATTATTCTCATTAGGCACAACAGTAATTCCTCCTTTCTTAGGGACATAATGAACATGACTAACCCATTCACTATCAGCAATAGGATAAATAATACCAGCATCAAGGAGTTTTAATACCTCATTCTTACCACTTCCTTCATCTTAGGATTTAAACGACGTTGATGTTCTACCACTGGTTTTGCATCGGGTCCTATATTGATAGCGTGCTGACATATAGTAGGAGAAATCCCCTTTAAATCATCAAGGGTATAGCCCATAGCTCCTCGGTGTTTCTTCAATACTTCCAATAATCTTTCCTTTTCCTTTCCTGAAAATTTAGAACCATCGATGTTAGCATATTTAAGATCGTTAGGTAAAGGTTTCAGATTGAAATCCGGATCCTTTTTAGGTGGTAATGTGGTACCCAAATCTTCCACGGTTAAGTTATGCTTAAGCATCTTGGGTTGACGACGGAGAATCTCATCAATCTCATTTCTTTCTTCCATGAAGGTCTCGCTTTCGTGGTCTTCCATAGATTGCCGCAAAGCATTGTTAGGAGCAAGAGAAATAAAAGCAAGTTGTTCAACTCTAAAATCCTCATTAGGAAGTTAATTTTCATAAGGAACATTAGCAAATTTCAAAAAATTAAACTCATAAGATTCTCCATCAAATTTAGTTAAAATTTTCTCCCTCTTACAGTCTATAATGGCTCCACGGGTGTTCAAGAAAGGTCTACCAAAAATGATAGGATAGGTTTTACTAGCAGCTGAACCAAGTACTAGAAAATCAGCAGGATATTTAATCTTACCACAAAGAACTTCCACATCTCTTACAATACCAATTGGAGAGATGGTCTCTCTATTGGCAAGGTGAATAACCACATCAATTTCTTCTAGTTCGAAGTGACCAATTTCATGCATAATTTCTTTGTAAATCTCATAAGGAATAGCACTTGAACTTGCACCAATGTCACATAAACCATAATAGCAATGATCACCAATTCTAATGGAAAGCACAGGGACACTGGCTTTTCTAGTTCTATTAGGATGTGAGACAATATTAGAGGCATCCTCACAGAAGATAATGTGTCTAGTTTCTACACTTTTAGTGACACGGTCTTTCACAATTGCTACTGCAGGTTCAATGTTTATTTGTTCATCAGGCTTTCCAGCTCTCTTTGTACTTTTGTTAATTACACTAGTTATCATAGAATGCTCCTTTACCTTATCCGGGAAAGGTATTTTCTCGATATAAGGTTCAGGTAAAATACGATCAATAGTACAAACTTCAGTACTTCTAGCAGGAAAATAATCAACAATATCTTTATATGGTGCATGATACTTGTTCCATTCTCTTTTTGGAATTTCAATATAAGAGGAAAAAGCCTTAAAACAATTTGCAATAACTTGAGAATCAAGACCATAAGCATTACTAATATTATGAAAGTCATCAGTTCCCATAAAAGATTTAATGCATTCATAATCATAATTTATACCTAACTTTCTTGCTTTAGCATTTTCTTGAATATGGTCTAGAAGATCCCATTTCACTTCTTCTTTCATGCATGTAAATGATCTAGCACAAGAAGCATCCAATAGATCCTTATCATGAAGAGAAAGCCTTGCATAAAAGTTATTGATAATAATATTGTTGGAGAGCTCATGAATAGGGCATTTGAGCATTAGTAACTTCAATCTCCCCCAAGCTTGAGTTGTACTCTCTCCATCACGAGGCCAAAAGTTGTATATTTGATTCCGATCTTTATGAATCTCACTAGGAGGATAAAATTTTGAATAGAAGAGGGGTACAACTTCCTCCCATTCAAGAGATTAGCCATTCTTAAGCAGCTTGTACCATTCCTCAGCTCTTCCTTTCAGTGATAATGAGAATAACTTTTTCTTGACTTGATCTGTTGTAATACCTGCACACTTGAACAACCTACATAATTCATGTATAAAGAGAAAATCATCACCGGGATGGACAATTCCATCTCCAAAATAGTAGTTATCCATAACACGATCAACAATTCTTGTAGGTATCTTAAAAGTATCATTTTCAGCAGGTGGAGGTTCATCTACTACCTTAGCAGGGGTAGTAGCATTACAAAATAAGAAACTAAGTGAATTATCCATATTGAAATAAAGTAACTAACAGAAATAAACAATACGCACAGTAGAAGTTTCCTTTACCAGTTCCACTCTCCAATAGCGCTTCACTCTCCGGCAACGGCGCCAGAAAATAGTCTTGATGACCCACAAGTATAGGGGGTGTATCGCAGTATTTTCGATAAGTAAGAGTGTCGAACCCAACGAGGAGAAGAAGGTGCTAGCGAGTGGCTAGGAGCAGGAATTCTCTGTAAATACTTAGCAAACGGATTTTTAGGGTTTTTTGATAATGCAAGTAAATAAAGTACGAGTAAATAAAAGACAATAAGAATAAATGCAGCAAGTGGCCCAATCCTTTCTTTAGCAAAGCACAAGCCGGTTGTATTACTTAAGATGACCAAACGTTCTCGAGGACACATGGGAATATTGTCAAGTGCTTTTGCTTCATATAGTTGATTAATCTTCTTTAGTTTGCTAAGTGTTGTGTGGGTGAACCTGTGCTAATGTACCGACCTTCCTAGGAAAAATACATACTTGTGATTAAACCCCTTACAAGCATCCACAACTATAGGAAAGTAATTAAGATAGAAACCTAACCACAGTCTTAAACTTTGAGATCCTACACTCCCTTGTGCAAAGGTTTCCTAACGGGGGTTCAGGTTTCTGTCACTCCGGCAACCCTTACGATTAGTAGCCAAATACACAATGCATTTCCCTAGGCCCATAAAGGTGAAGTATCATGTAGTCGACGTTCACATGCCACCACTAGAAGAATAACACCACAACTTAAATATCAAACTATTGAATCTTTCTCAACATAATTCCACTACTAACAACATGAATTCTCCCATGTCCACAAGAACTAAACGAACTACTCACGAGACATCATATAGATCAAGATCAGAGATGAAATAATGATAAGTAATAATCTGAACATGAATGATAATTCAAGGGTTCCACTCAATAGCATCAACTACAACAAGTAATCAACACCAGGAAAGTTTCCCCTAAGAACTATGCAAGATTCAACCCAATTGTTACAAAGGTATGGAGTGGTGATGATGATGATCCCGATGAAGTCCAGCTTGATGACGGTGTCAATGGCGACGATCTCCCCTCTCCGCGAAGGAATTTCCTCGGCAGATTTCTGCCTGCCAGAGACCTCTTTCTCTCTCTATAGTTTTCCGCCCCGTAGAGGCGGCGGAATCTTTCCGTGGTTGCTCCCCGAGTCTTAGGGTTTCGAGGCGATTATATACGCCAAAGGGCGATGTCAGAGGTGGGCCAGGGTGGCCACACCACCTGGTGGCGCGGCCAGGGATGGCCCGCGCCAGGGGGTGGTGTGGGCCTCCTGTGGCCCATCTCCACTTCCCCTTCTGGCTTCCTTTGTCTTCTGGAAAAATAGGATTTTCCATATATTTTTCGGGATTTTCTGATCTTCGCGAATTTCACCTCCAAACAGTGTCTTTTCCATCAGAATCCTGACTTCAGCGGTCCATCCTCCAAAATTCATCAACCATGCAAAAATAGATGAAATAACATAAGTATCATCTGTTAATATGAAATATATCAATGAATAACAGTAAATTATGATATAGAATAGTGATGCAAAATGGACGTATCACTTCTCCCCATGCAAGTTCTTGCATACAAGTTGGATCAAAACAAGCAATGAAGAACGGGATGCATGATATGCATCTATTAAAACATCTTACAAAAAATAGATTCCAATCTCAAATATCAAATCATAGACCGGCCATGGTGGAGATCCGCTCGGGGGACAGCCTGGCCCAGGCGGGGTCGGGCCCGTCCCTTGCTACTAGCTGGCAGCAAGTGGTGGCCAGGACTACATCACGCAGGAGTTCACGTCATGGCGTTGACGCCTTTGGGACATCATCTACGGAAGAGGACTCCCTGGTCCAGGCCATGCGAAGGAAGGCAGAGAAGAACCTTGACTCACAGGGTATAGTGAACTCTTCAAAATCCTTCCTTTCTTTTTCCAACACATCTATTGCTGATAAGATGGCAAATGTTGGTGTAAGTATGGATAGATCTGTAAATGAAGTTAATTTGTCTACTTCTATTTTGAGACATATGGAGGTTGAACATTTAATGGTTACTCCTAAGGTTTCTGTTGTTCTTGATGCTTCATCGATGGAGGAGGAGGAGTTGCATGTCACAACAGATGGTCAACTCCTATCTCACTTAGTTGGTGAAGTATCAGAGGTGGGCTTCGATGAGACTAGGCTGGGTTCATTATTTGAGCTTACAGCTTTCGGCCGAAAATCGAAGAGCCACAAATCTCGCAAGAGGTCCCATGTATCCAAATCTCTTATTGTTTCTCAATAAATGGCATGTTTTCAAATAGCAGAGGTCTTTGCGACTTGGCTAAACATTTGTTCTTTTCTGATTGTGTGAGAGATCATAAGTTGGATTTTTTGGTTATCTTTGAGACTGGTAGACGTGAATTCTCACAAGCTCAACTCAATCGCCTTTCTGGTGGAGTGGACTTTAGGTGGGTATCACGTCCGCCGCATGGTCGATTCGGGAGGATCCTGTTATGCGTTAGAGATGAGACTATGGAAGTCTTAGCTAGTTCGGCTGTAGATTTTTTTATAAAACTCCATATTCGTAACAAGGCTGATGATTTCATATGGTCTCTAGTCGCTGTTTACGGGGCTGCCCATGATGTTTATAAGGCTAACTTTTTACGTGAGTTGGTTAATCTGGCTAAGGACAATCCGTATCATATTCTTATAGGCGGAGATTTTAACTTGCTAAGATTCCCTCTTGAGAAAATTCGGGGACGTTTCGACGAACATTGGCCTTTCATGTTCAATGCTCTTTTCATGTTCAACTAGGGCGAGTTGTTAATGGTTTATTAAAATTTCTTTTATAATACATAAAATTGAACAATTCGAGACGACCAATAAAACTCTCACATAATAATTTAGAGTGTCATTTAAAATTAGTGGTTTTTATTATTATAGTTTTAATTTTATGAAGATTACTAATAACCCGATAACATGAGATTAATGGTATTTTATTGAATTTAGCTATCACAATTTATATGCATCAAATTACCACTTAATTGAGCTTATATTAGTTATTGTTTGATGGTGAACATGTTATATATGTTTTTAAAATTTTAGGGATTGAATATTTGTTTAGATTGTTTTGATTTTGTATTCTATGTACTATACTTATGCGGATTGTGCATTATCTTACTTTGGGATTGAGTGTTTTAGACAAATAAACAATAGTATATCTTTGATTCATCCTGTTCCCACACACATCCCTATTTTGTACACTTTCTCATCATTTCACTTCACATTCTTTGTCAACCTCTGGTCTCCAAATCTAATTGCCTCCGCCTCCAAGAATCCACCAAAATTAGACCGCAATTGTTCTTTGTTGCCTAGGATTGTATATATAGCCTACTAATGGAGCATTATATACTGATGTTGGAGGACCACGACAAACGTTAGATTTGAGGATGGCTAGGCACCTTTAGTTCGACCAAGTGGGAAAGGTTGGCAAAGCATGTTGGAGCTTATGGATGGTGGTGTGTCGTCAGTTTAATTGGAGAATAATAGAAGCATGGAGCCTAATGTTTTTGGAATCATCGAGGACATCGCCATGAATTGGTATTGGCCTATCCTTTCTTAGTTTAATTTGTTTATAATGTTTAGTTTTGCAATTAAGTATGAATACACCATCTTGTGACATCACATGATGCTGTTTTCTCTCTTTTCCCTTTCATGCTTATTTTATCCTATCTCCGTCTTAGGTCCATATGATGTTCCTAGGTTTAGATATCTACATTCGCATCGCATTAGCAAGCCTATATAAAAAAATTATGTTGGACATATCACTGAGTCATTCTCTGTCAGATACTTAGATTCCTACCTGTAGGATTCCAGTATTACTGAGATTAATCAAATCTAGAATATGTATGGGTGTCATCGTAAGAAACCACAAGCTTACCAAATTGCATCATCATGAAAGGAAGAAATCGTGTTTAAAGATTCATCCTGCCATGTGGTACACAACAACCTTGAAGCATAAATGAATCATTTATTTGAACTAAAAAATATTGCACAAACTACATAAATATGTGTCTTTATATTTCTTTGAAAGATTAGTAGAATCATCAAGTGGAAGTAGTATATAATAATGTGTCCCTTTGTCATACTTTTAGAAATTCTCTTTATAGACTATGTTCGTGAAAACATCTTCCTCCTATCCTCGTCATTCACCATTATCTGTAGCGCTTCCATTCTTGTTGTTGAAAATGCTCCATGTAGGTAGATATATTCCTACCATATGTAGAGATTACCCATGACTTTTGTTGATTTTCATAGCAAAGCACACCGAAATAGGATAGAAGGAATGGCCACATTGATTCTATTTGTGACATTATTAATATCAGAATATATACCTTTTCTCCCACACCGATAAAAACCATGTATGCCAGATTCCTAAAGCAACCAACTCCAAAATCAATAAAGCAGATAGAATCGAGAGTGAGGAGTTAGTCTAGGTTAGAAGGTAAACACTTCCGATCCATATATTTCCTAATGTTAGAAAAATGTAAAAGACTATTTTTTACATGGAGACAAATATATTCAATCAAACCATTCACTACTTGAAATAAATAATAGTATAACTCACTTTTCTGCCATGCTTTGCTTATCTCGAAACTTGTGACCTTCTTTCCTTTCGTCCGAGGTTGATCCTTTGCTTGTCTCTTGATAAAGAGATATGTCCGATTAACTTATTCCACCAATCTTAAAACACAGATTTTTGTAGATTTACGTGTATCTATACAATAAATGTGTCTAGATACATATATATCTAGATAAATCTACGCCAATTAATTTGGATGGAGGGAGTACTACGCGCCAAATTGATAAATCATATACTCAGTTTGTTGAGATTAGCTATATGGACAACAACTACATTGTCTGTTGTAGCACTATAATTAAATTATTGACAAAGGTGCGCTATATTTATCTTTTTTAGAGACTGTGTATGAGAGCTTATTCTCATTTTTGTTTAATCATTGGAAAAAAGCACGACATATTTATATGTTAGACCTCTTATTATAAATCTCAAGTCAGTAACTCGGTATCAATCGAGAATCCTAGTACTATAGTGTTTTCATTTCACAAGCTATCATAAATAGAATGATTAATTCTGAATAACCAATACACAAAATATTCAAATTAATGTATAAGAATGAATCCTCCTGTGACCCACTCATGAGCAGCAAAAACACAAATTGTTGGGTGGCGAGGATACCTAGGCTTCATCGGAGACATTCATGCTGGAAACGATCTCTGATATTGGCACCATAGGCAATAGGGAAGGGACATTGGAGGGGGCGAAGGCCTACCTGATCTGGTATCTCTGGTCACAGATCCACAAAATTATAGATAAATATGAAAATCAAGCGAGACTAATCATCACGATGCAATAGTGATTACAAATTTTACTTAGCAATCGTTGGATATGTGCCTGAAGGAGTCGTGTCTACAGACTATGTCTGGTGGTGATTTGTAGTTCCATCAATTTTTTTTTTGAGAGAAGTAGTTCCACCAATTTGCGAATGGAGTCGTGCAGGTGGCCAACCAAAGTCTAAATCGGAGAGGTTGGCGGCGACCAACCTGATAGCTGCGAGCATGGGATTTAATTTTTTACCAAGGGTGTAAGCGAGATTGGTTTAGGTAATATTTCATAATTTTGATGCAATAACGGTATGCCCAACATGATAATTAATGACCGGATGTTTTGCTTGTTGTGGAATTTTTAGAGTAGATATGCATTCCCTTGTTTGCTATTGCGCACTAAGATCCATAGGTGTGTAAATTATGAGTGGAAAGAAAATGGAAGATAAGTATATGAACGAAAATGTAAAATAGAAATATAGTTTCATTGCATTGGCTCTTAAAACAGTGATTGTTTGCATGTGTTTCGAACAGTCTGTTTGAGTTTTTATATATGTTTGAACAGCCTATGACGTGTTCTAGTTGATTTAATTCTTGTCTAGTTGGATGAATGGTTTTGTTGCCATGGTTAGTGGTGTCAGGTGAAGTAAATTTTTCTTCAGGCAATTTTTTTTGCTGACATAGAGTCGGTAAGTACAATGAAAATAGCAGAATTATTACCACTTTCTTGACTTGTCAAGTCAAATACCTTATTTGTGGTTACAACTACTTGTTGATGTATATTGGCATGGAGAAAGGTGTGCCCGCAAATATTGTTGATCATCTTATTTATGTGTCAATAAGATATGTAACCTCAGGAGGAGGCAGAGCATACCCTTTCATATGTTAGCGAGAAGAATGTACCCAGCTGTGAAATAATGCTTTCCCTGCCAACTATGTCTGTTCCATGTGTTGGCCGCCGCAATGCACCGGCGTTGATCTCAATTCCTCACTTTGTTCTACACCGTGTTGACAGCGTAGGCTAGAGGCAAGCGCATAGTGATGAGCAATGAAGACGCACATGAATAGACAACAAACCCTGCTCTAGTGAATTGATTTATTAATCGAAAGTAATTAGTGGCACCGTGATCAAGTAATCCCTAGGAGAGGGCAACAACAAATCTGATCCTAAATTACATGGGGCTTATTTGTTTCATGAGCGCATACTCACAGCAGGGACAGATGCATATCTCTTGCTTTAAATTATTGATGTCGATGCTGATGGTGAAAAAAGTCTAAGATTGTAAGTTGTACCGCAGACATATGCAGGAGCTTTCAAAGAAAATATGCATATAATGTAACAGTATGTACCTAGCTATGGGTTAGACGGCGCAAATCTTTTATCCGAGCAAATTCGATCGATCTTCCATGATGCATCTGAACTCATGATCTAGTGTGTGCATGGGGCAATTAAGTTTGAAACCTAAACCGCTAAAGCGCATGCACCTGGAATCCTATCCTAGAGTAGGTCGGCTAGCGAGGGCCTCCACCTGGTATGGGGCGTGCTCTCAGATTTGTCTAAATTCAGGTATATCTAAGTTTTAGTGCTACATACATTCAAATCTAGACATATCTGAAAATATTAATTTGGATCAGACGGGTATATAGTTCAGAAAAAAGAACAAATTCTTTGCATTGTACACAAGCGTTAAAATCTTGGTCCTATATGCACCAAGCTAGCTAAAACCTTTTGAAAATATTATCATAAAATTGGCCGATCTAGTCTACGATCAGACACGCGAGTTACCTGCCTCTTTTTTAGTCGCTGGAGACTTCTCGTGGAAGGAAGTTTCCCTGATTTCCAATCAGATTGGATGTCATGCCCGAGAGGAAGTCATGATTACATGGCATGCGGGGACAAAGAAAGGAGCGGCCGAGAGTACATGAGGAGATTGATAAAGATCGATCTCGGGTTTTTTCTTTCTACTGGGAACACCGATCTCATCTATTAGGTACTTTCTCCGATCCAAATTAATTGATTCGAATTTGTCTAGGTTCGGATGTATCTAGCACTAAAACATGTCTAGATACGTCCGAATCTAGACAAATCGAAGTCAATTAATTTAGATTAGAGGGAGTATTTTTTTTGAGATGGAACAACTTTATTCCATTAAGTAACCAGCGCAGCAGACATGTCGTCCACCGAGACACTAACCAGGTTTGGTAGTGATTCAGGCCATAAACACCTGAAACATGTCAGGTAGATGCAATATGTAAGAGGCATGTGAGAAATTATGCAGGGCATTGGTGGATAATTTTTCTAAAATTAAGTGTCGGTAGGTTTTTTTAGATCCATTGGCTGCCATCAGCTAGTTAATTAAATTGATGGTCAGATGTTCCTGATTTTTGTGGGATTTTCTAGACTATTTCTCTATTTTCTGGTTGCCCGTCATGTATTTTTAATATATAATAGAATAGATAATAGATGCTGTCATAGACAGTTTGGACTTACGAGAGGTTACAATGTTAGGAAGACAGTTCACCTGGGATAATAGTCTTTCGGAGCCTACATTTGAAAAACTGGATAGAATGCTTATGGATACTGAATGAGAAGAAAAATTCTATATGGTAAATGTTCGTGCTCTAGAGCGTATTGAGGCTTTGTCGGATCATGCTCCATTACTATTAACTGTTGGAACGCCACCACATAAATCCAAACATAGTTTCAAATTTGAAGTTGGATGGATGGATCGTGATGGTTTTCATGACTTGGTGAAGGCTATTTGGAAGAAATCTGTTAGTGGTCAAACGCCTATACAACGATGGAATAACAAAATGCGTGCTTTACGTAAATTTCTTCGTGGTTGGGCTAGATATACTGCTGGAATCTTTAAAAAAGAGAAAATACACCTTTCATCTATTATTAACGATTTAGAGGCTTCTGTGGAAGTCAGGCTTTTATCTGCACAAGAGATTGAGCTTAAAAACCAATCGAATGCAGAAATTACCAGACTACTCCGTGAGGAGGAACTCAAATGGTATCAACGCTCTAAATCGAAATTCATTCTTGAAGGTGATGTGAATACAAGATACTTTCATATTGTGGCCAATGGCAAGCATAAAAAGAAACTTATTCACTCCCTAATTCAGGATAAAGGTATGATTAAGGGTCAGGAGCAACTAAAATCTTATATTACTAGTTATTATAAATCTTTGTTTGGGGTACCGCCAGAAAATTCATTCTCGTTGGATGAGTCCCAAACAGCGGATATTCCACAGGTTTTTGTTTAAGAAAACAACTTTCTATCCGATCCTTACGGAGGAGGAGGTCAAAAAAGCCATTTTCCAAATGGAACATAACGAAGCACCAGGGCCTGATGGATTTCCAGCATAATTTTATTAAAAGTTCTGGGAAGTTATCAAGAAAGACCTGATGCATTTGTTTGAGTTTTTGCATGCAAATCGGTTAGACCTTTTTATAATCAATTTTGGCAACATAATTTTACTTCAAGGTTAATAATGCAGAACTTATACAACAATATCGTACAATCTGCCTTCTTAATGTTAGTTTTAATTTTTTTTACAAAAATTGCTACAATTAGACTAAATTCTGTTGCTGATCATGTTGTACGCCCATCTCAAACTGCTTTCATGCAAGGAAGAAACATCCTGGATGGTGTAGTAATCATGCATAAAACAATCTATGAACAACACTCAAAGAAATTAAATGGTGTACTATTCAAGATTGACTTTGAGAAGGCTTATGAAAAAGTTAATTGATCTTTTCTTCAGCAAACACTCCGTATGAAAGGTTTTTCGGAGGAGTGGTGTGCTCTCGTACAGTCTTTTGTGTCGGCTGGTAGTGTTGTCATCAATATCAATAATGATACTGACAAATACTTCCAGACCAAAAAGGGCTGAGACAAGGGGATCCATTATCACCTATACTATTTAATATAGTGGCTGATAGGTTGGCTATCCTTATTGATAGAGCCAAGACTGATGACCAAATTGAAGGACTAGTTCCCCATCTAGTTGATGGTGGTGTATCCAATCTTCAATACGCTCACGATACAATCTTATTTATGAAACACGATTTGGAGAAAGCTAAGAATCTAAAATTAATATTATCAGTATTTGAGCAACTCTCTAGATTGAAAATTAACTTGCATAGTGATTTGTATTGTTTTGGCGAGGCTTGATGGCCCAAAATATATCGAGCTCGTTGGGGAACCCCAAGAGGAAAGTATGATGAGCACAGCAGCAAGTTTACCCTTAGTACGAAACCAAGGTTATCAATCCAGTAGGAGCAAGGAAACACCCCAAAGGTGTAGCTAGCTGAACGTTGGCAGGGCGCACTACCGGTGCCAGCAGCAACGTGGAGACATGTACAACACAACCACAGAACTCTATCCCCAACTTGCGATGAGGTTGTCAATCTCACCGGTTTTTCTGAAAACAAAGGATTAAACGTATCGAATGGAAGGAAGTAATAGTTTGCAGAAAGTAAACACAAAGCAGTAAACAGTTTATTGATTGTATGTAAAAGAAAGGACCGGGATCCATAGTTCACTAGAGGTGGCTCTCCTTAAGATAGATAACATGCTGGGTGAACAAATTACAGCGGGGCAATTGACAAACATCGAGAAAGCAATACATGCATATACTAATCATCTTGACTCCTTTGAGATTCGATTGGGCATTACAACATTATACATAGACCGCCATCCAACTGCATCTATGACTAATAATCCACCTTCAGGTTATCATCCGAACCCCCTCCAGTATTAAGTTGCAAGCAATAGATTATTGCTTTTACTTAATCGTGTAAAGTAAACAATACGATTGTTCTATGAACAAAGGATTGTTTTCTCTCTAGTAGCACAAAGACATCTAGTACCTTAGAGATTTCTGTCACTTCCCCAGATTACCAGAGGCATGAACCCACTATCGAGCATAAATACTAACTCTTGGAGTTGCTAGCATCTACTTGGCCAAGATAGATACTAACAACGGAAAGCATGCAAGATTACAAATAACAAATACATGATAGAATCAATAATCAATCTTCAATAACATCTCAATATCCATTGGATCCCCTCAAACACAACATGCAGAATTACAAATAGATGATCTTGATCATGAACGGAGCTCACAAGATCTAGACATGAAAGCACAAATGAGGAGAACCAGCCATCCAGCTACTACATGGATCCGTAGTCCAAGGATGAACTACTCATGCATCACACCAGAGGCTTGCATGATGATGAAGAAGGCCTCTGTGGTGAATTCCCTCTCGGCGGTCTTTGGGAAGAGCTTCAGATCCCTCCCGATCTAGGGATGGAGATGACGGCGGCTACCGACTCTTTCATGGATTTTTTTGATTGGGTACTTAGGGTTTTCATCCCGAGGGCATCTTATAGGCGGAAGGAGAGGCCGAGGGGGTGCCTGGGCTGGCCACACCACCCCCTGGCGCGGGCCAAGCCTGGCCGTGCGGCCAGGTGGTGTGGCCACCCTCTGGCCCTTCTCCGTCTCGTATTCTGGCATCTGATGACTTCCGGAAAAATAGGCACTTTGGCTTTTGTCCCGTCCAATTCCGAGAATATTCATTTTCTGACTTTCCTGGAACCAAAAACAGCAGAAAATAGGCAGCTGGCACTGTGGCTCTTGTTAATAGGTTAGTCCAAGAAATCATATGAAAAGTACTCCAAAGTGTGGATAAAACACAAGAAAGTGGATAAAACCAAGCATGGAACATAGAGAATTATAGATACATTTGCAATGTATCAAGGCTCAAATGAGGCCCACCTATATGCTAAGATATTCGGCCGTGGTCAGGGATAAGTTCCAATCAACTATGTGGGAATACCGATTCACTATCGGCGTCTCATGATTGTTGAATGGAAACTCATTGAGGAAAGACTCCAAAAATGTCTTAATAATTGGAAAGATAAATTTCTATCCCTTGACGGAAGACGTGTACTCATAAATTCAGTACTCACCAACATGGTACTGTATATGATCTCATTTTTCAACTACCAAAAGGTGTCTTGAAGAAAGTGGATTATTTCTGATCGAGATTCTTTTGGAAAGGGGATAGTGAAAAAAAGAAATATCAACTGGCCAGATGGAATGTGGTTTGCCCACCAAAAGAATACGGTGGACTGGGCATACATGATTTGCAAGTCAAAAATACCGTGCTTCTTGTAAATGGATCTTCAAACTACTTACAGAAGATGGTGTCTAGCAAATCATTCTATGGAGGAAATATGTTGGCTCAAGTGGTTTCGAAACCCAGTGATTCACACTTTTCGACTCGACTAATGGGGTCTAAATTTTTTTTCTTTCGTTTTGGTGTTTTCAATATTAAGGATGGATCACAGATTAGGTTCTAGGAAGATAAATGGTTTGGCCAAACTTCTCCTCACGAACAATATCCAGCTCTGTATTCGATTGTTAGGCACAAAGGAGATACACTTTCCACGGTAATGGGATCTGAGCCTCCTAATGTGTCTTTCAGACGAAGTCTCATAGGTACAAACTCGTATCATGGAACAATCTTTTATTACGATTATCCACGATAAAGCTGTCGGAGGGTGTGGACGAGTTTAGATGGAAACTACTGGATTGTGGTAAATTTTCTGTTGACTCAATGTGTAAAGCTTTGATCCAACCTGATATTCCAGTTGATGATAATTCTAAAATTTGGAAACTTAAAATACCCCTTAAAACGAATATTTTCGCTTGGTATCTTCGTAAAGGGGTCATTCTTATAAAGCATAATTGTGTTAAGAGGAATTGACATGAAAGTACACAATGCCTTTTTTTGTCACCATAATGAGACAATCCGACACTTATTTTTCCAGTGTAAAATAACTGGTTGCAAGGGATACATGATAAATACGGGAGTTTGTTTAGGGTGGCAGTGTTTGCCATTATTTTGTCGCTTTGGCAATGTAGAAATTACAAGATTTTTAATGACATTGTGTCTTCTTCGCTGTAGGTGATCTATCGTGCCACAACTATCCTCCGATCATGGACTACTCTCCAATATTTGGAGTTTCGCGACTTGTTTGTGGAGGGGTGTACGTGATTGGAGGATACAGCGAGAGATATTTTCTCCTGACATGGATGGCAGCGTGATCTGCGGATAGATTTGCCATAGCTCAAGGCGTTTCTTTATATATTTCTTTCCATGTTTTGTAATACTGATACTTTTGCTTTGGTCACTTTGTGTGTGGTTGATCGGCTGTGTGCATCCTAGCTATGCAGATGCTGGATGTAAACATTACTTAATTAATAAAGCGCCTATTTCCAAAAAAGCAACGAGAGTTTAGCAATTTAACTTCACACATGATGTAAACACTTCCCATGATCGAGAGAGCAAGCATTTTGAAAGCCATGTCGTCCTCCTATTTTTGAGATGTGCGTGTGTGCAGATCACCGACGAAGACGCTAACTTATATTGGTCCAAGCTTCGTCATCATCGTTGTCGAGGATGATGATGTCCCGGTTGAACCGGGCAGCCTGGCGACGCATGTCCCGCAACTATCAGGGACCATAGGCACCGGCATGCCTTCAGCGCTGAGCTTCTAGGTCGGCGGGCACCAAAAGTCCTGCGACGCTGGATAGCCAGTCAGGCAGAGGAGGCGTGCCTCCCACTGATGAAGCTAGCGGTTGCCGAAGCTGTTGGCCACCGCCTGGTAGCCGGGATAATGCTCGGCCATTGCTCTCCGGTGGGATTCAGATGTTGGTAGTCGGGGGCTCAGGCGGTGTGTGAGCTCGCCGTGGAAATGGGGGAGGGAATATATAGGGGCTGAGCATGGGCGGGAGAGGCGTAGATGGTGGGACGCATGAGCGGGAAACCAAGGAGCGGTCCGCCATTAATTTGCCGCGCGGCGCTAAGAAGCGATGATCTGATCGGTGTTGGCCATTAGTATGATGCAGAAAACAAGAGGATGAGAATGACGTGGTTCGGCTCAATGACATGGTAGGGCCACCTGTTGGGTGAAATTTCGGCTGGACTGGGAGGAGGTCACTATGTAGGCCGTGTCGAACGATAGTGTCCCCCTGATACATTGCAAATGTATCTGTAATTTTTGATGTTCCATGCTTGGTTTTATCTCCTTTCTTGTGTTTTGTCCACACTTTGGAGTACTTTTCATATGATTTCTTGGACTAACCTATTAACAAGAGCCACAGTGCCAGCTACCTGTTTTCTGCTGTTTTTGGTTCCAGGAAAGTCAGAAAATGAATATTCTCAGAATTGGACAGGACAAAAGCCAAAGTGCCTATTTTTCCGGAAGACTCACGGAGCCAGAATACGAGACGGAGGAGGGCCAGGGGCTGGCCACACCACCCCTAGGCACGGGCTAGGCCTGGCCGCGCTAGGGCATGGTGTGGGCCCCCCAGGCACCCCCTCGGTCTCCCTCTTCGCCTATAAGAAGCCTTCTGACCTAAAAACTCCAGGGGGTACGATGTTTTTCCAGAAGGAGTTCCGCTCCACTGCCACCACCAGATTCCACGAAATAGCACCAGAAACTCCGTTCTGGCACCCTGCCGGGACACGGAATTGGAGGAGATCATCAGCATCATCATCACCATCGCTTCTCCATCGACCATCCATGTTTCCCCCATCTATGAGTGAGTAATCCCCCACTGTAGGCTATGGGGATGGTAGGGATCGGATGAGATCGTTCATGTAATGGCATCAGATTGTTAGGTCATGGTGCCTAGTATCTTTTATTAGTGCTTTATGACTTTGTTGCGACTTGTTGTGCTTAATGCTTGTCACTAGGGCCCGAGTGCCATGATTTCAGATCTAAACATGTTATTGATTCATTATGATAGTATTGTTTATGGTCTTATTTGGAAGTTGTATACACACGTTGTTGTCCGGAACCAATGGCCTCGAAGTGACAGAAATCGGGATAACCGGAGGGAATGGCTTTGATGTGAGGATCACATGTGTTCATGGAGTGTTAATGCTTTTTCTTCGGTGCTCTATTAAAAGGAGCACCTTAATTGCCAGTAGTTCCCTTGAGGCCCGGCTGCAAACGGGCTGGCAGGACAAAAGATGTTGTGCAAGTTCTCATTGCGAGCACGTATGACTATATATGGAACACATGCCTAGGAGTATCTAGTACTTGGATGCTTTATCTTATCTGTAATTGCCCTATGTTCTGATTGCGATGTGAATTGTCTTGTGCATGCAACGCCCGTCCATCCATCCCTATGCCTGCTGCACTCGAATCCCACTGTTTACTGCTATTGTCACTGCTGTCTTTATTTTACTACTGTTGCTACTTTGCTATTCCTACTACAAAACTGTTGCTACTAATGAACTGTTGTGAGCAAGATTGTGTCCAGGTGCAGCTGAATTGACAACTCAGTTGTTAAGGCTTATAAATATTCTTTGGCTCCCCTTGTGTCGAATCAATAAATTGGGTTTCCCTTCCCTCGAAAATACTACGATACACCCCCTATACTTGTGGGTCATCAAGACTATTTTCTGGCGCCGTTGCCAGGGAGCATAGCTTTATTTATCAAGTCCACTTGGAATCACTATTGTTCAAGCTAAGTTATTTTCGCCTTGTTTGCTTGTTTCTTTATCAAAAATACAAAAAAAGTAGTTCCTACTCTAGTTGTTATTTTTCTTGGTCTGTTATTGTCTTGCCTTATCATGCTTGTTGTCAATGGTTGGTTTCTTTGAAACTGAATCTTTTTGGCAAGGTGGGTTCACGGAATATCAAAAATATTATTATAAGGAACACCGCTTGTCACAAAAAGGGAAACACTTATGGAAATAAATTGATAAATTGTATACCATTGCTAAAAACATGTGTTCTGCTTATAATGTTACTTATTGCTTGGATAAATATTGTTGCTGTAGGAGGTACAAACACCTCCCTTTTCAATGTGAGTATAATGAAAATGTTACCATATCTTGTTATGTTAAAGGAAATTATGACTTTTATGATGCGGAACAAATTGAAGAATTTATTGCTTGGAAGGGTGCATTTGAACTTGCTAGTTTGCTTGAAAATATTGATGATTCACCTTATAAACATGAGGTTTATGGTATACTTAAATTTTGCTTTGATAATTACAAGGATGAAAATGGCTATATTCTTGATTATATTAATAGATGCTTTCCACAAATGGAAGAGACTAATGCCTTGCAGGATCCTATGGAAAAATAAATTGATGAACCTGAAATCTCATTAGATGAAAAAGAGGAGGAGAGTGATGAACAAAAGGAGGAAGAATGGACTAGCTACCCATGCCTACCTTCTAATGAGAGTAACTCTTTATCCCTTACATTATTTGATTGTCCTCCATGCTTACTAAAGGAGGATGAATGTTATGTTCCTGAGGATTCTTTTGAAAATATTTATAATAAAGCTCTAGTGCTTGTAGATGATGAAAAGCATGTTTTATGCGATAGTTATATTGTTGAGTTTATTCATGAGGCTACTAAAAATTATTATGAGAGAGGAAAATATGGTTATAGAAGTTTTCATGGTATTGAAACACCTCTCTATGTGCTGAAAGTTTTGAAGTTACTCTTGTTTTATCTTCCTATGCCTGTCACTTTGTTCTTTGCGAATTTATTTGCATACACGATTCCTATGCATAGGAAGTGGGTTAGACTTAAATGTGTTTTGAATTTGCTTCTTGATGCTCTCTTTTACTTCAACTCATATTTCTTATGTGAGCATCCTCTCAAACTATCATGCCTAAAGATGATAATATGTCCATTACTCTTGGGAGACCTTTTCTTAATACCGCAGGAGCTGTTATTAATTATAATCAAGGGAAGGTGACCTTCAATGCTAATGCAAAGGAACATATTGTCTATTTCCCCAAGAAGATTTAAAGGACTTATGGTTTGAATTCAATTGAACATGTTGAGGGCATTCAAGTTGGAGAAATATATTGTCCCATATCAAGAGAAAATTTTGAAACTATTATGATTGGGGACATCACTATCAAGGTTGAGGTAACATAATCATTAGTGGAATAAAAAGTTTTGTATCATATGAAATTGTGTTGGTAACAAGACCTGATAAACCTTGTTAACAAAAGGATTTCATTGAACAAAACAATGTTTTCACCATGATTATCTCCGCTTACTTCTATTCTATCCATTTTAGTTTTTGCTTATGCCTAACTTAAAGGCGTTAAAGAAAAGTACTTATTGGGAGATAACCCAAAAGTTTTAGTTGAGTCTTGGAAGTTATTACCTCAGTAATAACCTCTCTTTATCCTTTTTATTTGCTTTTCGTGCCAAGAGTAACCTCTAATGAGAGAGAAGTAATGATTGGGAAAGTTGCTCTCCCGAAACAGATTTCTGTGCTTCACCGTAAAAATTCGTGTAAAATCTCTGTACGTCCATTTGAGGCGTGAATTTTTGTGCTTATGCCCCAGGTTGTTATCTAACTTTAGTTAGTTCAGCACTTTTTGATTTGAGAAAAATAAGGTCTTCGAAAAAATTCATCTCTACCTGCTGGTCTGTTTTGACAGATTTCTGCCATTTTCTGCATTTGCTTCTTGTTGGTTCGTTTTTGAGTTCTTTTGGGAAATTGAGATTTTTGAGGGAAGTGTTGCAGTAGATAGTATTCTAATGGAAGTTTATTGGTGTTAGAACTGAACCTTAGGACTTATTATCTTGAGTGCACTAATGTTGCTAATAAAGATTGTGTGAAGTTTTGTATGAAGGAAAAATTTCAGGTGTATGGAAGGAATGAGTAATGAGATGAAGGATGGACTAAAGCTCAAGCTTGGGGATGCCACACGGGCCACCCCAAGAAATATCCAAGAAGTACAAACGTTAAAGCTTGGGGATGCCCAAGGCATCCCCTTCTTCATCAATAAAAATCACAGGTTTCTTCCAAACGCTTCATTTTTATTGTTTCATGCACAGTTGCGTTGTTCTTGGAGCGTCTTCTTTTGCGTTTTCGTTTTGGTTTTCGTTTGTTTTTGTTTGCTTAGTTTTCTGAATAAATTGGTTAGACCCCCTCTTTCATACATTGGTGTTCAAATAGTTTGGTTTGGTTTGGAAAAGAGTAGGAAAGCTCATGCTTAAGTGGTAAAGAGAGTTTGTTTTTGACTGTGGCCTATGCTATGTCATGCCATGCTTGATATTGTTTTGGCTTTATGCTTAGTATTCTTTTCTGTAACATGACTTGTTATAAACAATTGAGATTGCTTAATGTGCCTTGGATGAATCATGCGTTGTTTTAGCATATTAAAGCATAGTATAGTGGTATTCTCCGTTGATGCTTTATTTGGGTTGACTTGGCACATGCTCACACCATGTTATGACTATCTCAAGTCACCATAGACTTTATGATCCTTTAGTTTTCAACTTGTAGTATCACTTTATGCTTTGATCAATGATGTTTTGTCGCTCTGCATGATTATGGCTATTATTGCTCTCTCGTTTGTCGCTCCCTTACTATTGCTAGCCTTCACTTTCACTGAGTATGTTTTACTCATGTTTCCAACTCCCTAAAACCAAATATTGCCAAAGTGTCCACCATACCTACCTATTAGCATCATTTGCTACTTCCGTGCATATTCAATATGCCTTGTTTTATTTCGAATAAAATGTTTGCTTGTTATGAGAAAGTTAGTTAGTAAAGCTCTCACGAACTTGATGACACACTTTATTTTCTTGCATTTAATAAACCTGAACCATTGCGTCCTTCTTTGTTGCGTATATGCTTGCGCTTTATAAGTTGAAGTTGGCAGAACCATGTATCATGGGGAACGCTTTCAACATTGCATTGGTACTTAGTACCTCGTTGATATCATGTTCTTTTGCTTATGGATCCTGGCAGTGTGAAATAAAAGTGGAACTTGTAAGATCATGGAGTTTGTATGTATGTTAGAGAAACGCCTGGGCCGCTAGCCTAATCCATGCCTAATCATGGTGGAAACTTGCAGCATAACCATAATGAGCATTCTATGAAGCATCCTCAATAAAAATCTATGCACATAGTAAATAAAAGTTCACGAGATGCTCATTGTCCGCTTGCCTTGTCATTTTGATTATGGGATAGCTCATGTGTCATGTGCAAGGGGTACCCGCATGGTTCTCTATGATACGTATATACTTACAATGACAAGAGCTTACTTGTGACTGAAGTTGAGTAGCATGAGGACCGGTCTTCGTAAGTAAGGGGCATGAGACTTCGATTTATAACTTGTCAAGCATATCCTCTTAGTTGTGTCACTTTAACCTTAACCATTTAAAGATGCTTATGATAGGGGCAATGAGAGCTCAAAGCTAATGAGTACCATACTTTCAGCATTTGGAAGCCTTTCAAACTTTTCAAAACCTATTCATTTCCTTGTTGAGTCTCCAAACATTCTATGGGCACTTTCTTGAGAGCATAGTGGCCATTCTTAGTTCTATGTGCATTGTCCCAAGACTTGTTGATTGATGCATACCTTGATATTGCTTCTTTTAAACTATTTGTATCTAGTCACTCTTGTAAACTTTGAAGGTGTCCTATGCGTTTATGTTTGCTACTCTATGAGGGACAAGATGAGTGCCACTATGCTATGTTTTTTTATGTGAAACAAACAAACGTCTTGCAAAGCATTGTTATTCATGAATCTTTTGTTTGTGCCTTTTCATATTGCATCATAATTTCTTTGTCTTATTGCTAGAAATTTGTCTTTCATGTTATGATTGAAGTACTATGATCCCAGCTTTGAATGTTTTACAAGTACTTTGGTCAAGTCTTTGATGGTGCATGTCACCTCAAAAATTATTCTTTCTTTTTATCACTTACCTACTCGAGGACAAGCAGGAGTTAAGCTTAGGGATGTTGATACATTGCAAATGTATCTATAATTTTTGATGTTACATGCTTGGTTTTATCTCCTTTCTTGTGTTTTGTCCACACTTTGGAGTACTTTTCATATGATTTCTTGGACTAACCTATTAACAAGAGCCACAATGCCAGCTGCCTGTTTTCTGCTGTTTTTGGTTCCAGGAAAGTCAGAAAATGAATATTCTCGGAATTGGACGGGACAAAAACCAAAGTGCCTATTTTTCCGGAAGACTCACGGAGCCAGAATACGAGACGGAGGAGGGCCAGGGGCTGGCCACACCACCCCCAGGCGCGGGCTGGGCCTGGCTGCGCCAGGGAATGGTGTGGGCCCCCAGGCACCCCCTCGGTCTCCCTCTTCTCCTATAAGAAGCCTTCTGACATAAAAACTCCGGGAGGTTCGACGTTTTTCCAGAAGGAGTTCGGCTCCGCTGCCACCACCAGATTCCACGAAATAGCACCAGAAACTCCGTTCTGGCACTCTGATGGGACGGGGAATTGGAGGAGATCATCGCCATCATCATCACCATCGCTTCTCCATCGACCATCCATGTTTCCCCCATCTATGAGTGAGTAATCCCCCGCTGTAGGCTATGGGGATGGTAGGGATTAGATGAGATCGTTCATGTAATGGCATCAGATTGTTAGGGAATGGTGCCTAGTATCTTTTATTAGTGATTTATGACTTTGTTGCGACTTGTTGTGCGTAATGCTTGTCACTAGGGCCCGAGTGCCATGATTTCAGATCTGAACATGTTATTGATTCATTATGATAGTATTATTTATGGTCTTATCTGCAAGTTGTATACACACATTGTTGTCCGGAACCAATGGCCCCGAAGTGACAAAAATCGGGATAACCAGAGGGAATGGCTTTGATGTGAGGATCACATGTGTTCACGGAGTGTTAATGCTTTGCTCCGGTGCTCTATTAAAAGGAGCACCTTAATTGCCAGTAGTTCCCTTGAGGCCCCGCTGCAAACGGGTTGGCAGGACAAAAGATGTTGTGCAAGTTCTCATTGCGAGCACGTATGACTATATATGGAACACATGCCTAGGATTATCTAGTACTTGGATGCTTTATCTTATTTATCTGCAATTGCCCTATGTTCTGATTGCTATGTGAATTGTCTTGTCTATGCAACGCCCGTCCATCCATCCCTATGCCTATCGCACTCGAATCGCACTGTTTATTTCTATTGTCACTGCTGTCTTTATTTTACTACTGTTGCTACTTTGCTATTTCTACTACAAAACTGTTGCTACTGATAAACTGTTGTGAGCAAGATTGTTTTCAGGTGTAGCTGAATTGACAACTCAGTTGTTAAGGCTTATAAATATTCTTTGGCTCCCCTTGTGTCGAATCAATAAATTGGCTTTCACTTCCCTCGAAAATACTGTGATACACCCCCTATACTTGTGGGTCATCACCCCCTACGCATGTACGACTAACTATCGTAAGCGTCCTGGTTGGGGTGGATGCGGGCACGGGCTTAGCATCACCGACGATGGGCGAGACACTCTTGGGCCATCGACTGGGTGGACGAGCTTGTTCTCGCCGATCTCATGAGAAGAAAACCGAGACAGAGGATGAGGGAATAGCCCAATTCTACCGCTGTCCTCGAAGTAACCCGGCGAGGACGACGAGGTATTGCGGTGGGCGTTGCTGCTCCCCTGTGTGCCGCCGCCTTTGCTCTGGATGTACGCCATCACTGACTCCTCCTACACCACAACCTTCTTCCTTTCCAGGGCACGACCACAGTGGCCATTGCGATCGGCAGTGAGCACCCTCCGTGAATCCAAGATATTGTACCACTCCGCCGCCAACATCTCGCCCGACTTCACGGTGAGGTGCTTCTTGCGTGACTTCTGCAGCTGAGGCATCGCGCTGGCGATGGGGCGACGGTGAATAGCGGAACGGCTGTGACCACAATAGCAAGTGGGCGGAATGGGTGAGAAGAAGGAGTGGCTACACGGAGTAGGAGGGGGAAATGGCTAGGGTGGGAAATGGAATTAGGATATAGTGGCCGGTTTGTGTGGCTGGCAAAATGGGCCGCTGCTCTGGGTTTTCAACGTGGCGTGCATTGCCGCGCGTCGCTGGCAACCCTAGCCCAGCCTCTGGTTGCCGGGGCGGCAAGGGGTATCAACAGATTAGAGGGCGATCTAATCTACTGGCACAAGTTGGGGTCCTCCGGTGTGAGGCATTTTTTGGCCTCTACCCCTAGCTCGGTTGGGGGCTGAGTTTGGGGACAGTGGCCGAAGATGCCCTAAAAAAATGTGCATCATGCATGATATGGAACACATCCGATGATGACCGTGAGGCCTGCAACACTTTTCGAGATGCCCAATAAAACAGCACCCAGCCGGCATCACTTTTTCGGGTGCCCTTCTAATTAAAATAGGGCACCAGAAAGACACAAACATAGTTTCTCCACGCGTATGCAACACAAAAGATCAAATAGAGTATACTCCCTCCGTCACAAAATAAGTGTTTGAGTTTGTCTAGATTCGTATGTACCTATATACTAAAACGTGTCTAGATACATTCGAATCTAGACAAACCCACGTTATTTATTTTGGGACGAAGGGAGTACTAATTTTTATTACAATACAAACTAAAAGTTTAATAATTGTTATACAAATTGCAACGATTGTAGGTTCTCTTGCTCGCTCGGAACTCGATAAGAAACGTGCATCATGCATGCATGATATTTCCATTGGCAGCTAGCCAGCCACCAATTCCCGTGACCGTGAGGCCGGCTGTGAGGGAGAGCTAGCAGAGTGGCGGTGTCCGCAGCATGCAGTGCGATCCCATCTAGCAGAGTGGCAGCAGTTCCATTGGATCCGTGAGACAAAATCAGATAGGGCAATGCATGTGCTCGCAAGAAGCCAAGACGTACGTGTGCACCCCTGCTCCCTTTCAGTCCCGCTCCGTCGTCCTCTCCTCCATTCGAGATGCGCGTGTGTGCAGTGTGCAGATCACCGCAGAAGAAAGTGACACGAGAGGACCATCTGATTTATGCACGTGAACGCCATCGTCGTCCGCCTGTTTTTGAGTCCGCGTCGGCGTAGTGGCCGTTCCGACGGAGGTGGTCTCGCACGACGGCATGGCGACATATCCCGGCCGGCGTGTCTCTTCCGTTTCATTAGAATTGAGCCGGATTGGCAGGGATTGAGGGAATGAGTGGGGATTAAATCCCATCTAATCCAAAATCACCTCTAATCTCTTTCAATCCACTAGGGAAGTGGATGAACCGAACAAAGCCTCGGTTTGGGTGATTCCGTTCTCGTTCAGGGGCTGTGGATCCTCCTAGGTGTATCGTTTGCTTTTTCGTATGGTATATGTGGGCGCATGTCGCTGACGCCAATAAGTGAACGATGAACATCCCGTCAACAAGTCTCTTTCCTCCGGTGTAGGAGCATTTCGCAGAAATAAAATAAAAAGTCTCTTTCGGTATCCGCGAGACACGGTTCAGTCGCGACACTATTCAGTGGGTTAACATCGGCCCGTCACACCTTTTCCACATGTCGTTATGTTAAGTTTGGGCTGTACTAACTAACCTCTAAGAACGTGTTTGGTTCGCCTGTTTTGCACCGGTACCGATTACAGTGGAATCTGATACCTTTAAAGGTGTTTGTTTGGCTTTCCTTGTAAATAGGTACTCCTTCCGTTTAGAAACATAGACGTTTTAGCTTTGTGAATCAAATGTATCTAGACATCTTTTAGTGTATAGGTTCGTAGAGATTCGGAATAAACCTATACACACTAAAAGTTATCTAGATACATTCGTTTCATAAAACTAGAATGTGTTATATTTTCGAACGGAAGCAGTACCACGTAATCGAGTACCATCGCAGTGTAATCTTGTTACCATCCTCCCCCGACGGCTCCGCCAAGTCCAGCAGCCATTGCCCCTCAGCAGCTCCGCCAAGTCCGGCAGCAATCGCCCGTCAGCGACCGAGTCCGGCATCGTCTTACACCCCAATCCCCTTCCTGATCTTATTATCCCCTACCTCCAATCTTCTCCGTCCACACTCCTCCGATAAGGAGCAGCACCAGCGCATGAATTTTTCGCTGATCCATGGATTGGCTATGAAATTTGTCCAGATCAGATCGATATGTGACTAGTTTCCAGATTTTTGGATAGATGATTTGGGGCGTTTTTTTTTTGCTGCATCATCTCTGCAAATTGGAAAAGCTTGGGATCTTTGAACAGATACTGATACCTCTGTTGAACCAAACAGTTTTCTATTTTTACCGATTCCGTTAACGACACCAGAGTAATCTGATTACGTTGACGTTTACTTACGGTTTCTGAACCAAACGACGTTCTAAGTTCTCTTCGCATATTCCCTCAAAGAAAAAAGTTCTCTTCGCATAATTTTGTCTAAGAGGTTTTTTTTCGTTACCGTTTGCTCGCGCCTATGGTGATTTCCAAGCAATCTAGGTATTGATGGCTGCCGCCGCCGGCGATGGCTGCATCACCGCGGTGCCTTGCTAGGCAACTCGGGTAGTCTCCTTCCTCTCCCGGACTCCATCCGGGTTGAGTTTTATAGTGGCAGTGCTTCGTTCAGGCGATGATCCGAGGTTGTGTAGCAGACGTGGGTTTTCGGTTGTCTAGTTTGCAGGAAAGGCCTGATCTGGGCAAAAGCTTTTGATGTGATTGTGAAGTAGCGTGACTGCGTTTGTGGAACATACATGGATTTCTGTTGTGTAGAAAGATATAGGATTAGCAAAATATGTTGGATGTATTATTAAGCCTCGTGGACGAATATATAAAGGCGTACGGGGGAACATCTTGGAGTACAAGTCAAGTTGGGTTGGGATTCTAACTATTCTAAACTACCGTAACAATCGTTTCCGTACAATACTCTAACATCCCCCCCCCCCCCCCCCCCCCCCCCGCGCAATCGTAGAGGTAACGTCATGGACAACTGAAGACAAACTGAAGTAGCATCCAGTAGGCTGACAAGCCCCCGCATCCAAGCGAGAACGTCGTGGACGGTGTCACGGCGCGGTAACTTGGACTGTAGATGAAGTTGATTAGAAGCTCAAGCGAGGTGGTAGCTCTTTGTATCGATGTCGAGAGAGCCGAGAGCGTGGGACGGTGTTAGGGGGATGACCCTACATAGAGTCAAGCCGGAGTATAAAGTCAAGGTCTACCGAGGTACGGCGAAGCCAAAGCAAGCGCTCGCCGGTGTACCTTATGGCCGGCCGAATTACGATCAACTCGGCCTAGGTGGAATTCGCCCAACGTTACCTCGGCCGACATTAAGCATATGTCGGCACCCTCAAGTTACTTGTTTGCAGGTACTATCTAGGATGACTTGGCTAGGCAATAGCCGTGTTACTAGTTGGATTACAAGAGAAGGAAGGTATCTTTCATGGTCAGAGCTTTTCTCTCTCCACTGTAGAGTGAGCGCAGAAGACAGGGGCAAGGACTGGCGGTCCTGGCCGACAAAGGTGACGTCGCCAGACCGTTCTTGGTCGGGTGACACGGCGCCGCAGAGGCTTATGCCAGGGGTTCAGAGATGCTTACAGCATGGACTCTAGACAGCTTACAAAGGGAAAAAAAGGAGCGCACCGCTTTGCTATTTTGGGAGAAGCATATTCGGGGAATATGTCCTCCATGTATGCCCTAAATTGTAACCTAGCCTCCCCTATATATGGAGTGCCAGGATCTCCATAGAGAAGGTCGATCATTTTACTAAGGGAAGAACCCTAGAGAGAAGGGTGGGTAGTATAGAAGTTGATCCTCTTCCACCCCACAAACAGCTCAAGGAGCACTTGTAAACCACCATTGGTCTAGTGAATACAAATCATCTGTGTGTGAAATCACCACACTATCCCTCTCTGGATATCTCTAGCACACTTTGGCCCCATCTTTAGCCTATCCATGGTATATGCCGTGCCACCACCACAACAGTTCGCGCCCACCATGGGGCCAGCAGCCGCGCTAGCTGGAGTGAAGATCCGGACGGGAAACATCATCGTCACCGGGGAACACATCGTCTCTAGGCTCGTTCGACGCTTTGGAGCGCCGGACTACGTCGGCGACAACGCTCGTAGCTTCGGCAACCGCCCTCCACCGCGCAACGGCCTCTTCATCAACCTTGGCGCCCACAAGATCTACATCGACGTCGATGAGTCCTGCGTTCATCCGCATCATGTCGTCGAGGGAGGAGAACCGCCTCTCATCGCAGCTCGCGGCCCGCGTATCACTCGCCCCGCTGGCAGCGCTAATGTGATGATGACCGCGCCTGATGCATAAGCAAGCAAGGACCCGATAGCGGATCCAGAGACAACACCTAAGGTACCTAGGATTAGGGGTCTTCCACTAGAGAGGCCATAGAATATGTTGCAGCAGGCAATAGAGAGCTTAGCCACTCCCATAGCGCCTATAGCGGATCCATCTCAGGCACAAGCTGAGCTGGACGAGATTCGGCAGAAAATGCTAGAGGGTGCAAAGAAGTTAGCAGCATCTCAGGAGGCGTTGAACATCACGCTACATGAGTATGCAAAAGCAGGCTTAGTCGCACTCGCATGGATGGAGTAAAAATTAGAGGTAGAAACCTCATCATTGTGATAGATAAGGAATATGTGCCTAAGCCGGGACAATCAGCTACACTTATGTCGGTGGGGCTACCGAGGTACAATACCCCATCAAAGAACCTCAGGGCTGCAGAGGCAGCATCCGAGTTAGAGGGTCTGGCTGGAGAAGCCCGAGAGAGGCAACAGGAAAGAGTTAATCACCTAGTGAGAGTTGCTAACAAGCAGAATGAGGAAATGCTTAAGGCAAACCCGGCAGGAGCAGGAGGTTCCTGAGTCATTCATTTGGCTGTGGGTGCTCCAGCAAAATACGCTGGGGCAACATCGTCCCCTCATGAAGGACAAAGACGAGAAGAGGTAGTAACCTCAGGAAGAAAAAATAAGCAGATGGTCCCATATGACCCAGCAAGGGCACGGAAAGGAAAAGAGTACAATGTGATGAAGACCGCACAGTGCTAGCCGAGGTGAGGCAGGACGAGGTAATCACGGCCAAGGCCATGCATGGCGGGGAAACGCTGGGCACGATAATGCCGGACAGCGTAACTCGACAGGAGCTGGATAAAATCCACCTCGGCAGCATCAACAACAACACATACCTCGGCAAGAGAAAAGTGTCAGCCCAACTATGCAACAACAATATGTTCGTCTGGGTCAAGCTAGGTACAATGATGGTTATTCGGCAATGGCCAACATCGGGTTTCCCAGGCCAGATCACCATGTGATAGGGTCAAGGCTCGGAAACAGGAACTTAAAGCCAGATGACGCAAGGTTGAAGTTGGAACGGATTTATAAGTCGAAAATGATTGAAGGATAAGGTCCTCCAGGTCCAGCATGCTTTGGACCTCGGATTATGAGAGAACCTCCTATGCCGAATTTTCAGTTGGCCAGAGGGACAAAGACATATGACAGCAGTACAAAGCCAGACGATTAATTGACTATGCAACAACAGTGAATATCGCCACAGGAAATTTGAGGTGGACTATGAGATACGTGCCCCAAATGCTAGAAGGACCAGTGAGGATATGGCTTAATAATCTGCCAGCAGGAAGCATAAACTGTTAGATAGATTTTGAGAAGATGTTTATTAGCAACTTCACAAGTACATACAAGAGGCCGAATAGGCCACAATAGCTAGCATGTGTAAGCAGTGACTGAATGAGACAGACCGGGAGTTCTTGACTCGCTGGTGCAACGTACATAAGTCATGCGAAGGGGTAAACAAGTCACAAGGTATTGCTTGGTTCGCACAAGTATGCAGATATGGAAGCATGTTGTGGCAGAGGCTGCAAAGGGATATGCCAATGATGTTGGCTGAAACAATCAAAATTGCTGACTCATACGCGTTGGGTGATCCAAATCAACCTCAACTTGTATCAAACGAGTCAAATGAAGAGTATTATTCCTGAGATGGAGCCGGAGCATCCGGACGAAATGATTTCCTGGGTAAGAGGAAAGATGAAAGGCCAGATTACATGTATAGTTCACAACAAGTTGCAACTGCGGATCAAGATCAACCTGGAGCTGGGAATAGCCAGGGATAAAAGAACAACAACCAACAGTGGACACAAAAGAATGATGGCAAAAAGCCTTGGACGGCCGAGTAGAAAAAGCAATGGCAAGAAAGGAAGGACATGCCGAGGTATACGTATGAAGCTATGTTGGATCAACCATGCAAGTTTCACAGGCCAAACCCAAGTAAACGGACGAACCACACAACTCGACAGTGTGAGTGGATGAGGAAGATAGAGCAAAGTAGCTCGGGGAATGCTCAGGCACCTCAGCAGCAACAGCTCATTGGAGCAAATGGGCAGCAACTGATGTTACCACCGCCTCCACCAAGGTATGAAAATCACGACAAAAGGGATGCAGTGCATCAGGTGGAGAACCAACACCATCAGAACCAAAGGTACCCCGACAATGATGGGAGAAATGAGTACAGAGAACACCATCAGAGTTACTGTGTGCTTACCATGGAAGAAACTGACAGAAAGAGCGTGCAGCGCCAACATATAGAAATAAATGCAGTTATGCCGGCTGTGATGAGGTACATGCGTTGGTCTGATCAGGAAATCACATGCAGTATCAAGGATCATCCCAGGCTCATGCCGAGTCCTAGGTCATATGCATTGGTGCTTGACCCAACTTTCATTGCGCCGAACATTAACGTCGGGTTTTCCAAGGTGTTGGTTGACAATGGAAGTAGTATTAATATCTTGTATAAAGATACTATTTAGGAGTATCAGAGAATATGCTCCAGGCAACAAAGACAAATTTCCATGGCATTGTGCTGGGTATTTCCTGCCAACCTATTGGCAAGATCCAAATCGACGTGTTATTCGTTACAAGGGAAAATTGCCGAACTGAGAATTTGGAGTTTGAAGTGGTGGATTTGGACAGTGCTTATCATGCGTTACTCGAAAGATCTGCTCTCTCAAAGTTTATGGCAAGTGACCACATTAGTTACTTGAAGATGAAAATGCCATGGACAAATGGAGTAATCACCATAATATGGGACTTCATGCGCTCACTGGAATGTGATTCGTGATACGTCCGAAACGTATCTACTTTTCCAAACACTTTTGCTATTGTTTTTTCTCTAAACTTGTGTGATTTGGATACAACTAACACGGACTGACGCTGTTTTCAGCAGAATTACCTTGGTGTCTAGTTTTTGTGCAGAAAATCAACTATCAGGAAAAATCTAGGAAAATATGCCAAAAATCCTATTTCACCAGAAGATTCATAGAGCCAGAAGACGAGACGGAGTAGGGCCACGAGGGGCCCACACCACTTGGCCGCATGGGCTAGGCCGTGCCTGGGGGTGGTGTGGCCGCCTCGGCTGCCCCCTCGGCCTCCCTCTTCGCCTATAAGTTGCCTCTTGACCTAAAAACCAAGGGGGGTTTGATGTTTTTCTAGAAAGAGTTCCGCTACGCCGCCACCACCAGATTCCATGATCCGGAACCAGAAACTCCATTCTGGCACCTTACCAGGACGGGGAATTGGAGGAGATCATCGCCATCATCATCACCATCGCTTCTCCATCGACCATCCATGTTTCCCCATCCATGAGTGAGTAATCCCCGCTGTAGGCTATGGGGATGGTAGGGATTGGATGAGATCGTTCATGTAATGGCATCAGATTGTTAGGGCATGGTGCCTAGTATCTATTATTAGTGCTTTTTGACTTTGTTGCAACTTGTTATGCTTAATGCTTGTCACTAGGGCCCGAGTGCCATGATTTCAGATCTGAACATGTTATTGATTCATTATGATAGTATTGTTTATGGTCTTACCTACAAGTTGTATACACACGTCGTTGTTTGGAACCAAAGGCCCCGAAGTGATAGAATTCAGGATAACCGGAGGGAATGGCTTTGATGTGAGGATCACATGTGTTCACGGAGTGTTAATGCTTTGCTCCGATGCTCTATTAAAAGGAGCACCTTAATTGCCAGTAGTTCCCTTGAGGCCCCGCTGCAAACGGGCTGGCAGGACAAAAGATGTTGTGCAAGTTCTCATTGGGAGCATGTATGACTATATATGGAACACATGCCTATGATTATTTAGTATTTGGATGCTTTATCTTATTTATCTGCAAGCCCTATGTCTTGATTGCCATGTGAATTGTCTTGTCCATCCCTATGCCTACCGCGCTTTAATCCTACTGTTTACTGCAATTGTTACTATTGTCTTTACTTTACTACTGCTATTACTTTACTATTGCTACTACGAAATTGTTGCTACTGATGAACTGCTGTGAGCAAGATTGTTTCCAGGTGCAGCTGAATTGACAACTCAGTTGTTAAGGCTTATAAATATTCTTTGGCTCCTCTTGTGTCAAATCAATAAATTGGGTTTCACTTCCCTCGAAAATACTGCAATACACCCCCTATACTTATGGGTCATCAAGACTATTTTCTAGCGCCGTTGCCAGGGAGCATAGCTTTATTTATCAAGTTTACTTGGAATCACTATTGTTCGCTGCCATCCATCCATCATGGGTAAGTCTCGTGATGGAAAAGTTCCTATTTTACCATCCACTACAAGAAAAGGTAGGGTTCTAAACACCTCTGTTGCTCTTGATTCACCATCTGTGATAAGTAAGCTCCTTGCACCACGACCACATACACATGCTACACATACTGCTACTACTTCTGAATCTGAAACTTCTGATACTTACGATGCTGCTTCTACTTTGCTTGATAAGAGTGGTTCATTAGGTCCTTTCCTAGATGCTACGATTGCTAGAACTATAGCTGGAAATATTGAAACTCCTAATGAAGACACTACTACACCCGTTAGTACACGTGAGTTTAGAGAGAGAGCTATGATATTGAAGATGGTTATATTGAGATGACCGATGAATTTATTAAAGAATGTTAAAACACCCATGACAGGAGTGATGTTAAGAGTCTCCTTGAGAGGCGTACTATAAAACCCAAATTGTCTCCTAATGCTAAGTTTGCTGCATCTCCCATAAACATTAAAGATAAGGATTATGATTTCTCTCTTGATCTATCTTACATAGCTATTGTTGAGAAAGAACCTTTTTGTGGGACTAAGAATGAAAGTGTGGTAGCACATATGACTGAGCTTTCTACCATGAGTGGCCTGTTTTTTGATGATATTAAGATGCACACCTACTTTGTTGCTAAGTTTTTCCCTTTTTCACTAAAAGGAGAAGCTAAAACTTGGTTTAATAATTTACCTCCTGGATCTATTGATAGCCCTGATTGCTTGATTAGTACTTTCCTGCAGAAATATTTTCCTCCTAGTGCTAGACATGCTACTTTGCATGAACTTTTTGATTTTAAACAGGGAGAAAAAGAGATATTGCCTAAATCATGGGCAAGGTTTTGTGCTTTGATTCATGCACATGTTGGATGTCCATTACCTAAGAATGAGCTTCTTGACATATTTTATAATGGACTAACTAAAGAATCTAGGACATACCTAGATAGTTGTGCAGATTGTGTTTTCAGGAATAGGACTCCCAAGGAAGTTGAGGAATTAATGGCTAAAATAAGCAAAAATTATGAAGATTGGACTCCTCCTGAACCAACTATACCTGAGACAACTACACCTGAGTTAACTGTGCCTGAGCCAACACCAACACCAAAACCAAAGAAGAGGGGAGTTATTGAACTAAATGATGAAGTGACGAAGGAAGCTAAGAAATGTCTTAAGGAGAAGGGAATTAAAGCTGCAGATGTCAAGAATTTACCTCCTATAGAAGAATTATGTAAGCCAATTCCCCACTCATCCACTATTGAGGTACACTCTCTCCAACATTTTGATGAAGGTGATATTCCTTATTCTAAACCTCCTGATCAATGCTTAGAAGAATTTGATGTTTTTATTGTTAAGCCAGATAATTTTAATAAAAGGGTGCAAAATCATTTAATGGAAAAGTCTAGAGCTATTATTGAGTTAAAAGATATTGTGGAAAGAACCTCTAATGATGTTAAAATGCTTTTTAAACATTTTCAAATGGTTCAAACTCAAATTGATCAGCTTATTAAAGTACAAAAAGACTTGCTAGTTAATGCTGCTAAAGAAAAACATGCTTATGAAATTAGAACTAGAAGTAGTGCTGCCACCTAGGATCCTCTATATCCCGAGGGGCATCCTAAAAGAATTGAGCAACATTCTCAACGAGCTGAAAATAGTGGTACTAATACTAAGAAAAGGAAAAAGAAACATAAAACTATTGTAGAACCTTCTGAACCTGCTAAAGATCCTAATAGCATATCTGTCTCTGATGCTGAAACTGAAAGTGGTAATGAAGAAAATGATGCTCCTGATAAAGAAAAAGTTGAAGAAGAACCTGAAAGGCATACTAAGAATACTAAATACACTAAAGAAGATTTTGTTGCTAAGAAACATGGTAGTGAAAGAGAGCCTTGGGTCCAAAAACCTATGCCTTTCCCTGATAAGAAACACAAGTCAAAGGAAGATGAACACTATAACAAGTTTTGTGAGTGGATGAAACCTTTATTCTTGCAAATTCCTTTGACTGATGCTATTAAATTTCTTCCTTATTCAAAGTATATTAAGTATATTGTCTCGAATAAAAGGAAGATCCCTAATGAAGAAATCTCTACTTTGCTTGCTAATTATTCCTTTAATGGTGAGGTTCCTAAGAAACTTGGAGACCCAGGGATTCCAACTATTCCTTGCTCTATTAAAAATAGTTATGTTAGAACTGCTTTGTGCGATTTGGGAGTAGGAGTTAGTGTTATGCCTTTTTCTCTCTACAAGACACTTCAATTGGAAAAACTTATACCAACTGATATATCTTTGCAAATGGCTGATAAATCTACTACTATTCCTGTTGGTATATGTGAGGATGTACCTGTTCAAGTGGCTCATAATTGCTTGATATTAACTGATTTTGTTGTGCTTGAAATGTCTGAAGATGATAATATGTCTATTATTCTTGGGAGACCTTTTCTTAACACTGCAGGAGCTATTATTAATTGTAATCAAGGAAAGGTGACTTTCAATGTTAATGATAAGGAACATACTGTCTATTTCCCCAAGAAGATTGATAGGACATATGGTTTGAATTCAATTGAACATGTTGAGGGCATTCAAGTTGGAGAAATATATTGTCCCATACCACGAGAGAAATATGAAACTATTATGATTGGGACCATTGCTATCAAGGTTGAGGTAACATAATCATTAGTGGAATACAAAGTTTTGTTTCATATAAAATTGTTTTCGTAACAAGACCTGATCAACCTTGTTAACAAAGGGATTTTAATGAACAAAACAATGTCTTCACCATGATTATCTCCGCTTACTTCTATTCTATCCATTTTAGTTTTTGCTTTCATTTAGTTTACTTTTCTGTTGTTAGTTCCTTGCATATTAGAGTGTCCTAGAACTTCTGAAGTTTTAGCTTTGTTTAGCTGTTGCATCATTCCAGGAACATCTTTCTGTCAGAAAATCATTCATCTATACTTGAAAATTG
The DNA here is from genome assembly GCA_023614405.1 of Avena insularis. NCBI lineage: Eukaryota > Viridiplantae > Streptophyta > Magnoliopsida > Poales > Poaceae > Avena > Avena insularis. Next base: position 146,175,749 of record CM042690.1, on the reverse strand, counting down.
CTCAAAAATAAAGTGTCTCGAAATTTTTCAGAAAATTCATATTAAATTTTTACGTGAAAAAAGGGGCAGAGGAGTGCCTAGAGAGTACCAGGGGGGCCCACCAGGGAGGCACACCACCTGATGGCGCGGCCATCCCAGGGGCGCGCCTGGCCATGGTGTGGTCCACCCCTCCACTCACTCTCTCACTTTCCACTGCTCTCTCTCTCTCCTAAGAAAACATCAGTTCTTTGCTCGAAATCGCGTTCTTGCTGTTCTTGCCCATGATTTTTCGATCTCCTTGCTCAGCCCATCTTTGCTGCTGAAATTTGGAGCATTTGTTCTCCGGTATGTAACTCCTCCGCTTATCCTAGTAGATTTGTGATTAGTGGTTTATATCTTGAGTATTTTGCTGCTGTAGGTGACAGGTTATGAGAGCTTGTAAGCTTGTTCAATGCTTAGAGATATTGTTTTGATGCATGTTTAGGCCTCTTACAAGTCCCTATGAGTAGTTCTCTTCATTATGTATTCACTTTGCAATCACTTGTGTAATGGATGTTTAAATTTCAGAATAGAAGATGAATGAGCATTAACTCAACCAACATGAACTGAGGGTGCCTGAGGTTATGAAGGTTCACCTAGAGGAGGAAGTTTTTCCTTCCATCTATCCATGCTTCGAATTCATGAGGGCTGTAGGAATTTCCCAGGACTTCCTTACCTTAGTTGCTAATGCAGGATTGGAGCACTTTGTGGAAGATGAACCTTGTCAATTTGTGAAACTAACTATGTCTGTAGTGCAGGACTTTTGATTTAGTTACTCTTTGCCTAACCCCATGGTCCACTACAAAATTTACAATATAGTTGTCGACCTTCCTCTTGATGACTTTTGTGCAGCTATTAAGGTACCTCAGTGGAGATCGTGTGGAAGGATTAAAGAGCGACCTGCACCACTCATGGACTTGTATGTGGAGATTTGCCAAGGGAGCAGCTTCTCAAAGGAGAGTGGGAAAATCCGTAACATTCATCTCCCATCTATTCACTACTTTGCTTACTTTATTGCCAAGTGTGTTCTCGCTAGGAAAACTGCTAATAAGCTATCCTCATATGATCTAGCATTCATGTCAGCTGCTTTAAAACGAGATAGAACTTATAACTTGGGTGCCTTGATAGCTTTCTGTCTTGCTGCTAACCGTGAGAAAGGTGGAATTTTTGGAGGCCTCATTGCCTCTCGGTTATTAGCTTTGCATGGTTTAGTGCCTCATCATCTAGACCTACGGTTTCCCGTAGAGAGGCTTGACCTTAATTCCATGATACTGTTGGGTCCGCAGCATAGAAAACAAAAATTTTCCTACGATGAGAACTATACGCCAAGATCTATCTACTAGATACAGAGCAACGGGTGGACATACATCCATGGAGAACTTACCCTCGAAGACAACGAGTTTTGTTAACAAGTAGGAAATCGTGGTTGATGTAGTCGTACGCTTGCCGATCTCAAGATCGTGTGGAAGTCCGAGCGCCGCAAATCAGCAGCGCATCCGTCCTCGCACACACGTTCAAGCCACCGGACAACCTCCACCTCCTCGCTCCAGCGAATCAGGAAGCAAGAACTCCTTCCGCAAGGCCACCGGGAACATGTATCTCGCTAATCCGAGACCATGGGGGAATATCTAGAGGGGGAGAGAGATCCTTCACGAGGAGGTGTGGTTTGTGAGAGGGGAGAGGGGGGCTTTATAAAGGAGGGAGCGAGACCCCTCCCCTCCCATAGCCGGCGCATGAGGGGGGGGACTCCTCCCCTCCTTCATTCATGTGGTGAACCTCCACTCACATAAACATGGCCTCCACCCAAAATCCCACTCACATGTATTTAATTTCCACCAAATTAAATGCAACTCTCAATTAATAAAACTCTTTTATTTATTTTATTCAGAATTTTGTTAATTACTTTAATTAACAAACATTCACATAAAACCCCTTGCAACATTTCAATATCACATGCAGAAGCACTTTCTACAATTTCACCCGAAACAATTCCGGTTTCTATCGAAAACAATTCATGTTTCTATCGACACATTTCCTACGCTTTGCAAACCTTTTGTATGGAACATATGTGCTCCTAAATGGTGTCCGGCAACCCTTAAGTGTGTCACCCTACGGTTCGCGAATAATGTAGACATGATTGAGACTCCTCTCAGATCAATAATCAGAAGCGGGACCTGGAGATCCATACTGACTCCTGCATATTCAACGATGACTTCTGTGATCGTGAGAACCTTTAATGTCAGCAATTTAATCCCTTTGTCTCATGATATAATACATGTCCGAGATTCGATCATCGGTATCCAAATACCTAGTTTGATCTTGTTACCGACATGCACTCTTTTCTCGTTCCCGTGATATAACATTCTAGTGATCACATCACTTGCTTGCAAGCTATCTTAATGTGATATCACCGAGAGGGCCTAGAGTATATCTATCCGTCATCGGGATTGACAAATTCCACTCTTGATCCATGATCCTCAACATAACGCCTTCATAGCACTGAACCCACCTTTATGGTCACCTCAGTTAAGGTGATGTTTGATGTTATCAAGATACTCTTCCGGTGTTAGCAATTAACATGATCTCATGGTCTAAGGACTAAGACTACTTTGTATGATGTTATAGCAATATAAACATAATGACTTGATCGTAATGCTATACTTCAGATGAATGTTCATCACATCATTTCACAAATGCTGTGACCTTGTTATTAACAACATCCAATGTCCATGATCAGGAAACTTTGATCATCTTGTTAATCAACAAGCTAGTCTATAAGAGAGGCATAACTAGGAACCCTTTTGTTTATTAAACACACATGTATTGATGTTTCCTATCAATACAATTATAGCATGCAAAATAAACATCTATCATATACAAGGAATACATAATAACAAATTTATTATTGCCTCTCAGGGCATATTTCCTTCAGTCTCCCACTTGCACTAGAGACAATAATCTAGTTTACATAGTGATAAATCTAACACCCATGGAGTTCTGGTGTTGATCATGTTTTTCCCTAGGGAGTACTTTAGTCAACAGATCTGCTACATTCAGGTCCGTGTGCACTTTACAAATCTTTATATCTCCATCCTTGACATGCTCGCGGATGGAGTGAAACCGGCGCTTAATATGCTTAGAATTCTTGTGAGACCTTGGTTCCTTGGCGTTGGCTATGGCTCCATTATTGTCACAATAGATCACCATTGGGTGCAATGCACTAGGAACCACACCTAGTTCCGTTATGAACTCCTTCATCCAAACCGCTTCCTGCGCTGCTTCTGAAGCAACAACATATTCCGCCTCCGTCGTTGATCCAGCCACCATAGGTTGTTTGGAGCTCCTCCAACTAACTGCTCCTCCGTTCAAGAGAAATACGTATCCGGATTGAGACTTAGAGTCATCCGGATCAGTGTCAAAGCTAGCATCGACATAACACTTAGCGACTAGCTCTTCTTCACCTCCGTATACAAGAAACATATCCTTAGTTCTTCTCAAGTACTTAAGGATATTCTTGACCGCTATCTAGTGTTCCGAACCTGGATCAGATTGGTACCTACGAGTCAAACTAATAGCATGTGCCACATACGGTCTTGTACATATCATGGCATACATTATAGAGCCTATGGCTGAGGCATAGGGGATCTTATCCATTATCTCTCTTTCTTCCACCGTAGCCGGACTTTGAGTCTTACTCAATGTCTTGCCTTGCAACATAGGTAAGTACCCCTTCTTACTTCCGTCCATATTAAACTTCTTTAATATCTTATCAAGGTATGTACTCTGCGATAGCCTAATTAGGCGTCTTGATCTATCTCTATAGATTTTATTGCTTTTGTGCAGCAGTGAGGAGAATCCTCAAATTCATAGCCTAGTTGGTGAAGTTGCTACCATTTGCAGCAAGCTTCTCTTTCTCCATGAACACATAGAAATTAAAAGCAGGTGGTGCCATCTACAAGAGAGTTTGTAAAGTTTATTTAGACTAAGTTTATGATAGATTGAGTTCAACTAATCCAAATTACTAATGAACTCCCACTCAAAAACGACATCCCTCGTGTCCTTTTGGTGATTACATGAACCAAATCCACTACACCAAGTCCGATCATCACGTGAGTCGGTGTAGCTTGAAAGGCGAGCATCTATATGGGCATCATATCAACTATATGACTCATGCTTAACCTTTCGGTCCGTGTTCCGAGGCCATGTCTGTACATGCTAGGCTCTCCAAGTAAGAACCTTAGTACTCGCGTGTGTAAAACTATCTTACACCCGTTGTATGAAAGCGTAGAGTTGAGTACACCCGATCATCACGTGATGTCTCGAAACACGATCCATAGAATGGTGCATACTCAAGGAAGAACACATTTTATCTTGATATCTAAATGAGGGATCATCTTACAATGCTACCAAAAGCGCCAAACTAGCAGTATAAGATGCTAACATCTAATGTGTAAAGTGAGATGATATGGTCCATGCATTTGATTTCTATCATTTGCATCGTGGTATGATCTCTATCATTCCTTTGTGTGTAAGGCCAAGGTCTATGGAACTTACACGTTCAATGTGTTGTAAGAGTATCTATCATACATCTACTTAAAACAATACCATATCAATACACTAGCCCAGCAACGATCTAAACTAGACGCCTCTAATTTATCAATTGCAAGTTTTACGTGGCTTAGGGCTTTCGGAGATAGAACCGTTCTCACCTACGAACATGAACCACAACGAGGATAACCAAGTTATTAGCAACTCGTTGTAAATCAGATATTGACTATAGTAGGAGAGACAGACACCCACCATCCACTTTTGCAACACAAGTTGCATGTCAGTCGTGAAACCGATCTCATGTACGATGACATGTAAGGTTGGTCCGGGCCGCTTCATCCCACTATGCCACTAATATCCAAAGTACATAGAAGATGCAATAACATGATCATCATCGCCCACATATAAACATATGTGTACTACCCGTGCAAAGCACCTACGCATAGATCAGGCTCTGATACCACTGTTGGGTCCGCAGCATAGAAAACAAAAAATTTCCTACGATGAGAACTACACGCCAAGATCTATCTACTAGGTACAAAGAAACGGGTGGACATACATCCAACGAGAACTTACCCTCGAAAACAACTAGTTTTTTTAACGAGTAGGAACTCATGGTTGATGTAGTCGTACACTTGCCGATCTCAAGATCGTGAGGAAGTCCGAGCGCCGCAACTCAGCAGCGCATCCGTACTCGCACACACGTTCAAGCCATTGGACAACCTCCACCTCATCGCTCCAGCGATCCAGCGGAAGCAGCAACTCCTTCCAGATGAAATGCCACTGGGAACATGTATCTCGCTAATCCGAGACCATGGGGGAATAATTCTAGAGGGGGAGAGAGATCCTTCACAAGGAGGTGTGAGGAAGAAGGAGGAGGAGGAGGGAGCCTTTTATAGGAGGAGGGGGGGGGGTACCCCCTTCCCCATGGCCGGCGCATGGGGGTGACCCCTCACCTCCCCCATTCATGTGGTGGTAACCCCTCCACATTAAAATGCCTCTTCACATTCCCTTTTAAAGTCCCCACTTTAAATGCATTAAAATTCTCCAAGTTTAATGCTCTCTCATTCAATAAAACTATTTTATTAAATTTATTCAGAATTTTGTTAATTACTTTAATTAATAAACATTCACATATAACCCCTCGCAATATTTCAATATCACATGCAGAACCACTTTCTGCAATTTCACTCGAAACAATTTCTGGTTTCTATCGAAACAATTCCTGCGCTTTGCAATTATTTCGTTTGATACATATGTGCTCCAGAATGGTGTCCAGTAACTCTTAAGTGTGTCACCTACGGTTCGCGAATAATGCAGACATGATTGAGACTCCTCTCAGATCAATAGTCAGAAGCGGGACCTAGAGATCCATACTGACTCCTGCATATTCAACGATGACTTCTGTGATCGTGAGAACCTTTTAACGCTTGTAATTTAATCCCTTTGTCTCATGATATAATACATGTCCGAGATTCGATCATCGGTATCCAAATACCTAGTTTGATCTCATTACCGACATGCACTCTTTTCTCGTTCCCGTGATATAACATTCTAGTGATCACATCACTTGCTTGCAAGCTATCTCAACGTGATACCACCGAGAGGGCCCAGAGTATATCTATTCGTCATCGGGATTGACAAATTCCACTCTTGATCCATGAGCCTCAACATAACACCGTCGTAGCACTAAACCCATCTTTATAGTCACCCTGTTACGGTGTGACGTTTGATGTTATCAAGATACTCTTCAGGTGTTAGCAATTAACATGATCTCATGGTCTAAGGATAAAGATTACTTCGTATGATGTTATAGCAATATAAACATAATGACTTGATAATAATGCTATACTTCGGATGAATGTTCATCACATCATTTCACAAATGTTGTGACCTTGTTATTAACAACATCTAATGTCTATGATCAGGAAACCTTGATCATCTTGTTAATCAACAAGCTAGTCTATAAGAGAGGCATAACTAGGAACCCTTTTTGTTTATTAAACACACATGTATTGATGTTTCCGATCAATACAATTCTAGCATGCAAAATAAACATCTATCATATATAAGGAATACATAATAACAACTTTGTTATTGCCTCTTAGGGCGTATTTCCTTCATCATGTTATTATTCAAGCCACACAAGTGAAGGGCAATAATGAGGATTAATGACAACTTGAGGTGTGGTAACAGGCTAGTAACAAACTCTATTTGTTTTCATTTTTGTACATATACTCATCATTGTGGACATGCTTAGTCTGTTCATGTAGGGTGTATGTTATTTATGGATGCTTAGTAGTTCTTGCTTTCTTATGATTAACTCTAGCTTGCTAATAGTTTGTAGCATGTCATATGAATGTTTGCTTGCATTGCTCTATTCATAACTTGGTATGACACTGTGGTATCCTCCTCTGAATGTTTCACTTGAATCGACTTGGCACATGCTGCATATGACTAAAACAAAAATCAGTTAAGCCTCGATGAATTATTTTGCATCACGGGTCTGATACGTTGCTAACGTATCCATAATTTTTGATGTTCCATGCTTGGTTTTATCTACTTTCTTATGTTTTGTCCACACTTTGGAGTAATTTTCATATGATTTCTTGGACTAAGCTATTAACAAGAGTCACAGTGCCAGTTGCCTGTTTTCTGCTGTTTTTGGTTCCAGAAAGTCAGAAAATGAATATTCTCGAAATTGGACCAGACAAAAGCCAAAGTCGTTATTTTCCCGAAAGATTCACGGATCCAGAAGGAGAGACGAAGGACGGCCACAGGGTGGCCAAACCACCCCTAGGCGCGGTCCCCCCAGGCCGTGCTAGGGCATGGTGTGGGCCCCCTGGCCGGCCATCGACCTTTCATCTTTTGCCTATATATCTCCCCCGATGCAAAAACCCTAAATCGTCAAGCCTCCAGCCACGAAAAGTTCCGCAGCGGCGCCGCCATCGAAGGGGAGATTCGGGGGACAGAAAGTCTCTATTCCGGCACCCTGCCGAGACAGGGAAGTGCCCCCGGAGCCATCTCCATCGATCTCCACCACCATCTCCATCGACGTTGCTGATTCCCATGATGAGGAGGGAGTAGTTCTCTCTCGAGGCTAAGGGTTCTACCGGTAGCTATGTGTTCATCTCTCTCTCTATGCATGATCTTATTGAGATCATGAGCTTGTAATCTATAGATCTACCTTGCTACTCAAGTGCTTTAATAGATCTCTGCTCTCCCCATGTGTGTGAAGTTGATAGTGTGCACACCATGGTGGCACTTAGCCTAGAGATTACAAATACTTGTTATGATTTATATTTGGATTTGGATGTCTTTATGAAATTGTGGTGTTTGTTTGAACCATCTAGTGCTCAAGGTGATAGTGTGGGGTTATCTAGATGCGGAAAGCAAACTTTGAGGTGTGCTGTTATAGCCCTACCATCGATTAGAGTGTTCAATCGGAGAGTAGTTCAGAGTAGTATCATGAAGATAATATATTTATATGAGAGTGTTCACTAGTGAAAGTATGATCCCTAGGCCTTGTTTCTAAGCATTGAAACACCGTTTGCAATTTGATCTGTTACATGCTTGCTTGCTTCCACCTTTATTTCAGTTTGCCTTTAGTCTTTTCCACGCCATCAAGATATTTTCTAGCACCGTTGTATTTTATCCATACCACTTGTATTTCACTATCTCTTCGCCGAACTAGTGCACCTATACACCTGACAAGCGTATTGGGTGTGCTAGGGACACACGAGACTTCTTGTATCTTGATTGCAGGGTTGCTTGAGAGGGATACCTTTGACCACTTCCTCCCTGAGTTTGATAAACCTTGGGTGATCCACTTAAGGGAAACTTGCTGCTGTTCTACAAACCTCTGCACTTGGAGGCCCAACAACTGTCTACAAGAATAGAAGTGCGTAGACATCAAGCTATTTTCTTCTTGCTTGCCGGGAGGTAAGGTAAAAGGTACTCACATCCTCCAGTGTGAGTGCTCGAAGTTATTTCCTTTAGATTCTGCAATTTTGTATTTTTGTTTCTTGTTTTCACTAGTTAGGCTTAATGGAAAACAACAACAGAATTAGAGAGCTTTTTAGTATTTTTCCTAATATAGAACATGAATTGTCTGAAAGGAAAATTAAAAAACCCTTGGAACTTTCTTTGCATGCTAATAGCAATGTTATTAGTATGAATCTTTTGAACACCTTTGTTACTAATGCTATGGAAACGTCTAAGCTTAGGGAAGTTGGTTTTTATGAAAATGATCTTTTTAATTCCCCGGCTTTAAAGAAGAAAATTTGCTCTGATGATACTTTATCTCCCATATGTGGTAATTCTAATGATACTTGTGATATTTTAAATCCACATACTGAAAGCATCTCTTTTAAAATACCTACAAAAATTGTTGAACATGTTATGAACAATTGTTATTTGGGAGATGGAACTATCCATCCTGCTGATCAATTTACTCTTTATACATGAATTATGCGAGTTGTTCAAGTGTGTAGGTACTTCAATGAACCAAGTTAAGAGGAAGCTATTCCCTTTTTCACTTAAGGGCAGAGCAAGAGAGTGGTATGAGCTACTAGATGATCCTCATTATTTGGAGTGGAAGGAACTTGAATCTCTCTTTTACTCTAAATTTTATCCTCCTCATGAAATTCATAAAGATAGGAATTACATTTATAATTTTCATACACATGATGGAGAAAGTATTGCCCAAGCATGGGGGAGATTGAAGTCACTAATGCTCAAATGTCCGATTCATGAGCTCCCCAGTAATATTGTTATTAATAATTTCTATGCAAGGCTTTCAAGACATTACAAGGACTATCTAGATACTTGTTTAGAGGGATCCTTCACAAGTAAGGAGGTCAAAGCTAAGTGGGATATTATTGAAACAATTCAAAGCAATACCGAAGATTGGGATCACAACAAAGGTAAAGAACCAGGTATAAACTATGAGTATGATTGCATTAAGTCTTTCACTGAAACTGCTGATTTTCAAGAGCTTAGCTTGATCCTCAAATTCTTGTTGATTGTTATAGAACCTTTGCTTCTCATATTAATGCTCCTAAAGAAAAATGGGACATGTATCATGAGCCTTATAAAGACACTTGCATGGAAAATGAAATTGTTATTAATGATAGCAATAAACATGCTTAAACCTCTGGAAGTACTACTTCTTATAAGCATGTTAACTTTTGTGGAATACATAGACCTTGTGATAATAATGAAATTGAAGAAGAATATTGTATCACCCACAGGAATGAAAAAACTAGAACGTGGTATAGGGCTCTAAATGATCTTGGTAAAAAAGTTTGTGCCCTCTATCCTTTTATTTGTGAACTTTTCTTTGAAGTGGGTCATTTCAATTTTCAATGCTCAGGCCATAATAATAGCCCTTCTAATCCAATGAGTACTGCAAGTTTGTATTGTGATGACATGATCACTCCTAATCAGCATGATCAACTTACATTATTTTTGGGGTATGAAGAGTTATCAAGAAAAACCTCTTTGGTAGATATGAGTGCTTTCGATATGAATAGCGTCCTACATGGTTCTCATCTTTATTGTGTTGATAATTTTCACACAAATACTTACATACAAAATATCCTAAAAGATGAGATCTTACCAAAATATGACATGACTAATATGTGTTTTGGTCTTATTAATGAAAAGGAGGAATCCTCCAAAGTTTCTTCTATTGTCTCTAACAATGAACCAGGGTATGTGAAGAAGCTTCCTTTCAAGCCTCTCCCTCCTAAAGATAAGAAGAAAAAGAAGAAGATGAGGAGTAAAAGGAGAGAGGAAACGGTATTTTCCCCTAAGTATGTTGCTCCTATTATAGTTTTTGATGAGTCTGAACTCGATGATGTTCCTATGCCTATTACCTATAGTAGTGATCATGATTAGGAAAGGCACACTACTTTTGATATTGAAATCTCTTCGGTACCAATTCTGAAAATGATGATATTAATAATTACTGTACTATTAGTGCTATCCATGTTCCTTCCAATGATGATATGTTTACAAACGAACACACTTTGGAAGATAACTATTCTATTGCTTATGATGATACTATACCTCCAATATATGATAATTGCAATAATGAATATGATATTTTCAGTCCACCTACTATTGAGGAGAAAATTAATTATGATTACAATATGCCTCCTATATTTAATGATTATGGTGATGAAAATAATAATGATAGCTATTTTGTTGAATTTTCTCCCACTATAATTAATAAGAATGACTATGTTTATGTGGGGAGTATTAATTCTTTTATGCATGTGGCTCATGATAAGAATGTTTCTTGTGATATTTATATTGTTACTTTTATTCATGATGCTACTGAAAGTTATTATGAGAGAGGGAAACATGGTTTTATGTGTCTCAATAATATTAAGTTTCCCCTCTTCATGTTGAAAGTCTTGAAGTTGCACTTGTTTTGCTTTCCTACGCTTGTTGATTTGTGCTTTCATGACTTGTTTATTTACAAGATTCCTATGCATAGGAAGTGGGTTAGACTTAAATGTGCTTTGAATTTGCTTCTTGATACTCTCTTTTACTTCAACTCATATTTCCTATGTGAGCATCTTCTCAAACTATCATGCCTAACTTAAAGGCGTTAAAGAAAAGTACTTATTGGGAGATAACACAAAAGTTTCAGATGAGTCTTGGAAGTTATTACTTCAGTAATAACCGCTCCTTATCCTTTTTATTTGCTTTTTGTGCCAAGAGTAACCTCTAATGAGAGAGAAGTAATGATTGGAACAGATTTCTGTGCCGAAACAGATTTCTGTGCTTCACCGTAAAAATTCGTGTAAAATCTCTGTACATCCTTTTGAGGCATGAATATTTGTGGTTCTGCCCCAGGTTATTATATAACTTTCTTTAGTTCAACAATTTTTTATTTGAGCAACAGAAGGTCTTCAAAAAAATTCGTCTTTACCTGCTGGTCTGTTTTGACAGATTTCTGCCATTATTTGCATTTGCTTCTTGTTTGTTCATTTTTTTGAGTTCTTTTGGGGAATTGAGCTTTCTGAGGGAAGTGCTACAGTAGATAGTGTTTTAATGGAAGTTTTATTAGTCTTAGAACTGAACCTAAAGACTTATTATCTTGAGTGCACTAATGTTGCTAATAAAGATTGTGTGAAGTTTTGTATGAAGGAAAAAATTCAGGTGTATGGAAGGAATGAGTAATGAGATGAAGGATGGACTAAAGCTCAATATTAGGGATGCCACGCGTGTCACCCCAAGAAATATCCAAGAAGTACAAGCGTCAAAGCTTGGGCATGCCCAAGGCATCCCCCTCTTCATCCATAAAAATCCCAGGTTTCTTCCAAACACTTCATTTTTATCGTTTCATGCATAGTGCGTGTTGTTCTTGGAGCATCTTATTTTTCATTTTCATTTTGGTTTTTCGTTTGTTTGGTTTTCTTAGTTTGCTGAATAAATTGGTTGGACCCCCTCTTTCATACATTGGTTTTCAAATAGTTTGGTTTGGATTGGAAAAGAGTAGGAAAGTTCATGCGTAAGTGATAAAGAGAGCTTGTTTTTCACTGTGGCCGATGCTTTTTCATGCCATGCTTGATATTGTTTTGGATTTATGCTTAGTATTATTTGCTGTAGCATGACTTGTTATAAACAATTGAGATTGCTTAATGTGCCTTTGAAGAATCATGCGTTGTTTTAGCATATTAAAGCATAGTATTGTGGTATTCTCCTTTGATGCTTTATTTGGGTTGACTTGGCGCATGCTCACACCATGTTATGACTATCCCAAGTCACCATAGCCTTGATCATCCTTTAGTTTTCGACTTGTAGTATCACTTTATGCTTTAATTAATGATGTTTTGTCACTGTGCATGATTATGGCCATTATTGCTCTCTTAGTTGGTCGCTCCCAGTCTTTTGCTAGCCTCCATAACCAAGTATGAGTTCCACTCATGCATCCAATTCCTAAAACCAAGTTATTCCAAAGAGTCCACCATACCTACCTATTAGCATTTGCTATTCCAAGTATATTCATGTTTTTATCTATCTTCCAAATAAAACTTGTTATGAGAAAACTGGTGATTAAAGCTCTCACGAACTTGATGGCACACTTTACTTTTCTTGCCCTTAATAAACTTGAACCATTGTGTCGTCTATGTTGTATATGCTTGCACTTATTTGTTGGGGATTAGCAGAACCATGCTGTCATGGGGAACGCTTTCAACATTGCACTTATACTTTGTACCTAGTTGATATCATGCTCTTTTGTCTATGGATGTCGTTGGTGTGAAATGAAAGGGGAGCTTGTAAGTCCATGAAGTTTTGTATGTGTGTTAGAGAAACGCTTGGGCCGCTGGTCTAATCCATGCTATCATGGTGGAAACCTACAGCGTAAACATAATGAGTTGTCTATGAAGCATTCTTCTTATAAAAAAAGAGTCGGATATTGAGAAAAAAAGAGAAAAAGAGAAAAAAAGATGAGAAAAGAGGAAAGAGAGAAAAAAGCACCATATTCCCATGGTAAATAAGAAGATTGTTGAGATGCTCGTTGTCTGCTTGCCTTGTCATTTTGATATGGGGATTCTTCCGTATCATCAGGCAAGGGGTACCCCGTTGGCGGTTCTCTATGATACACATGTACTTACTATGACAAGAACTTACCGATAACTAAACTTGAGTAGCATGAGGAGCGGCCCTCGTATTCAAGGGATATGAGATTTCCAACTTATACTTCGTCAAGCATATACACCATAGTTTGTTCACTTGAACCTTAATCACTTCAAGATGCTTATGATAGGGGCAATGAGAGCTGAAAGCTAAAAGTACCATAATTTTTGGAAGCTCTTTATGAAACTTGAATCCCTGCTTCCTTCTATGAAGGCCTTTCTTCCACTTTTATATTGAGTCTCCACCTTCTATCTTTATGCACCAATTAAGAGAGCATAGTTGTCATTCTTAGTTCTATGTGCATTGTCCCAAGACTTATTGATTGATGCATAACTTTGATATTGCTTGTTTTAAACTATTTGTATCTAGTCACTCTTATGAACTTTGAAGGTGTCCTATGCATTTATGTTTGCTACTCTATGAGGGACAAGCTGAATTCTACTATGCTATGTTTTCTTTATGTGAAACAAACAAATGTCTTGCAAAGCATTGTTATTCATTAATCTTTTGTTTGTGCCTTTTCATGTTGCAACATAGTTTCTTTGTCTTATTGCTAGAACTTTGTCTTTCATGTTATGATTGAAGTACTATGATCCTAGCTATAAATGTTTCACAAATACTTTGATCAAGTTTATGATGGTGCATGTCACCTCAAAAAATATTCTTTCTTTTTATCACTTACCTACTCGAGGATGAGCAGGAGTTAAGCTTGGGGATGTTGATACGTTGCTAACGTATCCATAATTTTTGATGTTCCTTGCTTGGTTTTATCTACTTTCTTATATTTTGTCCACACTTTGGAGTACTTTTCATATGATTTCTTGGACTAACCTATTAACAAGGGCCATAGTGCCAGTTGCCTGTTTTCTACTGTTTTTGGTTCCAGAAAGTCAGAAAATGAATATTCTCGGAATTGGACCAAACAAAAGCCAAAGTCGTTATTTCCCGAAAGATTCACGGAGCCAGAAGGAGAGACGAAGGGGGGGGCCACAGGGTGGCCACACCACCTCTAGACACGGGTCCCCCAGGCCGCGCCAGGGCATGGTGTGGGCCCCCTGGCCGGCCACCGACCTTGCCTCTTTCGCCTATATATCTCCCCCGATGCAAAACCCTAAATCGTCAAGCCTCCAGCCACAAAAAGTTCCGCAGCACCACCGCCACCGAAGGGGAGATTCAGGGGACATAAAGTCTCTGTTCCGGCACCCTGCCAGGATGGGAAAGTGCCCCCGGAGCCATCTCCATCGATCTCCACCATCATCTCCATCGTCGTTGCTGATTCCCTTGATGAGGAGGGAGTAGTTCTCTCTCGAGGCTAAGGGTTCTACCGGTAGCTATGTGTTCATCTCTCTCTCTATGCATGATCTTATTGAGATCATGAGCTTGTAATCTATAGATCTACCTTGCTACTCAAGTGCTTTAATAGATCTCTGCTCTCCCCATGTGTGTGAAGTTGACAGTGTGCACACCATGGTGGCACTTAGCCTAGAGATTACAAATACTTGTTATGAGTTATATTTGGATTTGGATGTCTTTATGAAATTGTGGAGTTTGTTTGAACCATCTAGTGCTCAAGGTGATAGTGTGGGGTTATCTAGATGCGGAAAGCAAACTTTGAGGTGTGCTGTTATAGCCCTACCATTGATTAGAGTGTTCAATCGGAGAGTAGTTCAGAGTAGTATCATGAAGATAATATATTTATATGAGAGTGTTCACTAGTGAAAGTATGATCCCTAGGCCTTGTTTCTAAGCATTGAAACACCGTTTGCAATTTGATCTGTTACATGCTTTCTTGCTTCCACCTTTATTTCAGTTTGCCTTTAGTCTTTTCCACGCCATCAAGATATTTTCTAGCACTGTTGTCTTTTATCCATACCACTTGTATTTCACTATCTCTTCGCTGAACTAGTGCACCTATACACCTGACAAGTGTATTGGGTGTGTTGGGGACACAAGAGACTTCTTGTATCTTGATTGCAGGGTTGCTTGAGAGGGATACCTTTGACCACTTCTTCCCTGAGTTCGATAAACCTTGGGTGATCCACTTAAGGGAAACTTGCTGCTGTTCTACAAACCTCTGCATTTGGAGGCCCAACAACTGTCTACAAGAATAGAAGTGCGTAGACATCAGGGTCTTTAATCACTTTCATGCCATGATTAGTCCTATTTTGTTGCAAGCATGATTATGACAGTTATTGCTCTCTCGTTTATCGCTCCCTTACTATTGCTAGCCTTCACTTGCACTGAGTATGAGCTCACCTCGTGTTTCCAATTCCCCAAAACCAATATTGCCAAAAGTGTCCACCATACACACCTATCAGCATCATTTGTTATTCCGTGCATATTCAATATGCCTAGTTTTCTTCCAAATAAAATGTTTGCTTGTTATGAGAAAGTTAGTTAGTAAATCTCTCACGAACTTGATGGTACACTTTATTTCTTGCACTTAATAAACCTGAACCATTGTGACTGTCCATGAAAGTTATATGCTTGCAAATTATAGGCTGGGATTAGTAGAACCGTGCTGTCACGGGGAACACTTTCAACACCTATAAATATATACCCCGTTGATATCATGCTCTTTTGTTTGTGGATGTCGTCGGTGTGAAATAAAAGGGGAGCTTGTAAGTCCATGGAGTTATGTATGTGTGTTAGAGCAACGCTTGGGCCGCCGGTCTAATCCATGCCTAATCATTGTGCAAACCTGTAGTGTAACCATAATGAGTATCTATGAAGCATTCTTCTTATAAAAAAAGAGAGAGATAGCTATTGAGAAAAAGAAGGAAAAAAAGAGATATGAGAAAAGAGGAAAGAGAGAAAAAAGCACCATTTTCCCATGGTAAATAAGAAGATTGCTGAGATACTCGTTGTCTGCTTGCCTTGTCATTTTGATATGGGGATTCTTCCGTATCATCGGGCAAGGGGTACCCCGTTGGCGGTTCTATATGATACGCACGTATTTACTATAACAAGAACTTACCGGTAACTAAAGTTGAGTAGCATGAGGAGCGGCCCTCGTACTCAAGGGACATGAGATTTCCAGTTTATAGTCTGTCAAGCATATAACTCAGATTGGGCCTCACTTTCACCTTAACCATTTAAAGATGCTTATGATAGGGGCAATGAGATCTCAAAGCTAATGAGTACCATACTTTCAGCATTTGGAAGCCTTTCAAACTTTTCAAAACCTTTTCATTTCCTTGTTGAGTCTCCACACATTCTATGAGCACTTTCTTGAGAGCATAGTTGTCATTCTTAGTGTAATGTGTTTATCTCAAAACTTGATTAATTGTGTTATGACTTTGATGCTTGTATCTTTGATATCTTTACTTCTAGTATTCACTTGAACTTCAGAGGTGCCTTAGCATTTATGCTTGCTCTACAATCAAAGGCAAGCGAGATACCACTCTATCATACCTTGTTATGAGCATTGTAATGTTGCTTATGTTTATGTTTCATGCTACTTATTATTTTTGAATTGCCTGAGTAGTTGATCATATTCTGAGAATATACATCTTATGAAGCAAATGTGTTCGTGAAAGTTTCTTTTATCGCACTCAGTTTTCAACTGAATTGCTTGAGGACAAGCAATAAGCTAAGCTTGGGGGAGTTGATACGTCCAAAATGTATCTACTTTCCCGAACACTTTTGTTATTGTTTTTCCTCTAAACTTGTGTCATTTGTATACAACTAACACGGACTGACGCTGTTTTCAGCAGAATTACCTTGGTGTCTAGTTTTTGTGCAGAAAATCAACTATCAGGAAAATCCTGGAAAATATGCCAAAAATCCTATTTCACCAGAAGACTCATGGAGCCAGAAGACGAGACGGAGTAGGGCCATGAGGGGCCCAAACCACCTGGCCGCGCGGGCCAGGCCAGGCCCTTGGCCTCCCTCTTTGCCTATAAGTTGCCTCTTGACCTAAAAACCAAGGGGGGTTCAACGTTTTTCTAGAAAGAGTTCCGCTACGCTGCCACCACCAGATTCCGCGATTCAGAACCAGGAACTCCATTCTAGCACCTTGCTGGGATGGGGAATTGGAGGAGATCATCGCCATCATCATCACCATCGCTTCTCCATCGACCATCCATGTTTCCCACATCCATGAGTGAGTAATGCCCCGCTGTAGGCTATGGGGATGGTAGGGATTGGATGAGATCGTTCATGTAATGGCATCAGATTGTTAGGGCATGGTGCCTAGTATCTATTATTAGTGCTTTTTAACTTTGTTGCAACTTGTTATGCTTAATGCTTGTCACTAGGGCCCGAATGCCATGATTTTAGATCTGAACATGTTATTGATTCATTATGATAGTATTGTTTATGGTCTTACCTGCAAGTTGTATACACACGTTGTTGTCCGGAACCAAAGGTCCCGAAGTAACAGCAATCGGGATAACCGGAGGGAATGGCTTTGATGTGAGGATCACATGTGTTCACGGAGTGTTAATGCTTTGCTCCGGTGCTCTATTAAAAGGAGCACCTTAATTGCCGAGTTCCTTGAGGCCCGCCGCAAACGGGTTTGGCAGGACAAAAGATGTTGTGCAAGTTCTCATTGCGAGCACATATGACTATATATGGAACACATGCCTATGATTATTTAGTACTTGGATGCTTTATCTTATTTATCTGCAAATGCCCTATGTCTTGATTTCCATGTGAATTGTCTTGTCCATGCAACGCCCGGCCATCCATCCCTATGCCTACTGCGCTTTAATCCTACTGTTTACTGCAATTGTTACTACTATATTTACTTTACTACTGCTATTACTTTACTATTGCTACTACAAAACTGTTGCTACTGATAAAATGTTGTGAGCAAGATTGTTTCCAGGTGCAGCTGAATTGACAACTCAGTTGTTAAGGCTTATAAATATTCTTTGGCTCCCCTTGTGTCTAATCAATAAATTGGGTTTCACTTCCCTCGAAAATACTGCGATACACCCCCTATACTTGTGGGTCATCAATTCGGACAGGTCAAACTTGGCCGAGTCACTCGTGATAGCACAAGAGAAAAGAAGGATCCAGGAGGTGGCGACATTGGCTTAGTCCGCGCAACTGAATATGCCGACTCTGAGTAACCCGCATGGAAGTGTCTCATTTCAGTCGACAAAAGATACTAAGAAGGTGCCCATTGATGATCAGTTCCCAGAGCGCATCATGACTATTGGTGCCGGGCTTGGCGACAAATAGGAAAGCGAGATATTCAGCTTCCTTCGTGAAAATCGGGATATCTTTGCTTGGTCCACACATGATCTACAAGGTTTATCGAGGGAGTTGGCCGAGCACTCTTTACACATAAGACCCGACGCAAAGCCGGTGAAGCAACCTCTCTGCCACTTTGCCGAAGATAGGATAAAATTCATTGGGGATAAGATAGCTCGGCTCCTTGCAGCCGGGTGTATCATGGAAGTGCTCTATCCAGATTGGCTTTCTAATCTGATGCTTGTGGAAAAGAAGAAGGATGATCCGAATGTAGTAGTGGTATGGCATATGTGTATCGATTACACGAACCTGAATAAGGTGTGTCCAAAAGATCCATTTCCACTGCCGAGGATAGACCAGGTCATTGATTCGACCGTTGGGTGTGAATCGTTGTCATTTGTAGATGCTTATTCTGGTTTTGACCAAATACCTTTGAACTCAGATGATCAAATAAAGACTGCATTTATCACCCCGTATGGGGCTTATTACTATCGCACTATGCCTTTTGGCTTACGTAATGCAGGGGCAACATATCAGAGATGCATGCAGAAATGTTTACACAACCAAATTGGCAAAAATGTTCAAGTATATGTCGATGATGTGGTGATACAAATCAAGGAAAGAAAAACGCTCCTAGATGATATCCGGCAGACATTCATGAACCTCATGAGGTTCCGAATGAAGCTTAACCCGGAGAAGTGCACCTTTGGTGTCCCGGTGGGAGAGTTACTCGGTTTCCTCGTGTCCGGCCGAGGTA
Source organism: Avena insularis (assembly GCA_023614405.1). Classification (NCBI taxonomy): domain Eukaryota; kingdom Viridiplantae; phylum Streptophyta; class Magnoliopsida; order Poales; family Poaceae; genus Avena; species Avena insularis. The sequence continues at coordinate 146,156,569 of CM042690.1, read as the reverse complement.
TCGAAGCTAAACCGACTAAAATCCGGGATATTGAATGAATGGAATTGCCGAAATGCCTTAATGATGTCTAGAAGTTCACTAGATGCCTGGCATCACTAAGTCAGTTTGTATGTCAGCTGGGAGAAAAGGCATTGCCTCTCTATCAGCTGATGAAAAAGTTAGATAAATTTGTATGGACACCGCAAGCAGATAGTGCATTTCATGAGCTCAAAAAGATGCTAGCCTCTGCACCTGTGTTAGCCTCGCCATTATCCAAAGAGCCGATGTTGTTCTATATAGCAGCGACCAACCGAGTCGTAAGTGCTGTGATAGTGGTGGAGCGTGACGAGGAAGGTAAGTCAGTGCAGAGGCCCGTGTATTACCTAAGCGAAGTGTTATCCGCTTCAAGGCAGAACTATCCTCATTATCAAAAGATTGCATATGGCGTCTATATGGTGGCCAAGAAGTTTAAACACTATTTTGAAGAACACCCTGTGAAGGTGATATGTGAAGCACCTATATCCGAGATAATGAGCAACAAGGATGCAAGCGGCTGGATCGCAAAATGGGAAATTGAGTTTGCCCCCTATGCCCAACAATTCGATAGAAGGGACGCGATCAAGTCTTAGGTTGTGGTCGACTTTTTGGTAGACTGGGCTTAGATGCAATACGAACCACCTTTGCCAGATTCAAATTACTGGAGGATGCACTTTGATGGATCAAAGTTGAAGGACAGATTAGGGGTCGGGGTAGTCCTTACCTTGCCCAAGAAGGACTAATTGAAATACGTGCTTCAGATCCATTTTCGAGCATCAAACAATGTGGCCGAGTATGAGGCACTCGTGCACGGCTTAAAAGTGGCAAAAGAAATTGGGATACGTCGGATAGAGTGTATTGGAGATTCGGATTTGGTGGTGCAATTAGTTTATGGCCGTTGGGATGCATTGGAGGTAAACATGGCTCTGTATAGATTTCACGTCCAAAAGATATGTGGTTACTTTGAGAGATGCAAATTTCATCATGTGCCAAGAGCTGACAATGAAGCATCTAACATGTTATATAAACTGGGTTCATCTCGGCAAGCCATTCCGCCAGGAATTGCTTTGGAGCATCTGAGGAAACCATCTATCCCTCCCTGGATACCTCTAGCGCACTTTGGCCCCATCTTTAGCTTATACATATCATCTGCCATGCCACCACCACGACATCTCTGACATCATTTGTATCATTATTCTCCACAACCTCATTTGAATCAGCTGTGTGCACTATTGTTTCTTCGATTGTGCCACCCATCGCCGTTTCTTGTGCAGCATGTTCAACTATAGTGTACATGCAGTCATCGTCAGTGTATCCTTCAGTTTGTACCCTATCTGTTATGCAAGTAATCACAAGTTATTGTTTCTGTTTCTTTGTAGGAAATGGGTAACCATAATGAAATGTCATGGATAATAGTAGATACAATAGGTGGGTAACTTCTCTATATCTAGATGGGTAACTTCTCTATATGTAGTTAGAAAGTACTTGTAAACATGTTGACTAACTTTCTAATGTTGAGTCAGAGACAACATTTCTTTATAAAATGTAGTGTTGATATTTGTGTTAAATCCTACATATAAGCATGGGTAATTGTAGTGTCAACTACGTGGATAACTTGTACCAATGTGACTAGATAACTGCTGAATAAGATGCTGGATAACTTTGAGTAATATCCCATGGATAACTATAATTGTTAACTGGTGGATGACTGTGTACCTAGGTTCCAGGATAAGTGTTGAATAAACTGGTGGATAACTTGTATATTTATGACTGATAGCTGTTGTACAAAGTGGTTGATTAGTTATTATTTATTTTTTGCAGGAATGTGTTAGCATAATGAAATGGCATTGATAACTGCAGTTACAATAGGTTGGTAACTTCTCCCTATGTAGTGTGGTAACTTTTTTAAATTAGCAAGTATTCATAAACATGTTGATTGTCTTTCCAATGGTGAGTCACACACAACACTTCTGGATAAAATGTGGCGTTGATATTTGTGTTAGATCCTACATATAAGCATGGGTAACTATAATGTTAGCTATAGTGTTAGTGTAGTTGGTTAGGCACACTCAACACTCCTGGATATAGGTCTAGTGATGATTTGTGGGGTAACTTCTACATGTAATAATGGATAAGTGTAGCCTTATCTGGTTGATAACTTCTAATCATTTTAGTGTTAGCTATGTGGATAACTTGTACCTAAGTGATTGGATAACTGATGAATAAGATGCTGGATAACTTGAGTAATAACCCATTGATAACTATAATAGCTAACCGGTGGACGAGTGTGTACCTAGGTGCCTGGATAACTACTGAATAAACTGGTGGACAATGAAGGGAGTATGCCTGAGAGGCAATAATAAAGTTGTTATTATCTTATTCCATGTTTATGATAAAAGTTTATTTTACATGCTATAATTGTATTAATTGGAAACATTAATACATGTGTGTTTAATAAACAAAATACAAGGTTCATAGTAATGCCTCTCTATAAACTAGCTCATTGATTAACATGATGATCAAGGTTTCCTGATCATTGACATTGGATGTTCTTAATAATAAGGTCACAACATTGGTGAATGATGTGATGAACATTCATCCAAAGTATAGCATTACGATCAAAGTCATTATGTTTATATTGCTATATCATCATACAAAGTAAGCTTTATCCTTAGACCATGAGATCATGTTAATTGCTAACACCAGAAGAATACTTTAATAACATCAAATGCCACACCGTAACAGGGTGACTATAAAGATGGGTTCGGGTATTCCGAAGGTGTTATATTGAGGCTCATGGATCAAGAGTGGAATTTATCAATCCCGATGACGGATAGATATACTCTGGGCCCTCTCAGTGATATCACATTGGTTAGCTTGCAAGCAAGTGATGAGATCACTAGAATGTTATATCACGGGAACGAGAAAAGAATGCATGTCGACAACGAGATCAAACTAGGTATGGAGATACTGATGATCGAATCTCGGACATGTAATATATCGTGAGACAAATGGATTTAGTTACTGGCATTAAAGGTTCTCACGATCACAGAAGTCATCGTTCAATGTGTGGGAGTCAGTATGGATCTCCAGGTCCCGCTTCTGATTATTGATCTGAGAGGGGTCTCGATCATGTCTGCATTATTCAAGAACCATAGGCTGACACACTCAAGGGTTGCCAAACACCATTTGGAGCAAATATGTTCTAGACGAAAGAATTGCAAAGCGCTGGAATTATTTCAATAGACACCGAAATTGTTTCGGGTGAAATTGCTGAAATTGGTTCTGCATGTAATATTGAAATGTTGCAAGGGGTTTTATATGAATGTTTGTTAATTAAAGTAATTAACAAAATTCTGAATAAAATAAATAAAAGAGTTTTATTAAATGAGAGAGTATTAAATTTCGAGAAATTTAATGCATTTAAGTGGAGACTTAAGTGGAGAATGTGAAGGGGCATATTTATGTGGAGGGAGTTACCACCAGATGAATGAGGGAGGTGAAGGGGCACCCTTGCTCCTATAAAAGGACCCCCTCTCCCCACTTCTCACTCACACCTCCTCGTGAAGGATCTCTCTCCCCCTCTAGTATTATTCCCCTATGGTCTCGAATTAGCGAGATACATGTTCTAGGTGGCATTTCGTCTGGAAGGAGTTGTTGCTTCTGGTGCATCGCTGCTGATTGTTCGGTGGCATGAACGTGTGTGCGAGGACGGATGCGCTGCTGATTTGCGGCACTAGGACTTCCACACGATCTTGAGATCGGCAAGCAATCGACTACATCATCCACGAGTTCCATCTCATTAACAAAGCTTTGTCGGTCTATGAGGGTACGTTCTCTATGGATGTATATCCACCCGTTGCTTGTATCTAGTAGATAGATCTTGGCGTATAATAGTTCCCATCATAGAATTTTTTTTTGTTTTCTATGCTGCGAACCGAATATTGGTATCAGAGCCTAATCTATGCGTAGGTGCTTTGCACGGGTAAAACACATAAGAGTATGTGGGCGTTGATGATCATGTTATTGCATCTTCTATGTATTTTGGATATTGGTGGCATAGTGGTATGAAGAGGCCCGGACTAACTTTACATGTCCTCGCACGTGAGACCTGTTCCACGCTTGACATGCAACTAGTTTTGCATAAGTGGCTAGAAGGTGTCTGTATCTCCTACTATAGTCAATATCTAATTTACAACGAGTTGCTAATAATTTGGTTATCATCGTTGTGGTTCCATGTTCGTAGGTAAGAACGATTCTATCTTCGAAAGCCCTCAGCCACGTAAAACTTGCAATTGATAATTTAGAAGCGTCTAGTTTAGATCGTTGCTAGGCTAGTTTCATGATATGGTAATATTATAATTTGAAGTATAGTTGATACTCTTGGAAATTATAGCATACCTAAATGTATAAGTTCCATAGACCTTAGCCTTACACGTAAAGGAATGATAAAGATCATACCATGATGCACATGATAGTGATCAAGTGCAAGAACCATATTATTTCACTTTACACATATGATGTTTGTTTGCATCTTATATTGCTTGTTTGGTGTTTTAGTAGCATTATAAGATGATCCCTCATTTATATATCAAGATAAAAATGTGTTCTTCCTTAAGTACACATCGTTTTATGTTTTGTTGCTTCAAGACATCACGTGATGATTGGGTGTACTTAAATCCACGTTTGCATAACGGGTGTAAGACAGTTTTACACACACGAGTACTAAGGTTCTTACTTGGCGAGCCTAGCATGTACAGACATGGCCTCAGAATACGGACCGAAAGGTTAAGCATGAGTCATATGGTTGATATGATGCCCATATAGATGCTCGCCTTTGAAGCTACACTAAATCACGTGATGATCGAACTTGGTGTAGTGGATTTGGTTCATGTAATCACCAAAACAACTCGAGGGATGTTGGTTTTGAGTGGGAGTTCATGTAGTAATATGATTAGAGTTGAACTAATTTTATCATAAACTGAATCAAAGTGAATTTGCATAATTTGTTGCAGTCATTGGCATATGTTTACTACCTTGTACTTAGTTGTAATTGAGATAATAGAACTATAGAATTCTAGATATTTACTTTACAAACTAGTATCGTATCGTTTTGAGTGTCAATGTAAAGTTTAGAAGTCATATTGCAAACTTTCAGCAAACTCAATTTACTCCATGAAGTTTAATAAGTAGTATTAAACCAAGAGTAACAATTCTAGTGTTAGTATCTAAGTATTATACTTGCCTCCGTGATTCTTGATATTCAAAAGTTGTTTTAATATCAAGGTTATCTAGGAGCTGAAAGAAATGTTTCAGAAACCATCATGTGTGGAAGATATTGCGATATTTGAAACTATGTTTTTGGTTGCAATATGATGGAGTATAATTTAGCATAATACATTCTCTCGTATTGTATAAGAATTTGTGAAGGATGGAGATGCTAGGCATTCGCATCTCCCAAAAAGGTTTCGGGAACTAACATTATACTCACGATTCTTCCTTATATGCTATAGTATCTTGATCATGAAAGTTTTGATGATAAGGATGAATAGAAGATGTAAGTAAAATGTTTACTACACTAAAGGATTACTAAAGAATTGATTTTTGAAAGAATGCCAAACATTTATGGTGATCCACTTCAAAGTGCAAGTCCAAAGGTATTAGTATTTGACTATATACACTTTGTACTATGTGTCATGTGAATGACACCACTATTGATGTTGATAGATTCTTTTAAAAGGAAAAGGAATTGCTATAAAAGAATCTATAAAATATTTGGCAGAAAAGAAAAGTTAGAGATGTCCAACTTATGTATATAGAAGATATACATGTTATGGCTATATTGTTTGCTTGTTAAACAATGTGGTTCTTAGGTATTGGATACCAATATTGGATACCAAATTGGTTGGTGTGAAGTGTCATACAAAACAACACAATTCATGAACTGCAATGGCCTAAGTAACTAGCAAGATAATAAGTAATGATGTTCATCGAAAACAAATAAAGTGTTATTGTGTTTCTCGTTATCTTCAAAACTAGCCTTTAAGATTTTTTTTAATTATTGTTATTTTGTTCCGGTATTACGAGAACAATGGTTGTTCAAATAATTACCATATTCCATAAAGGATGGATGAACTTTTATAAGTCTAGTTGGAGAAATCATATCCATAAACACTATTGCTAAAATGTCGTAAGGCAAATGATTTAAAGATCACTTATGAAGTGACATCGCTGTTTGAATTATATTGGAAACAAAACATGAAGAAACTCCATGCTGATGGATTTTTGGAGTTTCTGATTTTGATCAATTGACGTTTGTGAGACTTTCCTTGAGATAATTGAAACTCCGTTCATAGGCCAAAGAGGAACGGATGACTAACTTATTGGACATCATACATGTTGATGTATATTGGACATTATGTGTAGCCATGTGTGGTGGATCTTTCGACTTCATATGCTTTCTCCGAAAATTTGAGTGAATATATATATGTATATTTACTTAACAAGGAAGAAGTATGAAACATTTGAAAATTGTTCAAAGACTTTGAACATGAAGTGGAAAAACATTGTAACGATAAAATAAAAGAGTTTATGATTGGATCATAAAGGGAGATATTTGAGTTACAAGTTTAGCAAAAACACCTAAGATTCGAGGAATCGTTCCATGGATTTGTGTTTCCCGATAAACCATATGAGTATGGTATGTTCACGAGATCAAATCGAACCTTGTTTGACATGGTAAGATCAAAGGTGTCATTTATAAAACTACCATTATGTTTTAAGGATTAAAGCTTTAGAGACTACCGCTTTTACACTAAAAAAAGCACCATCGTGATCCGTTGAAATGACAACATAAAGGTTATGGTTTGGGATAAAACCCAAGTTTCTTTTCTTAAATTTTTGTGTGCTTGGCATAAGTAAAATGTTTATAATCAAAGTCGGATAAGCACGTCTTTGTAGGTTATCCCAAAGCAACAGTTGGGTATTCCTCCATAACATTGAAGACAAAAGAGTTTGTCACTTTGAACGTCAAGTTTCTTGAGAAGAATTTTTTCGCAAAAGTTAAGTGGGAGGACAATAGAAATTTTATGAGGTTGATGAACCTAAGCAAAATATGCTAAGTAGTGCAGCGTCAGAAAGTGTCCCGGAGGCGGCTAAAATTCACATGGCTACCGTGATTACAAAGGTTGTGATCTCGGAGATTAGAGTTCCTATTGAACCGTGTGGGTCGGTAAGAATCAAATATTAAGATTTGAAACATAAGTTATTATTGTTTTGACAATGATGAACCGACTGCATGCAAAGAAGCGATGATGGCCCCTGACTCCATAAAATGACTAGAAGTCATAAAATGACTAGAATTCATATACAAGAGAAATCAAGTTTCTAAACTTGGAAGACCCCCCGAAAAGGCGTGAAGCCTATCGGTCGTATTTGGATCTATAAATAAATAGACATGGATGTTTTACATCTATAAAATAGTCGATATGTTAGAAGGAGTTTACGACAATGTTCAAGGAGTTGACTATGACGAGATTTGATCTTTCATAGCGATATTTAGTCTTGAGGGATTAATGTAGCAAACACTATATATAATTTGGTATATGGTAGTTGAACAAACAAAACAATGTTCTTCTAATAGAATGGTTACCTAGGATGTGTATATGACATGGTCTGAAGGGTTTTGTTAATTAAAAGGATGTTAAAAGGGCATGCAAACTTCAATGGTTGAAGTGAGAATATCGGAGTTGGAATCTTCACCATGATGAAAATGTTAAAAGAGTTTAATTTCATCGAAGACGATGAAGATGCTTGCATTTGCAAGAAATTAAGTGGGAGCGTTGAGACATATTTCTAATACATTATGTAGAAGACATGGTGTTGATTGGAAATGATGTATCTTTTATTGACACAAGTTAAGAATTTCATTAAAAATGGATTTCGATGAAAGACTTGGGCAAAACCGGAATATTTGGCATCAATGTCTATATAGATAGATTGATGCGCTAATATGGTTGTGCCAGACGTACATATATGAGATATTGAATGAGTTCAATATGGAAACGACAAGAAAGGTTCTTGCCGCATGGAAAGGGTTGAATCAAGATTCAAGTGTATCGACACTTGGTGAGTGAAATCACATGAATATTTTGATCAATAAAGTATACCATGATATGAACATATCATGGTATGTCCTATGCTCTAAATGTTATGAGCACATACCATAATGATTCATAAGATGATCATTGGACGATAGTAAAGATATTCTTATGAGCTTTGGAAGAACTAAGAATATATCATGTATAAGTGACAAATAGTTAAAGTAGTTCATTGTAAAGGGTTACATTGATACTAGTTTTGTCACAAGATACAAATTAAATTTATCTCAATTGAGACTATGGGTGGCACAATTTAATGGAAAGGATGTTCCATGATGGATTTGGATGAGTTCCAAAGTTGTGACATTGTGACAGATACTACAAGAGAAGGCTAAGTATATGACTGCTATAGTAGCACCAAAGGAGGGTATTTGTGTTAAATAGTTTGTTATTAAACTAGGTGTGGTTCAAAGTGGTCTAATACTATGAAGATATATTTTATGACAATAATATCAACATATTTTAACCCGAACGAACCAAAGGTCTCACCAAAGGACCAAATTTATACAATGCCATCTCATTTGCGAATGAGTGATGCGTAGAGACGCAAAGACATGAAAATACACACGGACCTGAAAGTGTCAGATCTGGAGATTATGTTCACCACTAGCAAACGCGTATATACAACACCAGAAATACATAAGTGTTGAATGCGCAAGTTTACAAACTGTATTATTGACTCTAGTACAAGTGGGAGACCGAGAGGCAATAATAAAGTTGTTATTATCTTATTCCATGTTTACGATAAAAGTTTATTTTATATGCTATAATTGTATTAATTGGAAACGTTAATACATGTGTGTTTAATAAAGAAAATACAAGGTGCCTAGTAATGCCTCTCTATAAACTAGCTTGTTGATTAACATGATGATCAAGGTTTCCTGATCATGGACATTGGATGTTGTTAATAACAAGGTCACAACATTAGTGAATGATGTGATGAACATTCCTACAAAGTATAGCATTACGATCAAAGTCATTATGTTTATATTGCTATAGCATCATACGAAGTAATCTTTATCCTTAGACCATGAGATCATGTTAATTGCTAACACCGGAAGAATACTTTGATAACATCAAACGTCACACCATAACAGGGTGACTATAAAGATGGGTTCGAGTATTCCGAAGGTGTTATGTTGAGGATCATGGATCAAGAGTGGAATTTGTCAATCCTGATGGCGGATAGATATACTCTGGGCCCTCTCGGTGATATCACATTGGTTAGCTTGCAAGCAAGTGATGAGATCACTAGAATATTATATCACGGGAACGAGAAAACAGTGCATGTCGGCAATGAGATCAAACTAGGTATGGAGATACCGATGATCGAATCTCGAACACCTAATATATTGTGAGACAAAGGTATTTACGTTAAAGGATCTCACGATCACAGAAGTCATCGTTCAATGTGTAGGAGTCAGTATGGATCTCCAGGTCCAGCTTCTGATTATTGATCTGAGAGGGGTCTCGATCATGTCTGCATTATTCGCGAACCATAGGGTGACACACTTAAGGGTTGCCAAACATCATTTGGAGCAAATATGTTCTAGACGAAAGAATTGCAAATCGCTGGAATTATTTCAATAGACCCAAAATTGTTTCGGGTGAAATTGCTGAAATTGGTTCTGCATGTAATATTGAAATATTGCAAGGGGTTTTATGTGAATGCTTGTTAATTAAAGTAATTAACAAAAATTCGAATAAAATAAATAAAAGAGTTTTATTAAATGAGAGAGTATTAAATTTGGAGAAATTTAATGCATTTAAGTGGAGAATGTGAAGGGGCATATTTATGTGGAGGGAGTTACCACCACATGAATGAGGGAGGTGAAGGGGCACCCCCATGGGGCGCCGGCCATGGGGAGGGGCACCCCCTCCTCCTATAAAAGGACCCCCTCTCCTCACTTCTCACTCACACCTCCTCGTGAAGGATCTCTCTCCCCCTCTAGTATTATTCCCCTATGGTCTCGGATTAGCGAGATACAAGTTCCCAGTGGCATTTCGTCTGGCAGGAGTTGCTGCTTCCGCTGCATCGCTGTAGAGAGGATGTGGAGGTTGTTCGATGGCATGAACGTGTGTGCGAGGACGGATGCGCTGCTGATTTGCGGCGCTAGGACTTTCACACGATCTTGAGATCGGCAAGCGTTCGACTGCATCATCCACGAGTTCCATCTCGTTAACAAAGCTTTATCGGTCTACGAGGGTATGTTTTCTATGGATGTATATCCATCTGTTTCTTGTATCTAGTAGATAGATCTTGGTGTATAATAGTTCCCATCGTAGAATTTTTTTGTTTTCTATGCTACGAACCCAACGGATAACTTGTATATATATGACTGGATAGTTGCTGTATAAACTGGTGGATACCTTGATTTTTAATACCCCATGTGTGATTTTGTATCTATGATTGTATTTTTTATACTTCATGCATACTGTCAAGTTTTTTAGTGTAGTTGGTTAGGCACACTCAACACTCCTGGATATATGTCCAGTGATGATTTGTGGGGTAACTTCTACATATAAGCATGGATAATTGTAGCATTATCTAGTTGATAACTTGTACTCATTTTAGTGGATAACTGATGTGTGAGGTACTGGATAATTTATTCTCATATGCCTGGATAACTGATGCATAAACTGGTGGATAAGTTGATTGTGTGTAAATATCATACGTTCATTCATAACTTGCACAATAGCATCTGTGTGTGAAAGATCAACATGTTCCTCCTCTTCTATTGCTTGTTCTCGTTCGGCATTAAGGTCGATATCCATGGTTTTCCCACTGTTTAACCAAAATATTCAACATGTCAGGGATTTAGGATGTTTCCCCTCTGTTTTGTCATGCAGGGATCAACAAATACTGAAGCTTAGGAAGTTGTAGTTTGAATAAGATTGGACATATTCAGAGGCAAAATTGAGGAGCAAAGTAATTGTAGATGCCTAGATTTTGTTTAGATTCATGGTGTGCAGTAGTATAGTTTCAGCTTTATAATCAGATAGTGCTTTTGCTACCAAAATCATGGTGAATTCATGGTCTGATTGAGAACTACCTAGTGTTTTAGTCTATGTGTCCTCTTTTTTACTTTTCAGGAGAAGGGGTGCTTGGTATCAAGCTCTTAAGGTGGAGCTCCAGTGACGATTTTGGCTAGAGGTTGAAGGCGACATGGAAAGGTGCGGAATCGGGGGAGGGGGGATAGTGCTAGATCTAGGTGATTTCGTTTTCGGGTTGGGGTTTTTGCTTGGAGAAGAAGATGGTCCCTCCTTGGGAAAAAACCCACCTTTCCACTTTTTAACCTGGTCACATGTCGGGGGCGGGAGGGTGCGGGACGCGGTGACCCGGGATCGCGGGAACACGAAAATCGTGTCGGAACGCCCGCCAGAATCAGTGTTTTTCAGGGCGTCCGCCGGGTAGTCGCGTCCAAAAATTATTATCCTACTTGAACAAAACAAGGGGACCATAGTAGGAGAACAAAACTTAGAGAAATATACCATTGGATACTATAAGAGGTTATTTGGAGCACCGGCTCCTAGTTATTTTTCTATGGTAGAAAATAATAGTCATGATATACCGCAACTGTCTACGATGTAGAATGATTTACTTACTGCTGACTTCACGTAGAAGGAGGTGTTTGAGGCCATTTCTCAAATGGAGCTTAATAAGGCACACGGACCAGGCTCGTCAGCTGAATGCACTTGGCCACCGTAGCTGCACCAGGTCCCAAGTAGTTTGTTGCTGGCTGAAGAAACTGCGCAGAATCTGTTTCCATCACCACCTTGCTTGCAGCCAAAATTAGGCCAGTATCCCTCCGCCGCTGTCGTCAGCGTCGGCCGCGGTGGCGGCGGCCCCCTAGTACCTAAGGTTCTAGGGGTGGCGGCTGCGGCAGTCTTCATTGACTGGGTGGTTGGGGCTGCGCCGTTTCATGAAGGCCCCGACGGTGGTCGGGACGGTGTTGGAACAAATCTTGTTAGGTAGTAGTTCATCGGGTTGTTTTGTCTGAGTTGTTCATGTAATCGAGTCGTCCGGCCGGAAAGCTGCGTAGTGTGCACACATAGAGATGCGATCAGTGTGCATACAAGCTACTAGTCTGGTTTAGTGAGAGATATAATTGCATGCAAATGCTAGGTAATAGGATAACCTCACGTGTGCCACCGAAAGACTAGCTGTAGTGGTGATTAGGTTGGTCAAAGAGGAGGTGCACGTGTGTAGATCCTTGCATGTAGCTGCATTCACCAGGTCGTGTGGCCGTTTTGGCTTAGGAATAGGTCATGATTAGTTAGTGGGTTAGTGCATGGCATTAGTGGGGTGCTCACGTGCACTGTTGTACTGCCTATTTAAGCTGCGGAAAATGAATGAGAAAGTGTGGCCTGCGGGCAGAGAAAAGATGTAGCATTTGTGGCAGCCAAGGGAGTCTCACGGTAAAGCTTGTGTTCTTCCTTGGTGCAGAGGGAGCTGCATGTGGCAGCTCCAACAGACGGCGCTTTCTGGCCAGGCGGCGGCTACAGCCGAAATCCCTTCCCTCGGCGGTTGCGGGTGTTGGTGTTGTGGCCACGGGTCTAGGATTCCTCCTAGATCCGCTGTCCTCGTGGCGGCGCGGTGGGACTTGGAGCGAGCAGGTGGAGGGCGAGGGGCTCGGGACGCAGCGCCGATGCGGCCGCGAGTTTGGCCTCTGATCTGGGCCAGGCTAGCATGTCGGTGTCGCCATGCGACGGCTTTCTGATCTATCGTCTTCTCCATATGCTCGGCTTGAATAAAAGGCGATGGTCCTACGGTTCCAACTCATTGCCGTGGTGAAGATCTGCTGGTTGCCTGTCGTCATTGATCTAGCTGAAGTGTCGTGTTCCGGAAGGCTCCGTCGGCGAACTCTACAGTGCGCATATGCGGAGAGATCGCTGGATCGGGTGGGATTCGGTCGTGCGCACCCATGTTTTTATTATGACCATTTTGGTTCAGAGGGAGCGTTTCGAAGCTCTGTTGGCTGTTAATATCATGGGGCATGTTCTCGTTTCATGGTGTCGACGGAGAATATCATGAAGAGCGAGATCTAAGGATTGATAATGGTGGGTCGAGACCGGGTGGTGATGATGAATTGGCTTGGTGACTCGTGACTTGAAGCAGTGGTATGCAAGCGGGGGCGACAGTACATGAGAAGCTCATGGTCCTATCTTTCAAGGTGAAAACCCAGGGTCTGGCCTTAATTGGTTGTGCCTGACAATGACCTTGTTGAAGGTATTGTTTTGAGAGCGTGGACTTTCTTTAGGGTGAAAACCTAGATCTTTGATCGGGTGATGACGGTGTTTGTGCACTGTTCCCTTCTTGAAGGCATTGTTTTTTTGAGAAGATGGACTTTTGGTGTTGTCTTGGTGGTGGTAGTACTGCTGTTTCAATGAATGAGGAACCATAGCGGGACTTTGCTTTCTTTTTGTAATTCTTCTTTCTTTTTTTAGCTGTGTGTATCCGTATGGCCGCTAGGGCAATGCATTGTTACAGAGACTGAGTGTAATTGGTATCCTCTGATATTAATATATGCTCCTTTAAAAAAAAAGGCACACGGACCAGATGAGTTTCCTGCTCAATTTTATCAAAAGTTTTGAGAGGTCATTAAGATGGACTTAGTGGCACTGTTTGTTCAGTTACAATCCGGCCGGAGAAATATCGTTGTTTAAGTTAAACTACTCCCTTCGTCTAAAAATACTGATTTAGATTTGTCTAAATTCTTATATGTACTACATCCATATGAATCTAGACATACCAGTGTTACTTGTGCACGGAGGGAGTACGAAAAAGGAAAATGCGGTACAGACCCCATTTTGGAAAAACAAAGTTATGGACTGATAGATTCTCACCAGTGACGACATGCGGTGGCTACGGCAGTCTTGCTACATGCATATTGGCATCTCCGTACGGCCGCCAATGAGAGCCAGGGAAATCATATGCTGTTACATGCGGTCTTCCGCCAAATTATCTAGACATAGTAATCTTTAGCCTCAAAACCTCCTCGAATGCATCGTTACCTATGCACAACCTTGACGCTGTCCAAGACGCAGTGCCAACTTGCCGGGAACAACCAAAATGCGCATATGGCAACAACAATGGCATCCTGGCACCTTGTGCAAATCCACCAACACGCAATCCTAGGGTAGCCAAGTCAAGTAACTAACGTCTAACGGAGCTCACCACCTACTTAGGACGGATGCATCTATAAAAGAATTGGCTTCTTGTTAGAGTGACCCGATCGATCGAGCGAGCGAGCGAGCCCAAGGCCGGCCATGGCGAGCTGCTTCTGCGGCGGGAGCGCGAGGCGCCGGCGAGGCTCCCAGCACGTGAAGCTGGTATTCCCCGGTGGGCACGTGGAGCTGCTGGACCGGCCGGTGCTGGCGGCGGAGGTGATGGCGCAGCACCCGCGGTTCTGCGTGGCGCGGCCAGAAGTGTTCCGGGAGCCCGTTGGCGCCGTGGCGGCCCCGGACGCCATGCTACACCTGGGCCACAAGTACTACGTGGTGCCCAAGAGCACCGTGCGGAGGCTGCTCAAGTACTCCTCCTCGTCATCCTCCTCCCACGGCGCTAGTGGTAGCCGTGGCAGCGTGTCGCTGAGGAAGCACCTGGCGAGGCCCGACGGCCATGAAAGGGGCGGCGGCAAGAAGTGGTTCAACTGGGCGGTGGCCGGGGCCGGGGCCGGAGCCAATCCGCCGCAGAGGCCTCCTCAGGATGACGTGAGCGATGGCAGTGGCAGCGAAGGAGAAGCGGCCAGGGAGGTCGGTGTGAGAGAGAAGAAGAAGGTGAAAGGGAAGAGTGTCAAGAAAAGGGAATCGCCGGGACGGCGGCGGCGGCAGCTCGCCTCGCCGGCGGACTCGGCGTCCTATTCCTGGCAGCCTAGCCTTCACAGCATAACTGAAGAGTAACCATGTATGCATGTATGAGGTTCGTGTATCCATATACCGTGTATGTCATTGCTGGTGACTCATCTTTTTACGGACTCGAAATTTGCAAGGACCATATACGGCTTGTCGGAAGAAATAAACTGCAATGAAGATACAATACTGAATTACTGCCTCAGGTTAAGCGCAAATTCCTGTTAAATACGAAATTACTGCCTCAGGTTAAGTGCAAAATCCTGTTACACAAAACACAAATAGTTGAGTAACCGTTATCCATTGTAAGGCATCCAGTCCACTCCACTGCATGCTGGGCGTAAAGATCTGAAGAAATTGTTCAGGTAAACCATTATCCATTACACGCCTGTACCGGCAATTTTAACAGAAATAAGCCTTTTTTAAAACTATTTTACGAAATAAAGCCAGAAAAATTTCACGGGACTAAACCTTTTTAAAACGCCATCAGCAGTGGCGCTGCACCCTGAAGCGCAACGCCACTAGGTGTGGCGCCGCACGAGCTGCCAGCGTGGCCTTGTGGACCCCGGCTCCGTGAGTGCGGCGCCACAGCTGACGGAGCCGCACCGTGTGGTGCAACGCCATTGTCGGTGGCGCCGCACTTTACATCTAGGGTTAACAACGCCAGCCCAACCCAAACCTCACTCTTATCCATCTCGAGCTAGAACATAGCTAGGGCGGTGGTGGCTGGTCTCCTCTCTCAAATCCCTTTCTCCTATAGGTCTAATTGGAAGGTTTTCTCCGTGGATTTCGATCCCCCCAAGTGTCTGGAGGTATTCTTCCCCTTTTTCTTTGTTTTCACCCATTGAATTCTTGTTTTGACCCATATCTTGAAAACCCTAGGTTGTTATGCAAGATGCATGGTAGATTGTTGTTGCATTGGCATAGGGGTTGGGTATTGTGTTAATGTTAGCATGGGTATCTACTGAGTATGTTGACCATGGTATTGTTGTTGTGATTATGATAGAAATGCCAAGAATTGTTCATGTTCACCATGTAGGCAATGATGCTTTTTTGAGAGGTAATATAGAACTAGACTCGGATGAACTTGACTTGGTGTTTGAGCGTAGTCCCACCTACGTCGAGGTCTTGGAGCAAGTGAGGATTGAATTGAAATGGATGGACCCAAATGATGTTGTTGAGTTGGAGGAAAGACATAATGTAGGTTTGGGAATGCATATCCATTGGAAGACAATGTGTATCTTCTCCGAGCCCTATTGGGTTGCATACATGGAGGTGATGGCCGAATCACTAGACAAAGCTCTTAGAACTATTTGCCACCAAGAAGTTTGATAATAATTTGCAGTTGGACTTGAACCGTCTTGCCTACCTATTGGATGCTAGGAGTCTGCCACCAATAAACCAAGAGGTATTGAGTGAACCTCCTTTGATCTAAACATTGAGCCCGATTTCAAAGAACCAAGATGAAGTATTGGAAGAGCACAATGATGATTCTTGGCATGATGAGAATGAGGTTGAGCTCCACGACAACAATGCTGGAGATTTGGAAAAATACATTACGCAAGAGAACATGGACCGTGACATCTCGAATACTCGAGGCTATGCATCGGACTCGGATGATGATGGTCCTGAAAAAGAATTTGACGAGAAGGGGTTCACGACTAGAGAGGCCGAAATCCACGATACCGTATTGGGGCGGGACCACAGGGTATCTTTTTATCGTGATGTTAGTATCGCGGATGAAGCCACGGTTGATGGCGACAAGGGAGTAGTGCTTGGACCAAGGACAAGTTCTTACCGAGATGATAATCAAGAGAATAATGGCTTTTCTCGCGGATTGAGGTTCAAGACCTTGTTGGAATTTAAGCAATGGATAAAGGACTTCTCGGTTAAGCATCATCATCCTTACACGGTGGTGCAATCGGATGTGAAGAAGCGTTACACGGTTAAATGCGATCAGGATGGATGTCCTTGGATTGTGCGTGCAAGACCATTCAAGAGAGGTCCCGATTGGCACATATCTAGTTGTGTATCAACTCACATGTGCTAAGGCCCGATGGTGGATGGCAAGGATGCGAAGCACGAGCACCGACAACTCACCTCCGAGTTCCTTGCTTATAGGCTTTCCAATGACATCTCGTCATTTCCAATAATGAGCATCAAGATGGCCATGGAGCTTGTGAAAGTTCTCTTTCACTACGAGATGAAGTACAGGAAGACATGGAAGGCGAATAAAGCCACATTCAAGATGTTGTATGATGATTGGGTGATTGTGAGGAATCTTATAACCGAATCCCTAGGTTGTTGGGAGCGATGGCCAATGCTAACCCGAGCATGGTTCATGTGATTGAACCTTATGGGAACAAGACAAGGATAAGAAATGGAAGAAGCATTTGAGTATTTGGCCGTGCATTATGGGGTTTCAAGCAATGTGTTCGGGCTTTTGAACATTGTAGGCAAGTCATCTCCGTTGATGGCACCTTATTGACCGGACAATTCAAGGGCACTCTCTTGATTGCAATAGCTAACAATGCCAACAACTGATTGGTTACTTTGGCATTTGCTTTGGTGGAGGTGGAAAACAATGATAATTGGGAGTGGTTCTTCCTTCTTTTGAGAACCAAGATATTGCCCACTCAAAGGGAAATACGTGTCATCTCTGACCGTCATCAAGGAATTCTCAATGCAGTGATAATTGACATTCCCAGTCATGCTCCGTTGCACCATCGATGGTGTATGAGACACTTTTGTGCAAACTTCTATAGGGCATGCAAGAGCAAGGACTTGTAAGATGATCTACAAGATTGTTGCCTTGCTTTCACGGACCGTCATTTCTCAAACTTGTACAACAAATTGATCTTCAACAAAGAAATCAATGCGGGTGGTCAAGAGTTTCTCAATAGAAACATAGGAGATATGTCGTGAACTTTGAGTATGTAAAACCCCTTAAGGGCAAAACACCATGTATTAGGTGCTTCTATTTGAGTATGTCATGAACCTTGTGTTATTTTGCATGTGTTAACCACTATGAAATTTGTGTTGTCGTCATCATTCCTTTAATTTCCCTCGAAACATACAGAAGTATTGGCAGGGACCAGTGTATCCTGGTTGTGCGGCGCCATGGGATATGGCGTTGCACGGTGCAATGCCATGGCTGGCGGCACCGCACTTTCCTGTAATATAGCTTGGCCTCATTGGCATAACACCAAGTGACAATAACACCAAGTGACCACAGTGGAACATAGATCAGAGTAGCTTTAGAGCTAAATACTCACTTCAAGTGTAACATATCACTTCAAGCTAGTTCACTTCACATGACAACATATCAAGTAGAAGTTCACTTCACATCAAGTGCAACATATAAAGTGCAAGTTCACTTCAAGATTCAAGTGCAGAACCTAGTTCACACGATAGCACCACGACATCAAGTTTAGAAGCTAACAAGTTCACGCGACATGATCACACGACAAGTGCAAATGCCAACAAGACCACATCTACTTCCCAGAGGTCATCTTCTTTCCTCGGCCCCTTCTTGCGGGAAGCTTCCTCGTGACCGGTTCCGCATCATCATCTTTCTCCGTGTACGTCTTGTTGGCCTTCTTTGCCTTGGTCGCGGAAGGGTCTGGTGTGTAAGGCTTCTTGGGTTTCCTTAGCTTGAACATGTAGTCGGACCACCCGTGGACCTTATATCGAGTATATGTGCCTGACGTCATCTTGTCGTCGACACTTTCTCCATCTTGGGGCTATTAAAAAGAACAATATTGAGAAAATATAGCACTTCAATGCTTTTCTACCTAAGGGGTGTCCTCCTCATCCTCCGATGTAGAGTCATGATGGCTAGTAGGGTCATAGGGCGTGTTGGATTGGGACTGGGATGGTGTTGCCACCTCGGGGTCATGACAACCTAGCAAGTTCGAAATCCGCCTTAACCATTGCGCCTGCTTCTAAACAAACCCTCTAAAAAAACCTCTCCCTTCTCTCTGTGAGGGTACGTCTTGAAAGCTTCCTCACATGCATCAAAGGACTTCCTTACCTCTGCGCGCTATCATAGACAAGAATAAACAAGTATGAAAGTTGTGTTAGGTGTAAAAAGGATCAAGACTGAAAACAAACATTCGACACACATTACCACAAAGTTGACCAAAGGAGCAAAGGAGGTTTGCCGCCCTTCTCTGATCATCTTGTTGTATTTTTTAGTGGTTAGCTCGTCAAATAGCAAGGGCTCCCCCAAAATTTCTTCCCGAAAAGCTCGAGGGTATATCTCTACACGAGCGTTGTCAAAAAACCATGTTAGGTAATTGTTGAAAGCATCCTGACTAAAATCCCTTTCTTGGGTTCCTTTTGCTATTTTAGCCTAGATCACGCACTTCTTGAATTTGGCAATGTACTTTGCGTGAAGCTTGCCCCAATCCTTCTCCTTCATCTACTTCTTCCTGTCCAAGCTGCACAACAACAAATCCTAGAGTGTTATTATAAACGCAAATTACATCACAGATGAAAGATGAAATCTTACCCATGGAGTTGTATGTCCGTGTCCTTCCACTCAGGCGGGTGCACCTAAAATAACCCAAACTAGGTCATGACACGACATGGATGGTGATGCTAAACCTCCCACATGCATATCAAGGGGCAATGCATTAGCCATAGACGTGCTTCTTTCGTGCACTTCGGGTTAAGTGCATAGTCGTCCGGGACACCAAAATTGTTCCTTGGACTGTATGGCTCTCACGTCACCTGCAACATAACACACTCATGTCAAATGCAAGATTCTACATTAAAGACATGGTACTGACCGGCGAAGTGGAAATTCTTACCTAATCCGGGGTTATCGCATCGAACTCATTAGCGTACCTCCTGTACGCCGCCACAGGGTCGCCTGGGGGTTTGGAGACCACGTTCCACTTGTAAGCCCATGTGGGGAGAAGCAGCAGGTTATCCTCATCTACATACGTGTTGTAAGGCAACAATCTCGCCCATCCCTCTGGGAAGCGTTCCCAGCTCCACACCGAAAGGAGTGAACAACCACCAATGCAAGCTTTGAACCTGCTCCTAAGACAAACATCATCCAACTAAACATGAAGACAAACACTGTTTAGCAAGGACAATTTTTTTGAGAGCATGTAGAGGTAGAACACATTTAAAAGAAGTGATTACCTGATGGTACAACCAGGCCAACGCCGCTGAACCCCAACTGAACTTAGTGTAAAAATGATTAGCACCTTAAGCCAATGCCACTGACCACAATCCCCACCGCTGTCAGGAAAGAGAGTCCTCGTGATGATGTACCACATGTACACACGAGTGTACAACATAACGGTCTCGTTGTCAGCATCCTCGGGACATGTCTTGAAATTCTGTATGATCCAACTGAAAGTAGTCCTGGCAGCGACCCTCAATCTTTCACCCTTCTGGTTTATAACCTCAGGTGGATCCTTCCCAATCAGGCTGACCATCTGCTCACACCACCCGTCTAAATCTGTGCTCATACAAATAGGGTTTCCCTCGATTGGGAGTGCCAGAATCATGCTCATGTCCTGCAAGGTCACCGTAATCTCACCGGTCCTAAGTTGAAAAGTGTGTGTCTTCAGCCTCCACCAGTCGACAAGCGTGGTGATCGCAGTGGGGTTGCAGTCCGGTGTCGACCAAGTGACCATGTGGATAAAGGGGAGGAGCCCTAGATTCTCAATGTACGGAGTGTACCGCTTATTGTAAGGCATCGTGTTGGACGAGACCTCGTGATACCTATGTCGAAGGGATAGAAGCTCCTACAAACATACAATGGACAAGGTTAGATTTCCATCTAAACATACCGAAACAATATGAACTAGAATGTGGGGTTTTAGTACCTGTCTCTTCTCTGACAACTTATAGGCATGATATTGAACATCGTAGTGAAGATTGAGAAGTTCCATCCTACATATTCAAAACAATAAGAACAATTATTCTCACATGAACATATATTCCACCTTACTCTAACTATACTAGTAACATTAAAAATAGCCCATCATACTACATCATAATCTATCTATAATTTCCACACATGAACATATATTTCAAACTAACATCTAACATAAGTAAAGGGAAATTGCAAATATGAACAAAACACCAAACATATACTATTGGGTTTGTAAGCTAAATCAACCAATTGGAGTTCTACCAATGAGTACTATGCCATTCTTAAACCTAAATATCAAATAAACATGGCAATGATTCATATAAATTTCAATATCAAATAGAATCTAGGGTTTCACCTGAATTTACAAATAGAGAATAAATTGGAAGAAAATTGCGGATGAAATTGATAGGATTGAGAGAGAATACCTGGGAGAGGGATTGGGAACAAGAATCTTGGAGTTTTCCTTTAGATCTGGCCGATTTGAGTGAGGAGCTGACGAACCCTAGCTGCCATGGAGGGCTCTATGTTGTGCTGGGGAGAAGAATGAGGTCTAGGTCAGGGTAGGACCGGCCACGCGCGATTAGGTAAGTAAAGTGCGGCACCACCCGTTATGGCGTTGCACTACACGATGTGGCGCCATTAGCTATGGTGCCGCACTTACGGAGCCAAGGCCCACAAGGTCACGCTGGCAGCTTGTGTGGCGCCATAGCTAATGGCGTTGCTCTTCATGGTGCAACGCCATGATTGATGGCATTGCAAAAATGGTTAGTTCGGTGAAATGGTTTCAGCCAGATTTTAGTTTGTGAATTTCTTCTATTTTTGGGTTATTTTTTCCACAGCGTACTGCCATCTCGTTTGGCCAAGTTCTGAAGAACAGCTCGTTCTGACCACAGTTTAGTGTTCACATCCTCCCCCTTAGCATGAGATATACATACGGCGGCTGGAGCTTCTCGCTCATGAGATGGACGATGTCCATGTTGTACCTCCATTTTTATATATGACTAAACTAAAATTGTTTTACAAGTTTTATAGTGGTTGGTGAAAGTGCATGTGTGCCCCCATGTGTGGTTTTGGTAATTAATGACAATCTTTATGGACTTATGTTTGCATTGAGTTTTACTTGTAGGATTAGTCCATAGGCAATGCTTGAACCATATGTTGGCTTCAAGTTTGGGAGAAGAAGAAAGTGAAGAAGATCAAGTGATGACCAAGGTGTTCAAGGAATGATCCAAAGATTTGTCATGTGAGAGTTGAGCCTATGGAAAGTGTGTCTTCAAGAATAAGATGGTGTGATACCTCTTGTGTACCTTCAAGATACCAACATGATGAAGAAAGAAGAAATGAAGTGCAAGTTCAAGATGAGCCATCTCAAAGACATCATTTGCTTGAAGCTTGCCATCCTATGGCGTTCATGGATATGTGAAGATATGCCCAAAAGAGAAGCTCTACCGTAGTGGAATATCAGGGAGCAGTTTGCAAGTCTTCACCAAGCTAGCGCAATCAAGAAAGGTGTTCCATCTTGAGATAGACAAGAGCTTCGTCATCAAGCTCAAGTGGAATATGCACAAGGCAAAGGTATGTTCTTGATAGGGTTTCCTTCTTACCAGTCTCGTGGTGTTAGTTGGAGAGACCGGTTTATAGGATAGATAGTCGTACTATCAAGAGGGGCTCTCGAGTGAGTAACTTGATCATATCCTTCGAAGAGAGCTCAAACCTTTGCATACTTGGCATCATATTTCTTGGTTCTTATTTGGATCTTATCCATGTGAGGTTCTAGAGCTTGTGGTGATATTCATAACAAGCTCTAGTTCATCAAAAATGGATTTCCCTTTATATCTTATTGCGTTTTTTTTATCTTGGAGGTTTTCTGGATTCTCACCAAGGGAGGTATCTCACATTATAATACATGAAATGTTCTCTATTTTTGTTGGGTAGCTCTTGTCTTCCTCCTTCCAAAAAAATTGGTTTCGGGTCAATCGGAGTTTCCAAACTCAAGATATCGCTAGATGAAGTTTTGCCTCTAGCTGGATTTTGGACCGGAATCTCCGGCATGGAGTCATAGGTCAGAATCTCCGGTGTTCAAAGATCGGAGTCTCCGGTGCTCCCATCCGGAGTTTTGGCACGAGTCTCTAGTGTGATGCTCGAAACCATGTCTGGGTCATTTTGAGTGGTGGTCTGAAGATTGTCCGGAGAAGGACCAGAATCTCCGGTGTGAGATGTGTGCAGACCGGATTCTCCGGTGTGGTTTTTACCCAACGGGCAAAAAACGGTCTGAAGTGAGTGGGCCTATATAAGGGGTCCCTTGTTCCCCAATGATCATCTCTCTAAGACCGCAAGTTTTCCTCTCCATTGTTGACCTTCTTGAGCTTGTTATCCCCCAATCCCTCCTATGATTCTTGCATATTCTTGAGGGATTTGAAAGAGGAGATCTAGATCTACAACCCCATCAATCAATCTCTCCTCTAAGTGAGGGGAACATCTTGGGATCTAGATCTTGGAGTATTTTTTGGATTTCCTCCATTGTTCTTCCTCTCTTATTCCCCCATAAGCTTTTGTAGATTTGGTGGAATTTGGGAGTGAAGGACTTGAGCACTTCTTGTGTTCTTTCCATTGCATTTGGTGCATCGGTTTGAGTTCTCGGTGAGGATTCGATTGGGTGAAAGGTGAGAAGCTTTTTACTCTTGGGTTCTTAGAACCCTAGACGATTTAGTTGCATTGCATGATTGTGGATTACTTGGGGCCTCCAATTAAGTTGTGGAGCTTTCCCCAAGATTGTTTGTTGGGAGCCTCTAATTGAGTTGTGGAGAAGTGCCCCAATCTTGTGAGAGGTTCCAGATTTCCACCGACAAGTGCACCGTAGTGGAAGTGTGGATCGATCCTGTTGGGCTAAGATTCACAGGACAACAAGGGAGGCCTTTTGTGGTGTCGGTGGTTTGAAACCACCCCCTCTCCAAATGACACGTAATCCATTATTAGGAGGAACTCGGTAAAACATCGTTGTCTCCGCATGTCTCGGTTATCTCTATACCCGAGTGCTTACTTATGAACCTTACTTTGTGATAGCCTTCGTGCTTGAAGTCCATATCCTCATATCACATAGTTTCTTGTCTTGCTTAGCATAAGTTGTTGGTGCACATAGGTGAATCCTAGTTGTTCTAGGTTTTGTGCTTGACAAAGTAAATGCTAGTTTAATTCCGCCTTTGTTGAGCCCCTCTCATAAAAAATTTTAATCGCCAATTCACCCCCCCTCTAGGCGACATCCTTGTCTTTTCAGTTGGTATTTTTAATAACCATCGATCTGCCTTGATCTAATAGTGAAACAAATGGTGGCACAAACCTGGCGGCACCAGACAGTACAAATAGTATGGGGCCGACACAAAAAAAGTGGGACCGGTACTGTAAAACCGATATTAATTAGGCTAATTAGAGGTTAATCGTTTGAGTGAAAATTCTAAAGTCTTTATTTTTCCCCATAAAATAAAAAGTAAATTAGACCGTGAGTTCGATCGGTCGATCAATCGTTCTTATCCACCGAGCCCGACACACTCCTCTTGACAGAATTCCCGCTGCCATTTTTCCACCACCGCTGACATGTACCGGCCCCTTGTGAGCACATCCTTGTAACCACCGGAGCCGCCGCCTCCGCTGAGCCTTCCTACTGCACGCTTGTGGGTCCCTCCTATCCACCACCGCCGACTAGTACCCCCCATGAGCGCATCCCTCCAACCACTAGAGCCGCCGCCACGCCTTCTCATTGCAAGCCAGTGGGACCCTCCTTTCATGTTGCCGCCACCGATAGAACAACAGTTGTCATTCGTTGATGTCTGCAAGTGCACATATAGTTTGTAGCTAGTTTCGCAGTATAGATGTCGATCCCACAGGGAGCCCAAAGGTAAGTGGTTGGTATTGAACTATTTAAGTAGAAGTGATTTCTTCCTCATTAGCTCCATTTTGATTCTCATTTGCATCTTGTGATGAATGAAGTATGGGTGTAGTCTCTGTCATACCCGAAGTTGTCAGAGGTCTTCGAGTGACTTGACTGCAAGTGTGGAAATAAGAATGGGGTGTTGATTAAATGAGATGTATTTAAATAGAACTAAAATGTAAACTTCAGAAATATAAAGCATAAAAGTAAAGAATGACTTGGTTGTTTGTTGTTTTCTGTAGATGGCAAAAGAAGGCGCGGGGAGATTCAGTTCATGGTGATAGTGACTGTGCCAGGTGGATGAATGATAAATGTAACAATTATAATATTTTAAATATATGTGTAGGCGAGCAACCCATAATTATCCGGAACTCATCTTGGTAGATTTCATCCCAACTTCAATAATCCTACTAGCCTGTTACCAAAACCATGGTCAGACACTAGACGATTAAGACCCTTCAGGTCGCTTAGCGATTAAGCTCCTTGGAACGGACTAATGCAATAAGCACAGTGGTTCCTCGTTATCCTCGAGTCTACTAGTTTTCCATTGATATCCCCGTGTCACCCGAGGGTCGCCGGTCTGCTAGCGAACAAGATCTTATCTATCTAGAACAAAGCATCATGTTGTCTGGGCCCTTAATTGGACAACAAGCATTAGGCATCCCACAGATAATCAAGCACACATAATATAATAATGAGAATCAATCACAAACTAATGGAAAATATATGAAGGCACATCACATCTCATCAATCCCCTACATCTTCCATGCCCAAGGGAATTACTCACACATGAGAGAAGAACAGATCATCGATATAATCAAATAAAGGGAATTCGTCTTTATATTACCGTGGAAATCCACAATAAGAATAGAAAAATATCCAACACAATTCAAGATGGGAAGAAACAATATCAAACCCTAGTCTTGCAAGGTGAAGATCCCTCTCTCTCAAGTACAAGTAGTGGCTATGGGGGTGTATTGGCTAGGAGGTCGAAGATCGTGGAGCGAGATGAAGAACGTCTTCCCCTTCTTCTCCGGATCTCTTATTTCTCCCTTATGGATGGTATGGCAGCTGCTATGTTGTGTTTTCGTCCTTGGTCCCTTCATGGAAGTTGTCTCTTTTGACAAGACAGAGGCGGCGACAACTATACGGCAGGAACTATATGTCTGGAAAAATATTCCCGCCGTATAGTTGCTCATTAAAGCTTCTGTAAGCTCCCCTCGAGTGCTTCCAAAGAGAGACTTGCTTGTTTTCTCCGGAATATTGTGTTTCTCTAGTTAAAACCTTCTGTTGACATTCAGAACCTGAAACACACATTAAAAACCAAGTTTTCTTTGCTACCGAAGTATTAGCGTTAGGTAAAGCTAGAAAACAATCAAATCCGGGAGAAAACCATCAATAAAAGCCATAAACATTATATCGAATCTCACAACTATCAACTCCCACAAACTTAGATGTTGCTTTCCCTTGAGTAACAAGGAAATAAGGAAGAATAGCAGAGATTCAAGACTAATAATAAAAGAACTTACAAGTTTGAATTAGCATCAAATTCTTTTCTTCACAATCCTTGTAATCTTAAGATTGTACTGAGTCCACTTCCTAACCATGTATATCTTGTTATCAAATAATTCATATGCCCCAACAAGTGTCAAAAGTTTAGCTAGGAAAGTGAGACAAATTGTTTTGATGTCTCTCTTCGTTGAGAGATGAAAACTTTTTGTTTTTGTTTATTTAATCAATTAAGAGTACTCAAGTTGGCGCCAAACATTTAATTTAAGCACAACTCATCTACTCCCACGTCAAAATTTCAAGACTCTCAAAGCACCTTTTCTTTCTTTTGTCTTTCAAAAACTTCAGCTCTTTGATAGAGAAATCATGCCACTATTTTTAACATGTTAATTGGGGTTGTGTTGTGCACTCGTGACCATGCTAATAAATAATGTTGAGCAATAATGTGTCAGAGGAGTACTACAACTTCACTTGGAATGTGAAACCATGAGGAGACTAAATTTTTTACATGTCATCGCATTGCTGCTACAGACGTTTACATAACTCAATAGCCGAAATCAAGTGGTTTCCCACATTCAGATCGTTCGTTGGCTAGCGGAGGTAATAGTTACCCATGGAGCAGGACAAAGTTGTAATGTCACGTGTAAAGCAATATCCTACGGTAATTATAGTAGTGGCATAATTTCTACTACTTCGAAGCATCCATTTAATCAAATAATTTCAATCAAGGGTACTATCGAGTCTTTTTATATTAAGCTTAAATGGGATGGAGTAGTTCTAAAATCAAATTCTTTGAGCTAAGCATGGACTCAAGTCATCTTTCAGATGCTTTTTCTTGTTGTAAAAATGTAGGAAGTATTTTTAACCAAGTTCATTGCTCATTGTTTCAAAGCTAAAAAGGAGACACTAGCAAAGGAGTAGAATTTGTAGGATAACAAGCTAAGTGGGGAGTGACTCTAGTGCAAGCGAGTAAATAATTGTAGGATCAATTTAAGGTTGCAAATAGGATGATGAAAGAAATGTGATACCTCCTATTGCTTGTTTCGTACTCATATTTGATATGAACCCCTTCTGTATTTCCATATTGCCAAGTCACCTGAAATTGAGCAATCTTCGAGAGAAACAAAGAAACGAACTTGCAAATAAAGTTACAACTATTTTTTTGTATTTTTGGTTTAGGAATGCAAAACTGAAAATAAACATGCAACTTGAAGAAATAAAATAAATCAAAAGAAGAAACAAAAACATGAATGCAAAGTTTGGAGGTTTTCGAACCTCCCCCAAACTTAGCCTATTGTTGGGCTCAGTTGTTGCCGTCATTTGGCGGCTGGTGCGGATAATGCTGATAGTGGTCGGGGAAGTGGGTCATGAAGTAACTGAAGTTGTGAGTCAAAGTACTCACATCTTCATTCACTCCTTGAAGAGTGTGGTCGATCTACCCAGCGCGTTGGTTGAGCTGCTGGAATTCCTGATAGGGGACGTAGTTGTACCCCTGTTGTGGCTGGTTGGGCCACGGGTCCCAAGCTCCCCCTTGCTGCTGTCCCTCCCAAGTAGGGCCATGCCCCTACTCGTCCTCATGCTCCTTCTCATCCTCATCCTGCTGCCCCCTTGCTCGTCTTCCTCCTCTTCAGGCTGAAGTTCAGCCATGATCTCCATCACTTGGTCCTTGGTGAGGATCCAAGTGTCCTTCTCCACGATCGAGAAGGCTTGGGAATAGGGAAACAAAACCTGCTCACCCAGTGCATCATCAAGATAACGAAATTGATAGGCTCGGAGCCTCTGGTTAGCTTGGTAAACACCAATGAAGCCACAAGCAGTTAAATATTTGACGTCCATAAGCTTGGAACCGTCAACAGATTGCATAATAGGTAGTATAATATTTAATGCATGGGCAAGGTGGGTTACCAATCCACCAATGCGAATATCACCTTTGGTCTTGTTGCTTTGGTGGCGAAAGTGTTGGATGAGTAGAGCTGCAGGATTGGGGCTTTGTGGCGTAGTGAGAAAGAGAGCCTTGGTGATTATTGCCATGTCCGCATTGGACATGGAACCAGTGTCACCTCTTCTCAGTAGTGTGTTGGTGAGGAACAAGGCGTAGTAACGGATGGTTGGGTTATGAAAGGTGGACATCTTCTTCTGATAGAAGTTGGTGCCACCATTAACAGAAATAGCCTCCCAAGTTTCTCCGCTTGTGACGCCATAGAGGTTAGTAACAGTTGGCTCCCCAACATGGGCGAATCCGAAAGCATCGCAAAATTGTTCAAAATTTATTTCATACGGCTGCCGGTTCATGGTGAATCTTACTATGCACACATTACCTTTCTCCCTGTGGTCATCGTAGAAGGAGGCAAGGAACTCATGGGTAAGCTCGGTGTAGGTGTTGTGACTTGCAAAGCCAAGCACTGTTAGCCTCGCCCTATTACACATGAGGTCGAAGTCCGCCTTCATCCCCACCACGGTGAGAAAGCTGTGGTTGGCCCAACATGTTGGTAGCACCCTCCTCGATGAAACCATGGCCAACTTGGGGTTGCGCTCGGCTCGGGACCCCGAGCTCGAGCCCTTACCCCGTTGGCGCTTGCTCGAATGAAAGAGGTTACCGATTTTGTTCATCGTGATGCACTAAAAAATTTCACCATAAAACCTTAGGCATATAGTTTCTATATGATACATGAACGATCCTACGTGGAAAAATTCAATTTTAATGTGAGAAATCAATAGAAAATAGGCTTGAGTTCATCCACTATATCAATGTGAGAGTTTCAACCATGGAAATCTGAAAATAAAGCATGGATAGGGAGAGAAACATACCGATCTGTTGATTCCCCACTCAAACGAACGAAATCCACGAACAATCAAGAGTTCTCGGTGGATTTTGAGAGGTTTGGAGAGAGAATATGAGAGAAATAATGAGGAAGGGTGGAAGACCTAGCCGCCCTGGTACAATTTTGTGGTTGCACCAAACTATACGGCCGGAACTATACCGGCGGGTGATGTTGTTCGGCCCGTTTAGTTGCGGCGCTGCCGCCAACTAGGGTTTCATGCAGAAAACAGCTATACGGATGCAACTATACAGCCGGATCGTAATGATCCCGCCGTATAGTTGGTCGTTAAACTGTTTGTCGCTCGAGATAAATTTCTAAAACTAGCATCGATATCTATACGGCCAAAAATTTTATTACCGCCATACAGTTGGTCGTTAAACTCTTAGTAACTTTGGGAAAATTTTCGACAAAGGCATTGACATCTATACGACCGGAACTATACGGCCGGAATTTTTATTCCCACCGTATAGTTGGTCATTAAACTCTCTGTGTCTTTGAAGAAAATTTGTTGATGGCAAAGATATCTATACGACCGGAACTATACGGCCAGAATTTTTATTCCCGCTGTATAGTTGGTCGTTAAACCATCAGTAGTGATCAAAAAAATTCTATTTCTTTGAGAATACCTTCTTATCCCAAAACTTAGCGAAATATCTATTTTTTGACAGAAAATTGATAGTAGAAACTGTCGACCAACATTGGCGTATTAAAAGCAAAATTTTAGCTTTTGTAGATGAAATACTCAAACTTTTATTTTCATTCTTATTCTATACTCATTCAATCGATGTTTCTACTACTTTTTGACAGTTGCATCTTCACGGGCGCGCTTCCACAAGAATGTCTGTGAAAAAGTGGTAGGAATGCGATGAACTTTTTATTCTCTAATCTACTTTATTGACTAGATGGGTTGACTCTCATTAAGCAATTTATTAAGAATGGTTGAGTAACTCAACCTCTTATCTATTCTCGAATTCTTACCTTGGGTTGCCCTTTATCAAAGGCACTTACCACATGAACTCGTTTTGCCAGTGGAATATATCTTTCTCCTGCTTCTAGCTTCTTTGGAAAATACCAGATGATTTCAGCATCATAAACATTGAAGATTATCTTTCCTTCAACATAATCAACTGATGCCCCTGCAGTACTAAGAAAAGGTCTTCCAAGTATTATGGATAATTTTCCATCTTCCGGCATCTCAAGAATAATAAAATCAATGGGAATAACATGCTCATCTATTCTAAGTAGAACATTCTCGATCATACCAACGGGTTGTTTAGTGGACTTGTCAACCATCTATAAAGTGATAGTAGTAGGAGAATACTCTCCTAATCCTAACTTTTTATAGAGGGAGTATGACATTATACTAACTCCTGCTCCTAGATCACACAAGGCATTGTGAATATCAGTTTTACCTATTGAGCATGAAATAGTTGGTATTTCGGGATCTCTAGACTTAGACAACAGCTTCCCATTAGCAGGATAACTAGTTACCATGGCAACAGTTTCAGTTATTTCTTTCTTTCTACTAAGAATGTCACGGAGGAACTTAGAATAGGTGGGAATTTTAATTGCATCCGCAAACGGAATTTCTAGACGAAGGTCACTAAGTGCCTTTGTAAAAGAATCATAAATTACCTGATCTGGTGCTTTCTTTTTTTGATCTGGATAAGGAAGCTTTTTCTCACCTGACTTACTCTTGTCTTTTACCTTTTGTGGGGGGTCAGGCTCTTTTGTTGCTTTCTTTTGTTGTTGCTTATCGCTTTTCTTCTTTTCTACTAAAACAACTTTATCTTCCTTGCTTATCTCTTTTTCTTCTCTTGGATCAACTGTCTCTGCATTAGAGTCATAATGGTCATCCTTGGTTTGATCTTGTGTTTCGATTTCATCTTGAGGATCCACCAATGTATCATCTTCTTGGCTTGCTTTGAGAAAGGCTTTTTCCTTTCGCTCTTTTTCAGCTTCATATTCTGGTGGTTCTAAGGGTCCTGTAACAACTGCACCCCTTCTTGTGACAACATTAGTAGAAAGGCATATCTTTATCATCACAAAGAAAATTTTGATAACCAGCTGGTATTTGTTCACACTGGGTTTCAATCATACTAAGATACTTGTGAAATAATTTTATTTCTTGGCCAATCTCATCATAATTTTCCGTGAGTTCCACCAAAATCTTTTTGTGTTTTCGAAAGTGCTAATGCAAGTTATTATGAGATTTTACTTGTCGATGTTTTAATTCTTGAAAAACTTTTTTAGTTTCATCTTCTTCAGTTAAAACTTGTAACAAATCTACTTTGTTTTCCTTAACAAGTTCAGAAGGTATACCTTTTTCTTTCATTGTTTTGTGTACTTCAGGCATAAAATCAGGAGTTATCTGAAGTATCCATTTTTCCAGCCTAGTGCCAAAATCAGGATTATATAAAGAATCATTCTTAGCCCTAGTAGACATCAATTCCAAACAATCCTTAATAGTTAAAGTATTTATCGATCCTCCTGCTGAGAGTTCAAGCAACTCTCTACATTGAGTATTAAGACCATGGTAAAATAAATGGCAAATAGTTGATTTAGAATAACCATGATTAGGAATACTATTGATCATTCCAAAGAATCTTTCCCAGGCTTGTGGGTAGTTTTCTCCCACGTTCTGACTAAAGTTGCCTATATTCTTTCTTAGTTTAGTTACCTTTTTAAAGGGATTAAACCTGTTTATGAATTTAACAATGCAGTTTTCCTAACATTTAATGTAATGGCGAGGGAGAGAATAAGACCAGTCTAGAGCTTTACCTTTAAGAGACCATCAAAATAATTTTAGACGAGAGAAGTCTCTTGGCAAACCTTTTGGTCCAAGCGATGTTATCACATCGTCGTACTCTCTAATATGTCTTCCTAGGTCTTCATCTTCCCTTCTACTGAAAGCTTTTTCCTGCAAAATTTTAATATTTTCACCATCAAATCGATATTCTCTAACTCCAGGATTAGGGAATTCTATTGGTTGTTAAGGAATTCAGAACTTGGAGCACTATATTCTCTGAGAGTTTTCTCAGGTTTCATGGGAGTTGTCCTATAAATATACATGATTTCAATAATATCACTCAGGTTTTCAACTTTATTTGATCTTAAAATTTTTTCAATAATTTCTTCGCACCTTTGAGCAGGCAAGCGATCAATATAATCCGGTAGATAGGTCCTACCAGAGCATGTATACCCTTTGCCTCCTAGGGAGAACATTTTGTAGTAGCAACACATGAAATGTCAAAAGACAAACACTTAGCGCTTCGCTCCCTAGCAACGGCGCTATAAAATAGCTTGATGTCTGCAAGTGCACAGATCATTTGTAGCTAGTTTCGAAGTATAGAAATCGATCCCATAGGGAGACCAAAGGTAAGTGTTTATGGGTGAAGTCTCTGTCACACCTGAAGATGTCATAGGTCTTCGAGTGAATTGACTGCAAGTTATGAATTAAGAATGGGGTTTTGATTAAATGAGATGTATTTAAATAGAACTAAAATGTAAACTTCGGAAATATAAAGCAAAAAAGTAAAGAATGACTTGGTTGTTTGTTGTTTTCTGCAGATGGCAAAAGAAGGCGTGGGGAGATTCCGTTCATGGTGATAGTGACTGTGCCAGGTGGACGAATGATAAATCTAACAATTATAATCTTATAAATATATGTGTAGGCGAGCAACCTATAATTATCCGGAACTCCTCTTGGTAGATTTCATCCCAACTTCAATAATCCTACTAGCCCATTACCAAAACCATGGTCAGACACTAGACAATTAAGACCCTTCAGGTCGCTTAGCGATTAAGCTCCTTGGATCAGACTAATGCAATAATCACAGTGGTTCCTCGTTATCCTCGAGTCTACTAGTTTTCAATTGATATCCCCGTGTCACCCGGGGATCACCGGCCTGCTAGCGAACAAGATCTTATCTATGTAGAACAAAGCATCATGTTGTCTGGGCCCTTAATTGGACAACAAGCATTAGGCATCCCATAGATAGTCAAGCACACATAATATAATAATGAGAATCAATCACAAACTAATGGAAAATATATGAAGGCACATCACATCTCACCAATCCCCTACATCTCCCACGCCCAAGGGAATTACTCACACATAAGAGAATAACAGATCATCGATATAATCA
Source organism: Avena insularis (assembly GCA_023614405.1). NCBI lineage: Eukaryota > Viridiplantae > Streptophyta > Magnoliopsida > Poales > Poaceae > Avena > Avena insularis. The sequence goes on along the minus strand of CM042690.1, from coordinate 146,123,243 downwards.
AATAAAGGGAATTCGTCTTTATATTACCGTGGAGATCCACAATAAGAATACAAAAATATCCAACATAATTCAAGATGTGAATAAACAATCTCAAACCCTAGTCTTGCAAGGTGAATATCCCCCTCTCTCTCTCAAGTACAAGTAGTGGTTATGTTGGTGTATTGGCTACGAGGTCAAAGATCATGGAGCGAGATGAAGAACGTCTTCCCCTTCTTCTCCGGATCTCTTCTTTCTCCCTTATGGATGGTATGGCGGCTGCTGTGTTGTATTTTCATCCTTGGTCCCTTCACGGAAGTTGTACCTTTTGACAAGACAGAGGCGACGGCAACTATATGGCAGGAACTATACGGCTGGAAATATATTCCTGTCGTATAGTTGCTCGTTAAAGCTTCTATAAGCTCCCCTCGAGTGCTTCCAAAGCGAGACTTGCTTGTTTTGTCCAGAATATTGTGTTTCTCTAGTTAAAACCTTCTGTTGACATTTAGAACCGGAAACACACATTAAAAACCAAGCTTTCTTTGCTACCGAAGTATTAGCGTTAGGTAAAGCTAGAAAATGATCAAATCCGAGAGAAAACCATCAATAAAAACCATCAAAATTGTGTCGAATCTCACACCTATCATCCGTTTGTGCCCAAATCGGAGGTGTGATAGTATGTTCACTTATTTCCTCAACTGCATGTGGTGCAGTCTATGCTCAATGGTGTGATAGTTTAGAAACTCTTTGATAATGATTCCTATGTAATTTTAATTATGGGAGATGATTTAACTAAGTTGGTAATAATTTGTAGGAATGACCACTGATTTATTTCATACTGCCAACTTGATAGTATTGTTTGGAAAATTTCTTGAATCAAATTAGGAAAATGAATTCTATGACTTGATAGGCATTTACAACTGGGAATTGTTGTCAATACATCTGCTGCTCTGGTGCCTCTCAGTGATAATATGCACAACAGTAGTTTTAAAACAACATGATCTGCTACTTTTTGCCTTGCTGGTAAGATTGTCCTATTGCATATGATGCAAAAGGCTGAGGCTGTACGTTTCCTAAATAAGAACATATATTGTGCTTGCCTTTTCCTAGCTCTAGGAAGAAATTTGTGTATCACTTCTACACTGATCTGAGTTTCCTCTCACCCTCCAATCCATTTCCTAAAATGGAATAATAAGATTAGATACTACTAAGGATCTAGGTTGTCAACCTACTGTTTATAGAGTAGACGACTAATGTCTGGTGGTGATGTTGTGCCTGCTCTTGATCAGCTAGATCCTCTTGTTGCTGGCCTGATCCTCCTTAGCTACTGCTCCAATATCCTAGCATGCCTTCTACCTATAATCCCACTCCTCCTATTGAGCTAGATTTTCCTCTTCCTTGATGCTCTTAACTAATCATGGTGATTATTGGTTTATCTAGTGGTTTGTGTGGATTGTTGGGGGGATACCCCCGGGTAGGGTAACACCGGGGTATAAAGGCCGAGTTAGCCGGGGTACGGCACGGTCAAAGCAAGTGCTGACCGGGTCACCTCAAGGCAGGCCAAACCACGGAGTGACCTGGCCCGTGGAGCATCTCCTTAGTCGTAGCCCGGCCGGCATAAAATATATGCTGGCCATGTTTGTCTATCTGTTTTGCAGGTATCTTCGTAACTGGATTAGCCACGTGCTAGCCGGACTATCATATGGCTTCCAAGAGAAGGAAGGAATCTCCCGCTGGTCAAAAGGTGGCTTTATTAGCTGTAGCATGAGCGAAGCAAAGCAGAGAGGAGGACCAGCGGGTCAGGGGCGACCAAGATGATGCGGGCAATGTCGGCTGACGTAGCCCGTGTCTGGTGACGCTTAAAGACGAGGATTATGTTGCGGGTTATGTCCAAAGCCCGAACGAGTCGTTAAAGAGAATAAAGAAGCATCTAGCTTTAGTCAAGGGGCATATTCGGAGAATATGCCGCCATGTGTGCCCTAACTTTGTAACCCGGGATCCCCTATATAAGAAGCACCGGGGCCTCCATAGAAGGGGATGGATCAATTTCTCTGCCTTAGATAGAATTCTTGAGCTACCTTGTGGGGAGTAAGAGACAAAGTCTCCTTCTCACTGATAGCTTGAAGGGCCCTTGTAAACACCATTGTTAGAGTGAATACAAGAACATTTGTACGTGGAATCACCACGTTGTCCCTCCCTGGATTCCCCTAGCACACATTGGCCCCATCTTTAGCCTATCCATGGCATCAGTTGTGCCACCACCACGATAGTTGGCGCGCGCCCACCGTGGGGCTAGTGGTACTAGCAGGGGTGAAATCCGGACGGGAAGCTTCTCCAAAGACCGGCGAAGCGTCGTCTCGGCCTGGTTCGGCCGAATGCCGACTACGTCAGCGACAACGTAGGGAGCTTCGGGAGGAACCCCCCTCCGCGCAACGGCGTCTTCATCAAACTTGGCGCGCATAAGATCTATGTCAGCATGGACGAGTCCTGCGTTCATCCGCGACACATCATCGAATGAGGCGAACTATCTCTCAGCGTAGCTCATGGCGTGCGTATCACTCGCCCCACTAGCAGCGTTGATGTCCTGATGACCGTGCCAGACGCGGAAGCTGAAGGGTTCGCAGCATAGAAACCAAAAAATTCCTACGATGAGAACTATACGCCAAGATCTATCTACTAGATACAAGCAACAGGTGGATATACATCCATGGAGAACTTACCCTCGAAGACAACAAAGTTTTGTTAACGAGTAGGAACTCGTGGATGATGTAGTCGTACGCTTGCCGATCTCAAGATCGTGTGGAAGTCCTAGCGCCGCAAACCAGCAGTGCATCCGCACTCGCACACATGTTCAGGCCACCGAACAACCTCCGCCTCCTCGCTCTAGTGATGCAGCGGAAGTAGCAACTCCTTCCTGACGAAATGCCACCGGGAACATGTATCTCGCTGATCCGAGACCATGGGGGAATAATTCTAGAGGGGAGAGAGATCCTTCACGAGGAGGTGTGTGGAAGAAGGGTGAGAGGGGTGGCCTTTTGTAGGAGGACGGGGTGCCGCTCCCCATGGCCGGCGCCTCATGGGGGGTGACCCCTCACCTCCCCCATTCATGTGGTGGTAACTCACTCCACATTAAAATGCCCCTTCAAATTCTCTTTTAAAGTATCCACTTTAAATGCATTAAATTTCTCCAAATTTAATGCTCTCTCATTTAATAAAACTCTTTTATTAAATTTATTCAGAATTCTGTTAATTACTTTAATTAACAAACATTCACATAAAACCCCCTGCAACATTGCAATATTACATGCAGAACCAATTTCTGCAATTTCACCCGAAACAGTTTCGGTGTCTATTGAAATAATTCTAGCGCTTTGCAATTCATTCGTCTGAAACATATTTGCTCCAAATGGTGTTGGTGTCCCTTAAGTGTATCACCCTACAGTTCGTGAATAATGCAGACATGATCGAGACCCCTCTCAGATCAATAATCAGAAGCGGGGCCTGGAGATCCATACTGACTCCTACACATTCTACGATGACTTCTGTGATTGTGAGAACATTTAACGCTAGTAACTAAATCCCTTTGCCTTGCGATATATTACATGTCCGAGATTCAATCATCGGTATCTCCATACATAGTTTGATCTTGTTACCGACATGTACTCTTTTCTCATTCCCGTGATATAACATTCTAGTGATCTCATCACTTGCTTGCAAGCTAACCAATGTGATATCACCGAGAGGGCCTAGAGAATATCTATCCGTCATCAGGATGGACAAATCCCACTCTTGATCCATGAGCCTCTACATAACACTTTCATAGCACTGAACCCACCTTTATAATCACCCTTTCACGGTGTGACGTTTGATGTTATCAAGATACTCTTCCAGTATTAGTGATTAACATGATCTCATGGTCTAAGGACTAGGATTACTTTGTTAGATGTTATACCAATATAAACATAATGACTTTGATCGTAATGCTATACTTCGTATGAATGTTCATCACATCATTCCACTAATGTTTTGACCTCTTTATTAACAACATCCAATGTCCATGATCAGGAAACCTTGATCATCTTGTTAATCAACAAGCTAGTGGATAAGAGAGGCATAACTAGGAACTTTCCTTTTGTTTATCAAACACACATGTATTAATGTTTCCAAATCAATACAATTATGGCATGTAAAATAAACATCTATCATATACTTGGAATATGTATAATAACAACTTTATTATTGCCTCTTAGGGCATATTCCCTTCAGTCTCCCACTTGCACTAGAGACAATAATCTAGTTACATGGTGATAAATCTAACACCCATGGAGTTCTGGTGTTGATCATGTTTTGCTCTAGGGAGAGTTTTAGTCAATAGATATGCTATATTGAGATCCGTATGTACTTTACAAATCTTTATATCTCCATCCTTGACATGCTCATGGATGGAGTGAAACCGGCGATTAATATGTTTGGAATTCTTGTGATACCTTGGTTCCTTTGCGTTGGCTATGGCTCCATTGTTGTCACAATAGATCACCATTGGATCCAACGCACTAGGAACCACACCCAGTTCGGTAATGAACTCCTTCATCCAAACTGCTTCCTGTGCTGCTTCTAAAGCAGCAATATATTCCGCCTCCGTTGTTGACCTTGTTACCACGGGTTGTTTGGAGCTCCTCCAACTAACTGCTGCTCCGTTCATGAGAAATACGTATTCGGATTGAGACTTAGAGTCATCCGGATCAGTGTCAAATCTAGCGTCGACATAACAATTAGCGACCAGCTCTTCTTCACCTCCGCATACAAGAAACATTTCCTTAGTTCTTCTCAAGTACTTAAGGATATTCTTTACCGCTATCCAGTGTTCTAAACCTGGATCAGATTGGTACCTACTAGTCAAACTAATAGCATGTGCCACATCCGGTCTTGTACATAGCATGGCGTACATTATAGAGCCTATGGCTGAAGCATAGGGGATATTATCCATTATCTCTCTTTCTTCCGCCGTAGCCGGACTTTGAGTCTTACTCAATGTCTTGCCTTGCAACATAGGTAAGAACCCCTTCTTACTTTCGTCCATTTTAAACTTCTTTAAAATCTTATCAAGGTATGTACTTTGCGATAGCCCTATTAGGTGGCTCGATCTATCTCTATAGATCTTTATGCCTAATATATATGACGCTTCACCAAGGTCTTTCATAGAAAATTTGCTGTTTAGATAACTTTTAACACTTCTTAAAAGATCTATATCATTTCCAATCAATAATATGTCATCCACATATAATATCAGAAATTCCACATTGCTCCCACTCACTTTATTGTAAATACAAGCCTCTCCATAAGTTTGGACAAATCCAAACTCTTTGATCACCTCATCAAAGCGGAGATTCCAACTCTGTGATGCTTGGTTCAGTCCATAGATGGATCGCTGAAGCTTGCACACCTTGTTAGCATCCTTTGAATCGACAAGACCCTTTGGTTGCATCATATACAACTCTTCTTCAATGTTACCATTGAGGAACGCAGTTTTGACATCCATCTGCCATATTTCATAATCGAAATATGCAGCAATTGCTAACATAATCCTAACTGATTTTAGCATCGCTACGAGAGAGAATGTCTCATCATAGTCAACTCCTTGAATTTTTCGAAACCCTTTTGCAACAAGTCAAGCTTTATAGACGGTTACATTACCATCAGCATCAGTTTTTCTTTTGAAAATCCATTTATTCTCAACGGCCTTTCGGTCATGAGGTAAGTCCACCAAGGTCCAAACCTGGTTTTCGTACATGGATTCCATCTCGGATTTCATGGCTTCTAGCCATTTGTTGGAATCCGGGCTCATCATCGCTTCTTCATACGTCCAGGGTCATCCATTTCATCAACCATGAAATTCACAACAGGATTCCCGTACAGTTCAGGAGCAGCACGTGTCCTGCTAGACCTGTGAGGATGTTCTCTTTCAGAGTTTCATGATCATTATCATTGGTTCCTTCTTCATTTGGTGAAGTCAACTCTGGAACGACTTCCGGTGCTATGCTACTCGCCATTTCATGAAGAGAAGGTTCAATAACCTCTTCGAGTTCTACCTTTCGACTACTCACACCTTTCGCGAGAAACACTTTCTCTAGAAAGGATCCATTTTTGGCAACGAAAACCTTGACCTCGGATCTGTGATAGAAGGAATACCCAATTGTTTCTTTAGGGTATCCTATGAAGACGCATTTTTCCGCTCTGGGTTCGAGTTTATCCGGTTGAAGTTTCTTCACATAAACATCGCATCCCCAAACTTTAAGAAATGACAGCTTAGGTTTGTTTCCAAACCATAATTCATACGGTGTCATTTCAACGGATTTAGACGGTGCCCGATTTAAAGTGAATACAACAGTTTCCCGTGCATAGCCCCAAAATGACAGTGGCAAGTCAGTCAGAGACATCATAGATCGAACCATATCCAATAGAGTACGATTACAACGTTCCGACACACCATTACGTTGTGGTGTTCCGGCAGGCGTGAGTTGTGAAACTATTCCACACTCTTTCATGTGTGTGCTAAACTCGTAACTTAGATACTCACCTCCACGGTCGGACCGCAGAAATTTGATCTTTCTATTACGATGATTTTCAACCTCTTTCTGAAATTCTTTGAACTTTTCAAATATTTCAGATTTGTGTTTCATCAAATAGATATACCCATATCTACTCAAATCATCCGTGAAAGTAACAAAATAATGATATCCACCTCGCGCCGACACACTCATTGGACTGCATACATCAGTATGTATGATTTCCAATAAATCTATCGCCCGTTCCATTGAACCGGAAAACGGCGTTCTAGTCATCTTGCCCATAAGGCTTGGCTCACATGTATCAAATGATTCAAAATCAAGTGATTCCAAAAGTCCATTAGAATGGAGTTTCTTCATGCGTTTAGCGTCAATATGACCTAGACGACAGTGCCACATATATGCAGATATATCATCATTAAGTTTAATCCTTTTAGCATCAACATTATGGATGTGCGTATGAGTACTATCGAGATTCAACAGAAATAAACCATTCATCACGAGTGCATGACTATAAAAGATATTATCCATATAAATCGAACAACCATTGTTTTCGGATTTAAACGAATAACCACATCGCATCAAACAAGATCCAGATATAATGTTCATGCTCAGTGCAGGCACCAAATAACAATTCTTTTGGTTTATAACTAATCCTGATGGTAGGTGGAGAGGTAGTGTTCCGACAGCGATCACATCAATGCTTGATCCATTGCCGACACGCATCTTGACCTCACCCCTTGCTAGCGGTCGCTTGTTCTGCAGCCCCTGATTCGAGTTACATATGTTAGAAATCGATCCGGTATCAAATACCCAGGTGCTACTGCAAGTACTAGTCAAGTACACATCAATAACATGTATATCATATATACCTTTGTTTGCCTTGCCAGCTTTCTTGTCCGCCAAAAACTTGGGGCAGTTGCGCTTCCAATGGCCAGTCCCCTTACAATAGTAGCACTCGGTATCAGACTTAGGGCCGGCCCAGGATTTCTTTTCAGGCGCAGCAACAGATTTGCCGCCCTTCTTTCCCTTTTGTTTACCCTTCTTGTCTTTCTTGAAACCGGTGGTTCTATTGACCATCAACACTTGATGTTCTTTCCTAATCTCCACTTCTGTAGTTTTAAGCATTGACAGAAGCTCAGGGAGAGTCTTCTTCATGCCCTGCATGTTATAGTTCATCACGAAGCTCTTGTAGCTAGGTGGCAGAGATTGGAGAACGCGATGTATGCCTAAGTCAATGGGAATCGTTATTCCCAAGGACACAAGCTTATCGGCGTACCCAGACATTTTGAGTACGTGCTCACTTACGGAGTTGTTCTCTTCCATCATGCAGCTAAAGAACTTTTCTGAAGCATTATAACTCTCTACGGCTGCATGGGTATCGAAAATCATTTTCAATTCACCCATGGTATCAAAGGCATTGCCATTTTCGAAACACTTTCGAAGTTCTGGCTCTAACCATATAGTATGCCGCAATGAACTAAGTTGTGGTCCTCCTGACGAGTCACATAGACATTCTTTTCCTTGTCAGGGGCATCAGGAGCTGGTGGGGGGCCTAGTGGCGCTTCCAACACATATTGCTTTTGTGCATCAGAGAGGAGAATCCTCAAATTCATAGCCCAGTTGGTGAAGTTGCTACCATTTGCAGCAAGTTTCTCTTTCTCCATGAACACATTGAAATTGAAAGCAGGTGGTGCCATCTACAACAGAATTTGTAAAGTTTATTTAGACTAAATTTACGATAGATTGAGTTCAACTAAACTCACACTCAAAAACAACATCCCTCGTGTCTGTTTGGTGATTACATGAACCAAATCCGCTACACCAAGTCCGATCATCACGTGAGTCGGTGTAGCTTCAAAGGCGAGCATCTATATGGGCATCATATGAACTATATGAATCATGCTTAACCTTTCGGTCCGTGTTCCGAGGCCATGTAGGTACATGCTAGGCTCGCCAAGTAAGAACCTTAGTACTCGCGTGTGTAAAACTGTCTTACACCCGAAATATGATCGTGGATTCAAGTACACCCGATCATCACGTGATGTCTTGAAACGGCAAAACATAAACGGTGCGTACTAAAGGAAGAACACATTTTTTTCTTGATATTTAAATGAGGGATCATCTTATAACGCTACTAAAATGCCGAACTAGCAATATAAGATGCGAACATCATCTGTGTAAAGTGAAATGATATGGTTCTTGCATTTGATCACTATCATATGCATCGTGGTATGATCTCTATCATTCCTTTGTGTGTAAGGCCAAGGTCTATGGAACTTACACGTTAAGTGTGTTGTAAGAGTATCAACTATACATCAACTTACAACATTAGCATATCATGACACAAACCCAACAACAATCTAAACTAGATGCCTCTAATTTATCAATTGCATGTTTTACGTGGCTTAGGGCTTTCGGAGATAGAATTGTTCTTACCTACGAACATGGAACCAGAACCATGATTGATGACCCACAAGTATAGGGGGTGTATCGCAGTATTTTCAAGGGAAGTGAAACCCAATTTATTGATTCAACACAAGGGGAGCCAAAGAATATTTATCAGCCTTAACAACTGAGTTGTCAATTCAGCTGCACCTAGAAACAATCTTGCTCACGGCAGTTTATCAGTTGCAACAGTTTTGTAGTAGGAATAGTAAAGCAACAACAGTAGTAAAGCAAAGACAGCAGTAACACAAGTAGTAAACAGTGGGATTCGAGTGCGGTAGGCATAGGGATGGATGGACGGGCGTTGCATGGACAAGACAATTCACATAGCAATCAAAACATAGGGCAATTGCAGATAAATGAGATAAAGCATCCAAGTACTAGACAATCCTAGGCATGTGTTCCATATATAGTCATACGTGCTCGCAATGAGAACTTGCACAACATCTTTTGTCCTGCCGTTTGCTTTGCAGCGGGCCTCTAGGAACTATGGCAATTAAGGTGCTCCTTTTAATAGAGCACCGGAGCAAAGCATTAACACTCCGTGAACACATGTGATCCTCACATCAAAGCCTTTCCCTTCCGGTTATCCCGATTTCTGTCACTTCGGGGCCATAGGTTTCGAACAACAACGTGTGTAAACAACTTGTAGATAAGACCCAAAACAATACTATCATAATGAATCAATAATAAGTTCAGATCTGAAATCATGGCACTCGGGCCCTAGTGACAAGCATTAAGCACAACAATTTACAACAAAGTCATAAAGCACTAATAAAAGATACTAGGCACCATGCCCTAACAATCTGATGCCATTACATGAACGATCTCATCCAATCCCTACCATCCCCATAGCCTACAGCGGGGGATTACTCACTCATAGATGGGGGAAACATGGATGGTCGATGGAGAAGCGATGGTGATGATGATGGCGATGATCTCCTCCAATTCCTCGTCCCGGCAGGGTGCCAAAATGGAGCTTCTGGTGCTGTTTCGTGGAATCTGGTGGTGGCGGCGGAGCGGAACTCCTTCTGGAAAAACGTCGAACCCCTCGAAGTTTTTAGGTCAGAAGGCTCCTTATAGGCGAAGAGAGAGGCCGAGAGGGTGCCTGGGGGGCCCACACCACCCCCTGGCGCGGCCTGGCCTGGCCCGCGCCACCAGGTGGTGTGGCCACCCCCTGGCTCTTGTATTCTGGCTCCTGGAGTCTTCGGGTGAAATAGGATTTTTGGCATATTTTCCGGGATTTTTCCTGATAGTTGATTTTCTGCACAAAAAGTAGACACCAAGGCAATTCTGCTGAAAACAGCGTTAGTCCGCATTAGTTGCATCCAAATCACACAAGTATAGAGGAGAAACAATAGCAAAAGTGTTCGGGAAATTAGATACGTTTTGGACGTATCATTCCCCCCAAGCTTAGCTTATTGCTTGTCCTCAAGCAATTCAGTTGAAAACTGAGTGCGATAAAAGAACTTTCACGAACACATTTGCTTCATATGATGTAAATATTCTCAGCAATGTGATCAACTACCTAGACAATTCATAATAAAGAGTATGCAACTGAGTCTACGTAATAGTCATTGCAAGCCATGAAGAGATTCCAACTCAAGAATAATAAGTAGCATGAAGCACAAACATAAGCAACATTACAATGCTCATAGAAAGGTATGATAGAGTGGTATCTCGCTTGCCTCTGATTATGAATGCCATGACACCTCTGAAGTTCAAGTGATGACTAGAAGTAAAGATATCAAAGATACAACATCAAAGTCATAACACAAATAATCAAGTATTGGAACAAACACAAAGGATGACAACTATGCTCTCAAGAAGGTGCTAAAAGAATAAGCGGAGACTCAACAAGTAGAAGAAAAGGTTTTGAATAATTTGAAAGGCTTCCAAATGCTGAAAGTATGGTACTTGTTAGCTTTGAGCTCTCATTGCCCCTATCATAAGCATCTTTAATGTGGTTAAGGTGAAAGTGACACAACTAAGAGGATATGCTTGACAAGTTATAAATTGAAGTCTCATGCCCCTTACTTACGAAGACCGATCCTCATGCTACTCAACTTCAGTCACAAGTAAGCTCTTGTCATTCTAAGTACATACGTATTATGGAGAACCGCCAACGGGGTACCCCTTGCATATGATACAGGAGCTATCCCATGATCAAAATGACAAGGCAAGCAGACAATGAGCATCTCAGCAATCTTTTTATTTACTATGTGCATAGATTTTTATTGAGGATGCTTCATAGAATGCTCATTACGGTTATGCTGCAAGTTTCCACCATGATTAGGCATGGCTTAGGCCAGCGGCCCAGGCGTTTCTCTAACATACATACAAACTCCATGGTCTTACAAGTTCCACTTTTATTTCACACCGCCGGGATCCATCAGCAAAAGAACATGATATCAACTAGGTACAAAGTACCTATGAAGCGTTGAAAGCGGTCCCCATGATACATGGTTCTGCTAACTTCAACTCATAAAGTGCAAGCATATGCGCAACAAAGAAGGACGCAATGGTTCAGGTTTATTAAGTGCAAGAAAATAAAGTGTGCCATCAAGTTCGTGAGAGCTTTACTAACTAACTTTCTCATAACAAGCAAACGTTTTATTCGGAAGACAACAAGGCATATTGAATATGCACGGACATAGAAAACGATGCTAATAGGTAGGTATGGTGGACACTTTGGAAATATTTGGTTTAGGGAGTTGGAAACATGAGTAAAACACTCAGTGGAAGTGAAGGCTAGCAAAAGTAAGGGAGCGACAAACGAGAGAGCAATAGTTGTCATTATCATGCTTGCCACAAAACAGGACTACTCATGGCATGAAAGTGATTCAAGATCCTCAAGGCAAAATAATTCATCGAGGCTCAACTGATTATTACAGTCATGTGCATGCGTGAGCATGTGCCAAGTCAATCAAATGAAACATTCAGAGGAGGATACCACGGTGTCATACCAATTTATGAATAGAGTAATGCAAGCAAACATTCATGAAACATGCTACAAACTATTAGCGAGCTGGAGCTAATCATAAGAAAGCAAGAACTACTAAGCATCCAAAGAAAACATACTCTCTACATGAACAGACTAAGCACGCCCACAGTGATGAGTATATGTACAAAAATGAAAACAAATAGAGTTCATTACCAGCCTCTTACCACGTCTCAAGTTGTCATTGATCCTCATTATTGCTCTTCACTTGTGTGTCTTGAATAATAATATGAAACCAATATCCACTGAGGACTGCCGAACCCGGAAGCAAACTCGCAAAAACCAAATAAGTGGTGTTTTCGATTTTTAAATAAGAACCAAAAGAGAAAAGCAAGCAAAGCAAAATCTTTTTGGGTTTTTTGAATAATTCAAACAAAGCAAAAAGGGAAAAACAAACCAAGGCAAAAAGAAGAAGCAAACCAAAGAGAAACAACAAAAAATATTTTTGGTCTTTTTGTGTTTTTAGAAAGCAAAAGCAAAGAAGAACGAAAACTAAAAAGAGAACGAAAACATGAATATACAAAGTACCGACACAACATGATATGGAGATGAGTGCGATGTCGGCGTACCTCCCCCCAAGCTTAGGCTTTTGGCCTAAGTGGGTATCAATCCCAAGCTGGCCAGGATGAAGTGTCACCGGGTGCGAGGAGGTACCGTCTGGTCACAGTGAGCGAGTCGCCCTCCGTAATGTGCAGAGTAATCATAGGAGGGCACGTCCTCCTGGTGCTGCTCGTGGAAACCCAACAAGCGAAGCTGCTCGTCCACCTCCTCCTTGGAGCGCGACCACGGTCTCCTGTCAACACTAAACAAAGCAGGTTGTGGCAAAAGGATCTCAATTTCATCCCCGCCAGTGAAAAGCATCCTATATACTAGATTGTTCAAATCAGAGGTAGCAGTGACAAAGTGACGAGTTTTCATAGCAACAAGGTCGAGCCTCTGTGGTGCTAGCATAACATCATCAGGGGCCACCGAAAGATCTAATGCATCGACTACACGTGAGGCAATGATGCCCCCATAGATAGGCCCCCTAGCAGCTAGGCGGCGAGCAATAAGCGAGCCAAGATTGTACCGAGTATCATTGTTGGCTGAGCGACAAGGAAAGCTAAGTGATAGTTGGAGATATTACTAGTGTTCTCCCTACCCAATACACTAGTGGCAAGATAGTAAGCAAAGTATCTAAGAGCAGGGAGTTGGATATTTCTTATCTTTCCGCTGCATGCACGGTCATCATCATTGGTCACCCCTCGGTAAAGCTCCAACAAATCAGCAGGTCGCCCTTGAATTTTCTTCACGGTCCCTGTCATACGCACACCTACAATACTGCAAAATCTCTCCAAAGGCATGGTGAAGGGCATATCATAAATTTTAAAAGAGACCATGGAATGATAGGATGTGTTAGTAAATGAGAAGCTCTCAACAAAAGTTTTGGTGAGCATAGCGTATTGTGCACTCTCATCTTGCATATAAGAGGTTAGGCCAACCCTCTCAATCAGTAGCAAGAAATCATCAAGAATACCTGCAGCTTGCAAGAACGTAAAACAAGGAAAAGAGGATGGGTGAGCATCTCCATCATCCCTTTCACTGCCAATGTGTGTTGCAATGAGGTCTTCATTGTATGATGGCCTAGCTTGAGAGGCTGTTCTTGAGGGCCTCGACCTCCTAGGTGCATCACTCTCAAATATCTCTCCAAAAGTACGGTTGTTCATGCTTGGTATTCTGAAATTTAAACACCTATTAAACAAGTGATTGGAAACTAAATATAATGAAGGATTCTACTCATAGGAACTTGCAAGAGGTCTAAACATGCATCAAAACTATATCTCTAAGAATCAAACAAGCTTACAAGCACTTATAACCAGTCACCTACAGCAGCAAAATACTCAACATATAATCCACTAAACACAAATCTACTTGGACAAGGGGAGGGGTCACATACCAAGGAACAATTGCTCCAAATTTCAGCAAGAAAGATGGGCTGAGCAAGGAGATCGGAGAAATTGAGTGCAAGCACAGAAAGAACGCGATTTTGATCTATGAATTGGAGCTTACTCGGGAGAGAGAAGAAAGTGGCAGGTGAGAGAGGTAGTGGGGGGCTAGGGGTGGCCCACACCAAGGCATGGTGCCACCCAGGGCTGGCCGCGCTACCACATGGTGTGCCTGCCTGGTGGGCCCCCCTGGTACCTACCAGGTACTCCTCTGCCCCTTTTTTCACGTAAAAATTTAATATGAATTTTCTGGAATTTTTCGAGACACTTTAATTTTGGGCACTTTTCAGAAATAGAAGAATGATTTTTCTGACAGACAGATTTTTTTTCTTTTGGAAACATGATGCAAGGACAAAACAAGGCTAGATCTATAGAAGTTCTAACATGCAAACAAACTACCAACACAAAGGAAACTAAATGAAAGCAAAAACCAAAAACGCAAAGGATAGAAATAAACGAGGATAATCATAATGAAAACATTGTTTTGTTCAATGGAATCCTTTTGTTAGCAAGGTTGATCAAGTCTTGCTACCAAACAATTGCATATGAGACAAAACTTTGTACTCCACTAATGATTATGTTACCTTAACCTTGATAGCAATGGTCCCAATCATAATAGTTTCAAATTTTTCTCTTGGTATGGGACAATATATTTCTCCAACTTGAATGCCTTCAACATGTTCAATTGAATTCAAACCATAAGTCCTTTCAATCTTCTTGGGGAAATAGACAATATGTTCCTTGTCATTAACATTGAAGGTCACCTTTCCTTGATTACAATTAATAACAGCTCCTGCGGTATTAAGAAAAGGTCTCCCAAGAATAATAGACATATTATCATCTTCAGGCATTTCAAGCACAACAAAATCAGTTAATATCAAGCAATTGTGAGCTACCTGAATAGGTACATCCTCACATATACGCACATGAATAGTGGTAGATTTATCAGCCATTTGCAGAGACATATCAGTTGGTATCAATTTTTCAAGCTGAAGCCTCTTATAGAGAGAAAAAGGCATAACACTAACTCCAGCTCCCAAATCACACAAAGCACTTCTAACATAACTGTTCTTAATAGAGCAAGGGATAGTTGGAATCCCTGGGTCTCCAAGTTTCTTAGGAACCTTACCATTGAATGAGTAATTAGCAAGCAAAGTGGAGATTTCTTCATTAGGGATCTTCCTTTTATTCGAGACAATGTCCTTCATATACTTTGAATAAGGAGGTAATTTAATAGCACCAGTCAAAGGAATTTGCAAGAATAAAGGTTTCATCCACTCACAAAACTTATTATAGTGTTCATCTTCTTTTGACTTGTGTTTCTTATCAGGGAAAGGCATAGGTTTTTGGACCCAAGGTTCTCTTTCACTACCATGTTTCTTAGCAATAAAATCCTCTTTAGTGTATTTAGTAGTCTTAGTGTGATTTTCAGGTTCTTCTTCAACTTTTTATTCATTAGGCACTTCATTTTCTTCATTACCACTTTCAGTTTCAGCATCAGAGATAGATATACTATTAGGATCTATAGCAGGTTCAGAGGGTTCTACAACAGTTTTATGTTTCTTTTTTCTTTTCTTACGAGTAGAACCACTATTTTCAGCTTGTTGAGAATCCTGCTCAATTCTTTTGGGATGCCCCTCAGGATATAGAGGATCCTGGGTAGCAGCACCACTTCTAGTTCTAATTTCATAAGCATGTTTTTCTTTAGCAGCATTAACTAGCAAGTCATTTTGCACTTTAACGAGTTGATCTATTTGAGTTTGAACCATTTGAAAATGTTTAACAATTATTTTAACATCATTAGAGGTTCTTTCCACAATATCTTTCAACTCAACAATAGCTCTAGTGTTTTCCATTAGATGATTTTGCACCCTTTTATTAAAGTTATCTTGCTTAACAATAAAGATATCGAATTCTTCTAAGCATTGATCAGGAGGTTTAGAGTAAGGGATATCACCTTCATCAAAGTGTTGGAGAGAGTGTACCTCAATAGTGGATGAGTAGGGAATAGGCTTACATAATTCTTCTATAGGAGGTAAATTCTTGACATCTGCAGCTTTAATTCCCTTCTCCTTAAGACATTTCTTAGCTTCCTTCATCACTTCATCATTTAATTCAATAACTCCCCTCTTCTTTGATGTTGGAATAGGCACCGGAATAGATGGTTCAGGTACAATTACTTCAGGTATATCTTGTTTAGGAGGAGTCCAATCTTCATAATTCTTGCTTATTTTAGCCATTAATTCCTTAGATTCCTTAGGAGTCCTATTCCTGAAAACACAATCAGCACAACTATCTAGGTATGTCCTAGATTCTTCGGTTAGTCCATTATAAAATATATCAAGAAGCTCATTCTTAGGTAATGGACTTCCAGCCCGTGCATGAATCAAAGCACAAAACCTTGCCCAAGATTCGGGCAATACCTCTTTTTCTCCCTGTTTAAAATCAAAAAGTTCCTGCAAAATAGCATGTCTAGCACTGGGAGGAAAATATTTCTGCAGGAAAGTACTAATCAAGCACTCAGGGCTATCAATAGATCCAGGAGGTAAATTACCAAACCAAGTTTTAGCTTCTCCTTTCAGTGAAAAGGGAAAAATCTTAGCAACAAAGTAAATACGTATCTTAATATCATCAGAAAACAAGCCACTCATGGTAGAAAGTTCATTCATATGTGCTACCGCACTTTCATTAACACTCTGTGAACACATGTGATCCTCACATCAAAGCCTTTCCCTTCCGGTTATCCCGATTTCTGTCACTTCGGGGCCATAGGTTCCGAACAACAATGTGTGTAAACAACTTGTAGATAAGACCCAAAACAATACTATCATAATGAATCAATAATAAGTTCAGATCTGAAATCATGGCACTCGGGCCCTAGTGACAAGCATTAAGCACAACAAGTTGCAACAGAGTCATAAAGCACTAATAAAAGATACTAGGCACCATGCCCTAACAATCTGATTCCATTACATGAACGATCTCATCCAATCCCTACCATCCCCATAGCCTACAATGTGGGATTACTCACACATAGATGGGGGAAACATGGATGGTCGATGGAGAAGCGATGGTGATGATGATGGCGATGATCTCCTCCAATTCCCCGTCCTGACAGGGTGCTAGAACGGAGTTTCTGGTGCTGTTTCGTGGAATCTGGTGGTGGCGGCGGAGCGGAACTCCTTCTAGAAAAACGTCGAACCCCCCGAAGTTTTTAGGTCAAGAAGCTCCTTATAGGTGAAGAGAGAGGGTGCACAGGGGCCCACACCACCTCGGGCGCTGCCTGGCCTGCAAGGCCACCGTGTGGTGTGGCCACCCTAGGGCTCTTCTCCGCCTCAGATTCGCTCCTGGAGTCTTCAGGTGAAATAGGATTTTTGGCATATTTTCCGGGATTTTTCCTGATAGTTGATTTTCTGCACAAAAAGTAGACACCAAGGCAATTCTGCTGAAAACAGCGTCAGTCCGCATTAGTTGCATCCAAATCACACAAGTATAGAGGAGAAACAATAGCAAAAGTGTTCGGGAAAGTAGATACGTTTTGGACTTATCAATGATAACCAAATTATTAGCAACTCGTTGTAAATCAGATATTGACTATAGTAGGAGAGACAGACACCCACCAGCCACTTATGCAAAACTAGTTGCATGTCAGTTGTGGAACCGGTCTCATGTGCGATGACATGTAAGGTTGGTCCGGGTCGCTTCATCCCACTATGCCACCAATATCTAAAGTACATGAAAGATGCAATAACATGATCATCATCGCCCACATATAAACATATGTGTACTACCCGTGCAAAGCACCTACGCATAGATCAGGCTCTGATACCACTGAAGGGTTCGCAACATAGAAAACAAAAAATTTCCTACGATAAGAACTATATGCCAAGATCTATCTACTAGATACAAGCAACGGGTGGATATACATCCATGGAGAACTTACCCTCAAAGACAACAAAGTTTTGTTAACGAGTAGGAACTCGTGGATGATGTAGTCATACTCTAGCCGATCTCAAGATCGTGTGGAATTCCTAGCGCCACAAACCAGCAGCGCATCCACACTCGCACACACGTCCAGGACACCGAACAACCTCCGTCTCCTCGCTCTAGCGATGCAGTGGAAGCAGCAACTCCTTCCAGACGAAATGCCATCGAGAACATGTATCTCGCTAATCCGAGACCATGGGGGAATAATTCTAGAGGGGGAGAGAGATCCTTCACGAGGAGGTGTGTGGAAGAAGGATGAGAGGGGTGGCCATTTATAGGAGGAGGGGGTGCCCCTCCCCATGGCCGGCTCCTCATAGGGGGTTACCCCTCACCTCCCCCATTCATGTGGTGGGAACTCCCTCCACATTAAAATGCCCCTTCACATTCTCTTTTAAAGTCTCCACTTTATATGCATTAAATTTCTCCAAATTTAATGCTCACTCATTTAATAAAACTCTTTTATTAAATTTATTCAGAATTTTGTTAATTACTTTAATTAATAAACATTCACATAAAATCCACTGCAACATTTCAATATTACATGCAGAACCAATTTCTGCAATTTCACCCGAAACAGTTTCGGTGTCTATTGAAATAATTCCAGCGCTTTGATATTCATTCGTCTAAAAAATATTTTCTCCAAATGGTGTTGGTGTCCCTTAAGTGTGTCACCCTACGGTTCGTGAATAATGCAGACATGATCGAGACCCCTCTCACATCAATAATTAGAAGCGGGACCTGGAGATCCATACTGACTCCTACACATTCTACGATGACTTTTGTGATCGTGAGAACCTTTAACGCTAGTAACTAAATCCCTTTGTCTTGCAATATATTACATGTCCGAGATTCGATCATCGGTATCTCCATACGTAGTTTGATCTCGTTACCGACATTTACTCTTTTCTCGTTCCCGTGATATAACATTCTAGTGATCTCGTCACTTGCTTGCAAGCTTACCAATGTGATATCACCGTGAGGGTCCAGAGAATATCTATCCGTCATCAGGATGGACAAATCCCACTCTTGATCCATGAGCCTCTACATAACACTTTCGTAGCACTGAACCCACCTTTATAATCACCCTTTCACGGTGTGACATTTGATGTTATCAAGATACTCTTCTAGTATTAGTGATTAACATGATCTCATGGTCTAAGGACTAGGATTACTTTGTTAGATGTTATAGCAATATAAACATAATGACTTTGATCGTAATGCTATACTTCGGATGAATGTTCATAACATCATTCCACTAATGTTGTGACCTCGTTATTAACAACATCCAATGTCCATGATTAGGAAACCTTGATCATCTTGTTAATCAACGAGCTATTTTATAAGAGAGGCATAACTAGGAACTTTCCTTTTCTTTATCAACCACACATGTATTAACGTTTCCAAATTAATACAATTATAGCATGTAAAATAAACATCTATCATATACTTGGAATATGTATAATAACAACTTTATTATTGCCTCTCAGGGCATATTCCCTTCAGAAGCAAACAAGGGCCCGACGCCAGAGCCGGAAGTCACGCCGAAGCAGACTAGGTCTAGGTTCCCCCCACTAGAGAGGCCGAAGAATGTGCTCCAGCAAGCAATAGAGAGCCTAGCAACGCCGATAGCATCTGTGGTAGATCCGGCTCAGGCGCAAGCTGAGTTAGAAGAAACTAGGCAAAAAATGTTAGATGGGGCAAAGAGGGTAGCAGAGCTGCAACAGTCCTTGAACATTACTTTGAGAGAATATGCAAAGGCAAACCGCATACATGGAGTAAAGATCCGAGGTAGAAACCTGACTACTGAGATTGACAAGGAATACAAACCTAGGCCGAGTCAGACAGTCACGATAGTAATAGGAAGGCTGGATAGGTACAGTACCCCGGTAAAGAACCTCAGGGCAGCAAATGCGGTAGCGTCCGAGTTAGAAGGTTTAACCAGAGAGGCCTGACAAAGGCAACAAGAGAGGGTGAACCACTTGCTGGGAGTCGCTTGCCAGCAAAATGAAGAAATGAACAAGGAAAATCCGGTACCAGCGGGGGCATCACACGTGGTTCATTCGGCTAGGAATAACCCGGCAAGATCCGGGGGAGCCGCATCATCTCCGGGACACAATCCTAGGAGAGAGGAGGTGGTAAACTCCGGAAGAAGGGACAAACAGATGGTTCCCTACGATCTAGTGAGGGCCGGAAAAGGCAAAGCAGTGCAAGTTGATGAAGATCGGCACAATACCAGCCGAGGTGTGGCTGGCCGAGGTAACCGCGACCAAGGCAATGTCGGTCAGAGGAATGCTGCCAACATCAATGTCGGACAGCGTGATCCCGTGGTAACGGGGCAAAATGTACCTCGGCAGCAGCAGCAACGCGCACCTCGGCAAGAGGGAAGTGCAGGACAAGCGGCACAACAACAAAATGCTTGTCCGGATCAGGAAAGATACAATGATGGTTATTTGGCTATGATCAATGACGGATATCCTAGACCGGATCACCACATAATTGGGTCAAGGCTGCGAAGCAGGAACTTGCAGCCAGATGATGCGAGGCTGAAATTGGATAGAATTTACAGGTCGGAGCTAATCGAAGTACAAGGTCCACCTGGTCCGGCATGCTTTGGGCCCCGGATCATGAAGGAGCCACCAGTGCCGAACTTTCAGCTGGCCAGAGGAACCAGAACCTATGATGGTAGTACTAGGCCAGAGAATTGGCTGATTGATTACGCGACGGCGGTCAAGATCGCGACTGGAAAATTGAGATGGGCAGTGAGATATGTGTCACAAATGTTGGAAGGACCAGCGAGAGTTTGGCTGAACAATTTGCCACTAGGAAGTGTTAACTGTTGGCTGGATTTTGAGGAGTTGTTCGTTAGCAACTTTTCAAGCACCTACAAGAGGCCAAACAGGCCACAGACTCTGGCGCTATGCCGGCAAAGACCGAATGAGCCAGACCAGGATTTCTTGACTCGGTGGTGCAACGTGCGTAACTCATGCGAGGGAGTAATTGAATCACAAGCTATTGCGTGGTTCGCCCAGGGATGCAGATATGGAAGTATGTTGTGGCAGAGGCTGCAGCGAGATATGCCAACCACTTTGGCTGAGACGATACGGATCGCAGATTCATATGTCAAGTGAGGCAAACGAGGAATATTACAACCGAGATGGCTCCGGGTCATCGAGGAGAAATGATTTTCGAGGAAAGATAAGGGACGAGCACTCGGATTACAGATATAACTCGTAGCAGGTGGCAGCGGTAGACTGGGACCAACCCTATGCCGGCGCCAGCCAGCGCCAGAAAACTGGAGGGCAAAATTGGCAACAGAAAAACAAAGGGAAAAAACCTTGGACCCCGGAGCAGAAAAAGCAATGGCAAGAGCGGAAAGATAGACCGAGGTATACGTTCGAGTCTATGTTGGATCAACCTTGCAAGTTCCATACACCAAGTCCGAATAGTCCGGCAAATCACACGACCTGGCAATGTGAGTGGATGAGGAAGTTAGAGCAGGGCAGTTTGGGGAATGCTCGGGCACCTCGGAACAAACCACCTAGGAATGAGGCACCACGGCAACCACTACTAACAGGTGAAATGGACAGCAACTAATGTTTCCACCATCTCCGCCGAGGTACAAAAATCAGGAAAGGAGGGATGTGGTACATCAAGTAGACAATAACCAGCAATAAGATCAAGGTTACCACGCGAATGAGGGACGAAACGAGTACAGGGAGCATCATCAAAGTTATTGTGTGTTTACCACGAAAGAAAATGACCGGAAAAGCTTGCAGCGCCGGCATATGGAAGTGAACACAGTAATGCCGGTAGTAGTGAGATACATGCCTTGGGCGGATCAGAAGATCACGTGGAGTATTAAAGATCACCCAAAGATCATGCCTAGCCCTGGGACCTATGCACTGGTCCTGGATCCAACGTTCATCGGGCCAAACCTTAATGTGAGGTTTTCCAAAGTACTGATTGACAATGGCAGTAGTATCAACATTATGTACAAGGATACCATGCACAAGTGGGGAATAACAGAGAACATGCTGGAAGCAACGAGGACCACCTTTCATGGCATTGTGCCAGGTATTTCCTGTGAGCTGATTGGTAAGGTCCGGGTTGATGTGTTATACGGCACGAGAGACAATTGTCGGACTGAAAATTTGGAGTTCGAAGTGGTGAATCTAGAGAGCGCTTATCACGCGTTACTCGG
Source organism: Avena insularis (assembly GCA_023614405.1). Lineage (NCBI taxonomy): Eukaryota > Viridiplantae > Streptophyta > Magnoliopsida > Poales > Poaceae > Avena > Avena insularis. Next base: position 146,101,079 of record CM042690.1, on the reverse strand, counting down.
CAGGCCCACGTTGAACAAGTTCATGGCAAGTACTCACATCAGCTACCTTAAGATGAAACTTCCTGGACCAAGGGGTGTGATAACTATATCAGGGGACTTCCGGCGTTCGATCGAGTGTGCCTCAGCCGGATCTAACTTAGCCGAGTCACTCGTTATAGCTCGGGAAAAAAGGAAGATACTAGAAGTGGCGGCGTTGGCTCAATCCGCGCAACAGCATATGCCGGCTCTGACCAACCCGCACGAAAGCGTGTCATTCCAAGCAACCAATGACACAAAGAAAGTGCCAATCGATGATCAGTTCCCAGAGTGCACCGTAACCATTGGTGCCGGGTAAAGCAGCAAATAGGAAAGCGAGCTCGTCAACTTCCTCCGTGAGAATCGGGATATCTTTGCTTGGTCCACTCAGGATCTACAAGGTGTGCCGAGGGAGTTGGCCAAGCACTCATTAAACGTAAGACCCGGGCTAAGCCGGTAAAGCAGCCTCTCCGGCATTTTGCCGAAGACAGAAGGAAAGTCATTGGGGATGAGATAGCTAGGCTCCTAGCACCGGGTTTATCATGGAAGTACTCTATCCGGATTGGCTCTCTAATCTGGTGCTCGTGGAAAAGAAGAAGGATGATCCGAACGTGGCCGTGGTATGGCGCATGTGCATTGATTACATGAACCTGAATAAGGCGTGTCCCAAAGGTCCATTCCCACTCCCTAGAATAGATCAAGTCATAGACTCAACAACCGGTTGTGAACTATTGTCATTCATTGATGCATATTCTAGTTTCCACCAGATACCCCTAAATCTAGATGATCAAATAAAGACTGCATTTATTACCCCGTACGGGGCTTATTGCTATCGCACTATGCCGTTTGAGTTACGTAATGCAGGAGCAACATACCAACGATGCATGCAAAAATGCTTACACGACCAAATAGGTCGGAACATGCAAGTTTATGTGGATGATGTGGTGATAAATACTAAGGAAAGCAATACGCTCCTTGATGACATCCGGCAGACATTCGCCAACTTAAGAAGGTTCCGGATGAAGCTTAACCCGGAGAAGTGCACCTTCGGTGTGCCTGCGGGAAAGTTACTCGGTTTTCTAGTCTCTAGCCGAGGTATCGAAGCTAACCCGACAAAAATCCGGGCCATAGAGAGAACGGAACTACCAAAATGCCTTAACGATGTGCAGAAGTTCACTGGTTACCTGGCATTGTTAAGCCGGTTCGTCTGTCGACTGGGAGAGAAGGTCTTACCCCTCTACCAGTTAATGAAAAAGGCAGACAAATTCACATGAACGCCACAGGCGGACATTGCATTTCGAGAATTGAAAAAGATGTTATCTACTGTGCCGATCCTAGCAGCACCACTACCCAAGGAGCCAACGTTGCTCTACGTAGCCGCGACCAACTGAGTCGTAAGTGCGGTAATTGTAGTGGAGCACGAGGAAGAAGGGAAGTCGGTGCAAAGGCCGGTGTATTATGTGAGCAAAGTATTGTCTGCTTCAAAACAGAATTACCCTCACTATCAAAAGATGGCATATGGCGTATATATGTCGCAAGAAACTCAAACACTATTTTGAGGAACATCCCATCAAAGTGATATGTGAGGCACCCATATCAGAGATTATGAGTAACAAAGATGCAAGTGGCCGGATAGCAAAATGGGCAATTGAGTTAGCCCCATATGCACCTCAATTCGACAGAAGAGATGCGATAAAATCGCAAGTTGTGGCGGATTTCTTTATGGACTAGGCTGAGATGCAATATGAGCCACCTCTGCCAGACTCCAATTATTGGAGAATGCACTTCGATGGATCAAAACTGAAAGATGGGTTGGGCGCTGGAGTAGTGCTCACCTCGCCCAAGAAAGATCAACTGAAATATGTCCTTCAAATCCACTTCAGTGCCTCGAACAATGTTGCGGAGTACGAAGCATTGGTACATGGTCTCAAGGTAGCGAAAGAAGTGGGGATACGTCGGATACAATGCTTTGGAGATTAGGATTTGGTGGTGCAACAGGTGTCTGGAAACTGGGATGCTCTGGATACTAATATGGCCCTTTACAGATTCCATGTTCAAAAGATAAGTGGATTTTTCAAAGGGTGTGAATTCCATCACATACCTCGGATTGAAAACAAGGCGGCCAATATGCTGTCCAAGTTAGGCTCATCCCGACAGCCAATCCCGCTGAATGTTGCTTTGGAGCACTTGAGAAAACCATCCATCACGCTGTCGCCTGAATCAGACTCAATTTATATCCCAGCACTCTCCGGATTAGGAGCTGCAAACTATGGAGATAGAGTTGGGAGGCACCTCAGCAAACCCGGGGACTGCTTCGGCAAACCCAGGGACTGCCTCAGCAAACCCGGGGACTGATCAACCAGACCCGGCAGGAGTTATGTCGGTGGATGCGATGGAAATTAACGAGGAACCATTTCTCATCGGGGCTATACTAGCTTGGGCTAAGCCAATATATGATTTCCTGAAAGGAGGATCTTTGTCGGATGATGAGATATCCTCAGGGCAGATCCAAAGGAGAGCAAAGGCCTATATTATTATCAACGCCGAATTATATAAAAGGAGTGTAACAATAGTACTACAACGATGTGTTAACCTGGAGGAAGGACTTGACATACTCCGAAGTATTCACCAAGGGGAATGTGGCCACCATGCCTCCTCAAGAGCGTTAGTGGAGAAAGCTTTCCGGCATGGATTTTATTAGCCAAGTGCTTTGGAGCAAGTAGAGGATTTGGTGAGAAAATGCAATGGCTGTCAGAGATACGCCACGAAAACTCATTTACCAATGTCGGAACTCAAAACTATCCCCATTACCTGGCCATTTGCTGTATGGTGCCTAGACATGGTAGGGTCATTTAAGCCGGCTAAAGGAGGAATGACCCATATCCTAGTTATGGTCGACAAGTTCACCAAGTGGATTGAAGTGAAGCCAATTAAGAAATGTGATGGGGCAACAACAGTAAGATTCCTCAAGGATATAATCCTAAGATATGGCTATCCCCATAGCATCATAACTGATAATGGCACAAATTTCCCTGAAAGAGCATTTGCAAGGTTCTGCCAAGAAAAGAAGATCCGGCTAGATGTCGCCTCAGTCGCTCACCCCGCATCGAACGGGCAAGTGGAAAGATCCAACGGACTATTTTTGTCCGGGATAAAACCCCGGCTCATAGAGCCGCTGCAAAGATCAGCGAGGTGCTAGATAGAAGAACTACCAGCAGTACTATGGAATTTAAGAACAACTCTGAATCGATCAACAGGCTATACGCCATTCGTTCTGGTATATGGGGCAGAAGCTGTATTACCAACTGACATAGAGCATGATTCGCCAAGGGTCACCCAATACACAGAAGCCGAAGTGCGCGAAGCTCGGCAAAATGATGTTGATCTGCTAGAAGAAGCGAGAGAACTGGCCTTGTCTAGATCCGCCATATATCAGCAAAATCTCCGACGCTACCATAGCCGGAAAGTGAACCCCCGAGTCTTCCGAGAAGGTGACCTGGTACTCTGATTGATACAGCGCACTGCTGGCATGCATAAGCTATCCCCTCCATGGGAAGGACCTTTCATTGTAAGCAAAGCCTTGCACAATGATTCCTACTATCTTATTGATGCACAGCCCTAGGAAAAGAACAAGGCGGACAGGTCCAGAGAGGAATCTAAGCGACCATGGAATGTAGCGCTACTCCGTCCTTTTTACACCTGACAAAGAGGTGAATGTATCTGAGCTACTCATATGTCAGTATGTATGTCGGCAATGAGCTTATTAATGAAACTTTGGCACCCCAAGCAGAGACTCGGGGACTGCTGTAATAATTGTCTTTCTTGTTTTCATATTTTTTATGTCAGCTGGGTTAAGTCGCTTATATCTTAGTCGGATTAGCAATGTGTGAGCACCAAAAACCCAACTCTTCAACTTTGCTGTTGTCCAATAAGAATTGGCTTCATGGCAAGCAAGAGAACAAGTTTGGAATGGCAAAGCACATGAAAAATGACTAAGGAAAAGAACTTAAGCGGGCCGACATTGGTTATTTTGACTAACCCTTGGTTTACTGCATTTATCTAACGCCGGATCATTTTGAGCTAATCTCAAAGTTTCAAGTATTGTTAAGTCAATTTTTTGAACCTCGGACTCATAAGTAAAAAAAACCAAATCAAGGTAGACGCGAGCCGAGTCAAAAATTGGGGGAACAAGAAAACGAAACTCGGGGACTTCGCCCACGATAATCCAGCATTAAGAACTTAGTTCAAAACAATAAGTTGTAACATAACCAAACCAAAGTACTTAGATACATTTTCGCCCGGCATTCCGGGGATCTGACAAATATGATCAAGTGTTTCTAAGGAGCAGGGGCAGCAGCCGAATCATCAGTCGAAGAAGGAGGTACTTTGGAATTTGGGGGAGGGGCGCTGGCATCGGCTTCATCCTCAGGGTTGGCCTTCTCGTCCTCCGGGTCTTCAGCCTCCTCGCCAAGCTCGGAGGCTTCACCCTCACTCCCTTCCTCTTCTTCATCTTCAGAAGCATCTTCATCATCAAAAACGTCAAGGTAGCTCGGCCCATCATTCCAAGCATGGCAGAAGGAATACTGGATAAGTTTGTTAGCACTGGTTTTGCGGCACGCAACCCACGCCGGATCTTCGTTCCACTTGGATCTGGTGCGCATGTGGGTAAGCAGCCCCAGGTCTATCCCTTCGTACCATGAGAGGACGAACTGCAAGGCAATGTTAGCCCCGACCCACACAGCTGATTCGCGCCACATATTCAGCTGATGCTCGCACTCCATCAGTTTGGCTATGAAAGTCGTATGTATTTTGGGAATGGGCTCAGTGGGCCAAAGGGAGCTGAACATCCGTGTTGCCGCCGGTATAATGTCTGCACTGTAGTTCTTCACTAGCTCAAGGCGAGTGGAGAAGCTCACCAGCAGATCCTCCGTATCATACGGAATTGGCTCGGCATCAGGACCGGTGGGGATACCACACTGTTCGCGGGACCGGGTTACGGCAGCAGCAGCAAGAGTATCGCCTTTTGGAAATTTGCCTAAGAACAGAGCAGAGGAAACAATAAACAAAAGCACCAAACCCGGGGGAATGAAAGTTAAGCAAGGGCAAAGAACTCACGGGCAATCTAGAAGAGGAGTCGCTGAATCTCGGAGTGGACATTGGCACTGTGGGCCTAGAGTTTCTCGTATTCGGAGGTTACCTACGTAAGTTTTACGTCAGCTTCCTCCAATAGATCCTTATCCTTAGAAATTTGAGTCGTCAAACGCTCTTTTTCCTCGGCAAACTCCTGGTCCGCCTTGTCCAGCTCGGTTTTGTGGAGGTGTTTAAGCCTCTGGATTTCGGCATTCTGCCGAGTAATCTCCGAGTCCTAGAGCCACAGCCGAGCTATCTTATCGTCCTTCTTCTTCAGTTCAGCCTGATGCTTCCCTGTTTGTTCGAGGAAATGGGTCATCATATCAGGCATGGGTACACTGTCTTCAAGAGCAACTGCAATAGTGGGTTAATCTGGCAAAGCCGGAGTATAAATATACACCGGATGAAGAAAAGAACGCACAATAATGGGGTGAACAAGATAAGATACCTTGGATCTCAGCCAGATTCTTACGCATGATGATATTCTCAGCTTCAGCCTCGGCTGCATAGTTCGGATAAACAAATTAATACGGATCACAGAAAACTCGAACAAATGACAATGGAAGAAGGAAAAGTCTAAGTCAAAAACATTACCCTTCTTCTGGTGCTCCTCCAGGAGTTTGCCATAACGCGCGTGAATGTCTTTATAGGAGTGCAAAGATCGCCGAACCGCAGATCGGCGGTTAGTGGTAATCTGAAATAAGCAAGGCAATGTCAAGATCAAAGGCAAAGTAAAAAGTAATTTGAATTCTACAAGATCCGGGCCAAGTGGAACTTAACCCAGCTCTAGGTGTGTGGATATTCGAAGTCTACAAGATCCGAGCCAAGTGGAACTTAACCCGACTCTAGGTGTGTGGATATTCGAAGTCTACAAGATCTAGGCCAAGTGGAACTTAACCCGGCTCTAGGTGTGGATATTCGAAGTCTACAAGATCCGAGCCAAGTGGAACTTAACCCGGCTCTAGGTGTGTGGATATTCGAAGTCTACAAGATCCGGGCCAAGTGGAACTTAACCCGACTCTAGGTGTGTGGATATTCGAAGTCTACAAGATCCGGTCCAAGTGGAACTTAACCCGACTCTAGGTGTATGTGGATATTCAAAGTCAACAAGATCCGAGGCAAGTGGAACTTAACCCGGCTCTAGGTGTGTGGATATTCGAAGTCTACAAGATCCGGGCCAAGTGGAACTTAACCCGGCTCTAGGTGTGTGGATATTCGAAGTCTACAAGAGTCGGGCCAAGTGGAACTTAACCCGTCTCTAGGTGTGCAGATATTCAAAGTGTCCAAGATCCGGGCCAAGGGAACTTAACCCGGCTCTAACTTTGTTAAGATTTGAAATTGCTACGGACAGAAACCAAATTCTCTATGAGCATCCGAACGAGTAACAAATTACTCCCTCGGAGGCTCGGGGACTAGGAGATATATCCACAAGTGCTCATCTATACAAAGTACTACAGTAGAGGAAAAGAATTACCTCCATCATCCGACCAGCCAAAGAGATGGCCTTGGTGGCGGAGTTCATCTGTGCGCTGAACTCGGCTGGGCCGAACTTCTCCGGCAGATCATCCTTTGGATCGATGAATTCAGCATTGTTCCAGTTCTTCACATACTCCAGGAGCAGTGGACTGTAAATTTCGCCTCTAGGAGAGTAGTTCACCACAAGGCCTTTGACGTGGGCCTCTCGCCTTGCAGATTGAGCTGCAGCAGGGCTGGTATGCAGAACTAGCTGCTTGCTACCCTCTGATCCGGCAGCGGGTGACCCAAAAGTGATACCCTTAGCTGATCCAACAGCTTTCTTGAGCTTGCCGGATGACGAAGGACACGACGGAAGATCCGAGGCCGCTGACCCGGAAGGAGCTTGGGAAGCTGGCGGAAAATATCTGCAATAGACGCCGTTGATCCGGGGGCGGCCGACAAAGCCTTCTTCTTTGGGGCCTTGGTAGATGCTATTACTGCTGGTGGTGCTGCTGCTGGTGGTGATGACGCTGTTGCTGCTGGTGGTGATGTTGGTGCTGCTAGTGCTGTTGGTGCTAGGGACGCTGGTGCTACTGGTTCTGAAGACACTTGAGTGGGAGAAGAACTTGACTGGGGCGATGCCGATGAAACTGGCACCTCAACACTTGGCGCTAGGGCCGAAGATGAACTGGGAAGATCCGGCATGGCCTTATCTAGAGCTGCCCCACCACCCCCCACACTGACATTGCCCTCCTCATGGTGAGGTGGGCTCAGATCAGGCGCAGCCGCGGAGCCCTCTTGGATAGGGCTGAGCGGGCGAGTGTCGTCATCGCGAGAGGGAGAAGGGCTGCTCCGAATTGGAGATGCTATGCCGGAACCACTCTGGGGAATGACCCTAGGAGCTCTGAGAAGTAGAAAAGAACCAAGTCAAAAAGAGAAAAAGAACCAATAAGAGACAAAAGCAAACACAGAAAGGAAAAAACTCGAAGTGAAAATGCAAAGAGACTTACTCGTCTGAGGTTGGGGGAGCCCGAGGTTTGGGCGTCCTCCGGACCGTGCTCTTCGTGGCCGGCTTAGTCGAGGCTTTCACCCTGGACTTTTTCTGCCTCTTCTTGGGTGGTGGTGCCTCCGAAGCTGTGGCCAAGGCAGCCGCGCGCTTTTGGGAAGAAGCAGGGACCGGACCACCAGTGGCAAGGGGATGAACCTTGTGGACCTGACCAGCCGGGTTAGCTGAAGATTCGGACATAACCAGATGTGCGTAAGAGATGAGAATCGGATCAAGTACCTCCAGGACCTCAACGTCCGAGTCATCGTCATCCGGCCAATCCCTTAGAGAAGAGGCCTTACCAGAGCCGCGTTTGACGACGTCCGGAGTGGGAAGGAAGGTCTCCGGATCAGGCTCCGCCTTGTCCTTCTCGGCGCGGTCCGGTACCCACTTGCTCGCTAGCACCTCACCATCTTCCAATGGCTGCTGGAGGAATCACTGAGAACAAGACAATAATTGCTAAGTTATGAAAGTAATCCGACATACAGAGAAGATCTAGAAAATAGTAAGAAGGAAGTTTACCTTTGGAGGAGGGTTTTCCCGCATTAAGGGCTCGAGCCCCATTCCCAATCTTCGGAGAATTCCTTCTCCACATTGAAAATGGCCTTAACCCAGCGGAAAACCACCGAGTTATCAAGCTAAAAAGATGAAGTCCAGTGGGGGTCGAGGGGGCCGCTCAAGTAGCAGATCTTGTGGGCACGCTTCTGAAGGGGGGAGACACGACTGCTGACAAAAGTTATCATGATGTCCTCCTCCGAAGCTTCTCCTTGAGCAGGCGCTCCACCTGATTCGCCAGGGCTATGGGTCGCTTGGGGATGCTCTCCCAAAGAGAGGTATCTGGAGGGCCAAGTTTGAAGGGGAGGAAACGGATCAGATCTTCCTCGGTGGTGTTTCGGACATAGAAGAAAGTCCGGGCCCAGCCCTTGCAAGACTCGAGCCCGGTGACCCGGGGAAATACGGAGCCCTTGTAGGGAGATATGGAGGCAGCGCCGCACTGAGTCAGGTGCTTCTCATCCAGAGTAAGCTCCTTATCCGGAACCACATTCCTCTGGAGACCAAAGAATTTGATCCACAGTTCCTTAGATGGCCAAAGGCCGATATGTCCCTCAATGCTAGAGGCGAAAGAGGATAGAGAAGTGATGGCATTGGTAGGGAGATGATGTGGTTGCAGTAGATACGTAGAGATGAAATCAAAAAATAAATCTGAGGTAGGAAGGCTGAAGCCGCGCTGAAAATGAGAAAGAAAAACAACATACTCTCCAGGATTGGGAGAGGGGAAACTTCGCCGGCCGCAAGGCGACAGGCAACGCCGGCGGGGATGCGGCGCGTGGCACGGAGCCAGTCCAGATCATCCTCGCAGACAAATGCGTCGTCCCAGCCACCACGCTCGCGGCCTTCTCCTGCTGCGCCACTACGGCTGCCTCCTCCTCAGTCATGGTGAACTCAAGGTCTTCGAGAAGGAAATCAGAGTAGAAATAACCGGTGGAGGGAACCGAGAAGCGCAAGGCCCCGTGGTGAAGCTCTTGAGCAGGAACGATGGCGCAGGCGCGAGATGCTGCCTGAGCACGGTCGCGACGACGCAGTTGCGACGAAGAAGTAGCGACGGCGGTGAGGATGCAATGAGAGAGAAATGAGGCTCGGAAGCGCGAAGGAAATGGGGAACTTCCCCAAAGATTGCCCCAGGCCCCCTACTTAACCGCGCAAGAGGACGTGTAGTGGGATCCTATGCGGTTGCCATGTCACACGCAACAGGCATGTACGCAGCCGAGTCAGCCAATTAGAACATGGCCACAACAAGGACCACAGGGAGCAGAGGATCCCATGACGCGATGTAATGTTACAGTTAACAAGGCGCTATAGTGAAGGGACGCGTGCAGCAGTTATTCCTGATATTGTGACAGTAACTGGCGCATTAAATGCACATGTCCCTTAAAATGAGACGAAATGATGATTACCCTCCACGTAGGATGTGGAGAAGCGTACAAGAGAAGGAACGGTAACCCGGATAAGCAGGCAAAAAAACCCGGCCAGCGAGGAATAACTCGGAATGAGCCAAGGGATCGCCAGAGGAAAAGCCCCGGGTTACGGGATAACTCGGCCAAAGAGGCAGAGATCCGGATATGGGAACCTGCTGTGGCCTTAACAACTAAAAGTTGCTAAGACCGCACCAGCTTCGGGGACTAATGTTAGGGGGATACACCTGGGAGGGTAACGCCAGGGTATAAAGGCCGAGTTAGCTGGGGTACGGCGCGGTCAAAGCAAGTGCTGACCGGGTCACCTCAAGGCAGGCCGAACCACGGATTGACCCGGCCCGTGGAGCATCTCCTTAGTCGTAGCCCGGCCGGCATAAAATATATACCAGCCATGTTTGTCTATCTGTTTTGCAGGTATCTTCGTAGCCGGATTAGCCACGTGCTAGCCAGACTATCATATGGCTTCCAAGAGAAGGAAGGAATCTCCCGCTGGTCAAAAGGTGGTTTTATTAGCTGTACCATGAGTGAAGCAAAGCAGAGAGGAGGACCAGCGGGTCAGGGGCGACCAAGATGATGCGGGCAATGTCGGCTGACGTATCCCGTGTCTAGTGACGCTTAAAGACAAGGATTACGTTGCGGGTTACGTCCAAATCCCGGACGAGCCGTTAAAGAGAATAAAGAAGCATCTAGCTTTAGTCGAGGGGCATATTCGGAGAATATGCCACCACGTGTGCCCTAACTTTGTAACCCGGGCTCCCCTATATAAGGAGCACCGGGGCCTCCATAGAAGGGGATGGATCATTTTCTCTGCCTTAGACAGAACTCTTGAGCTAGCTTGTGGGGAGTAAGAGACATAGTCTCCTTCTCACCGATAGCTTGAAGGGCCCTTGTAAACACCATTGTTAGAGTGAACATAAGAACATCTGTGCGTGGAATCACCATGTTCTCCCTCCCTGGATTCCCCTAGCACACATTGGCCCCACCTTTAACCTATCCATGACATCTGCCGTGCCACCACCACGACATGGATGATCTGGTGACGAACTGGTTTTTTTATGATGGTGTTCTTGGCCATGTACTGAAAGTGGACAATATTAGCTAGTATCCAAAACTGAGACGCTGCTGGTTTATAGTGCCTTTGATGATATGATTGACCATTGGTGAGTGGTTGAATTTGTCTTAGTAGTGTCTTGTGCGCATAATGATTGAGATTGTTCTTGCAAATGGGATACAGTGACCATATTTGAATTCAATCTATGTGTTTGAACTCAAATTCAGTGATCACTAATGCACTATGATGGGATGATGCTCTAGTTATACTTAAGCCAGATTCAGTGTGCCGTTTTCTAAATCTTCTATAATTGTCAAGTATGACAGTGGAGTATTACTTTTTCCTCGTGCTTAATTCATAACTTAAATTGACCTTGTTGCATGTCTAGACTAACAGTGATTTAGTTTATGAAATGATTCCTAGATGACTGACTAGGAAGATGATTTCTTTATCTCTTGTTAACCTTGTTGCCTTTCTATGGTTTAAGACTTCAAACATGTGGCTTCTGCAAAGTAGAATGGCATGTCACATGCACACATACTGATACAATGTTCTAGTTAAACTGTTGATAGATCGAGTCAAACATCTATTTTCGAGAAAGGATGAATCAAAAGTGAAATTGCTAGGTGCTAACCGCGAGAAGGACTAATTTTAGGGTTGGTCGATCGGTCACCGATAAATAAACAAATTGAAGAGTTGGACACAAGAAATCATACCAATCGATTAGCAGCAACTGGTCCAGCGCTGGGTTATCTTCGGGATTTTGATGGTCTGCAGGAACTTCGGTGACGCTACCGTCTTGTTTTTATACCGGACAACGGTGATTGGCGATCCTCGATGGGATGTCGGTGGCCCAAACGACTAGGGTAGGATATCTCGGGTAAGAACGAGAGGCACGCGTCCCTCTCCTTGGCGACAATCCTAGATGACGCCAAACGAATCCGTTGCGTCTGAATCCTCAACTTGCAGGCACACATACAACGAAAAGGGTCAACTATGGCCAACTCGTGAAACCCTAAACTTAGTGGAAAAGGGTCAGCTACGGCCAACTCGCGAAACCCTGACCTTAGTGCGATGGCACTCACCTAGGCTTGAAGGGCGGCGGTGCGTGAAGATGAGGGAAGTTGCGGGTGGTTGGAGGCAGGGCTTCGAAGGAGAAGGGCGCGCAGTGGCAGGCGAAAGCACCGGCGGCCGTTCACAATTGAGATGATCAGGTGTAGGATCGGGATGATTCAGTGGAGGATGGATGATCAGGTTGAACGGGTGTAGGATCAGGTTAATGTGCGCCCAAAACTGAACTAGAGGCCACTTCTAATAAAATTGTCCCTTGATAGATCTTGATCAAATGTGTAAATCGACGGTTAAGAAAAATCAGAGCCATCGGCCCCCAACAGCAAAAAAATGCCGCCCTAATCACCGTAAAAGAGCTCTGTTTTTGTCATAAACGTCATATATATTATATTAGAAAACAGAGGGAGTATTTGATTTTAACAAAAAAGGTGCGGACTGTTGGTTCATGTTGTAGACCCAGATGATGTGAAAGCAAAGGTACATCAGTAAATGCATGATCAGAGTGAAGGAAACGAGATTCTGTCCAAAAAAGAAAAAGATAAAGGAAAAGGTAAGGGCAAATAAAGAAAAATGTAAAAACAAATCACAGTTCATGTTCATGTTTCTCTTTAACGAAGAAGCCGGGTGTCAGTTCACGTTTTAGACCCAGATAACGTGAAAGCAAAGATACATGACGTAGAGAGAAGGAAACGAGATTCTGTCGAAAAATAAAAAAGATAAAGTTAAAGGAAAAGAAAAGGGCAAGAAAAATGTAAAAACAAATCAGGATGGTTAGCCAAATTAAAGCCGGATGTGCCGGTGGCCTCAACCAGATCCTGCCGTAGCATGTGCTGTCCTATAAATGGATGTTTCATTTCACTGTGAATACAGTTGCACATATACTTCATTGCAAGCATTCATAGTTCCAGTATATCAAAGCCCTTGGTGCAGTCTGCCGGCCGGCCGTGGGTCATCCATCATCTGTATTCCGGTACGGTGTTTCTCCACTTATCCCATGTAAGTTGCATTGTTCTGGTTATTACATCACTAGCTAATGTTAATTAATTTCGGTACAAACACAAAAGAAAGAAAGAAAGAAATGATGGGTATACCGTCAGTATGTTTTTCTTTACCTTGTCTTAGGATATACAAAAATGACGGGTATATCGTAAGACCGTAAAAGACTCACCAACATTGATATACTAGCTAATAATCTCGGTAGCTCTCTATACTAACAAATCTCTTCACAGTTAGTAGGTGATTTAGAGAATATTATTCTTTAAAATATGAAAGCCATTAATGCAAGACATGTGTAGTTTAATTAATGTTGTCAATGTAAACTTGTCGTGTTTCGCATGCAGCAACGCATGCATGATTTAATTTTGTAAATATAGTCTTGGCATTTTTATATACTACACTGAGATATGTTATTCAACTAGATTAATCACTTCACATACACAATCATATAAGTGGACCCTCGCGACAAACAAAAGCATACAACTTACAAAAATAAATAACCAGGAAAAAATTGACCACATTCTTGTCTAATTTTCTGTGGACTTTTTATAATGGGATTAGCCATCCCTTGCCTAGCTGTGTTTTTTTTTTTGGAGGGGGCTGGTGTCACTTGATTTTTTCATGCCAAGATTCTCCCTACTAATTAGTGTGCAAAATTTATCATGACGTCACTCTGACAACCATGTAGCATAGCACTTTAATTCGTGCACACAACCGAACCTTTCCCAGTGTCATTTATTAGGTGGGACTACCTGGTTACACACTGATGTATACCAACACGTACTTGTGTAGTAAATAAGTCTGTTCGCTTGAGCTTCTCTCTCTCTCTCTCCAAGAGTAGAAGCACACGAAGAACCACCTTACATGCTTCAAAATCCTGGCCTAGAAAGAATCACTAGTTCAATCCCACCAAAGCAAAATGGTTAACTGACCAGCCATACAGATTGACACTAGGTGACAACAGAAAAGAGAGCTGACTAGGGGTGGAAGTCAAGAGAAAAGGCCAGATTAGGATCAATTGGATCGAGAAGAACCTTTGAAGCTGTCAAGATCTGCCTGGTAGTGGGAAAGGAGTGAGCGCTGAGGGAACACAGGTCTAGAGCTAAACTTCATCGGGATTAAGGTGAGCTGTTTCACAGACACAAGCACAAAACACCTACCATGGGGGTTAATCTCTTGATTGTACTAGCTCAGCACAATAAACAGATACTGAGTATTAGTAGTATGTCTTAGCTGAGGAAAAATGTGCTAGGCGATTTCAAGGACAAGCTTTTATTAGTAGCAAAATATACTTGGATCTGGGTTAAAACAGTGACACAAGAAACTCTCACATCTAGCAACACTGGCAATGTAGCTGTGAGAACCGAGCTAGGCTCGGGTGGCTTTCCAGCGCAGCCAGGTGTGCTCGCTGCCGGCATGAGTTCGTAAGCTAACTTGAACACCATGGGTCATGACGACCACCAAATCTAGGCTCTCAAATAGACAGCACTAGGAGGCCAGATTGTAGGGGAAAACAAAATGAGTAGCTCTGGGGGTAGCCAAGAGAGTAGCAGAGAGGCAATTGCTGGCGAGATCCCCCATCCATCGTGGTGGATTTGGGCAGCGGGAGTCACTGCAGCATGAAGAACAGAGGGGAGCGAGGGATGAGGCAGAGAGAGGGAGGAGTTCCCGTGCGTGAGCATGTGTTGGTCGGTTGACCAATTGACCTGCTACTACTTGGGGTTTTAACTAATACTCCCTCCGTTTCAAGATGTTTTAGTTTTTTTAAAACGAATATATCTATTTTTTTAGCGTGCTCACCGATTCCTTTTAGTGTGTAGGTTCGAGTCTACATACATTTGAAACTGAGAGAGTACTTGTACACTAGTACCGAGCAGGTTTATTTTTAGTCCAAATGTTGGATAGGCTCACGTGTTGGCAGGGAAAGGGAAGGTTAGGAATTGTTAATATATCCAGTGACTCACAAATTTAAAAGGTGCCAATACATTTCCTATAAATCATAGCAAACCTAAAATTTAGGACTAATGAAGTATCTTGACTGTAGAGACACATGGTTATGTAGACATGATATATAGGGCCTGTTTAGCACAACTCACAACAGCTTCATGAGCTGTTGTGAGCTGTTTTATTTGCCAAACACTCATTTGGCAACAGTTGTCCATGAAGCTATTTTCCAAAACAAAACAAAAAACAGCTTTACTAGTGAAGCTGAGCTGTGCCAAACAGGCCCATAGTTTTCTATTATGTTTTTGGCTAAATACCAATATAAGTATAATTATAGAAGAGAAGCTAAAACAATGGGAGGACCTCCGGAGAATATATATACATATTTTGGAGTCACCTTTTCGAAACAAAGACAAGTCATGTAGATGATACATCGATTTTTATAAACAAACTTTTTTCCAATCTACTTGCATCATAACCTATTTTCTAAATTAAATTGAATGACAATAATGATGATGGGATTATAGTTAATTGATGATAATTAATTATTCGGTGTAGAGAGTTTCATAGAATGTGATGACGCATACTTGCTAGGAATGCATTTCATTTGATTTATTATATGCTTGCTGAGTACATTGTACTCACTCTTGCTACCCTCCCCCTTCAGATGAAAAGAGACAACTTGTGATGATACGATGTACCAAGTGCACGATCTACATGAGTCGCAGGAGAAATACAATTTACACATAATTTCTAGTATAACCTGATGTAGTTCTTATTATACTTGTTCTAGGTAATGTTTCTTTAACTTTTTTATTAATTAAATGTAACAAAGTTTGTGAGGTCCTAACTATCGTTCTGTTGCATCACTTTGATTAGGGTTATTATTCGAGAAGGCGTCGCTTTGTCGAATAGTAATCCCTAAGCCGATATTTTTACCTTGGTAGTAGTTGGTAAATATTAACATACACAGAATAATCTGCAAGCGCGCAGATATTACACCGATGTAGCACTTCACCGAAGTAACCTGGTTTTATATCAGACCCAAAGAAAGTGTGTGAGAAAGGCTTAACTTAACCCAACTTCGCAACAAGGTTAGATAACATGAGTATAAAGGAGATTTCAGAGGCCTTCTAGTTCTAACTTCGGTAAGCTATGTCTTCTATTGTTCAGTTTTGGGAAAATTTCCAAGAAAAGCACACACAGAGTATGTTTCTTATAGTAACCAAGTCCTGCTCGACCCCGGGATCAAACCCACGTGAAATGACGGCGTAGATGCAATCTTTAAGGCGATGGAGAACCATCATAATAAGGAGAGGCTGGCACATGGGGCCCACAGGCTAGCCGGAGTTGTTTTCGTCGCAGATAATTACGATTAAATCTGACAATGGGTCCATCTTGACGGTTTTCTGGATATATCCTAGTGAAAACATAGATTAACCAAAACTCGTGGAAATTGTTAGTTTGAACCCCTAAGTCCATGTTGGTGATCCATTTATGCAAGGTATATTGATGGTTTATGATTGACATTACCTACCGTCAACAGTAGTGCAAATGCGGAGCCTTACAGATAGTTAGGCTATTTTTCTACACGAAATTTAGTTAGAACCAGTTAATCGCAAATGAATGTTTGTTATAGTTAATTAGTTTATATTGGAGTTATATTTGGTCACATAGGAATATCAGTAATTTCTCTTTTTGTACAGTTATTAACTAACATGGTATAACAAAAGAATTGGTGGGATCACAATACTCACAAGTTCTAGATCAAATATGTGACTTGCATCTTAGATCCTCCAATGATTATAAAGTTCGAGTGAGTAGTTACTCTATATATAACCATTTGTGTCGTACACACCCCTTTCATAATCTATATTGATAGTATATACAGCCTTTAATTTTTACCACTCACTAGTTCCTATTCCGATGTACAAAATCCGCTACTTCAACCACATCACTCATTAGAGCGCTATATGGTAACAAGAATACAACACCAAATATAACCCATCCAAAGATCTCCTCCTCGAAAACCATTCAAGGAAGTCCTCGAGGAACACACACGTTGACACTGGCCATATGTAAGAACTCTTTTCACCATTCGATCCTTGCCCTATATAAGAATTCATTTTAAAGAGAATAACTTAATTAGCATCTATCCACTAGCGCAGAGCCACTCGCTAGTTTCTTTGGAAGGGATCCGGCCTATTGCTTGTTTAGCTTGAGCTACCATGCATGGACACATCTCTTGCCCATTTGTCCTTACAAGAAATACTATGCTAATAGAAAAAAATTCAAGCAAAAACTTGTTTTACCAACATTTGTAGTGATAGAATATATTGATGAATCGATTGTGAGTACAAAATAAATTCTGTATAACCTGGTCCTAAAATTTCAAGAAAGAACTTGTCTTACCATTTGAATAAATATTTAACTGTCCAGTAAATACTTTTTTTCTGAACATGCATTACATAATTCTTTGAGATATGTTCTGAGTGGCATGGCGTTCTATCTCAGCTTGTGACCGTGGGCACGCAGGCTGTTAACATAGCTAAACTAGTATATTGTACTACTTCTCTCTCTGGCTTTGCCCGTAACTCTTACTCGATGAATCCATCCATTTCAGACGGGACATCGATGGCAGGGGCAGGGCAAGTACTGCATCTATGGGAAGAATGGGGCATCCAGGTGCTGGTGCTTCTCAGCTTCTCCCTCCAGATCATGCTCCTCATCATGGCGGAGCTCCGGCAGCGCATAGACTCCGGCGTGCTAATGGCCTTTGTGTGGTCAGCGTACATGCTAGCTGACGCTACGGCAATCTACGTGCTGGGACACATGTCTGTGATGAGCAGCAGATCGCGGGGGCATGATCTGGTGGCGTTTTGGGCGCCCTTCCTCCTTCTGCACCTGGGTGGGCAAGACAACATCACCGCCTACAGCATCGAAGACAACAAGCTGTGGCTGCGGCACCTGCAGACTCTTGCCGTGCAGGTGGCTGCAGCTACTTACGTCGTCTATGTGTCTTCCATCCTTGCCAGCGGGCTCCTCCGGGCAGCCACCATCCTGATGTTTGTGGTTGGTGTTGCCAAGTATGGAGAGAGAGTGTGGGCACTCAAGTGCGCTGGTAGTACTACCTCAGGCGGCTCAGAGCAGGGCGGCGGCAACTATGAACCTCTATTTTACGCCTCGGGATCCCATTACCGGACCATACCGTCCAAAAGTTGCCCGGATAAGGAAGATTACCTATTGGATGCTCACCTGTTCCTGGCTGTTCCTAAGAAATTCCTTATGAGTATGTTGCAGGATGAAGAGTTGCGGTTTCATGATATAGATGAGCATGCTTTGGTGGAGGTGGTTGAGATGCAACTCTCCTTGATGCACGATGTCTTCTTTACAAAGACTGAGGTGGTACACAGCTGGTGTGGCCTCTGCATCCGTGCCATTTCGCTGCCGGGCACAGCCGTGGCATTGTTGTTGTTTTCTCTTCATCATCATCATTATCATCATCATCATCATATGGCCAAAGGGAGTTACAGTAAAGCAGACATTGCTATCAGTTATGTCCTCCTTATAGGGGCTCTTGTTTTGGAGGTGATGTCAACTATCAAGGCAATGTTCTCGAGCTGGACAAGCTCGTTCCTGCTAAAGCCGAGGAAGGATTTCACTAGGCCAGGAGAGGAAGAAAGAAATATCAGGGTCTTGCTCGGTCGTGGGATTACATCTGTCCGTCGGTTTGTGCATGCAGCAGAATGGAGAGGAAGGTACTGGTCCGGCTCCATGGGGCAGCACAACATGCTTCAGCTGTGCGTTGGTAGTAGGGTCAGCCGAATCAGCAGAATTGCGAGATGGATGGGATTCGAGGACCCCTGGAATACGCTGGCTTACTGCTCCTCCGTCCCTGTCTCGGCACTCATCAAGCAGTTGCTGGTCAAGCAGGTGTTAAGTTGCAGCGTCCTTCCAAACAATGAAGATCACATCTCTAACTCGAGGGGTTTGGCGGCCCTGAAGAGCAAGGGACTGCATGAGGAACTGGAATGGAGCTTGGACCCCAAAAGGTCCTTGGAGCAGACCATCCTTACATGGCACATCGGCACTAACATCTATCTCTTCTTTTGGTACAAGCAGAATAAGCTGGAGCAAGCAAATGCCGGCGATCTCATCGAGGCGGTGGAGGCGCTCTCCAATTACATGCTCTTCCTCCTTGCCTCACGTCCCTACATGCTGCCTGCCCCCTTTGACCGTGGGATGTATGCTAATTCCTGCTATGAGTTGATTGGTATAGTGTGCAGCTCAGCTGAGGATCTGGCCAACTTGATGCTGCGGCACTACAGGGAGGAGGAGGAGGAAGAGACGGCTAGGACGAACCTGCCGTTCGACAGTATTCTGGAGTATAAGCCGAAGACCCTGTCTGCTATCCCGTTTGACACTTCTCTGGGTAACGCAGAGGACAGACAAAAGGCCTATCGGATGGACCTTACATTGCAGCGTGGATGTAGGCTTGCCGCAGAGCTGATCCGCAACGGGATGCCAGACATGCCTTGTTCTGCAATAATGCCGGAGCTCATCGCCCAGGTGTGGATTGAGATACTATGCTACGCAGGCCACCGGTGCAGCGCGTACTCTCATGCCAAGCAGCTTGGCAGCGGCGGTGAGCTCATCACTATCGCTACCCTTCTAGTGGAATATGTTAGCGCGCAGGCCCTTCCGATGCTACCACCACTACCCTTCTAGATTAATTAAGCCGGCCGGGCTGATGTTGTTTTGTTGTGACAGAAAAACACTGTACCATGGCTGATAAGTTCAAGCGAACAGGGCCAATACATCATTTATAACTATAGACTAATATGCGATAGGCGCGCCAATTATTCCAATAAATACTGCAAGCAGTATCAAATGCTACTATTCGGTTTTCTCAATAATTCTAGCACTACGGGAAAAAATACCGCTGCCGTGTAGACACGGCTTTGCCCCGTGCCAAATGGACTAAAACATGGTAGAGATTGTCTTTGCCGTGTGCAACCTAGAAAACACACGGCAAAGTACGCGAATACGACAAATTTCTGAAAAAGAAAACGGCAAAGAAATATACACAACAAAGACCTACAAAAGAACATGGCAAAGAAAAAACACTCGGCAAAGTCGACAGCGGCACACGGCATAGGTGTCATCACGGCAACGAGGTGGGACCCGTGACCCCACAGGTCCACTTGACGGGAATAAGCTAACGGCTGCAGACGGTGGCCTCTTTGCCGTGTGCCCTCGCCGACCCTTTGCCGTGTGTATTCCGCAGTATACACGGCAAAGTTCTTTTTTTCCTTTTTTTTCCCTTTATCATGTTACTCTTAGAAAAATCATAAAAAAATCATTCTAATTTAGAAAAATAGAAATAATATATCAAAATTTGTAGAAAAATAAGATCTATCTATCTACACTTAAATATTAGATATTTATGTAAGAATATGAACCTTCATGCTCGCCTTTTGACCATAGTTTAAAATAGGCATAAAAAATTCAAAAATGATCGAAACAATGTGAAACCTTCGCGTGGAGTTATATTATGTGACATAGTTGGGAGGAAAAATACCAAACTTGGTATATTGATTATGTCTCAAGAAAACTTTCACAGAATGACCTATCTCATTTGAGGATTCCTGACTTTCGGTTTAAATGACCAATGTTATTGCCATAATCGCGACATATTTTGTGATAATGTATCCATATTGTGCATGCATGTGCATCATAGGATGGCGAACAATGTTGCAGGAGGAAGTTTTCCTTTTTATCACACGGAAAAGCCATTTTCTATTTTCGGAGCACAAAAATCGGGGCGTTTTGTGAAGCAACACCAAATGTTCAATTCAAAAATGCTACCACCCCATTTAAAAAAAATACTAGACCACCTTACATGAACAATGTCCCAGCCAGTGATATTAAAACATTTCCGTCCACCCCTGGTGAAAAAGACAAATTTCTGTCAAATCGGTAGGAAGTGGGTCAGATATGAACTGCAGGTACATGATCGGATGCTCATGATTTTTTACAAAAATCATTTTTGGTTCACAATATGATGTTTCTTCAGAGATCCAATGCAAGTTTAGCGAGGCTTAGCCCCGAGCTAAGAATCTTCATGCCTACCGTTCGATTAGGGTTTGACGATAGTTTTAAATGACCATAACTAAATCAAAATAATACGAGACCTACGCGTGGTATCATATTTTGTGACATAGTTGAGAGGAAAAATATCAAACTTGGTATATTGATTATGTCTCAAAAAAACCTTCACAAAATGACCTATCTCATTCGAGGATTCCTGGCTTTCGGTTCAAATGACCAATGTTATGGGAAGAATTGCGACATAGTTTGTGATAATATGCCTATATTGTGCATGCATGTGCATCATGGGATGACGAACAATGTTGCAGGAGGAAGTTTTCCTTTTCGTCGCATGGAAAAGTCATTTTCTATTTTCGAAGCGCAAAAATCGTGGCGTTTTGTTAAGCAACACCAAATGTTCAATTTAAAAATGCTACCACCCCATTTTTCAAAAATACTAGACCATCTTACATGAACAATGTCCCAACCGAGGATTTTAAAACCTTTCCGTCCATCCCTAGCGAAAAAGACAAACTTATGCCAAATCAGTAGGATGTGGGTCAGATATGAACAACACCTACATGATATGATGCTCATGATTTTTTACAAAAATCATTTTTAGGTTCACAATATGATGTTTCTTCAGAGATCCAATGCAAGTTTAGCGAGGCTCAGCCCCGAGCTAAGAATCTTCATGCCCACCGTTCGATTAGGGTTTGACGATAGTTTCAAATGACCATCACTAAATCAAAAAAATGCGAGACCTTCGCGTGGTGTCATATTTTGTGACATAGTTGGAAGGAAAATATCAAACTTGGAATATTGATTATGTCTCAAAAAAACCTTCACAAAATGACCTATCTCATTCGAGGATTCCTGGCTTTCGGTTCAAATGACCAATGTTATGGGCAGAATTGCGACATAGTTTGTGATAATATGCCCATATTGTGCATGCATGTGTATCATGGGATGGCGAACAATGTTGTAGGAGGAAGTTTTCCTTTTCGTCGCATGGAAAAGCCATTTTCTATTTTCGGAGCGCAAAAATCAGGGCAGTTTATGAAGCAACACCAAATGTTTAATTAAAAAATGCTACCACTCCATTTTTCAAAAATACTAGACTACCTACATGAACAATGTCTCAACCGGGGATTTTAAAACCTTTCCGTCCACCCCTGGTGGAAAAGACAAATTTCTGCCGAATCGGTAGGATGTGGGTCAGATATGAACTGCAGATATATGATTTGATGCTCATGATTTTTTACAAAAATCATTTTTAGGTTCACAATATGATGTTTCTTCGAAGATCCAATGCAAGTTTAGCGAGGCTTATCCCCGAGCTAAGAATCTTCATGTCAACCGTTCGATTAGGGTTTGACGATGGTTTCAAATGACCATAACTAAATAAAAAATAAAAAAATGCGAGACCTTTGCGTGGTGCCATATTTTGTGACATAGTTGGGAGAAAAAATATCAAACTTGCTATATTGATTATGTCTAAAAAAACCTTCACAAAATGACATATCTCATTCGAGGTTTTCTGGCTTTCGGTTCAAATGATCAATGTTATGGGCATAATCGCAACATAGTTTGTGATAATATGCCCATATTGTGCATGCATGTGCATCATGGGATGGCGAACAATATTGCAAGAGGAAGTTTTCCTTTTCGTCGCAAGGAAACACCATTTTCTATTTTTGGAGCGCAAAAATCGAGGCGTTTTGTGAAGCAACACCAAATGTTCAAGTCAAAAATGCTACCACCCCATTTTTCAAAAAATACTAGACTACCTTCATGAACAATGTCCCAACTGGGGATTTTAAAACCTTTCCGTCCATCCCTGGTGAAAAAGACAAATTTCTACCGAATCAGCAGGAAGTGGGTCAAATATGAACTGCAGGTACATGATTTGATGCTCATGATTTTTTACAAAAATCATTTTTAGGTTCACAATATGATATTGATATCATATTTGGATTCCTCTCATTTTTCTGATCGATTTAGATATTTTATTTGTCGAATTCCGATTTACAGATTTAAATATATGAATTATTCCATATTAAATAGAAAAAGGCAAAAAAATAAAATAATTTTAATTTTTATTTGGATTCAAGATTATTATTAGTTATTCTTTGTTGTTTACTTAAATAATTGTTTGGAATCTAAAACTGAGATGTGTGACATCATGATCCAAGAGTTAATAGAATTGATATGAAAGTATTATCGACAAGGTACGATTTCTTTCTCGAAAGCTCATTCAGAAGAAATGAAGAAGTTAAGCTTGCTAGGGCTATAGTAGTGCTACGATGGGTGACCGTAGGGAAAGTTTTATTATGAGTGCAATTTGACCTAATATTAAACATACTTAGGGTGAAAAGTATGCCATATAAGACTAACAAGTAAAAAATATTCAAAAAAGTTTGAAAAAAACAATTGAATTTTTTTTCAATTTATTTTGAAAAGGCAGCCTCTTTACCGTGTACTTGGCACACAGCAAAGACAGCCTTTGCCATGTAGGATTTATGGGCGACACACGGCAAAGGCAGCCTTTGCCATGTAGGATTTATGGGTGACACACGGTAAAGGCAGCCTTTGCCATGTTGAATTTATGAACGACACACGACAAATAATAGACACCATCATCTCTAGGAGAACCATCACCTCACTTTACTTTGCCATGTCTACGCGTAAGACACACGGCAAAGGCTTTGCCGTGTCTTATTTAGAAAACACACGGCAACGGGCCTTTGTCGTGGCAAACGTTGTCGTGTGGCATTTGCCATGTGTATACACACGGCAAAGCCTTTGCCGTGTTCCAGAAGGCCTTTGCCGTGTTATATTGCCCACTTATACATTGCAAATGTATCCATAATTTTTGATGTTCCATGCTTGGTTTTATCTACTTTCTTGTGTTTTGTCCATACTTTGGATTACTTTTCATATGATTTCTTGGACTAACCTATTAACAAGAGCCATAGTGCCAGCTGCCTGTTTTCTGCTGTGTTTAGTTCCAGGAAAGTCAAAAAATGAATATTCTCGGAATTGGACGGGACAAAAGCCAAAGTCATTATTTTACTGAGGGACACCTGGAGCCAGAATACGAGACGGAGAGGGGCTGGGGCCCGGCCACACCAGGCTGGCCCGCGCAGGTGGTGGCCGCCCAGTGCACCCTCGGCCTCTCCTTCCGCCTATATATTGCCTCTGATACGGAAACTCTAAGTACCCGATCAAAATTCCACGAAAGAGTCTGTAGCCACCGTCATCTCCATCCCTAGATCAAGAGGGATCTAAAGCTCTTCCCGGCACCCTGCCGGAGAGGGGAATTCACCCTGGAGGCCTTCTTCATCATCATGCAAGCCTCCGGTGTGATGCGTGAGTAGTTCATCTCTGGACTACGGGTCCATGTAGTAGCTAGATGGCTGGTTCTCCTCGTTTGTGCTATCATGTTTAGATCTTGTGAGCTCTGTTCATGATCAAGATCATCTATTTGTAATTCTGCATGTTGTGTTTGCGGGGATCCAATGGATATTGAGATGCTATTTTAGATTGATTATTGATTCTATCATGTCTTTGTTATTTGTGATCTTGGATGCTTTCCGTTGTTAGTAGCTATCTTGGCCAAGTAGATGCTAGCAACTTCAAGAGTTAGTATTTATGCTCGATAGTGGGTTCATTCCTCTGGTAATCTGGGAAAGTGCCAGAAATTATCGTCGGATTGATGACAAGTACGCCATGAGGGGGTCCTTGAGGCGTGCGGAAGATAGGGGTGTGAGACGTACGGTGTTTCGGGACGGTGAGCACACAAGTTTACCCAGGTTCGAATCCGCCGGCTTTGGACGGACCCTACTCCTGCGAGCAATCCAGTAATACGGCAGAGCCGGAATATGGGTTACAAGGGTTTCGCCTGTGCGAGTTGAGATTGTAGACTATTGAGGTGTGCCCTAAAGGCTCTCCCTAGGGCGGCTTATATAGATATCTGGCCTAGGGTTTACAGGAGAGATCTATCCGGCTACGACTAAGAGTCGGTTACAGAGTACATCTTGAACTACAAGTAACACTATGGGCCTAAGTCGGTAAGTCTTCTGGGCCTTCCCGTAGCCGGATTGGACTCCGTCTTTTCTCCCTGACTAGGCCGCCCGTGAAGCAAAGTTCTAACCCGAAGTGGGTCACCCTAGTCAGTGAGGAACTGTGAGGATACCCGGAAAGTATATCCCCAACAGCAGCCCTCGGAAGTCTCCAAGATCCAAAGTCGGATTTTATCATCGTGTAGCTTGATCTTCGGCTTGTAGAATCTTGAAGGGTTCCTGAAACTTCACAACAAAAAATACGATCCGTGTCTTAAAAATAAGTCGGACCCATCAACAGGTTACTCGGATTTTCCAGCTTGATTTTCAAACTAAGCCGGAACTTGGTCTCTAACGCCACCTGAAACCAGTCATGGTCAAGTCATGTCATCTGACAGACATCGTGTCAGCACGACCGTTGGTGGGTCCGTGGTTCACGGAACCGAGGTGCCGTTTTAATGCGTGCGCAGAGATCGAGGCGATGTAATCATCACGTGGGTCCTTCCCAGTTCCTTCCACGACGCGTGGCGGTTGTACTGTAGCATTTGCATGAATCTTGGCGCGGTTAGGTGGATATAAGGGGTGAGGATTCTCCTCCTCCTTTCTTCACCTGTTCCTTTGCCTTTTCCTCTCCTCCAAATCTCCCTCGCACGCACAGAGCTCCTCTGCTTTCCCCCAAGAACTCCCAGCGCCGCCCATCCTAGGTCATCTGCTTGCCGGAGAAATGGCTTCTTCATCCTCTTCCGGCTTGGCGCCAACAATGGCGATTTGAGCGGAAGCGGCATGAGAAGGAAAGCTGCGGGTCCGGATCGCTGCGTGCTAGATGATGAGAAGCTCTGCGGTGTGGAGATGTAAGGGCTCCTCCACGCGACGATGGCGGAGCGGCCGGAGACCATCCCCAACTCAAGCCGGGCGAAGGGTCCACTTCGGCACCCGCCTCGACAGAGGTTTGTCATTTCCTTCCTCGGAATTCTTTTCTGAGGTGATTGACCATTATAGTGTTCAACTCCACCATCTTCCTCCCAACTCTCTCCTAGAGATGAGCGCTTACGCTTTGTTGTGTGAGGGATTTCTCGGCATTAGGCCGAGCTTCACCTTATTTCGGTATTACTTTCATGTCCGGAGAAACTCTATCATTGCCAGTGTTCCTTATATCACTGGTACCATTAGTTTTTCGCTTAGACGCGAGCGCGCATATCCCAAAATCTTAGCTAGTGACTCGGTCAAACAATGGCCAGCCACCTTCTTTTATCACAAGGATATTCCGGCTCCCGACAAAGCTACTGCCTTGCCGGCTTTTGTCGACAGAGCTGCCACGGCCCAACCGTCTTGGGACGAGGCCGCTCCGGCTCTTAGTGATGATCTGATCCTTGCTAAGAGGCGAGTCAAATATCTAATCAAACACAAAGGACTGAAGGGATCTGACTTGGTCCAATGCTGGGTG
This sequence comes from Avena insularis, assembly GCA_023614405.1. NCBI lineage: Eukaryota > Viridiplantae > Streptophyta > Magnoliopsida > Poales > Poaceae > Avena > Avena insularis. The sequence goes on along the minus strand of CM042690.1, from coordinate 146,074,801 downwards.
TCACGCTGGATCTAGCCCCTTCAGTACCACGAAAACCGACTGATGCACTCCATCACGTCGTCCAAGAAAGATTCCCTCCGCATCAGCCCTAGAGGCTATACCTCGCAAGGCTACATAAGCCAGATTAAATGGCTAATAAGGGAGCGGATCGAGAGGAGGATCCCGGAGGTTTCTCTAGATATGCATACAGCGGAAAACCCCGTAGTGCCGGTAAGCTTTCAACAATAAACCTTTTTACGTGTTTCAATCTTTAAGTTAAATCGCAATACTGATATGTTTTCTTATTTTCAGCTTGCCGACCTCCCCGAGTCGGAACTTGCTCCTCTCGAGGGATATCCTCCGGAGTTTTCTCAGGAGGCAGAACTGGTCCCATTGCCGGACATTGCGCTTAAGAAACGCAAGGCTCCGACAGTGGCTGTCGGCACAAAGGAGGTGCCCATCGTGAAGAGGTAACTTTCAACACAATTTCCGCCTTTGTACCTTACTCAAATTTTCTTCCGAGATGTAACGTTTTCGACTTTATTACATTCTCAGAGCTAAGCAGCTCATCAAGGGTAAGGGGAAGGGAACTTCTTCAAAGCCCTTGCGACAGACGAAGCTTTCCATGGCTTCTCCTGCCGTAGCTCCTCAGACTCCTGCCCCCAACCTTCCGCAACTCCGGTGATCATTCCTTCCCTGGATGTCACAGAAGATCCGGCTCCTTCAACGGAGCCTGTGATCCTTGAATCACAAACTGACGTCACCATGAGTGAGTCAGGTATAGATAAGGGTGAACCCTCTTCGGGTAATGATCCCTCGGCAGAGATCTTCGCCGAAAACCTTCTCAACAATCCGGGTCTTGCCAAGTTTGGCTTGTCCCGGAAATCATGAAGAGATCCGGCTGGCTGTGCAATGCCTGGAGAAAAGAAATATATCTGCCGAAGAAGAAGCACAAGAGGCAGAGGATATCAAATTCTTTGACCTTCTTGCGCAAGTACATCTTCGCGATGAGAGGATAAGGACCGGTGAGCTTCCAACAGCGCCCGTGGTCCCTCTGACTCTCGCCGAGAAGGTCGTTGTTGAAGTAAATGCGAGTTTGGATAAACTTACTCGCGAGAAATATGTAAGTCAGAATTCTAACTCTTGTTTTTCCCTCATTTCATATCATATCCTCTAGCCCCCAAGCATGAAGTAGGATATATAATCCGGGTTTAAACTTCCTTGGGATGCCAAAGAATGAACTAGTGTAGCCCCCCAAGGCTCGTGCTGATATTAGTAAAAATATTAGACCGAGTCTTTAGTAGACTTCTGACTTTGAGTATTCTGACTTACAGAAATGTTTGACGAATTTTTGTACCAAAAGTTTGTAATATAAGTATATATTACATAGACCTTGTCTATGACACGTGGGTCCACAAGGAGTAAAATATCCGTGAAAGAATGTATATTCAATGTTGGACTTGTTTTATAGAGTTCATCATCTACATTATACAATGGTAAAAACAAATTGCAATTTGGGCAAACTATGTAAGAGATAATTTTCAGAAAGTTTGATTCAGGGTGCACGTGCAAATGAGCTAGCTAGATAGTTTGATTTTCACACCACATCGATCAGCTGAATAAATGTACTAATATACACGTTGTTGCTTACCCATGGCCAAATATGGCAAGCCTAAGGCCCACGATGCATAGGGTGATAGCTGTCCTGAGTATATTTATGATTATTAATCAACGTCAAAGCTGCGTATCCAGCTTCTGGAAGTCTCGCGTGCATGCACCGGATAAGCATATAAGCGTGATCAAAACAGACTCACTTTACCGCGGCTGAAATGCACAGGCCCGGAGATAATCTCGCTTCTGTTTTAAATAGATTGCCGTGTGAGACAAGATGGTGGCCATCAGCTGCCTATATAAAGGCATTGCTTACCGGTGGACAAGGGGGGCACACAGACGGCCGCACGGCCGCCAGGCCGCGGTGCTTCATTAACGTCCCCACCTTGCATAACCTTCGTCTTTCTAGGAGAGGCAGACGGAGAGAGCCTGGCCGACGCCCTGCTCCGCAAAGAAACACACACAGGTAATCGCGAGAAGCGAAGCTCTGTTTCATCAAATCTCACACGCGCCGCACGGGCGACGCAGTTGCGAAGCCCTGCTCCGCCCACGTGAGAACACCACTTAGACCACAAAGTTCTTAATCCTGAGCCACGCCGGAGGCAACGCTAGCTGCGCCAAGACGCCGCTACTATTCCCGTCGTCTATGAAGTCCTATCTGCAAGGTGAGATGTTATAAGATCGGTTTGTTTCATTGATTTTGTCTCAACATGACTGCTCTAGATCATCCGCGTGGGATGCTAGATGTAGTCGTCATTTTTTATAAACCATGGCGCGACTGTTTTATTGAGGTGGGCCGTGCGGCCACAATCATGGCGCGACCGCTTCGTCAGGGTCGGCCATGAAGATTATCACAGCCATGGCGACCGTCTCATCAATGTCGACCACGTGGAGCGCATGGAAATGATCTTGCCACAATCATGACAACGGCTGCTTCATCGATGTCGTTCACATGGGTTATACCAAAGTCATCGTCCGATTGTTTCAACTATGTCGGCGGTGCTCAACCTTGATCCTTATAAAGGAGTTTGGTTGATAAAACGAGTAAGGCAACGCTTCATCAATTGCTTATCTCGGATCCACGATCTAATCTCTATGAGAAGAAGGTCGATTCCCATACATCAAATCTTATGTCTAGTGCCGACGAGGCTAGACTACACTATGGCCAAGTGACGACGAAGTTCGATCACTATGCCATCAACACGTCGTAATTTTGATGAGATAGTCACATCATTGCTGGGCACCGACGAGGCAAAAGCAACACTATTTTGATGAAGTGAGGGCCATATGGCTGGGCACCGACGAGGCAAAAGCCACCCTCCTTGTCAAATAGATCTCTCATCATTATGCACGTCGAGATAGCATATATGATTGTGTTTAGGCGAAACAAAGCTATTCTTCTTCTTCTGTTCAAGATTATGACAACAATCATCAGCGCAGCTTAATCGGAGGTATTCCGCGGGTTTGATCCTGTGGATGTAATTAACCGGGTTGTCTTGTGAGACCCCGGGAATCTAGAACTTCACAATCGTCGATTCATGTCAGATGATTATCAAGGCGCAATATATGTAATTGTGGAAAATTGTACTTTGTAATTCGCCAAGAGTTAATAAAGATGTGTTTCCCTAGTTTACTTGTCTCTTTTATTATTATTTTGTATACTTTGTATACTGGCACGCCCGCATATTTTTTGTTACATTTTCGTGTCAAACAAAATGGCACGCCCGGTGGGACATGATTCTCCTCACATCTCTGCTGCGCTCCGAACGTCGTCCAATTTTCTTGGCTTGAGCTGAGGCTCTTACACAAAAAGTATCATGTGCGATGTTTGCAATTTTGCATGCAGCCAGATATTCTTGATCATGAGTACCTAGTGATGGATATGCTAGAAGTGCTCCTCTGAAAAATGGGTAGTACATGGTTCATGCACGATTTCCTCTTGGGGTGATATGAGTGTGCTGAAACAAATGCATGCATGTCCAGATTATCATCACAAGACTTCATGGTTGAAGTTCTCGACCGAAAACAAGTTTCATTGGCATGACCCCAAGTTAAAAAAAAGGGTGCGTCGACTCCATATGTGGCATATGCAAGTATCTTTGATCAGAAGCACCTGGCGGTGCAGTTTCCATGTGCTCCTTGTATAAAAATGTTCGGAGGTACCCGTCGGTGGAGTTATCATGTGCTCCATTGTAGAAAAAGAAATATCTTGTACCAGGAATCAATCTCATGGCCTTCATGGTCAATAATTATGTCCAACCAACAAGCTGAAGTATTGTTTGTGTGTGTTTCCTTACACAACAAGCATCTCTGTTCAGAAGTACCAAGTCGGTAGGGTCGTCGCATACGCTGCTTCGAAAATAAAAACACAGCACACTGCACGCATCATCATATAAAAAGAGCTTCTGCTTGTGTGCTCTTCGTATAAAAGGAAAGAAGTGCATGGACCATGCACGTACTCCTATCACGCTCTATATAAATGGATGTGTGCATACACACCTCCTTACTTCTACCCTTTCTGCATTCCATGGGGAAGAGTTTCCTATAGAAAAATCTCTTTGGTTCAGTCTCTAAAGCATCATATTCAATGGCCGAAATCATTCAAAATACTTGTTCTGTTGCTCATCTATCTAAAGTCACTCCATTGAGGTTGTGCATATGCAAAGAAAAAAAATACAACGTTCTGCCCAAAATGGATGGACCAATGAATGTATCAGAAATCCATCACGTTTGATGGATAGCCTAACTTGTGGCGCATGCTTAAGCTCTTAAAATTATGTTGCTGGTAATATTCTTATCGACGGACACCCTCCTTGACTAATACCAGCATTTAGGAGGTTCCGGCCGCTGCCTGCCCAACAATTTTGCACCGTACAAACAAGTTCTACATCCGCCCTACCGTAGCAAGAAGGGGTGAATGTTAACACATGGAAGATCATTGGTTTATGATTCCATTGACTGGGATTGTGTGGGATGGTGCATGATAGCATGTCTGATATAAGATGATAATAAGTCGATCATTCTCAATGGCGTTGGCATGACGACCCCTATCTCCTACAAGGGACATGGCCAGGAGCCCATATGCTGCAAGAGTTGTGTGTGCAGCCCGACGAGTACTCCGCCGAGAAAAAAGAATACCGAGGCAACAACGTTGGAGCTTTCTGGAACAAACTATCCACTATCCATGAAGGGAAAATTAACAATCTTGCATGCCTGCTTCATGCGCATACTAGCCCCTCGCTCAAGTGCCCTTTTATCTATCCAAAACTCAAAATCTCGCTTTATTGAAGATAAAGATGTGCATACTAAGAATAAAAGTGTTGGTGCTACAATGTTTAACTGCCTCACATGCGGTCGAGGAAGAGTTGTGTTTGAGCTTGTTCACGCCTAACATCCTAAGCACAAGGCACGTGGTTCCGGACTAACAGGCTTAAGATTACTTCTCCATACTCGTTTCCTCTCATAGTATTGAAACTACAAAGAGTGATCATATGGAATGGCCCACCAATAATGCCCCTCGAGCGACCATAACTCAGGGTTTGTACTATCATCAAGGTATATCTTTGGTCGGTCTTAATGACTGGGGGCAAGATTAGTAGGTGGAATCATTAACACCTATTGATTTTTTCCATGATGTTCTAATACATCATTCAATATTGTTCAAAGAACAGTTGTCTGCTGTCTTTCGACAAGAATTCTCAAAAAAGCTGGCACTGAAAGAATTTTGTCTAGGATAGCCAATGTTGTGGCATCCCCTCAAACTTTCTTGGCATGAGGTGAGGATCTTCCTCCAAAAGTATATGTGTTTGCAATTTTGCATGCAAGCAAGGAACCTAGCGATGAGTTTGCTAGAGGTGTTCCTTCGAGAAAAATTAGAAGTGCATGGCTCATGCATATATCTGGTGTGGTACAGGCTTGCTGAAACAAAGGCAGGTCTCGTACCTTCCCTTTTTCTCTGGTGGGTCCAGAATATTGTGAGAAGATTTCGCCGTTGAAAGTAAATTTTCAGCTGAAAACCAGTTAGTCATCGGCATGAACTAGATTAAGAAAGAATTGTACGCGTTGTCTACCCGTACTACACAAAATCATTGTATCGGACGGTGGAGTTGTTGCATATACTCCTTCCTTCATTCATGAAGAACAAAAGAAGTGCATTGTCCATGCACGTAGCACTCTAGTGCTCTACGCATTTGCATGAGATCCATGCTTCTAGTCATCGGTTCCTTCCATATACAAGGCATATGAGTTTCACTGAAAATAGAAAGTGATCTTCCTGGTGTTGTTGTTTGGAGTACCATACATGATGGTCAATATATAAAAGGGCCCGGGGATGACGGTGATGAAGCAATATACATGCCGCCACGCATTCATGCGAATTATCAGGCTTGCATGGATGATAAATGCTCTATTCTTGATTTTTTCCAACACATCATGAAAGAAAGGACCAACATTTGCTCAATGCGTTCTCAAGAACACCAATGTATCTCTCAATGGTGTGACATTTTAATACTATGCCTAATTCCCGGGGAAATGCTAGCTCTCCATTGGTGAGCGTCCGAGGTGGACGACATCGACACCGCTCGATGCTAAGGACATTATTTTTCTAAGAAAGAATGCTCTGGCACAAGAAACATCAATATTCACTAGTTTCTAATCAACAAATGACCATGTGGTTTTATACGTATGCTAGTCTCATGTTTCTAACAAGGCTATCAAAACGACGGCACAGCCTCTCATTCCCGCAAATTGTCCCGCTAAAACGTCAAAAACCCTATTTTGACGGTACATTATTCCATATTCCGTTTGGAATGCCTATTCATAAAATCTCGATGCCAAGTCACATGGTTTTGATCGTACCATGAAAGTTATATGTTTCAAACTAAATGGGTACAATTACACGAAGAAGTGGCACAATCCTTCGCCGCACGTACATATTTATGGGGCAGTGAAGTAGGCCACCAAGGTTAACCCCTTTGACATCATTTGTTGGCACCGTAGCAATTAGACGGTCGCTTGATAAATTTACTTGGTGAAGTGGCATTACCCTCACCACTTAAAAATTGATGACGTAATGAAATAAGATCACCATAGTTCAAGTATAACCGTGAAGTTCCTTGGTTATATTATTGGGTTGCACCGTAAAAGATAAAGTTGTGTGCAAAGTTGTGCTCATTTCTCAATTTTATTATGGCTTGCACCATAAAATCTAGGCGGCCACAACCGATCTATTAAAGTTTACTTTGCAAAATTGTGCTGACTTTTAGCACTGATGCAAAGCTATATATATGTTCATGGACTGCCAGCGTTCTCTGCTCGGCATAATCCCATGTAGCATGGTCATTCGGGATGACACTTTCTTCAGGGAAGTCATTCTACAATCAACTCTCTTTGAGGTTTGTATTGCTAGATACATCTGATTCTCATGCGGCACGATGTCGCCACAAACCCTTTGGGGCGCGGCCTGTTACATGTTATAATATTCTGCATTCTACTTGCGTGGACTTTCTGGAAATATACATTAATTCCTCATGTGGACCATCAAATCGTGCTACAATTACGTATCTCTTTGGTGCTATGAAAGAGTTTACCACAATACATAATATTTTTTCTTGCGGTGAAGTTTGGCTGAAATTTTCCGCTACCGCACTGTATTTCAAGATGTGTTGATGACACAATTGTATGCTCAGCTAGGACCTGACTTCATTTTTTCTCGACTATGAGTGGTCCACTAGTTATACATCATGTTCATAGGAACGCCGAGGTCCATAAGTTGACCGGTGTCATGAAATTGTTTGTATTGGCTTGAATACTTTCTCCTTCTATCATTCAAGGGTATATGTAAAGGCCTGCATACACTTTCCTAATAGAATATAACTTTCTGGTCTGTCTTGCCTAGCGAGCACCTGCCTGGGGACATTTTCAAAAAAGGCACATGAATAATACGTGCATTACCAAAATTAAACATATGGGTCATGGTAAAAAATATTCTATGTGCGGATGCCATGAACATCTTATATGTGTATGGCTGAAATAATAGAACACAAGTGAAGTTTTTTATTGCAGTTGGCCTTATCGGCGGAGAATAGTGCCTCGATGACTATTGATACTCTTATCCCATTTTCCATTAATTTTCATGAAGCGCTTGGCATTCTCGCCCGATTGCCATAAAGGTAGCTAGAACTGCCGCATATATCACCTTGTCTCTAGACACGTGCATCATATGTTGTATGGAGAGGATATCTCATTTTCTTTGGTTGTGATGAATGGAAGCCATGATCCCTCGGAGGATATCGTCCTTCTTCAAGTATTTACAATCTTCTTGGCGGCTATATAAGCATCTTGTTACACACCAAATATTCCATGCAAAGGTGTGGATAGATGTTACTACTTCATCGTGTGTAAAGTGACCTAACACATTTTTTTAATGTACTCGGGAACTCACACATTATGGGTGCCCAAGTAAGGCGCATGCTAGACAATATATATCTGGAAGGTCAGGCCACAACTTGATAAATCTTGTCGTCGGTGTTGGCACAATCATGCTCGAGGAGGGATGCAAAACTGTACATAAGACTCCGGTTCCGGTTCAGTAACAATTTGCCGATCCCGCCGGAGAGGCAAGCATTTAGGTGACTCAAGTCATGAAGTCGTCTGTGTTTCTCTATATCAAACTTTCATCCTCAGACATGAACGTTCCTTGCTCAATGTCATGAAAATAGTTCAAGTCCTCACGCGCCAGAGTATCACTTCTCCCTTTGACTCTTTGGCACCTCTCTGGCTAGCACGTTATATAAATTGTGGTTGCCATATGATTGGCTCCCTCCTGAAAATAGGCAAGGTGAATATGTTTTAAAGAAAAAAACTAAACAATTGAGCAATGAGGCACTAGTTGCAGTTCTCGAGGTATAAATTCTCCAAGAAGCTCATCCTTGAGTGGCTTGTTTGCACTTGTTGTCGGTGGCTTGGACATGCCTTTTATGGGCGCCCGCTCTGTCACCCCTATGCTTTTGGGACCTAAGGATCCCTCATGGCCCGTTGTCGTCTTTGGGGCGATGTATATCCCGTTAGCCGTGTCGCGGTACCATTCACGTGGACATATTCGCCGTTGTTGCCCTGTCTCTTGCCGCATTGGCCATCACACTATGAGCAAGAATGGAAGGATACCAGGCAAGCTAAAGCCATCTTCGATGTTGGATCCGAGCAATATGGTTCTCTAGTTGATTCTCTACTTTTAAACATCATGCTCCACTACTCCCAGTGTGAGCTGTTTTGGCCTTATAAGACAAACGTCTCACACCTTGGATTGTGTACGTACGACTCATATTCCTCCCCTGATACCAATACTTGAAATCAGAATACAACAGTGAACCGATTGATCAACAGCCATAAGCACTGATCCATGGTGTAATATGAAGATTTGAGAGCATATGGTGTAATCTATACAAGAGTAGCCGCACCATACACGACGAATGTGTCGCACATCATATTACCGAGTCTAGTTCTTGTCGCGTATTGCGAGAACTACACTTCGAGGGTATTTATTTGACAAGTTTTTGTACAAACAATCTGCAACAATTGAGAGATTGTCAGGTCCCACCATTACATAAAAATGTTGATAAGCATTTTTTTTTTTTGCGTTGGCTAAACTTGTATTAGCGTTAGTGCTCCCTGAAGGAAAGCCCGCTGAAGTAAAAGTAGAAGAAAGGTGGCTCCTTCTAGTTGTGCTAGAGCTGATCCCATGAGAATATGAAGTCATCATATCATAGTCATCATATCCTAGCCAATGCCTATGGAACGCAAGTCAAATCTTGATTACTTTACTCAGGGGACACTACCACATGATGTAGTGGAAAGGCGCGGGTTGTCGCGATGCCTGCCTTCCTATGAAGTTAAAGCAAGGACTTTATAACGCTCTTTTTGGGCAAGAAAATGCTGCTACGATGTATGTATAGATATAAAGCAAATCAAATTCTGCAAGAAGGCCATCATGGTGTATGCGGTGGGAATCAAAGTGGAATAAGATGTATCATAGTAACAAGCTAAGTGGCTACTATTGGCCAAGGGATTATGACAAACTATCTTACAGTAGCAAGGTCATGTCATAGCTGCCAAATTCATGGTGTTGTAAAGCACCAACCGCTAGTTCCACTACATCCAACTGTACCTGCATGACCTTTTGACGCATGGGGTATAGATATCATTGGTCCATTTGAGCCGCCATCTTCTAGGGGGCACAAGTTCATACTTGCAACAACAGACTACTTTTCTAGGTGGGTGGAAGCAGTACCACTAACAGAAGTGAAAAGTGGCAATGTTATAAACTTTCTAGAGTGTAATATCATTTATCACTTTGGAATTCCACGTCGTATTACCTCGGATAATGCCAAGGCTTTTAAGTCTCATAAAATGGTCAAGTTCATGGCCAAATATAAAATCCAATGGAATTATTCCACGGGATATTATCCACGGGCCAATGGGTTAATTGAAGCATTTAATAAGACCCTTGGCCAGATTTTGAAAAAGACAGTTCATAAGCATCACCGTGACTGGCATGATCTTCTCTATGAAGCCTTATGGGCGTACCATGTTACAGTTCGTATGCCAACTCAAGCTACACCATACTCCCTAGTATATGGAAGTGGGGTTGTTCTTCCTCTGGAGGTGGAGCTTCCATCCCTAAGAGTGGCCATTCATGATGAGATTACCCAAGATGAGCAAATCCGGCTGCTCTTTCAACAGCTAGATTCCTTGGAAGAATATCGACTAAATGCACTCCAAGATTTAGGGTTATACCGTCGCAACATGGTGCGTTCATATGACAAACTTGTTAAGACACGTGTTTTCCGGAAGGGAGAACTTGTTCTTGTACTTAGGCGCTCCATTATGGTGAAAGGTAAAGCTAAAGGAAAACTTGAGCCTAAATGAGAAGGGCTATTTGTTATTGAGCAAGTGTATGACGGTGGTGCTTATCAGCTTATCAATCAACATGGGGAACGTCCAATGCCTCCTATTAATGGGAGGTACCTAAAGAAATACTATGCGTGACCATCTCCGCACGCCAATTTGCTTCTTTCTCTATTTTTTCATTTTGTTTTCCTAAAAAAAGTTTTAAAAAACCATGGACGTCGATGTCCTAAAAAAACGGCTTTCCCTAAACACACCATGCTAGTGATTGAAGACTTGGACACCCTCGAGCTAGTTTGAGGGTGGCACATGTTTCATAAATAAAGTGGAACGGTACCTATACCCACTACACACGACACATGATGAAGTGCATGCTTTCAACGAGGATGGTGGAAAATACTTGGGATACTTCTTTGTTCTGAAGTCCCATACTTCTCATGTTCCTTTCCATGTTTTAGGCTCATAGAGGCACGATGCACTGGGTAACTTATAGGAAAAAGAGCAAGAAAGGCATGTTTGGCCAACAAAATTTGCGTTCAGTGTGAGCCTCTTGACACCCCCAGGGTGTTCTTCCACCGTAGCCAAAATGCCTATGAGGGTCTATGTAGTACACAAAGGTGTGTGGCTGCTCTTCAAATTCAGAAGTTGAGTCCCCTAGCAACCGCGAAGGAATATCCTCCAAGAAGCTCAATAAAATATTCTCCTCCAAATGAGGAAATCCCATCAAAAGTCGTGAAATTCAAGCAATACTTCCAAAAAAAAGTCAACCAAAGAAGAAAGTCTTCATCAAGCAAGTCAAGAAGTAGGGGACTCATTTGCATGAAGGAGTGGAGTAGTCATGTACCAACCCTCAACATGGCCATGAAAAATCGCCAAGCCAATTATCCTATAACCATAATACTTTAATCATCCTTGCCTATGTCTCTGTGTTCTTGAGGCATGGGCAGGAGGCATGATGAAGTCGTGGGATCACTCAGGCACATGAAGTATAGAGTATGAATTCCCATCTCTCTGAAGGCTTCATGAAAGAATGTTGTTTTGCACATACACTCACGGAAGCTAAGTTATCTAGTCACAACTGTTATGGTCCTCCGACAGTTCCTGATGATTAGCTATTGGGTTACCTTTTCCGACGTCACGCTCATAGCTGGTGTTCCACGGGAAAGCCAACATCCCAAATCCATAAAAAAATCCTTTTGTTTTTCTTATTGATTTTCTCTTGCACCGACTCTTATTTCTGATCGCGGTCTTAACGGAGAATGTTAAGTTTCCTAACTATTTGTTGTGCAGCCATGATAAGGCATTTCTACTCAACAACACCATCTAGCATGTATGACGTCATCGATGCTTGTCCAACGACTAGCATTCTACATAAACTAATGTTTCACACTAGGGGCATCATCCCTTGGTGGCCATGATAACAGCAATGGGGGCTTTATCCCATTGAGACAACAAAATTGGGGCACCATCCTCTCCTAGTTCATCTGCAACGTCGACGGTATTCCGACGCTTCGAATATTGGGAGCAGCAAGGTGCGCCAGTGCGGTCAGCATCAAGCTGTGAAACACCTCAAGTCTGATGGTTGGCATTATCTATGATCGCATCAAACTCGGGACAATTTATGGGAGCAGCAAGGTGCGCCAGTGCGATCAGCATCAAGCTGTGAAACACTTTGAGTCTGGTGGCTGGCATCGTCTATGATCGCATCAAACTCGGGACAATTTATGGGAGAAGCAAGGTGCGCCAGTGCAGTCAGCATCAAGCTGTGAAACACTTCGAGTCTGATGGCTGGCACCGTTTATGATCGCATCAAGCTCGAGACAATTGGTGTGAGCAGGAAGGCGCTCCAGTGCGTCCAGCGTCATTCTGTAAAACCCTTCAAGTGTGATGGCTGGCACCATACGTCATTGTACGGTCGCATCTAACTTGATAAATTAGTTCTTTGCATTAGCCAAATCCTTAGGCAAATCGAAGAACTACCTCATCGGCTGGCACCATGTTGTATCTGGTCGCGATGGGAACATATGAAATGAGAAATTTTCTCTCTCTTAGAACATGGCATGAGTATTTCCCCATATTTTATTGTAATTGTACTCGCCCTTATGGGTGTTTATAAGATAATAGCATGGCCATTCGCTATTGAATTCACATATTTCTTTGTCATATATGGTATGAATATTTCACCATAGATTGTCATAATCAACCCACCAATCACTCCATGATGTAGTATGAATACACACTATAATTTAGCACTTGGTTAGCCCAAGGCTCTATAGTTTGGCAACATAAGTTGCTATCAGCGCGATATGTGCGAACACACCGATTGGATATATGCACTCGTCTAGCTTGTTTCTTGAAGCCTAAACTCTCTAGTTCTTCTTCAAGGCGCTATGAACGAGAGTAATGGATGACTAGTTGAGCTGTGTGACGAGCAACAAATAACCTCTTCAATTCATAAGGCATGTATATGGAGTATAGGTCCGGGAGGATTCTGGACTAACATATATAGTCATGCATGACTCTCTCTCGATGTTGATTCAGGTTCAACTCTTAGTCGGATCAAGGGTTTTATATCCTAGCTTGTTTTCCCCGAGTATAGTCCGTTCGCTTTGCTGCACACACCACACTCGGCGAGGGGGCATTTGTTTGACGAATTTTTGTACCAAAAGTTTGTAATATAAGTATATATTACATAGACCTTGTCTATGACACGTGGGTCCCACAAGGAGTAAAATATCCGTGAAAGAATGTATATTCAATGTTGGACTCGTTTTATAGAGTTCATCATCTACATTATACAATGGTAAAAACAAATTGCAATTTGGGCAAACTATGTAAGAAAGATAATTTTCAGAAAGTTTGATTCAGGGTGCACGTTGAAAGGGCATTTATGCCCTTCCTATTATTGTGATGTTTGTTTACAACACTTGGATAGGTTAATCTGTTGTTAAATGTTGCAGGAGATATCAGATAGTTGAGAGTTGTTTCCTTAAGGAAAAGAGCTCCCCTGGATCCCGTCGGTGCTAAGAAACCTATCCCAACCGGACTGTCCGGCTGATCTTCACCGGAGTGTCCGCCCGCCGATCGTCCGATTGATCCGCCTGCACTTTCCGCTACAGGATGTGGGTGTCTTTCCTGGACATTCAGAACACCATATCGGACTCCTCACGGACACGGTCCGGAATCTGGCCGGAATCTTCTCTGGTCGGAGTGTCCGGTGTGTTTGCCCCGGAGTGTCCGGCCCTAGGGGCTTATCGATCTTCCTGGACATTCAGAATGCCTCATCGAACTCCTCCCGGACTCGGTGCGGACACAAGCCGGAAACTTTGCCAGGCCGGAGTATCCGGCGGGTGTCAACCGGAGTGTCCGGCTGTGCCGGACTGTCCGGCTTGTATTTGCCGGACTGTCTGGTGTAAGTGGCTCCCAACGGCTCTAATTCCAGGGGCCCTATAAATAGGCCCCTTCTTCTACCTTGGAAGCTGCTCGTCCAGTTCAAGAAAAGCATCACCATTTGAGCCACCAAATCCACAAGAACTCTTCACTCAACCATCCAAAGTCGTTGATCTTTGGAGAATCGAAGGAGGAGGCCTTGATCTACTACTTCACCAAGAGAGATTTCCATTTCCCCCTCATTCATTTGAGGGCCCCTTGTTCTAGGGTTTCCTTGGAAACCCTAGCTTGTGATTTGGTCTTACAAGCTTGTCTTTGATTGTTTGACAGCTTGCTTGTATTCGGGAGCCTCCAATTAGGTTGTGGATGTGTGCCTCGAACTTGTTGTAAAGGTGTTGGCTTCCACCTCGAAGGTTGTCGTTATAGTGGAAGGTGAATCGAACCCTTTGGGGTGAGGTTCATAGGAGAACAAGGGAGGCCTCTCGTGGCGTTGGTGGTTTGATACCACCCCCTCTCCAAACGTAGACGTACTTCCCCTCAAAAGGAAGAAACTACGGGAAACAAATCCTTGTGTCTTCGAGCGCTCCACTTTGGTTACCTCTATCCTTTACCGCACTTTACATCTCTAGTTCTTGCATAGTTCTGTACTAGTTGACATATAGGTAAATTCACCTTAGTTGCATAATCTAGAGAATTTACCTTTTGTGTCGAACCCTAATTCGATTAAGAGTAAAATTTGGAGTAGCACCTATTCACCCCCCCTCTAGGTGCCCATACGATCCTTTCAATTGGTATCAGAGCCTCGGCTCTTTATTCGGGCTTAACCGCCTAAGAGATTATGGCCACCACCGGGGAAGGAGAAAGTGAGGATAGCCATTCGGTGACCATGGTAGATCTCAAGAAGTTGGAAATAAGCTTGAGCTCTACCTTGGGCAACGAGATCCAACAATTGTGTTAACTTGTTGAGCAACTTGTTAAGGACAAGCAAACCTCACCTCCTCCCTCTCCAGAGGAAACACCACCTAACCCAAAGGCTAAGCCCTTGGAGGAGGTGGCGGGGGATGAACATTATTCCACTAACTCCACCACCAAAAAGGGTGATGGGAAAGAAGAGTTCCATGCAGTCCCTGGATGGTACTCTCCCAACCCTCCTATCCCACATCCACATATAAATAATAGAGGAGACCCACCTAAGTTATCTGCACATTCCTTTGCTCAATGGCAAGTTTTAATGAAATCTCATGTGCGCAGCTCTTGCATTGATTTGTGGAACATTATTGAAGAAGGACTCAAAATTGAGGATCCAACCAACTTGACTAGAAGAGAAGTGGTCAATAGCCAACTCAATGCGACTGCCTTGCACATGATTCAACTTGGTGTAGGGCCAAAGGATTTTCCCCACATTGAGCATTACAACACCGCCAAGGAAGCTTGGGATGCTCTCATTGACTTGTTTGTTGGCAACGAGAGTATGAGAAGAAATAGATATGATGCCTTAAGCAATGACGCCGAAGGGTTCTTCATGAAGGATGGTGAGGATCATGAAGACATGTACCGAAGACTCAAATCCACAGCCACTGCCTTTAGGAATGTTGGTGCCTCTCACATTGACGATGCTTGGATCAAGAGGAAGTATGTGAGTGCACTCATGCCTTTTGAGCCTACTGAATTGAAGAGTCTCCAAGGAAGACATAATTACCATCTCATGACCTCCAATGAAGTGATGCAAGAGATGGCCGCCTTCAAGGTCGCTGCCAAGAATGCCAAAGACGCTCGCGCTCGTGCCATTGGAATGAATAGCGGTGTCAATCTTGCCTTGAAGGCCAAGGTTGTGGAATATGATGAAGATGAAGGAAGTGATGAGGGACTTTCAGTGAGCCACCCCGAAGATGTAAAGGTATCTCATGGTGAATACATGGCCTTCTATGCAAGAAACTTTTGGAAAGATCCCGCCAAAGCCAAGATGGAAATGCAACGAAGAAACAACACCAATGGAAGAAGAGATAGTGGTTCCAAGTTGAGAACGTGCTTCAACTGTGGTGACCGCTATCACTTCGTTGCAGCTTGTCCCTATGAGAAAAGAGAAGATCATGGTGGTAAACTTGTGTTGAAGAAGACCTCCAAAGCTCCTTACAAGAAACCTTTCGTCAAGAGGAACACAACCAACAAGAAGCCGGGAGAAATTTCTTTGATCACACATGAAGAGTTCTCCTCTGATGATGATGAAGAAGAGGAAGATGAGGATACACCAAATGGTGTGGCGGCTCTTGCCACCACCTCTACTCCTTCATTCTCACTCTTCGACTCTCCAAATGAGAACCTCTCCAACAAGAACGTCACTTATCTTATGGCAAGAGGAACGGAGGTATTATCATCATCACACTCCACTTCTTTAATCAATGATGATTTTGATGATGAGTTATATCTTGAGGTCAAAAAGGAACTAGTTGCTTTTGATGTGTTCATGAATAACTTGCAAGGGGAACACAAGAAACATGTTGTGGACCTCTTAAATCAACTTGCACACACACAAGAACTTCTAGATGAGAGGTGTCAATTAGGAAGAGAGCACATGATTGAGATAGAAGCTCTTAATAATGCTCTAGAAGAAGAACAAGAAACTAGAATATCTCTTGAAACCAAACTAGAGGGCCTTGATGGTGCTAATGATCTCATTATTAATAAACTCATCAAGGAACGTGATCATGCTATTGCTAAATACAAAAAGGCTAAAAGGGATAAGATTGAGTTTGGTGTTGTTCATGGAAAACTTGCCGAGGATTTTAGGACACTTGACAAGGCTCACAAGGCCTTGGAAAGTGAACTATTATCACTCACAAAGTCTCATTAAAAGCTTCAAACTCAATTGATCAATACTCCCTCACCTAGTACCTTCATTCCTTCTAGTTGTACAAATACTCTTGAAGAACATGCTAGGTTGAAGAAGAAGCTAGCTAAGACCTCCTTTCCCAAAGGAAACAAGTCTATTGATGATCTCTTAAACAAGCAAAGGTCAAATGGTGAAAAAGGGGGCATTGGGTTTGTCTCTATCGCCAAGAAGAATAAGAACAACAAGAAGAAGAAGGCCAAGCCCGCCCAAGAAAAGAACAAGGTCATTGTGGGAAGTAAGACCAGAAGTGGAAAAACTATGTCTCATGATGACTGTGAGGGAAGTGCTAACCCTCACTATGTCTTAATGCATGATTATTATGGTGATGTGTATGCAAAATATGTTGGCCCTTTTGATGGTTATATTGCATGGTCTATTTGGGTTCCCAAGACCCTTGTTGCTAACAGAAGAGGACCCATTGAAAAATGGGTACCTAAGAACTAGTTTGATCTTTTGTCGACCTATGCTTCCGGAGGGTCAAGATGGGTGCTTGATAGTGGATGCACAAGTCATATGACCGGAAGCGCATCTAGTGTCAAGGAATTGAGACCAAATGTTGATCAAATATCCGTTACATATGCCGACAAGTCAAAGTCTAAGGTAATGGGTTTTGGCAAAGTTGTGGTTGCACACGATATCACTCTCGTGGACGTCATGCTTGTTGAGACCCTTGGATATAATTTACTTTCAGTCTATGCTCTAGGAAAGATGGGTTTTGCCGTCTTTATTGATTTTGATATTGTGATCCTCTTATGGAGCAAGTCTCTAAAGGTTGCTTTCGTTGGGTACGTCGAAGATGACTTGTACGTGGTGGACTTCTCGGGGAAAACCACAACTAGTCCGATGTGCCTATTCAGAAAAGCCGACGTGGGTTGGCTATGGCATCGCCGCCTAGCCCATGTCAACATGAGAACTTTGCAAAGCCTTCACAAGGATGGTCATATTGTTGGACTAAAAGAAAATGTTTGCTTTGCCAAAGATCGTGTTTGCAGGGCATGTGTAGAAGGAAAAATGCATGACTCTCCCCACAAGCCAAAGAACAACATCAAGTCAAAGAGGATCTTGGAGCTCCTTCATGTGGATCTCTTTGGTCCTCCCTCTCATGCAAGCCTTGGTGGGAAGAAATATTGTCTGGTAATTGTTGATGACTACTCAAGATACACTTGGGTATATTTCTTCAAGCTAAAAAGTGAGACCCAAGAGAACTTCATTGACTTCATCAACATGGCTCAACGCCAACACAATGTCCCGGTATTGACAATAAGAAGTGACAACGGTACCGAATTCAAGAACTACACATTGAATGGATTTCTTAGTGATGAGGGAATAAAACATCAATATTCTGCTTCATATACCCCTCAACAAAATGGTGTAGCTGAGAGTAAGAACCGGACTCTTATTGATATGGCAAGGACCATGTTGGCGGAGTTTAAGTCCCCATACAATTTTTGGGCTGGAGCCATCTCCACCGCATGCCATGCTTCCAACCGTCTCTATCTCCGCAAAGAATTGGTCAAGACCCCTTATGAGATACTTACCGGTAACAAGCCCAACGCCTCATACTTTCGGGTGTTCGGTTGTAAGTGCTTCTATCGTATTAAGGGTATTCGTTTGTCCAAGTTTGATTCCAAAGCATTAGAGGGTATTTTTGTTGGTTATGGTCTCGAATCCCACACTTATAGAGTCTATGACATGCTCTCTGGAGTTGTCATAGAATCTTGTAGTGTGGTGTTTGAAGAATATGATGGTCCCCAAGCGAGACGTGTTGATGTTTGTGATGTAGATGATGAAATGCCTCAGGAAGCCATAGGAAGAATGGGTGCGGGCTTCATCCGTCCTATTGAGGAACCCCTTATGGCGGATCGAGAAGAACTATGCTCTACTCAAGTGGAGCCCTCATCTTCACAACATCCACAAGCTCCGATCGAAGGGGACAATGACCCACACCAAGAACAAGTTGTGGACCCTCAACCCACTGATCAAGAAGATGCCTCCAACCAAGAAGTGATTGAGTCTCCGTTTGCTAGAACGTCCAGTGGTGCTAAGGCCATTACACAAGGAAGATCTGTACAAACTACCATAAGAACAGCCGAATACCTAGCCAGTCGAGGGCTTGCTCAAGACCTAGGTCAATCTCTGCCTCCTGTAGAAGAGGATATCTCCAATGATGATCAAGGTCAAGTTGATGGTCATGACGAGGACCAATATAATGAAGTGATTCCCACAAGAAACAACAAGGAAATCGAAACTCGTCGCCAAGCTAGAATGGATAGAATTTTGGAATTAAGAGACCACACTCTTGATAATGTGGTAGGAGATGTAAGAAGAGGGATGTCTACTCGAGCACAATTGAAGAACTTTGGTGAGCACCAAGCACACATTTCCATGGTGGAACCAAAGAAAGTATGGGAAGCTCTTGAAGATTCGGATTGGTTGGATGCAATGCACAAAGAGCTCAACAACTTTGAGAGAAACAAAGTATGGAAGTTAGTGGAGAAGCCAAAATATTGCCGCAATGTCATAGGCACCAAGTGGATTTTCAAGAACAAGCAAGATGAGCATGGAATTGTGATAAGGAACAAGGCAAGATTGGTTGCACAAGGGTTCTCTCAAATTGAGGGCATTGATTATGGAGAGACTTATGCACCTGTGGCTCGTCTTGAGTCCATCCGTATCCTTCTTGCTTATGCGGCTCATCATAAATTTAAACTACAACAAATGGATGTAGAAAGTGCATTTCTTAATGGTCCATTGCATGAGTTGGTATATGTGAAACAACCCCCAGGGTTTGAGGATCCCAACTTCCCAAACCACGTCTACAAACTCGATAAGGCACTCTATGGGCTCAAACAAGCCCCACGCACGTGGTATGAGCACCTTAGAGAGTTGTTGTTAGATCGTGGGTTTGAGGTTGGGAAAATCGATCCCACTCTTTTTACTAAGAAGGTCAATGGGGAACTTTTTGTATGCCAAATCTATGTAGATGATATTATCTTTGGCTCATCTAACAAAGCTTTTAATGATGAATTCTCAAAGCTTATGACCCATGTGTTCAGATGTGTCTATGATGGGAGAATTGAGAGTTTTTCTTGGCTTTGAGATCAAGCAAGTAAGAGGAGGAACATTCTTCAACCAAGCCAAGTATACTCAAGATATGCTCAAAAGATTCAACATGAAAGACCTAAATGGAGCTCCCACTCCCATGGCAACAAAGACTCATCTTGAACTAAATCCAAATGGTAAAGATGTGGATCAAAAGTTATATCGATCCATGATTGGCTCTTTGCTTTACCTTTGTGCATCTAGACCCGATATTGTGTTGAGTGTAGGAGTGTGTACAAGATATCAAGTGGCTCCTAAAGAAAGCCATTTGATGGCGGTCAAGAGAATCTTTCGATATTTGGTTCATACCCCAAACTATGGTATTTGGTATCCTAGGGGCTCAACTTTCTCTCCTTGTGGGTACACGGATTCGGATTGGGCTGGTGACAAGGATGATAGAAAATCAACCTCCGGGGCTTTCCAATTCCTTGGGAGGTCTTTGGTGTGTTGGTCTTCTAAGAAGAAAAATTGTATATCCCTTTCCACCGCCGAAGCTGAGTATGTGGCAGCTGCTAGTGCTTGTACACAATTGCTATGGATGAGGCAAACTTTAAAGGAATACGGTGTCCATTGTGACAAAGTGCCTCTTCTATGTGACAATGAAAGTGCTATCAAGATTGCATATAACCCAGTGGATCATACAAGGACAAAGCATATTGATATTCGTCATCACTTCATTAGAGATCATGTTGCCCGAGGTGATATTGAGCTATCATATGTGTCAACCAAAGACCAACTTGCCGACATTTTCATGAAGCCACTTGATGAAGCAAGATTTTGTTATTTGAGGAATGAACTAAATATCATGGATTCTAGGAGCTTGACTTGATTACCTTGCATATTCACCTATGTCTTGACCCATATTTGGTGTAGGTGCAGGCATGGAGATAGGGGAGTGCGGTCCTAATACATTGGACTATCCCTCCCCCATAATGCCAACATTAATAAATTCAATACTATTAATATCATTTTGTGATATGTGAGTTTCATTGATGAGTAGTGGTTATGAACCCAAGGATAATTCTTCGCGGTGTCATGCCTCAAACTCTTACATGATGGCCTTGGCCATCGCCCTCTTCTTATTGAAGAATTGGTTCTTGGTCCGTTTGATTTGGAACTTAATTTGACTTTTTCTTGAAAATCAAAGTTTTCTTGGTTCTTCACGGTACATCATCTGAATCCCAGGCCTTTCCTCATCTCTAAACATGCTCCTCTAGCCACACATTTGTCCACTACTTGAAACTGGGGGTTTTGGTCGCGGGAAGGACGGACTGTCCACCCTGAACCAACCGGAGTATCCGGCCAGACCGGACTCTCCGCTTGATTCACTCCGGACATTCCGGCCTGGCCGGACACTCCGGTGAATATCACCCGGACACTCCGGCCCCGATAGTTTCCAAATTGTAATAGGGGGTCGAGGAGAAGTGGACGGTTCAGTCCTCCTTCTCCCCCCGACTCCCTCTTGCTCTCTGCCTGCTGCCCCCGACCAAGGACTCCACGGGAGGGCTCCTCCACCCCGGATCCAGCCGTTGCTGCCAGCCATTCTCTTCCCTTTGCCGCTGGGATCCATTCCCCTCCGGTGAAGGACACCATGGATGCTGGTATAGTGCCCCTCCCCTTCCCATACCTAGGGTTTGATCTAGATGAACTTTTGGGGGCTATGTCTCACCTAGATCCATGGATACATCATATAGCGTGCAATACTAGTCCTGGTAGTGGTCCTAGCAATCCCGATCTGCAATGGTTGAACACACTTGAACTGCCCCTAAAATCGTCAAGACTCCAGCCGGAATGTCCGGCGTGTACGGGCCGGACACTCCGGTCTGACCGGAATGTCCGGTTATTATGCACCGGAATGTCCGGTCGTGGCGGAGTCGCCGGGATGATTTTTCCGGACAGTCCGGGTGTTTTCCGCTAGTTCAGCTCCTGCATTACTTTGACTACTACTACATGTTTGTATCTTCTGGACAAGTGTGCTTACCCCATATGCTATCCTTCTACTCTGATCTCACAGGTGGTTCTCGTCCTCGCCGGCCTTGGGCTGCTAAGCAGGCACATCCTCGCAGGTTCCGTGATGAAGAGTTTGACATTCATGTAGATCCTTCTATGGTGAGACAGGCTGCTCGTGACCGTCCTACAGCAAAACAGGAAAAAATCAGAAAACTGAAAAGGGGTGAAGCCAAGCGCATGAGGTTTGAAGCATTGACCACTCTGACAGATTTGGGTACCGAGGAGTTTGTGGAGATGGGAGTCCAGCAGTTCTACTCTCTGCCTCGCACCGTGGATGATGATCGCTTCTGGAGAAATGAACAAGCCCTACTTTTCTCTGAGGTGTTTTGTGGGTTCAGGACTGCTTTGTGCCCCATGCAGTGGTTGGATATCGAGAAGCTCCAAGCACACAGGTACTTTGAGGACGCTCTGTGGGTGACAAAGAAGATGGGGCTGCATACCATCTTTCAAGTAAAAGAAGACTATAATGTTGAGTTGGTCCAGCAGTTCTATGCTACAGTGGTCTTTGGGGACACTACGGATATTCCCCTTGAGTGGATCTCTGGCACTACTAGGTGCCGCTCCAGCATGGCTCAGTTTGCACAGATTCATGGATTGCCTTTCAATCCCAATGCTCCCAGTGGTCTCAGAATGCATGTTCATGGTCAGGCATATGACAAGCAGAGGTTGGCCCCAATCTACTCTCAGAATGGTGTGGCTGGCCAAACCATCAACATCAAGCTCATCTACAACATTCTGCTTCGCATGTTTCGCCATACACTCACTCCCAAGGCGGGCAACAAGGATGAGATGAGAGGTGCAGAAATCAATCTTATGGCACATGCTCACTCTGTGTATACTCATGGTCCTGGCCACCAAGGTGGTGCTATTGATGTCATGGATTTCATCTATCAGGACTTGTACAAGTGCATCACTGACAAGAAGTGCCCTCTGTTTGCTCCCTATGTGATGAAGCTCATTGCTTCTCAGGCTCCAGCAACTCCATTGCTCTACACTGATCTTGTTCCACACCTTCCTGCCAAGCTACAGAGGAAGGCTTCCCCCCCAACAAGGCTCCTCGTGGCTACCCCCCTGCTCAGGACATATTTGAGGATGATGTGATGGATGCAGATGATTCTGACAATGATGAGGAGGAGGTACCGGAGGCAGTGACCCGTGGCCCTCACATGAAGCATGCCAGCAATGCATATCGCTTCACCACCTCTAAGGAGGAAGTACACAAGAAGGTGAAGAAGGCCTCCTGGTGGAAGAAGCTTCTCCTATGCTAGAACATTGACATTCGCCATGGACAGTATGAGGCATACAAGACTAATAGGAATATCATGAAGGAACTCAAGCGGATCAACCAGCCCATGGATGTTGATCCCTCTCAGCAGCAGGCATCAGATGGCACTCTTTCCTATGGTCACTAGAGTCAGGGTCGTGTGGAATGATCCATGTTTGAGGACGTGACTTCTTCTTCTCACCCTCACGGTCAGAGCTCGACTCAGGGTGATCATCAGGGTGAGGATGACGACGAGGATGAGGATGAGGAGGAGGATGCCGACTACGACTTCAGTGGCTAGAGTTGGCTTTGGGGACGTTTTAGTTGTGCTCTTTTCCCTTTTTGGTGTCTTGATGCCAAAGGGGGAGAAGCAGCCCCTTTATTAGGTTGCTGCCTGGATTTGCATGGGTACACGAGTGCTTCACGTTATTTCGATTTGCCTCTTTGAAGCCTCATGTTCGCTATCTTACTTTACTTGTTTGAGTACTATGTTGTGTTGAACTCAGTTGTGTGTTGTGACATGCTTACCCGGTTTTGTTAAACGACTTTGTTATGCCTAGCTTATCATTCTAGTGGTTATTATCATGTCATACCTTGTTAGCTACAAAACCTAGTGAGGTTGTGATCCTAGGGTGTGTGATTGTCTTAAAACGCAAAGCTAAAATGGTCACACATCTATGGGGAGCCTCACTATTTTTTGTATATCTCCTATTGTGAATTTTATTACCTATCCTGTGTGCAAATCCTTGGGTTGTCATCAAACACCAAAAAGGGGGAGACTGAAAGGGCATTTATGCCCTTCCTATTATTTTGATGTTTGTTGACAACACTTGGATAGGTTAATCTGTTGTTAAATGTTGCAGGACATATCAGATAGTTGAGAGTTGTTGCCTTAAGGAAAAGAGCTCCCCTGGATCCTGTCTGTGCTAAGAAACCTGTCCCAACCGGACTGTCCGGCTGATCTTCACCGGAGTGTCCGCCCCTGGCCGAACTGCCCGGTTGGATCCGTCCGGACTTTCCGCCCCTGGGATGTGGGCGTCTTTCCTGGACATTCAGAACACCATATCGGACTCCTCACGGACATGGTCCAGAATCTGGCCGGAATCTTCTCTGGCCGGAGTGTCCGGTGTGTTTGCCCCGGAGTGTCCGGCCCTGGGAGCTTATCGATCTTCCTGGACATTCAGAATGCCTCATCGGACTCCTCCCGGACTTGGTGCGGACACAGGCCGGAAACTTTGCCAGGCCGGAGTATCCAGCAAGTGTCAACCGGAGTGTCCGACTGGGCCGGACTGTCCGGCTTGTATTTGCCGGACTGTCCGGTGTAAGTGGCTCCCAACGGCTCTAATTCCAGGGGCCCTATAAATAGGCCCCTTCTTCTACCTTGGAAGTCGTCTCGCCTTCAAGAAAAGCATCACCATTTGAGCCACCAAATCCACAAGAACTCTTCACTCAACCATCCAAAGTCGTTGATCTTTGGAGAATCGAAGGAGGAGGTCTTGATCTACTACTTCACCAAGAGAGATTTCCATTTCCCCCTCATTCACTTGAGGGCCCCTTGTTCTAGGGTTTCCTTGGAAACCCTAGCTTGTGATTTGGTCTTACAAGCTTGTCTTTGATTGTTTGACAGCTTGCTTGTATTCGGGAGCCTCCAATTAGGTTGTGGATGTGTGCCTCGAACTTGTTGTAAAGGTGTCGGCTTCCACCTCGAAGGTTGCCGTTATAGTGGAAGGCGAATCGAACCCTTTGGGGTGAGGTTCATCGGAGAACAGGGGAGGCCTCTCGTGGCATTGGTGGTTTGATACCACCCCCTCTCTAAACGTAGACGTACTTCCCCTCAAAAGGAAGGAACTACGGGAAACAAATCCTTGTGTCTCCGAGCGCTCCACTTTGGTTACCTCTATCCTTTACCGTACTTTACATCTCTAGTTCTTACATAGTTCTATACTAGTTGACATATACGTAAATTCACCTTAGTTGCATAATCTAGAGAATTTACCTTTTATGTCGAACCCTAATTCGATTAAGAGTAAAATTTGGAATAGCACTATTCACCCCTCCCCCTCTAGGTGCCCATAGGATCCTTTCACACGTGCAAATGAGCTAGCTAGATAGTTTGATTTTCACACCACATCGATCAGCTGAATAAATGTACTAATATACACGTCGTTGCTTACCCATGGCCAAATATGGCAAGCCTAAGGCCCACGATGCATAGGGTGATAGCTGTCCTGAGTATATTTATGATTATTAATCAACGTCAAAGCTGCGTATCCAGCTTCTGGAAGTCTCGCGTGCATGCACCGGATAAACACAAGCGTGATGAAAACAGACTCACTTTACCGCGGCTGAAACGCACAGGTCCGGAGATAATCTCGCTTCTGTTTTAAATAGATTGCCGTGTGAGACAAGATGGTGGCCATCAGCGGCCTATATAAAGGCATTGCTTACCGGTGGACAAGGGGGGCACACAGATGGCCACACGGCCGCCAGGCCGCGGTGCTTCATTAACGTCCCCACCTTGCATAACCTTCGTCTTTCTAGGAGAGGCAGACGGAGAGAGCCTGGTGACGCCTCGCAGAAAGAAAACACACGCCTAATCGCGAGAAGCGAAGCTCTGTTTCACCAAATCTCACACGCGCCGACGGGTGTCGCAGCTATGCTGCTCGCCCGCGTGAGAACACCACTTAGACCACAAAGTTCTTAGTCCTGACGCCACGCCGGAGGCAACGCTTAGCGCGCCAAGACGCCGCATTACTCCCGGGCCGTCATGAAGTCCTATCTGCAAGGTGAGATGTTATAAGATCGGTTTGTTTCGTTGATTTTGTCTCAACATGACTGCTCTAGATCATCCGCGTGGGATGCTAGATGTAGTCATTTTTTATAAACCATGGCGCGACTGTTTTATTGAGGTGGGCCGTGCGGCCACAATCATGGCGCGACCGCTTCGTCAGGGTCGGCCATGAAGATTATCACAGCCATGGCGACCGTCTCATCAATATCGACCACGTGGAGCGCATGGAAATGATCATGCCACAATCATAGCAACGACTGCTTCATCGATGTCGTTCACATGGGTTATACCAAAGTCATCGTCCGATTGTTTCAACAATGTCGGCGGTGCTCAACCTTGATCCTTATAAAGGAGTTTGGTTTATAAAACGAGTAAGGCAACGCTTCATCAATTGCTTATCTCGGATCCACGATCTAATCTCTATGAGAAGAAGGTCGATTCCCATACATCATATCTTATGTCTAGTGCCGACGAGGCTAGGCTACACTATGGCCAAGTGACGACGAAGTTCGATCACTATGCCATCAACACGTCGTAATTTTGATGAGATAGTCACATCATTGCTGGGCACCGACGAGGCAAAAGCAACACTATTTTGATGAAGTGAGGGCCATATGGCTGGGCACCGATGAGGCAAAAGCCATCCTCCTTGTCAAATAGATATCTTATCATTATGCACGTCGAGATAGCATATATGATTGTGTTTAGGCGAAACAAAGCTATTCTTCTTCTTCTGTTCAAGATTATGACAACGATCATCAGCGCAGCTTAATCGGAGGTATTCCGCGGGTTTGATTTTGTAGATGTAATTAACCGGGTTGTCTTGTGAGACCCCGGGAATCTAGAACTTCACAATCGTCGATTCATGTCAGATGATTATCAAGGCGCAATATATATAATTGTGGAAAATTGTACTTTGTAATTCGCCAAGAGTTAATAAAGATGTGTTTCCCTAGTTTACTTGTCTCTTTTATTATTATTTTGTATACTTTGTATACTGGCACGCCCGCGTATTTTTTGTTACATTTTCGTGTCAAACAAGAAAGTATGTTCCTATAGCCAGGATTTGTGGAAAATTTTTTGCGACAAGCAGAGAGAGATCAAGGCTCTCCAACTTAAGAATGCTGAACTTAAGGTCTCCAAGGATGAGGCCGAAGGTAAACATTTCGAGACTCAAACCTTGTCTTTCATGTTTTTGTAGTCGAATTTTTTCTGAACTGTTGTTCTTTTTGACTTACAGCGCTGGTAAAATAGTTCTGCGCCATGATTGAAGAGGCCGAGAACCTCAAAACTTTAGTGGTGGAGAACAAGGAACTTTGCCAAGAGCTGGATAATCTCAAAGCGGATCATGAGAAGGGCATAGCTCAAGTTCTCGAGTCCTCCTCATGGCTACTGACGAGCGCGATCGCAAGATTGCCGCTCAAGATCAGCAAATCTCGGACCTCAATAATGAGTTGTGCAGGGAGAAAGACCTTTCCGAGGCGCTCCGGGCTAAACTCCGGAGTCTTCGAGAAGAGAAGACCAAGATTGACGACGTCATTTTTGGTATGTTTCATATGTCTGACTTGTCCTTTTTCTTCGACTTCTTTCAATGTCGGATTTTCTTAACCGTTTTGTGTATAGGTCCTCTGAACTTGACGGACTCCACCTCCGCCGAGCCCCGCACCCACCGGCTTACCCAAGTCGGTGACCTGCTTCATGACTTCCGTCAATCCTTGAGGTTGTTGGCAAAACTCTCAAGATTCTGGACATGCATAGCATGTCGGATTTTCAAGTGCAGGACAAGGCGAAGGAAATGCCGCAACTTGTCCAGGATTGGAATATGTCTTACGCGCGATCTGCAGCGCAGAACGCTCTCACCATGGTCATGAGCCACCATGGAAGCATGGAGATATGGCAAGTGACCAGAGGGTATTCTATAGTAGATGAAGACGGCCAGGAGCAGGACATCAAGGCTATTATGGACTCCTGTGCCGGATATAAGTGTCACGTGGATGACTTGACCAGCTACGACACTCCTTTCTTCACCCGCGTGGACACTCCGCTTCCGCCTCCGGAAGAAGCAACAGAAGTTTCCGACGATGAACACACCACCTCGGATGTGGACATCTCGGAACAATATCAAGGCGATGTATCCAGCGAGCCGGCAGCTCCTTCTTCTCCACCTGCATCATAGATTGCCAGAAACATTTGTATTATCCTGAAAAAACATAATGCGTCTGTAAATATGAAGTACTATAATTTTGCTAGTGCTAAGCTTTTGATCTATTCAGCACTTTTAGCTTTAAATTTTTGTGTGCCTAAAATGTTTACATAAGCACTTGAACTTTTTTGCCTATACTTATCGTTTATCTGGCTTTCCGCCTCGTCCCTTTCATGAGCCGGCTAAACCTTCTGCCCGGAAACTTTGCCGAGCAATGGAACTCAATTGCTAAACCAGTTTAAACTCGGAAATGAAGACGGCTTCCAGTACCAACAATTCACTACTCGGAAAATACCCGCATCCAGCAATCAGACAAATAACCAAAGTAAAGACTTAGAAACTTTAAAGTTATACCCGAGGGTAGCAATTTTAGAATCGGAAATCTAAACCAGAATGAACATGAGCATAAAGTACTTTCAAGCATTCTGGGATTTTCGACTATGACATGATCATTTGGAAATAAGATGGTAAAAACTTCTCAGAAAAACTTAAGGCAACCAAAACTTTTATTTCTCACAGAACATGTACATATATATGATTACAAAGAAGGATAAACTAAGAATAAAAGGGACGTAGCTGAGCAATATTCCATGGTCTGTCTAACTCATCCGGATTTGTACCGCCCAAATTTCTTCTCTTCTTAGTAGCAAGTCTTTCTTTGACTGGCCTCATGTCAGTTAAGTAGTACGAACCATTGTGCAATACTCGACTAACTAAAAAGGGCCCTTCCCATACTGGGAAAGTTTGTGCTTTCTTTGTTGCACAAGCCGGAGAACCAAATCGCCTTTATTGAAAGATCTGTTTCTGACTCTCTGGCTCTGATATTTGCATAACTTCTGTTGATAGGTTGTCGATCTCATTTCAGCAATGACGCTAACTTCTTTGACTAACTCGAGATCATTTTATCGAGAAATCTCGGCATCCTCTTCAATATACGCGGCCACTCTAGGAGAAGTGTGAATCAAATCACTAGGAAGAACTGCTTCTGCACCATAGACCAAGAAGAAAGGTGTGTATCCGGTTGACCTGTTTGGAGTCGTCAGAACTCCATATTACGTAGGGTAATTCCTTCCGCCAAGCCCCGCAAAGACGTCGTAGTGTTGCTTCGAGTCTCGGTTTTAGGCCTTGTAGGATTAAACCATTTGCTATTTCGACTTGTCCGTTAGCCTGTGGATGTGCGACTGATGCAATGTCAAGCCGGATATTTTGCTCGTTGCAGAATTCGACCAATTCTCCCATAGAAAAGTTACTCCCATTGTCCGTGATAATGCTATACGGATAACCATACCGGATTATAACATCCTCGACAAATCTTTTGGCTATTGCTCCATCACAACTAGTGACAGGTTTAGCCTCAATCCATTTGGTGAATTTATCCACCATCACTAAGAGGTGAGTAAATCCACTTGGAGCTCGTTTAAATGGTCCTACCATATCAAGCCCCCAGACCGCAAAAGGCCATGTTATAAGTATTGTTCGCAGCTGATCAACCGGAACATGAGCTTGTTTGGCGTACTTTTGGCAACCTTTGCACGTCTTGACTAATCGTTTGGCATCTGCCTAAGCTATAAGCCAGAAAAATCCATGTCTAAAAGCTTTTTCCACTAAAGATTTGGCTGCAGCGTGGTGACCACACTCGCCTTCGTGGATTTCTCTTAAGATTTCGACTCCTTACGGAGACACGCAGCGCTGAAAACCCCCAGAAACACTCCGCTTATAGAGCTCACCTTTAACTATAGTGTAGGCTTTCGCTCGTCGGATAATCTGCCGGCTCAGAACCTCGTCTTCGGGTAATTTGCCCTCTACCAAATAATCAAGGTAGGGTTGAGTCCAGTTGGGAATTACAGCCAGAACTTCTATCAAAGGTGAGTCGGATTTGGTAGGATATTCCTCATCTACTCCCTTTATCGAGGGAACTTTGAGGTGCTCTAGAAAAGCGCCATCCGGGACCTCTTTCCGTGCAGAGCCTATCCGAGATAGTGCATCTGCTTCCTCGTTTTCTGCTCGGGGGATGTGTTGAACCTCAAACCCTTCGAACGATTTAGATAGATCATCCACGACAGCTTTATACGCTGCCATGTGTTTATTTGCATTACAAATATCCGACACTTGTTAAGCAATAAGATCCGAATCTTCACAACACATCAAACGTCAGATGCCAATATCCTTAGCAATCCGGATTCCATGCAGTAGTGCTTCATACTCGGCAATATTATTTGTCGCTGTGAAGTGGATCTGCAACACATATAGAAGTTTATCTCCTTGGGGAGATTTGAGCACCACGCCAGCCCCCGAGCCCCCTCGAGCCTTAGACCCATCAAAGTAGAGGGTCCAATATTCCGACTCAGGGAGGATCATGTTCTCCTTCGTCTCTGTCCAATCAGCAACAAAGTCAGCAAGGATTCGAGATTTGATTGTTGTCTAAGGTTTATACTCAATATCAAAAGCTGAAAGCTCTATGCCCCATTTGGCGATGCGTCCTGTGGCGTCACTTTTATTGATTATCTCTCTCATGGAAGTTGTGCTCACCATGGTAATTGGATGCTCCTGAAAATAGTGTCGTAGCTTACGTGATGCTAGAAAGACACCGTAAGCCAGTTTTTGGTAGTGCGGATATCGCTATTTTGACTCTGTCAGGACCTCACTAACAAAGTAAGTCGGACGCTGTACCAGGTGTTCCTGATTTTCCTCCGGTCTCTCCACCACCATAACGATACTAACGACCTTGTTTGTCACAGCAATATAGAGCAACATCGGTTCCTGTGGTTCCGGTGCAGCAAGGATAGGAGCAGATGAGAGTACTTTCTTCAGGTCTTGTAGTGCAGCTTCAGCTTCATCAGTCCAAACAAAATCCTTGGTCTTTTTCAGGAGTTTTTGTAATGGTGTGGCTCGTTCACCAAGCCGGCTTACAAATCGACTAACTGCAGCAATGCAACCAGTTAGTCTTTGTACGTCCTTCAGGCAAGTTGGCCTGGAAATATTAAGTATAGCCTTGATTTTGTCTCGGTTCACCTCTATGCCTCTTTGAGACACGATGAAACCTAACAATTTTCCGGCTGGTATTCCAAAGAAACATTTCTTCGGGTTAAACATGATGTTGTATTTTCGTAGATTGGCAAATATTTCCTCCAAGTCGGAAATCAATGTTTCCTTCTTTTTGGACATCACTGCAATAGCATCCACGTATGCGTGTACATTGCGTCTGAGTTGGTCATGGAGGCAACGCTGCATCGTGCGCTGGTAGGTAGCTCCTGCGTTCTTCAGCCCAAAGGGCATCATAACAAAACAGAAGGTTCCGAAGGGGGTTATGAATGAAGTTTTGACTTTGTCAGATTCCTTCATCCGGATTTGGTGATAACCGGAATATGCGTCGAGAAAATAGAGGAGTTCCGAGCCTGCTGTAGAATCGATAACTTGATCAATTCTAGGCAGAGCGAATGGATCTTTTGGACAAGCCTTGTTCAAGGCAGTATAATCAACACACATCCTTAAATTAGTGGTGTCCTTTTTAGGGACCATTACAGGATTGGCCGACCACTCAGTGTGGATGACCTCTTCTATGAATCCAGCTAACTCGAGTCGTGCTAGTTCCTTAGCTATTGCCTTACGCTTTTCATCGCCGAAACGTCGTAAGGACTGTTTGGCGGGTTTTGTTGGAGATATGCACAAGAGGCAATAATAAAGTGGTTATTATTATATCTTTATGTTTATGATAAATGTTTACATCCCATGCTATAATTGTATTAACCGGAAACATTAATACTTGTGTGTTTTGTAAACATAAAAGAGTCCCTAGTAAGCCTCTTGTTAAACTAGCTTGTTGATTAATGGATGATCATGGTTTCCTGATCATGGGCATTGGATGTCGTTAATAACAAGATCATATCATTAGGAGAATGATGTGATGGACACACACCCATAGTAAGCGTAGCATAAGATCAAGTCATTAAGTTCGTATTGCTGTAAGCTTTCAAATGCATAGTAACCTAATCCTTCGACCATGAGGTTATGTTAATCACCATCACTGGATGGGTACTTTGATGACATCAAACGCCGCTTCATAACTGGGTGGTTATAAAGGTGACATTGGGTATTCTGAAAGTATGTGTTGAAGCGCATGGACCAAGATTGGGATTTGTCCATCCATATGCCGGATAGATATGCTCTGGGCCCTCTCGGTGGAATGTCATCTAGTTAGCTTGCAAGCATGTGACTAGGTCACAAGGGATGACATATCACGGAACGAGTAAAGAGTACTTATCGGTAACGAGGTAGAACTAGGTATGAAGATACCGACGATCAAACCTCGGATAAGTAGAATATCACGTGACAAAGGGAATTGGTTTCGTATGTTAATGGTTCTATCGATCACAAAGTCATCGTTGAGTATGTGGGAGCCGTTATGGATCTCCAGATCCCGCTGATGGTTATTGATCGGAGAGGTGTCTTCATCATGTTCAGATATTCACGAACCGTAGGGTGACACACTTAAGGTTCGAAGTTGTTTTAAGTAGATATGGAATTTGCGTTGGAGACCGAATGTTGTTCGGAGTCTCGGAATGGATCCGGGACATCACGAGGAGATCCGGAATGGTCCGGAGAATAAGATTCATATATTGGGGATCATTTTCTAAGTTGGGAAATGTTCCGGAGTGTTTGTATGGAGATTCTAGAAGGTTTCGGAATGTTCTGGAAGGTTCTAGAGGATTTCTTGGAGTTTACTTGAAAACCAAGAAAGGGATCAAGGGAGTCCAGTGGGGCAATACACGGATTCGTGGGGAGGAGGACTCTCCCCCAACCCGGCCCAGGAGGAGGGAGTCCTACTAGGACTCCTCCCAAAGCGCCTCCTCCTTTAAATAGAAGGGAGGAGGCGCCCCCTCTTGCACCTCTCTCATAACAACCAATCTCAGTCGCCTCTCTCCTCCACCTTTCTTCTGCACAGGCATAGGCGAAGCCCTGCAGAATTCTCATCTCCACCACCACCACGCCATCGTGCTGCTGGGATTACGTGGAGAAGATCTACTACCTCCCTGCTTTCATTGAACGGGAGAGGAAGGTCTGCCGACTCAAGCGTGTGACCGTCATGAGCGCTAACGCGAACGCGGCGCCGGAAGGATCGTCCACACGATCTTGAGATCGGCAAGTGATCGACTACATCATCCACGAGATCTAATCTCGTAACGCTTTCGGTTCTACGAGGGTTAGTACCGATCTATCTCGTTGCTCATGTCTAATAGATTAGATCTTAGCTTTTGTCTAGATTAGATCTGGGTTTTGTTCGTTCTTGCGGTAGAATTTTTTTGTTTTCCATGCTACGAACCCATCAGTGGTATCAAAGCCGTGTCTATGCGTAGATCTGTTGCACGAGTAGAACACAATGGTTTTGTGGGTGTTGGTGCTCGTGCCGTCTTTTGCTTTGTGTACTTTGCATCTTGCGGTATGGTGGGATGAAGCGGCCCGGGCTAACATTACATGTCATCGTACATGAGACTTGCTCCACGCTTGACGTGCAACTCGTTTTGCACAAGTGGCTTTGCGGGTGTCTGTCTCTCCCATCATAGTATAGATCCAATCTACACTTTGCACTTGATAGAACTTGTATCAACGTTGTGGTTCATGTTCGTAGGTAAGATCCGTTCTTATTCGAAAGCCCCAAACCACGTAAAACATGCAAAGAAAATTAGAGGCGTCTAACTTGTTTTTGCAGGGGTTTTGTGATGTGATATGGCCATCATGTGATTGTGATTATATTTGATGTATGCAATGATCCTTGTTGTAATATGGCAACCGGCAGGAGCCTAATGGTTGTCTTTAATTCTGTTAAGACAGTGTGTCTATTCATCTTGTAATAGCTTTATTCCAAGTAGTTGTAATAGTTGCTAGTGATGATGGACAACCATGAAGCGGCGCCACTGACCTTGACGCAATGCTGGTGATGATGGAGATCATGTCCGTGCTTTGGAGATGGAGATCAAAGGCATAAGAAGAAAGGGCCATATCATATCACACTAATTATGAATTGCCTGTGATGTTAATCCTTTATGCATCTTGTATTGCTTAGATCGCGACGGTAGCATTATAAGATGATCCCTCTCCCTAAATATCAAGTAATAAAGTGTTCGTCCTTAGTTGGCACCGTTGCTAAGACTCGCTGCTTCAAGCATCTCGTGATGATCGGGTGTGATAGACTCTACGTGTGCATACAACGGGTGCAAGCCAGATTTGCACATGCGGAAACTAAGGTTAATCTTGACGAGCCTAGCATGTACAGACATGGTCTCGGAACACGGAATACCGAAAGGTAGAGCATGAGTCATATGATTGATATGATGAACATGAAGATTGTTCGCCGATGAAGCTACATCATCTCACGTGATGATCAGACTTGGTGTAGTGGATTTGGTTCGTGTAATCACTAAAACAACTCGAGGGATGTTGTTTTGAGTGGGAGTTCTTTTGTAATTTGGATTAGTCAAACTCAATTTATCATAAACACAATCAAAGTGAATTTGCATAGTTTGTTGTAGTCATTGGCATCCGCTCACCACCTTACGCTTAGTTCTAGTTGAGATAGTGGAACTATAGAAATTCTGGATATTTTCTTCTTAACTGGTATCGTATTGTTTTGAGTGTCAATCTAAAGTTTAAAAGTCCTGTTGCAAACTTTCAGCAAACTCCGTTTACTCTGTGAAGTTTAATAAACAGTATTAAATCAAGAGTAACAATTCCAGTGTTAGTATCTAATGTATCATGTTTGCCTCCATGATTCTTGATACTCAAAAGATTGTTTTTAATATCAAGTTTATCTAAGAGCTGAAATCAATGTTTCAGAAACCATCATATGTGAAAGGTATTGCGATATCTAAAACAATGTGTTGGTTACAACATGATAGAGTATATGTCCTCATATTTGATGAGAATTTGTGAAGGTTGGAGACGCTAGTCGTCCTAATCCTCCAAAAGGTTTTGGAAAAGAAACATTATACTCGCAATTCACCTTTATAAGCTATAGCAGCTTGATCATGAAAGTTGTCATGATAATGATGAATAGAAGATGTAAGTAAAAATGTTTACTACACTAAAAGATAACTAAAGAATGGAATTTTGAAAGAATGCCAAACATTTGATGAAGGTGATCCACTTCAAAGTGCAAGTCCAAAGGAATTAGTATTTGACTTTACACACTTTGTACTATGTGTCATGTGAATGACACCACTATTGATGTTGATAGATTCTTTTAAAAGAAAAGGAATTGTTGAAAGAGAATCTATAAAATATTTGGTAGAAAGGAAAAGATTGGAGATATCCAACTTAGGTATATAGAAGATACATGTTATGGCTGTATTCCTTGGTTATTAAACAATGTGGTTCTGCGGTATTGGATACCGAATTGGTTGGTATGAAGTGTCATATAGGACAACACAATTCATGAACTGCAATGGCCTAAGTAACTAGCAAGAGAATATGTGATGATGTTCATCGAAAACAAACAAAGGGTTGTTGTGTTGCTCGTTGACATCAAAGCGTACCTTCAAGATTTGTTTCAATAATTGTTATTTTGATCAGGTATTATGACGACAAAAGGTTGTTCAAATAATTACCGTATTCCATAATAGATGGATGATATACATGTCTGGTTGGAGAAATAATGACCATAAAAATAATGCTAAAATGTCGCAAGACAAATGATTGAAAGATCACTTGCGAAGTGACATCACCGTTTAAATTATATTGAAAGGGATACATGAAGAAACTCCATGTTTATGGATTTTTGGAGTCTTTGATTTTGATCAAATGACGCTTGTGATACTTTCCTGGAGATAATTAAAACTCCGTTCGTAGGCCAAAAGAGGAACGAACGACTAACTGATTGGAATTTGTACATATTGATGTATATAGTCCATTATGTGTAGTCGTGGGCGATGGATTTCAACTTCATATGCTTTCTCCGAAGATTTGAGTGAGTATATGTATATACTTACTCAATAAGGAAGAAGTATGAAACATTTGAAAATGTTCAAAGACTTTCAAGATGAAGTGGAAAATCATTGTAACAAGAAAATAAAAAATTTATGATTGGATCATAAAGAAAGATGTTTGAGTTACAAGTTTAGCAAAACACCTAAGATTTGAGGAATCGTTCCATGGATTTGCATTTCCCAAAACACCATAGGAGTATGGAGTGTTCAAGATATGTAATGAAACCTTGTTTGACATGGTAAGATCAAAGGTGTCATTTATAAAACTGCCATTATATTTTAAAGATTAAAGCTTTAGTGACTACCGCTTTTACCGAAAAGAGCTCCATCGTGATCCGCTGAAATGACACCATATAAGTCATGGTTTGGGATAAAACCCAGGTTGTCCTTTCTTAAATTTTTGGTATGCTAGGCATAAGTAAAGTGTTTACAACCAAAGTCGGATGAGCATGTCTTTGTAGGTTATTTCGAATAACCATTGGGTATTCCTCCATAACACCGAGGACAAAAGTGTTTGTCACTTAGAATGTCGAGTTTCTTGAGAAGGAATTTTTGGTGAAAAGTTAAGTGGGAGGACAATAGAACTTTGACAAGGTTGTTGAACCTTGGCTAATATGTGCTGAGTTGCAGCGTTGGAAAGTGTCGGAGGCAAAGAATAATGCTCATGGCTCACGTGCCTCAAAGGTTGTGGTCACGGAGATCTAAGTTACTATTGAACCAAGTAGGTCGGGTAAGTAATCAAATGCCAAGATTTGAGAGTTAAATCATTGTTGTTTGACAATGATGAACCGACTACATGCAAAGAAGCAATGATGGGCCCTGACTTTGTTAAGTGGCTTGAAGCCATAAAATCCGTGATAATTCCATACACGAGAAATCAAGCTTTGAATTTGAAAGACCCTCCGGAAAGGTGCAAGACCTTACGATGTATATGGATCTATAAAGAAATAGACATGGATGTTTCACATCTATGAAATAGTCAACATGTCGGAAAGAGTTTATGACAATGTTCAAGGAATTGACTATGATAAGGTTTGATCTTTCATAGCGATATTTAGTCTGGACGGATTAATGTAGCAACCACTACATATATTTTGGTATATGGTAGTTGAACAAACAAAACAAGTTCTTCCAATAGAATGGTTACCTAGGATGTGTCCATGACACGATCCAAAGGGTTTTGTTAATTCAAAGGATGCTAAAAGAGTATGCAAAGCTTCAATGGTTGAAGTGAGCATCGCGGAGTTGGAATCTTCACCATGATGAAACCGTTAAAAGGTTTAATTTCATCAGAGACGATGAAGATGCTTGCATTTTTGCAAGAAATTAAGTGGGAGCGCTAAGACATATTTCTAATACATTATGTGAAAGACATATTGTTGATTAGAAATGATGTATCTTTTATTGACACAGGTTAAGAATTTCATTTCGATGAAAGACTTAGGCATAACCTAAGAATTAGGCATCAATGTCTATATGGATAGATTGAGGCGCTAATATGGTTTTGCCAAATGTACATTGATAAGATGTTGAATGAGTTCAATATGGAAACAACAAGAAAGGTTCTTGGCCTTGACGGAAAGGACTGAATCAAGATTCAAGTGTGTTGACACGAGATTCAAGTGTTTTGACACTTGGTGAAATCACAAGAATATTTTGATCAATCATTCTTTGAGATGTACACATCCAGATATGTCCTATGCTCTAAATGTTATGAGCATATACCAGAATGACTCATAAGATGATCATTGGACAATAGTAGGGATATTCCTATGATCTTTGGAAGAACTAAGAATATATTACTTATATAGTGGTGACAAATAGTTCATTGTAAATTGTTACATTGATACTAGTTTTGTCACAAATTAAGTTTATCTCAATTTAAACTATAGGTGGCACAATGTAATGGAAAGGAAGTTCCATAACGGATTTGGTTGAGTACCAAAGTTAAAACATTGTGACAGATACTACAACAAAAGGCTAAGTATATGACTGCTATTGTAGCAGCAAATGAGGGCATTTGTGCCAAGTAGTTTGTTATCAAACTAGGTGTGGTTCATAGCGGGATAATACTATGAAGATACATTGTATGACAATTGTATCAACATGATTTAATCCTGAGGAACTAAAGGTCTCACCAAAGGACCAAATTTATACAATGCCATCTCATTAGAGAATGAGTAATGCGTAGAAACGCAAGGACATGCAAATACACACGGACCTGGAAGTGTCAGATCCGAAGATTATGTTTACCACTAGCAATAGTGTCTATACAACACCAGAAAGCCATAGGTGTTGAATGCACAAGTTTTTAACTAGATTATTGACTCTAGTGCAAGTGGGAGACTGTTGGAGATATGCCCAAGAGGCAATAATAAAGTGGTTATTATTATATCTTTATGTTTATGATAAATGTTTACATCACATGCTATAATTGTATTAACCGGAAACATTAATACTTGTGTGTTTTGTAAACATAAAAGAGTCCCTAGAAAGCCTCTTGTTAAACTAGCTTGTTGATTAATGGATGATCATGGTTTCCTGATCATGGGCATTGTCGTTAATAACAAGATCATATCATTAGGAGAATGATGTGATGGACACACACCCATAGTAAGCGTAGCATAAGATCAAGTCATTAAGTTCGTATTGCTGTAAGCTTTCAAATGCATAGTAACCTAATCCTTCGACCATGAGGTTATGTTAATCACCATCACTGGATGGGTACTTTGATGACATCAAACGCCGCTCCGTAACTGGGTGGTTATAAAGGTGACATTGGGTATTCTGAAAGTATGTGTTGAAGCGCATGGACCAAGATTGGGATTTGTCCATCCATATGACGGATAGATATGCTCTGGGCCCTCTCGGTGGAATGTCATCTAGTTAGCTTGCAAGCATGTGACTAGGTCACAAGGGATGACATATCACGGAACGAGTAAAGAGTACTTATCGGTAACAAGGTAGAACTAGGTATGAAGATACCGACGATCAAACCTCGGATAAGTAGAATATCGCGTGACAAAGGGAATTGGTTTCCGTTATGGATCACAAAGTCATCGTTGAGTATGTGGGAGCCGTTATGGATCTCCAGATCCCGCTGATGGTTATTGATCGGAGAGGTGTCTTCATCATGTCTGCATATTCACGAACCGTAGGGTGACACACTTAAGGTTCGAAGTTGTTTTAAGTAGATATGGAATTTGTGTTGGAGACCGAATGTTGTCCGGAGTCTCGGAATGGATCCGGGACATCACGAGGAGATCCGGAATGGTCTGGAGAATAAGATTCATATATTGGGGATCATTTTCTAAGTTGGGAAATGTTCCGGAGTGTTTGTATGGAGATTTTAGAAGGTTTCGGAATGTTCTGGAAGGTTCTAGAGGATTTCTTGGAGTTTACTTGAAAACCAAGAAAGGGATCAAGGGAGTCCAAGTGGGGCAATACACGGATTTGTGGGGGAGGAGGACTCCTCCCCAACCCCGACCCAGGAGGAGGGAGTCCTACTAGGACTCCCTCCTCAAAGCGCCTCCCTCCTTTAAATAGAAGGGAGGGGGCGCCCCCTCTTGCACCTCTCTCATAACAACCAATCTCAGCCGCCTCTCTCCTCCACCTTTCTTCTGCACAGGCATAGGCGAAGCCCTGCAGAATTCTCATCTCCACTACCACCACCACGCCGTCGTGCTGCTGGGATTCTGTGGAGAAGATCTACTACCTCCGCTGCTCGCTGGAACGGGGAGAGGAAGGTCTGCTTCGACTCCGCACGTGTGACCGTCTGCGGAAGCGCTGCCGGAACGCGGTGCCGGAAGGATCGTCCACACGATCTTGAGATCGGCAAGTGATCGACTACATCATCCACGAGATCTAATCTCGTAACGCTTTCGGTTCTACGAGGGTTAGTATCGATCTATCTCATTGCTCATGTCTAATAGATTAGATCTTGGCTTTTGTCTAGATTAGATCTGGGTTTTGTTCGTTCTTGCGGTAGAAATTTTTTGTTTTCCATGCTACGAACCCATCAGGTTTAGCGTTCGGGTTTACATTTAAAGAGTGCTCGGCAAGTTCCCTAGGTACTCCGGTCATGTCAGATGGCTGCCATGCGAAGATATCTTGATTTGCTTGGAGGAACTTGACGAGCGCGCTTTCCTATGCGCTACCTAGGCCTACGCCTATCTAGGTCACCTTGGAGGGGTCATCATCCTTCAATGGCGTCTTTTTCGTCTCTTCTGATGCCTTGAAATCCGGATTTGGCTTTGTCACCTCCTTCTTCATTGCGGCCATCTCGGACGGATCTATGCTCTTCTTGATCTCCTGGTACTCCTGGGCGTGTAGCACGGCTTCGGCAAAGGCGACATTTCCATCCTCGCACTCTCATGCTTTCTTCGGGTCTCCCCTGATGGTGATCACGCCGTTGGGACCTAGAATTTTCATCATGTTGTAAATGTAACACGGACGAGCCATAAAAGCCCAGTAAGTCGGACGTCCGAATATAGCATGGTATGCGCTCTTAAATGGGACCACTTCGAAGGAAAGTGCCTCCGTCCGATAACTCTTTGGAGTTCCAAAGGTAAGATCCAAAGTAATCTCTCCCAGGGAATTGGCTTGTCTTCCTGGGACAAATCCGTGAAAGATCACAGAGCTATGGTTCAGCTAGGTCTCCGAGATCTTCATCCGGCGTAGTGTTTCGACATAGAGAATATTGATACTACTGCCGCCGTCCATGAGGGTCTTGGAGAAACCATAACCGTCAATAAGTGGATTGACGATTAAGGCGTATTTTCCTCACCTGTGCAGCTTAGGCGGATGATCAGCGCGGTCAAATGTGATTGCCACTTCCGACCAGTTCAAGAATTGGGGGACAGCCGGAACTGTTGCGTTGAGCTCATGTAGAACTGCTTTCTTGACCTTTGCTGGTTGAGATCCGAGGAAGGTGACATAAGTGTCTTTCTTGGTCGGAAAATTTTTGTTCCCTTCCGACTTGGGATTTGAAGCATCAGCTTCCTCCATGTCGAAATCTTCCTTGGTCTCTTTTTCTTTTTCGGGATTCTTCTTTCCCTTCTTCCGCTTAGCTTTGTAGCCCGTGGTGTCATATATTTTGATGTCGTCATTGAAACGACATTCGGCGTTGGTGTGGGACGAGCCCCCATTGGCGTCTAGGTGATGCACACATGGGTTATTGGCAATGTCGGCCCAAGAGTAGGTTTTGCCTGGTTGTTGGTCTCCTCTACCTTGGACTCTTAAAGTTCCACGCCCACGCCCGCGGCCTCCGCCGCGTCCTCCCCGTCCTCCAGACCCGAAAGTAGTAGTGACTACTGCCGTTTCCGTGTTGGGTTTTTCTTACAAGGTATTTTTGCGCTTCTGAGCTTGTTGCTTTGGTTGTTTTGCCGACTGTGGCACAGCTAGGGCATGGAGTAATCTCTCTGCATCGTCTTCAGCATCTGCATACTTGCTCGCTGTTTCTATCATTTCTCCCAAATCAGTGACTTTGTCACACTTCAAGCGATGGCGCAGTAGACCAATTGGGAGACCTGCAATGAAAGCTTCAATCGCAGTTTGATCATTTACTCCTTCACAGGAGTTCTTGGTGTCGATCCATCGTCCGAGGTAATCCCGGCAAGTTTCTCCGACCTTCTGGGTGCAACGCTGCAGGTCTCCGACCGTACAGGGCCTCCGATATGTGCCTTCGAAATTTCGAAAGAACGCACTTTGCATGTCATACCAGTTGTGGATGGTGTTCTCCGGAAGTTCATTAAGCCATGATCGTGTCGTCTTCCGCAACATGAGTGGGAGATATCGGGTTGCGACCAGGTTGTTTCTGCCTTTGGCGATGCAGCAAGCTTGGATAAAATCAGAGCAGCTGTATTCGCCGAGCAATGCCGTCGTAGGCTTGGATATGTCTTGAGATAGCAAATCCTTCCGGGAATCTTGTAGCTCTTATACGTGGTCCGAAGCACTTTGGGCCCACGTAGATATCATCGTTTTCATAGCGCTGCGCCTCTATGTTGACAATATCATGTGCCTTGCATCGTTCGGGGATAGAGATCATCCCGAATGTCGGTTGTGGCTACGGTGCCTTGGAGCCGGACTTCGGCTTCTGCCACCACCTCCTCCGCCACGTCGTCCTCCTTGTCCCCCTTGAGATCCGTTGTGATGACTACTTGGTGGAGAGGGTGGGGCAGCTAGATTATTTCTGGCTGTTCGCCGGCCTACGTCCAGAGCGTCATTATTCCGGTTCCGGGGAGGGTCTTCACTACGACGAGCCCCTTGCCGGCTTGTTCCGGCATGGTTTCCGTCGTTCCTTCGTCTGTCGTTCCCACTACGGTGAGGCTCAGCCGGACGGCTTGCGTGTCTAGGAGGTGGCATTTTTTGACGATCCTCCTCCCGACATTTCTCTTTATCTTCTCCCCTTCGATCGTTTGACTCACGTCGGGGAGGATTCCTCGGATACAGTGCAGTGATGGCCTCTTGCTCGGGTGCTGGAGCGACGTTGCTCCAGTCACGTGCAGGTCTACGATGCTATCCTGATGATCCGATTCTGGAGTAGTTGTCTTCCCGTCGGTCGGAATGGTGATGCTGTTTCAGAACACGCTGGGGCCATCATTCCAGGCTGAGTCCGTGTGACATTAGTCGGATTTGGAGACCAGTTTTCCAATTCCGGATTTCGCAGCCATCTGTTGCTCCAGACCCTTGGTGAGTAGCTTGATGCCCAATCGAACCTGTTCTGGGCCTGGGTTGTTTGACAGGATATCTCGAGTTGCGACAGTGTTCTATACCGGTGTTGGGTACACCAGATCTCCTTTGCTGTCGAGACGAGGCATCCCTGGATCTCCTTCAAAGAGGACCCTGTTTACTTCCGAAAATTTACCATCACCTGTGTAACGTTTCCGTGTCTTCTGATGCAACTGAGACATGTAATCCTTAGTTGCCATGCGTTTCTTTTCTCCCTCGATGTTTTTAGCTTCATGCAGGAGTTGTTGACGACGCGCTTCTAGGGCCTGGGCCCTTTCGTCCAGCTCTTCAGCAGTAAGTTCTGCAGCTGTAGGGATAGGTGTGGTTAATGCAGCATCGATGAGTTTACACGCACCTTCAGTGATCACTTGTCCATCCACCGATTCTTCTTTTTTCGGCTCTTCTAGGATAAGTGCTCCATCCGAGTCTTCCTCATATTCCTCGGCAATCACCTCCTCTATCAGAGGGTCTTTTGCCGGGGTCTTGTTCTTCTTGTTCTTCTTCTTTGCCTTCTTGGCAGCACCGGTAGCAAAGACGGCTTTGGGTCCGTTTCCTAGAGTCAAGCTCTGATCGGTACTTTCGGACCTCTGGACTTCGGGATTATCTCCGACTTCCATGTCATCCTGCGCTTTGGGAGAGTGCTCCCCAGATCCTTCATCCATGGCTTCTCCTTCCTCTGCAGTTTTGGAGTTATACTCTTCATATTCCGCGGAGAACTTTCGGAAATCTGCCGACGTCATCGATTCATCGGATGCGGGTACGTCGGCGTTTGTTCCAATTGCCTCCAGTACAAAGTCGGTGTTGTCTCCAGCATCGGTAGAGCCAGATCTGGATCCAACGTATCCGACAAAGTGCGTTGCGCTCCTCCTGAGGTACCCGTTGCTCTCGCGATCAGCTTCGTCGAAACTTTTGATGGTCTTGAGAATTGCATCTACGCCTGAGTTTTGCATTATCATACGTTGCAGTGTGTACCTTAGGAAAGGTATGTCTGTCCTGGCGTCATCAGAGCCGGAATCAGTGTCATTGATATGCTCCTCCTGGATTTCGACTTCCGCGGGTGGGTCGATTTGGGATCCGGTCTCTCCAAGGAGATCCACTCTAGAATCGACTTGGACCGCTAGGGCTTCCTCAAGCTCGGATTTCTCCACTATCTCCGCAGCTTGTGCGGGCTGGGTGGGATTAGGGTTTTCTGAGATCCAGAACTCTAACGCCTCCACAGACAGAGGGGATCCAGAAGATTCTTCTGCCTCTATTATCACCGCTGGGGTGGGTGGGGCAGGTTCAGCAAAACCGATGTAAACATCGATCTCGCCAAAAGACATGATTGTGTAGGTAGTCATGGTCTCCCTAGCCGGAATCCAAGTCTCGTCGAGAACGATGAGAGGGACGTTGATGGCGTAGAGGATGCGACCGACGGTGATAGTCTCGCCGATTCCGATTCTTACAGATTCCGCTCGGAATGCAGCTCCGAAGCTCACTTGCTCCACGGTGGGCGCCAACTATCGTCGGATTGATGACAAGTACGCCATGAGGGGGTCCTCTAGGCGTGCGGAAGATAGGGGTGTGAGACGTACGGTGTTCCGGGACGGTGAGCACACAAGTTTACCCAGGTTCGAATCCGTCGGCTTTGGACGGACCCTACTCCTGCTAGCAATCCAGTAATACGGCAGAGCCGGAATATGGGTTACAAGGGTTTCGCCTGTGCGAGTTGAGATTGTAGACTATTGAGGTATGCCCTAAAGGCTCTCCCTAGGGCGGCTTATATAGATATCCTGCCTAGGGTTTACAGGAGAGATCTATCCGGCTACGACTAAGAGTCGGTTACAGAGTACATCTTGAACTACAAGTAACACTATGGGCCTTCCAAGAGCGGATTGACTCCATCTTTCTCCCCCAGGCCGCCCGTGAAGCAAAGCTCTAACCCGAAGTGGGCCACCCTGTTCAGTGAGGAACTATGAGGATA
Source organism: Avena insularis (assembly GCA_023614405.1). Classification (NCBI taxonomy): domain Eukaryota; kingdom Viridiplantae; phylum Streptophyta; class Magnoliopsida; order Poales; family Poaceae; genus Avena; species Avena insularis. Next base: position 146,029,986 of record CM042690.1, on the reverse strand, counting down.
CCCGGAAAGTATATCCCCAACAGAAATCTCTAAGGTATTAGATGTGTTGTTGCTACTAGGGAGAAAACAACAATCCTTTGTTCATAGAACAATCGTATTGTTTACTTTACACGCAATTCGTAATGCAATTATCCGTTGCTTGCAACTTAATACTGGAGGGGGTTCGGATGATAACCTGAAGGTGGATTATTAGTCATAGATGCAGTTGGATGATGGTCTATGTATAATGTTGTAATGCCTAATCGAATCTCAAAGGAGTCAAGATGAGTAGTATATGCTTGTATGCTTTCTCGATGTTTATCAATTGCCCCGCTGTAATTTGTTCACCCAACATGTTATCTATCTTAAGGAGAGCGACCTCTAGTGAACTATGGATCCCGGTCCTTTCTTTTACTATAAATCTACAATCAATTGTTTACTGTTTTGTGTTTACTTTCTACAAACTATTACTTTCTTCCACTCGATATGTTTAATCCTTTGTTTTCAGCAAAATCGGTGAGATTGACAACCTCATCGCAAGTTGGGGACAGAGTTCTGTGGTTGTGTTGTGCAGGTCTCCACGTTGCTGCTGGCACCGGTAGTGCGCCCTGCCAACGTTCAGCTAGCAACACCTTTGGGGTGTTTCCTTGCTCTTACTGGTTCGATTAAACCTTGGTTTCATAACTGAGGAAAAACTTGCTGCTGTGCTCATCATACCTTCCTCTTGGGGTTCCCCAACGAGCTCGATATATTTTGGGCCATCACCCACACGGCAAAGGGCCGCTCTGTCGTAGTGTAGCATTTGTATGTTGATATTTACTTTGGTTAATATAGGTTTACTTATGAATTTATAGAAATGTTACTTCTCTCTTCTGAATTTTATTTATGATCCTTTTTGGGTGAGTGGAAGCGGAGAACCTTGAGGTGGTCTCATCCCAACAGCTCGACCTGGTCTCCATCGTCGATGTAGGGAAGCCACCAACGCTGAGTTTTTTTAAAATGAGGCAAAAGCTTTGCCTTTCATTGATATAGTAGAAAGTGCTGGCTCGTTTATGAGGAAAACTGGTCGAAAAACCGTTACAACACAACACCACACGCCAGTCCCGAGGCTGCGCTCCACACGGGTCGACGACTAACCAGGTCGACACCACGCCTCAACACAACAGGCGGAGGCGAAAAGACCGGAGCCACCGCTCTAACTACCACGCTGGCCCCAGGGCCGCGCCCCGCCTGGCCGAAGAGGAAATCCGCCTCCGCCAAAACACAAAAGCACTCCACATGTCCCATTGTCCCGTGGACGTCCAAAGCGAGGGCCCAAGAGGCAAAGAGACACCAGAGCGCCACCGACGCCCGTTCCTGCAAGGGATCTGGGGTTTCCCCCGGAGAGCCCGGGCGGAGGAACATGACCCGCTTCGACGACAACTTCAAGAAGGATGCGGCACCCACGGGCGTCACCGTCGTTGGTCCCGGCCAGCCGCCAGGACAAGGCTTTCGCCCAGCGAAGTGTCCCAAAACCTCACGCCCGCCTAACAAGGACCGGCACAAACCACCACATCTAAGAAAGAGTTTTTTTAAGTTCGTATAGTTCACATAAGAAAGAGTAAAATCCGCCAAAAGTCACTGGTTGCCCATGTGGCATGACATGGATCCTACCCGTCTCCGACATTGCCACGTCGCAGCTCTGGTGAAGCAGCATGGAGCTGCAGCTAGCGCAGGTCACCGGCGCCGGTGCTTCATCCACTAGTTGTGGTGGCCTTCGGACCAGCGCGAGGCAAGAGCAGGACGCCTCTGGCCAGGGAGATGCAGGGGAGGGGAGGGAAGAGGGCTCCTCCCCTTCCTCTACAGCTTCGTCCCAACTCCGGCGCAGGTGCATGCGCAGCAGGGAGCTGCAGCCGGCGGAGGTCACCGGTACCGGTGCTTCATCCACTAGCTGCGGTGGCCTCCGGCCCAGCACGAGGCAGGTGCGGGGCGCCGCCAGCCGTGCTGCCGCAGAGATGGGAGGGCTGCGCCATAGGGGAGAGGGCTCCTCCCCTTCCGCTGGTCGGGAAGATGAAGGGGAGTGGAGGTCCACGCCAGCTTGTGCTCGGCATTTTTTCCCTTTTTTTATTTGGGATTTGCTAGTTCCCAGGTGCCTCAGTCGTTCGATTTACCTCGTGATTCGTGCAAAGTGGAAGTTACACATGAGTTGTAACTAGGATGTAACTTAAAATTTAATGAGCTGCAACTAGGTTGCAACTGAGAATTAGTACAAATCTTATGAGTTGCAACTAGATTGCAACAGAGAATTAGCACAAATATTAAGATAATAGACTTAGACATAAAAAATTCTCAGGTGCCTAAGATCTAGGCACTTCGTTTTTATTTTTATGCGGAGGAATAGAGGATGGACCTTAATGGGAAAGAAAAGAGATATTTTAACTTGGCTGGGACCTGGCTGATGGGTCCAACTCAGTGCCACAAATACGGAGTTCCAGGCTCTCGTGACCTCCGATGAAGTATTGTGCGTCATGAGTGTAAATTGTGTACGGCTATGTACGGTGACCAGGATCAGTAATGATCTCAAGTTCATTGACCTCCAATGGATTTTACTCCATGAGAAACACGTGTTTTCGACTTATATTATGTCATGTATGTTAGTATGGGCACGGGTAAAATTTTCCACCGTTGCCCATGTGTTCAACCATTTGTATTGAAGTGCCACCATTTACGAATGACAAAATTCGTAGAGGAGACTCTTCTCTCAACCGCTCTCGCTCCTCTCCCTCCTCCTGTTGAAAGTCTCTAGCCAAGTGCCGGGCCACCCCCGACTCCTCTCCGCCGGCTCTGCCGGTCGGAGTTGGAGAAGGGGGGCGCCGGAGTAGCTAGGTTTAGTGGTAGGTTCGACGTGATGCCAGTAGTGGGTCTAGTGCCCGGTAGATGGAGCGGATGGGCAGATCTCGGCGTCCAGATCTGGCCAGCCCTAGAGTTCCTCCTCCTTCTCCTTCAGCTCTGTTGGCCGGAGTGGGATGTGGAGTGGAGAACCACCGCCTCCTGGAATAAAATCGACGCTGGTTGCCTGGTGAGGACTTGGTCCTGTGGGCAGCAGTTCTGCTCGGCTGGTCGTGGCGGCGAGGGGGAAGGATGTTGTTCTGCAGTTCGTGGTGGGTTGGAGTGGCTCCTGGCTGGCCTTGGTGGCGAGGGGGAGTACTCTGGCGACTCTACAGCCTTGTTCTTCTTTGGGTGGACCTATCTTTGGATTTGCTGTTGCATCTTCTATGGCGTCCTTACCTCATCTCGGGCAGGAGCTCTGAGGAGGGCGCTCAGTTTCTGGGCGCAGCGGCGACAAATCTTGGGAGCTCATCGCTGCTGTTCTTCAGCGTCTTCTCCTTTCCTGGACGCAGTGTTGTGTCTGCAAGGAAGGGTTCCCCGAGCTGTGACAGCGATGGACTCGCTTGGAGAAGTGAAGCAAAAAAAATTTGCAGTTCCAAATCGGAGGCAGGCAGCCAGCCGATTATCCTAGCCGTATCGAGGCTATCAAGCTTGCCGGTGAAGTCCGGCGCACCTTCAACCTCCATCGCGAGGCCAATCAGATGCAGAGGCGAGCTGGAAGGAGGACCTGATTGCTTTTTTGGGTATTCTTGTAGGGTGCTCTTTGTAAAACGTTTGGACCTGGTTATCTTGTATTTTTTCTTAGGGTCCTGCACGAAAATGTGTAGCTCCACCGTCTTGTTTTAATGGAAGTCTTCCAGCCCCTTTCGGGGCTCTCCTTTTTCAAAAAAACATTGAATATGATGATGGACTCTAAAACCGTGGTTGATGGGCCTTTTCGCCCCTGGCCGATGTGCACTTCTGTACTAAGTTTGATAGGAACATGCCCGTGTGTTGTAATGGGAGAAAAAAAATCAACTTTTAGGCGAAGAATGTCAGCACTACCTAAACTTTGCTCCAAAGTCGTTTCATCTTAATCTTCAGTTTTTATTTGATATACTCTCTTATACTTTTTAAATTTGTTTCCATTTAATCTACTGTATTAGACTCTTACTTTAATTTAGATACATTCTAATTTAAGTATAATAATGGGTGGCACGATAAATTTGTAAAGCAGCTCCGAAGCAATCCACTTAATTCTTGAAAGATGACCCCACCAACTTCTCGATGTATTTCAGGTTGCTAGCTCGAGCTCGGTTGACTCGATGAGTCTTGAAAAGGATTAGCTTCGTTTTTTTGGTAATGGTTTTCTATAAAAATCAGCTCAACTATAGCATTTGTAGCAGCAATCCAGACAACATCCTTTCGCTTGAACATGGCCTTCCTTACAACCAATATCATGTAATCCTGGAAATTAAATTCCAAGACAATCATCATATCGTTTTTACAACTACAAAAAACATGGAATAATGCTAAGGTCACAGACGAACTTTGTGAGTGGCAAGATGCAATTGATTGACGAGCATATACTACTCATCATCCTGACTGAACTCATTTGGCTTCTCATGTGTGACACGCAACTGGATCCATACTAAAAGCAAGAAAAAAGTAGGACAATGTTACGTAACAACCGGTCTGAAAAAGTTAAAATCTGTAGGATGTTTATCGCTCCAGCAATTGCATGCACAGTTATTTTCTGACACTAAACGGCAAGATTTTTGATTAGCTAGTTTAATTCAAATACAAAAAATTTAAATGTTTTCTAGACCAAATCGTTTGTACGAATTAAGATCCGGTTTCAAAAAACTAACAAGTCTGTTCTTGATTGTCGCAAAAAAACTACCACACTCATGTAATTGAAGTCTTAGGCTCGGTTGATCATATTTTCAACAGGTCAGACTCACCTGGACGCTAACGTGGCATCGGGTAGACAGCCCTGGGAACAAATTTACATGTTATAATATATTCTACTAGGTCTTTTTATAAAATTTTGAAGACCCCACTCGTCAGTGCACTCTTCTCTCTCCCTGTCCCAATGTGTCCACTCGTCATCCTTAACCTATAGCCACCCATCTGAGCGAGCTCGCGGGTAGGGAGGGGAGGGGCTCGCCGGCCGTCGCACTCAGCGGCCACCGTGCCGCTCGCTTGCCGCCCTGGGCCCTCGCTAGCACCGCGCTCTTGCTGCCCCGCTCCCTCGCCGACACACGCGCTCGTCGGCCACGGTGCGCTCGCCGACACCACGCAACTCGCCGGCCACCGCCCTCGCCGCCCCCGCAGCAGCTCGCCCGCCCCGCGCCCTCGCCAGTGAAATATCTTCTCACCTAACGAAATATCTTCTCAAAACCAAGTGCTCAAACCATCCCAATGGCAAAAGATTCTCCATCAAAGAGCTCCATTTAACTCTCATGATTCCCATCCAAAAGGAAGAGTCCGTAGGTTTGGCTTGTACTTGAGATAAAGTTTTGTCCGAAGGTACACATTATATAGCATGGATTAAATTTAACTTTATCAGCGAATTCATAAGTTGCAGATTGTAAAATTAAGTACTTATGGTATATACTTAACTAGTTCGATATTACCCATTATGCACCATCTTTTTTTTTTCTGGCAAGACCCGAACAAATTGTTCAGGTAAACAGTTACGCATTATACACCCTGCATGTGTTACGCATGCTGCCATCTTGTTTTGGCAATTTCTGAAGATCACATCCAGTTCTCCTTAGCTACCGCTTCGTTATCAATGTAATCTCCTTCAGGTGGCTGGTTCACCGGCTATATAACTTGCAGGCGAGCCCGAGAGGATGGACATTGCTTTCAGCATTTCACAATATACAAATCTCTGCTTCTATAAAGAGTACCAACCAGTTCTTATTAGTTACCACTTCATTATCAAACCAAACCATAACAACAACACTTCATTTCGTTGCTCTCGGCGAGATATGGACATGCAGCGGGTGGAGCTTGTAGCTCGTGAGCTGGATGGTGTCCTCGTCGCCCTCCTTGAGCCTCCAGGAAAACTCCTGGACGAACCGTGCGATGGCGCAGACCCTCTTCCCGCCGCCGAACGCCATGGTCTTGAACAGGTCCGCGTCTTCGAAACTGCCGTCCAGGAACCGCTCCGGCCTCCACTGCTCGGGCTCATCCCAGTCCTTCTTGTTCATGTTACACCCATACAGGTTGATGATCATCTAGCACAATCAAGCAGTTCGTTTAGCCAAAACATCGTGTTCCATTTATCAGTGTTCATGTAGCTCCATGTCAATATGCATTATTGCTGTTGTCACTTGTCAATTACTACCTCTGTTCCAGCTGGGACGTCGTACCCAGCCAGTTTGGTGTTCTCATGGACGAACCTCGGAGGCACCAGTGGGACGGGACAATGGTATCGCAGCGTCTCGTGGAACACGGCGTTGAGGTAGGGCAACTGACGCAGGTGATCCTCGGTGACCTTATCGTCGCCGCACACCTGTTGGATCTCCTGGTACAGTCGATCCTGGTATGCCGAAGATAATTTCTGTTAGCAGTTTGATTCCGACAAGTGAACACCACAGGATAGTAAGAAGCTTGCCTGTATTTCTGGGTTCTTGGCAAGCTCGTACATAGCCCACTCGGACGTCACCAAAGTAGTATCTGCAGCCTCGATGATTGCCTCCCATATCAACATCGTCAGTTGGTCGTCTGTCAGTACATTCTCTGCTACCAAGAAGTCCAGAAAGGATATCTTTGCCTGCACATCACAATTTTAACGCGTCTAAGGATGATCAATGAACGCATAGGAGAATCAGATTAATTAAAATAAGGCATTTACAAGCTATTGTGTAAATGTGCCACCTCGCCACGCGCAATTCTTTTCTTTTGTTGGTTGACCAAGGCTCGCACCACCGCTGTTCGCCTAGATCCTGCAGCAAGAATTCTTGTATCGAAGCTCTTGTTTGGAACCCAGCTGAGGTATGGGAAGAAGTCCCTCCAGTCAACCTCAATTGCGCACATCATCATCTCAACCACCGTGGCCTGGTAGATTTCTTCCTTTGATATCTCCCTCCCAAAATCCTCAACATAGACTGAACTCACATCCTCACCTAAGCTCTGAAATTGCAGTGTGCATTCTCAATATTGCAAATAATAAACAAAGGATCTGAAGATTGATTAAAATCAACAAAGTGATACTAGTGACACTGTGGATGAGTACAGCATATCATGAAGTTTGTAAACTTACCTGAATCAAGGACAGGCGTAACAGTTCATCCTTGAAAACTTCTCTGAAGTTTATAGGAGAATGTGGGTCGTCATTCACCAGCGTACAGAGAGTGCTTAACATGTTATTCATCATCGTGTCTCTTGTGCCCCGAAATTGTTTCTAAATATTTTGCAACCATTTTGTTGTGGTACATTAGTTAACTGAAAGTGTAAACGTATCCAAGAGGTGGCAACTGAACGATGTTACTTCGGAAATGTTAAGACTTATACCTGAGTAGCAGAACCCAACATGCCAGCCATAACTGAACGCTTCACCATCTTGTGGAAGTCATTGTAGTCACTCATAGCAACCATCGACTTATCATGACTCAGCACTGACAATGCCTTAGGTAGCTTTCGAGTAGATATGGATGAATATTTCGCAACCATTGCCTGTAAATAATGCACATAATAAATGTTCTTGTGAATTTATTTTCAAACTTGACAAATTTGGCCGATGCTGATATCATTAATCTGTTCTGCATCGTAGCCAATCAAGAAAAACTATATGCATAATTTGTATATTAATCCGGTCTAATTTTTAGATTAGTTGGGTAGTTCTTTCGGAAAAGAGATCAGTTCATAACATGTTTTAATCGGTTTTTATTTTTGAGAGAAATCATTAAAATCCATGATTTATCTCCAGCATGAGAAAAAATATAGGTAAAAATAACAATCATGTTAAACTAAAATTTTGCAGTAAAAAAGAACTCGTGTAGCTAAATTTAAATTATTACACTGTAATTTAAAATAATAAATTGCTAAGATAATGTTAACAGAAGCATACATAGCAAACATGAACTAGGTAATGTTAAAAAATTCATAGTTATAAATTAGAAAACCAAAAGATGAAATTTCCACAATAATCAAGATGTGCAAAAAGGGATATTTGTAGTGCAACAAAATATATATTATCATGTGAATTTAAGAGAAATGAGAAATGCAAATTTCTGTATCACCTCCTTGGCTACTTCTGTGGAGTTGAGCACAGCTACGGATGAAGCCCCAGCCTTTATAGTGTATATGGGCCCATAAATTTCAGACCATTTTGCAAAGGTCTTATGGGGCTTCTTTTCTTTCAACTGGTGCAGATTTCCAATAAGCGGTAAACCAGGAACAGCTGCGTGACAATTAAAAATTTGGTGTCAGACGAGGTAATGCTTTTATTGCTCTTTCTTAGGAGACTTAAATAAAGCTCAGATTATCAAAAGGAGGTAACTGGCGAACACTAGAATAATCCATATCACAAGTAGGTTAGCGTGTACCTAGATTTATCCAACCATCATATTTGTGATATATAAATTATTCAAATTATTATATACTATAATATATGGCGGTAAAACCTCTTCTGTTCAGAAAGTTCCTGTTTTCGAATCACAGTAGCTGTAACTTACTTTAAACCACATAACTAAGCTCTGCTCACATGCATAACATATATTGAAGCCATTGTGCAGCCATAAACCAGGGAACATAACTTATCAAATAGCATTTTTTCCTAAGTGGTTTGATCACCAAGATTTGAAGATCTACTGTGACAGATAGAGGAACATCTGAACTCGTTGGTTTCGGCAGTTGATATCCGAATAGCAACAGTCAGGGATGCATTCCATTTCATTCTTTTCCCCAGCTAAATTTAATAGTTTGTTCAACACATATATTGATCAAACAAGACTCCAAAAGTCTGGAAGTTGGAACACAAGAAACCCACATGAATTCAGATTACTGCAATTTTCATAGGAAAGATGAAATTTCTCGGGTTCCGCACAGGGCATAAACTTGACCATGGCACTACACTAAGACTGCCGAGTGCTTGCACAAATACATCAGGAAATAATGAAACATACTAATTTGATTCTGTCGGCAGATTCTTTTTGTTTATTCTGAGAAGATAGTGACAAGTCACAACTGTGAGCAGCTCAGGAACATATCTATATGTCCTTTACCTGTTCTCAAGAATGTAGAAAGAAAAGATAACTGAACCAATGAATCTTTTCCGACAGTTACATCTCAATGCTTGTTTATGCATACGCAATATACATAGCATGTTGCAGGTGATTTGTCCAATATCAGGAATAAAAAGGGTGAGTGGTATGTCGTGTGGTAAAGTACTACTACATGCCATGCCGAGAATGCCACTGGTAGCACAATGCATCAAACTCTAAATTTCTGTACGTAATCTCCATGGAGATATAGAACACCATGATGCAATTCGAAAAAAACAGAGCAACGTTTCCACCCCGCCACCTTATGATGCTCTGGAATTCACACGATGTGAGGGAAGCTTTAATGAGAAATAAAAGTTGAATAGAGCGAGTTATTCGGTGTGATAGGTACAGTAGGTCCGAATCGATGTTGGAATCCCATGCAGAGGAAAAGGAGAGAACCTACGGTTTGAAACACAAATTTAAAGGTGGCTGGAACGACAGCACCCAAAAAAGGAAGCAGAGCAATGCAAAGAACATCACAGGATCGGCCGCAGGTCTGCACTCTGCGCGCGTGCATTTTGAGGAGATTCGGTGTGATTATCGTCACCTGGGGGCGCGTTGGAGCGGTCCTTGTGCCCCATCCCGACGATGCCACCCTTGCCGGCGAGCACCACAGTCGCGGCCACCCCGCCGACTGCTGCCGTGGCCGCAGCCACCGCTCCCCCGCCGCTCGCAGGGAGCGCGGTCAGCAGGAACTCCATCGGTCTGCTCGGTTTCGGCATATTAGTGTTGGCGAGACGGGGAAAGCGACAAAGGGCCAGGAGCGAGGCATATGGGGGCGCAGTAAAAGAAACGATTCCTACGCGTGAAATAGGAGAAGAGGTCTTCTTCTTCTTTTTTTATCTTATTTTTATCTTTAAAAAATAAGGAGATCAGGGGAAGAGTATATTTTATTGTGAAAATACTCGGATCTATTGGAGTATCAAAAACACCTTCATATTTTTCATCTTAAATTTGACATCTTTTCGAGAACGGGAACATGTTTCGGCCTCTTCATTAAAATGATGCACACTGCCAAAACTTATTGCATAGCGTTCATAAGTTAAAGTTTACAGCTCAAGAATCACACAAGGTGACAAGATGAATCAGCCAACGGAAAAGAGAGGACAAAAGGCTTCTATGCATCTTGCAATCGCCAGTCACCCTTGTTGAATACTCCCTCTGTTTTAAAATATAAGATGTTTTAGTTTTGTAAAAGGAGTGTATCTAGATCTCTTTTAGTGTCTAGGTTCACTCCAAACCTAGATGAACCTAGACATTGAAAGAGGTCTAGATACACTTCATTCACAAAGCTAAAACATCTTATATTTTAAAACGGAGGGAGTATAACCCATACAATCGTCATCAACCGCTTGCACCTAAAATTCATGCTTTCATGTTGGTCCACGCGAAGGAGAAAGAACCACGTGCGAATCCAATAGGTAGCTCCGTTGATAACTTGTAGAAAATGGGGAGATCCAAGTTTGTTAAGAACGACATTATTTTAATAATTTAAAATTATACAAACTAAACCACAAAGCGCCACACATATTTGAGCTTTACATTTTTATCAATCTCGTTCAACAAATTTTTAAACATATTTGCAACACTGGTTTAGAGGTAAATTGTTAAAAATAAATGGAAACACTCTCCATATTGAGCATGCAAAGGGACATGAGATAAATAAATGCTCAATAAGAACGAAGAGATCGTAGATTTGGCTTGTATTTGAGATGAAGTTTTCTCAGAACATACTTATTATATAGGCTAAATTAATTTTTTATCAGTTTTGTTATAGATTCATAAGTTGTTGGCTGTAAAATTAAGTATGGCACACTTAACTAGTTCGATCTTACCCAATATACACTCTCTTCTTTGCTAACAGGGACCCGGACAAATTGTTCATGTAAATAGTTATGCATGGGCTAAAGTTACTTGTGGTTGCACACCTGTTGAGATTTGGCAAAATAAGATACGTCATTCATGTCAATTCCTAAAGGGATAGGCAAAAAACCTATATGGGAAATACAAAAAAACATAAGGAGAGGCTCTTGTCAATCATAGAAGAGCTAGATGTGATCAATAGGATGCATTGAGGGATGCTATTGTTTGTGTGACCAAACTTAGAAGGGACGAGGCTCTTGTCAATCATAGAAGAGCTAGATGTGATCAATAGGATGCATTGAGGGATGCTATTGTTTGTGTGACCAAACTTAGAAGGGACGAGGAAACTAAGTGGGATCAAAGGGCCAAGGTTAAGCATGTGCAACAAGGTGAAAATAATATGAAGTACTTCCACCTAATTGCTAATGGTAAACACAAGAAGAAAAACTATTTCAGTTGGAGCAACATGAAGGAAACGATGTGGGAGAAGGAAATCTAAAGGTCTATATTATGAAATTTTACAAAACAAATATTTGGGGCGTCAGTCCCTACAAATATATTTCTAAGGGAGGAAGTTAGCCAGGATATGCAACAACTATCTACTATGGAGAATGAAATTCTTACAGCTTCATTCTCTGAGAAGGAGGTGTATGAGGCCATCTTTCAGATGGAGCATAATAAAGCTCCTGGTACAGATGATTTCCTGCAAAGTTCTACTAAAAATAGAATACTTAAGGAAGATTTTGATGGCGATGTTTTGTCTACTACATGTATGGGACTTGCCTCTGCCAAACTAAACTTTGATGTCATTACATTACTACCCAAAAAATAAAATATGGTCCAAATCCAATAATATAGGTCTATTTGTCTTTTCATGTGAGTTTCAAAATTGTCACTAAGATTGGTACTAATCGCATTATGGGAATTTCTCCTAAGGTGATTCATCCCACACAATCTACATTTATGCCAGGTCGACACATTATCAAAGTAGTGGTCATGCTCCATGAGACTAACCATGAGCTTAACAGGAAGAAAATGGATGGCATTCTTTTTCAAATTGACTTTGAAAATATGTATGATAGAGTAAAGTGGCATTTCCTTCAACAAACTTTGTGGATGAAAGGATTTGTGCCTGAGTGGTGTAGATTGGTTTTACAATTCATACATGAAGGGAGTGTGGAGATAAAAGTTAATGATGAGATTGGTCATTATTTCTAAACGAGGAAAACACTAAGACGGGGAGATCCATTATCTCCCGTGCTCTTTAATATTGTTGTTGATATGATGGCTATTCTCATTGAACGTGCTAAGGAGGACGACTAGGGTGGAGGTATTATCCCTCTTCTAGTAGAAAGAGGGGTCTCAATTTTGCAATATGTGGATGATGCCATTTAGTTCATGGAACATGACCTTCAAAAGCCCGTGAATATGAAACTTTTCTTATGTATCTTCAACCAACTCTCAGGCCTCAAAATTAATTAGCAAAAATACGATTTTTTGCTAATGGTAATAAGGAAGAAGAAGAACAGTGCAGATAAATCTTCGGCTGTGAGTCTAGTTCCTTACCATTCAGGTACTTGGGAATACCTATCCATTATAGAAAAAATAACAGATTCCTATCCAGTAGAAACTTGCTTCAAAGGGAGTGTGGCCTTTTAAATTATTAAATGAGGAGGGAGTGTGGCACAAGTTGTTACATAAAAGGTATCTCAACCACGAGACACTATCTGACATGGAAGCTAAACCCACCGGGTAATCTTTCCGGAAAGGAATTATACGGGTGAAGGATGAATCTGTAGTAGAGGTCATTTTCAAGTGGGAGTTGGTTCAACAACAAGATTTTGGAAAGACACATGGTTGGGTTAAACCTCTTTAGCATACTAGTGTCTATCATTATATAACATAGTTGAAAGAGCATGTGGGCCCCCATGTGTGGTTTTGGTAATTAATGACAATCTCTATGGACTAATGTTTGAATTAAGTTGCACTTGTAGGAATTGTCCATCAGCATTGCTTGGAGCATGTGTTGGCTTCAAGGTAGAAGAAATGAAGAAGAAGCATTGTCTGAGGGCTTTGGGTCCATTAGAATCTTGTAGAAGAAGAAGAATAAAGAAAAGAAGATCATGTGTGTCTTGAAGAAGTAGATGGAATTCCTCATTTGTATCTTCAAGACATCATCCAATTGGAGTTAGAAAAAATGTTGTGCAAGCTCAAGATGCACCATCTCTAGAAGATCTCATGTTTGAAGCTTGCCATCCTCGGTGATCATGGATTGATGAAGGCAAGGTCAAAGAAGAGGTTTCCCCATGGTATATGGGGGATCATGTTTCAAGTCTTCATCATTCGAGCTCAAGGAAGAGCAATCAAAGAAAGGTGTCCATATTGAGAAGGAAAAGACCGTCTACATCGAGCTCAAGTGGATTGCTCAAGTAAAAGGTATTATCTTGATAGGTTTTCCCTTTTGCCAGTCTCATGTTGTTGTTGGGAGATCGGGTTTAGGATAGATAACCATACTATCAAGAGGGGCTCTCGAGTGACTAAATTGATCCTATCCTTCAAAGAGAGCTCAAACATTTGCATACTTTGCATCATCCTTCTTGGTTCTTATTTTGTTATTATCCATGAGAGGATTTAGAGGTTGTGTTAATCTCCATGACAAGCTCAAATTCATCAAAAATGGATTTCATATGCATTCTCTATTGCGTTTTCGATGTTGGAGGTTTTACCGGTTGTCTTTTATAGATATGTTAAATCATTCGTCATTTGGTTCTATCCTACCTTCGAAATCAGCCCAAGATCATCAAAATCAGAGTCCAGATGCAAAAGTTATGATTGTTTTCATATCGGTGTTTCTGCCAGTTTTGTGAGGGCCAAAGACTCCGGACCAACTTCCGGCCCAAATTCCAGGAGGTGTACAGAGAGCATCTGAAGGCTGCCCGGAGTCTGGACCCCGGAGACTCTGGTCCTGGGGGCCGGAGACTCCGGTCCTGAAGGCCGGAAACTCCAGGATAAGTGGTCTGCAATGGCTAGTTGTCATGGGGTACCTATAAAAGGCCCCCTTCTTCCCCAAGGGGTTGGTGGCTTGCTCTACCTCTCTCCTCCACTGTTTCTACCTTCAAGAGCTTGCAAATGCTCTTACTCCTTCCCATATTTCTTAAATCTTGTTGGGGTATTTGAAAGAGGAGATCTAGATCTAGAACTCCACCAATCCATCTCTCCTCTATGTGAGGGGAGCATCTTGGGATCTAGATCTTGAGGTTTCTTTTGTGGATTTTCTCTTGTGTTCTTCCTCTCTTATTCCCCCAATAGCTTTTGTATCTTCAGTGTAATTTGAGAGTGAAGGACTTGCCATTGCATTAGGTGCATCAGTTTGAGTTCTCTACGGAGGATTTGGTTGGTGAAATCAAGAAGATTGTCCCTCTTGGGTTCTTGGAACCCTAGACGGTTGTGCGGCCTTTGTGGCGTGTTCTTGGGGCCTTGCATTAAGTTGTGGAGCTCTCCCCAAGATAGTGGCCTTGGTGGTGATTATTGGGATCCTCCAATTAAGTTGTGGAGATTGCCCCAATCTTGTACGGGTTTGGTGACCTCCCTCAAGTGTCCCATAGTGGAACGGGTGCTTGTCGCATGGTGGGTGCTCGGGAGAAAAGGGTGAATCCTTTTGTGGCGTTAGTGGTCTTAGTACCGCCCACCCATCCAATGAGACATACTCCCTTGTTGGGAGGAACTCGGTAAAATATCATCGTCCCCGCGTGCCTCGGTTATCTTTATACCCGATCTCTTTACTGATGCACTTTACCTTGTGATAGCCTTCGTGCTTGAAGTAATAGATATTGCTATCACTTTGTTACTTGTCTTGCTTAGCATAAGTTGTTGGTGAACATAGGTGAACCTTAGTATATCTAGGTGATGTCTACGCACGCTTCTATTCTTGTAGACAGTGTTGGGCCTCCAAGTGCAGAGGTTTGTAGAATAGTGGCAAGTTTCCCTAAGTAGATCACCCAAGGTTTATCGAACTCAGGGAGGAAGTGGTCAAAGGTATCCCTCTCAAGCAACCCTGCAATCAAGATACAAGAAGTCTCTAGTTTCCCCAACACACCCAATATACTTGTCAGGTGTATAGGTGCACTAATTTAGCGAAGAGATAGCAAAATACAAGTAATATGGATGATTATAAGTGGTAATTGCAATCTGAAATAAGAGTGGCAGCAAGCAAACATGTAATAGAACTTACTGTAAACGGTTGGACGATATAGAGCTGTAACAACACACCTTTAAGTTCGCATTCCCCATCTAGATAACCCCTCACTCTCACCTTGAGCGCTAGATGGTTCCAACGAACACCACAATCTCACAGAGACATCAAACTCAAATTATACTCATGATAAGTATTTCTGTAACCTTAGCCAAAGTGCCACACGGTATGCACACTGTCAACTTCACACACATGGGGATAAGCAGAGATTAATTAAAGCACTTGAGTAGCAGAATAGATCTATAGATTACAAGCTCATGATCTCAATAAGATCACGCATAGAGAGAGAGATGAACACATAGCTACCGGTAGAGCCCTTAGCCTCGAGAGAGAACTACTCCCTCCTCATCATGGGAGTCAGCAATGGCGATGGAGATGGCGGTGGATTCGATGGAGATGGCTCCGGGGGCACTTCCCCGTCCCGGCAGGGTGCTGGAACAGAGACTTTTGTCCCCCCGAATCTCCTCTTTGGTGGCGGCGGTGCTGTGGAACTTTTCATGGAATTCTAATCTGGTATTTAGGGTTTTCGTCCCGGGGGAATATATAGGCAAAGAGACAAGGTCGATGGAGGCTGGAGGGGCCCACACCACCCCCTAGCGTGGCCTGGCCTGGCCCGCACCACCAGGTGGTGTGGCCAGCACTTGGCCCTCCTCCGTATCTGCTTTTGGCTCCGTGAGTCTTCCGGTAAAATAGGAACTTTGGCTTTTGTCCCGTTGAATTCCGAGAATATTTCTTTTCTAGCTTTTCTGAAACCAAAAACAACAGAAAACAGTCAACTGGCACTGTGGCATCTTGTTAATAGGTTAGTTCCAGAAAATGTATAAAAGTATCTCAAAATGTAGAAAAAATATAAGATAGTTGATATAAAACAAGCATGGAACATCAAAAATTATAGATACGTTTACGACGTATCACTAGGCTTTGTGCTTGACAAAAGAAAACGCTAGTTTTATTCCACCATTATTAAGCCCATCTCGTAAAAGTTTTAAACCGCCTGTTCACCCCCTCTAGGCGACATCCGTGATCTTTCAATTGGTATCAGAGCAAGGTTTCTCGCTTTTAGGCTTCACTGCCTTGAGAGTAAAGATGTCGTCTAGTGAAGTAGTGCACTATTCCTTTTATTTATTCGATGGCACTAATTATGGTGTTTGGAAATCTCGCATGCTAGATTACTTTCGGGACACTCACCCATCTATTGAGGGAATTCTATATATGGGTTTATCTTCTCCTATGGATCCCCAAAATGAATCTTTATAGGAGAAGATGAACTCTTATATAGATGCTCAAGGTACTAAAATGCTTTTACTTGTTGTGAGCAATGTAGTTATTTCTTCAATCATGCCTTATCGGAGTTCTCACGAGATATGGACCAAACTTCAAGACAAATATAATGGGTCCATCATTATTGAGGATGATTGTATTCCCTCCACCTCCAGCCGTGATGAATTCTCATCTTCTACCACTTCACCTACCTATGATTTTTCATAAGGTAATGATATGGTGAGTGGTGGTAGAAATTGCAATATGGATAATGTGCTTACTATTTGTAATCCTTCATCTCTATCTAGTTGCAATGGTCGACTCTAACACTTGTAGCACTCAAAACTCCTCATATTCTAGTGTTGGTAGTCCTTGCATATCATATAGAAATGGCTTGAATAATTCACATGATGATATGCTTTCTTTGTCTTGTTGCCATGATAAAAATGATTCTATTTCCTCTAGTGCTTGTATTGCTAACCATGTATAGGAAAACAAAGATGCTATGGGCCAAGACAATGTTTTGAATGGAGCTACAAATGTAGTCTCATCATCACCTTCTTCCGGTTCTCATATATGCCTTATGGCTAAGGGAACAAAGGTAACCTCTTTGGATTCTAGTGTATCTCATGATGATGATGATGATGATGATGATGACGTTGATAATGATAATGATAATGATAATGATAATGATAATGATTATGATCATCTAGTTGATTATGATATTTCCTCCATTCAAGAGATGGGAGATATTGTCTTTCCCGCTCTTCATAGAAATAAAATTGCTTCCTCCAAATTTGTTGAAATCTTGACTTGTGCTATTGAAGGCAAGAAACTTATTGAGGAGCAAGAAAATATTATTTTTCAAAAGAATTAACATGAGCGTGAGTATGCTAATGAGATTGCTTATCTAGAGAGCTCCCTTGAAGAAGAATAAACCACCAAAGAATCTCTTGAGGAGACCTTTGCTGTAGAACTATCTAGACTAAAGGAAAACCATGATAGAGAACTTGTGGTGGAAAATGTTCTCAAAACTAAAAATGATGAACTCATAGTTGCCCATGCTAAACTCGTTGAGGATTTTAAGCACCTCTAAAATTGCTCTCGGGTCGTTAAGAGTGAGCTCATCAAACTCACTGAGTCACATGAGCAACTTAAAGCTTCATATTCAAAAGTGATTGCAAAATTGCCCTCACTTCTTGTTATTATTGATGGGATGCTTGTGCTACTAACTCTATTTCTTGTGAAGCATCAATGTTGAAGGAGAAAATGTTGAGCTAAAGGCTCAACTTGCTTTGCTAACTAGCAAATATGGGATATTGGAAGAAAGTCATGTTAAGCTGTCAAGCTCGTATGAGGATCTTCTAGTCTCCCATGATGGGCTAAAGTTAGCTCATGAGTCCATTGTATCAAAGGTAACATCTAGTGGGCCTCATGTGGACATTAGCACTACTTCTACTCCTAATGTGATATTGCCATGTGCTAGTCCTTGTAATTCATCCTCGCACAACCATGCTATATCTTGTGATGAATTGCATTCCGTGCCTTGTTGCTCTAACAATGAAAATTATACTTCCTATACTACTATTGTTGTTGGCACTAACCATGTAGAGGAAATTAGAGAGATCAAGGCTCAAGTCACTTTTTTGATGAATGACTTGAAAAAGGGTCATAAAGGGATGGCCACACTCAATCACATCTTGAGTGTGCAAAAATCCCCCAATAACAAGAGTGGACTCGAATTCAACTCCAATATCAAGACCAAGTCCACTAACAAGTTGAAGCACAAGGGAAACAAAAAGAATGGCCAAGATCAAGCAAAGTATCTGGCCAACATTATTTGCTTCAAGTGCAAGAAAGAAGGGCATCATGTTAGATCTTGCCCATTGAAGAAGAAGCCTCTTGGTGTGAAGCAACAAGGGAAGCGGCCTCAAGCTCTACCTCAAGTTGTAGATGGCCCTCCTCCTAAGAGGACTACTTGAGCTCTTCCTCAAGTTGTGGCATCACCTAAGAAGAAAGCGAGCAAGACAAGAACTTGCTACATTTGTCGTGAGAAGGGGCACATTTCTTCCTCATGCACTAGTGGTATCTCCTCATCCAACCCTATCTTGATTGATGGTGCTTATTCTCTTTGTAAGGATGAGGTTGGCAATGTGTTTGCCAAATTTGTTGGTGCTCAATGTGGTGTCAAGAAAAGAACCATTTGGGTTGCCAAGCCTATTGTGACTAACTTCTTAGGACTCAACTTGGTTGAGGACCAACAAGCCAAAACTTGATCAACAGGTTATTTTGGAGGAGATTGGAGACTTGGTTTCATCATGAAGAATCGAGGGATCTTCATCTATTATATTTGTCAAGCCAAGTCATGTGGATTATATTGCCTCTATTATATTTCCAATGTTCCTCCTTGCGGTAACATGTTCTTAACTCATTACATCGAAAGTTACTTGCCCCTTGTGCATGTGTTGGTTTTGTACCTTGCATGTTTTTGCATATGTTGTGCTTACCACTTACTTATCTTGAGTTTATCAAGTTTATTTGTGTTTGATGGTTTTCAAACCATGTATCTGTGTTTCTTGTTTTGGAGCTATGATTGAATTCAATTGATACCTTTTTGGCTCTTGTGAGAGATTAATGGACTATCCCATTTTGGGGGAGTGTTATGCTTGGGCATTCCATAATCCTAAAAATATGTGTACATGAGGAATATCACTTAGTAGTGATTTATCAATATTATCTAGTCTCTATGTGGTATGATTCTCATGAGAAATTTAAGTTCTATAATGTACATTAATTATCTATAATTGGATTCTTTTGCCTCGTGTTGAGATTTATTGTTTATCATATTATGGGGGAGTCATATGCTTAGTGCATATTACAAGCCTAGAAAATGTGAAAATTCGAGGTTGTGTCACTTAGAATTGATGTTGATAATTATCTAGCTCCTATGTGACACATTTTCTCAAACAAGTTCAATGCCTTTGTTTCTCATCTTTTGGATCTTGTTTGTGAGAGTGTTTCTTTGTATGTGTTTCCTCATATTTGTATCTATATATCCACCTAGAAACCATTAGTGTCAAGTTACTCTAATCACTAGTGATTGTGTGACTATTGGAAGCTACCAAGAATCTCTTTTGAAGCATCAAGCTTAATTATTGTACTTTGTTATATGCTTCTTAGTGTGAATATGATCTTGGATATCCTTGTGAACTACCCCAGGAAGATTATTCCCAATACTTCTTCTCCTTGTACAATTAGTACTAGATTTGTGGTAGAATTTATTGATCATATTCACTTTGGCCTTTGCTTAATTTTGTTCTATATCTTGCCAAGAAAATGTTTTGTGTTGTCTCCCAAGCTTTCCTTGCCTCTTATGGATCTTCTTATTTTATTGGTATCCTCTTGTGTTTTGTTTAATGTAGGTACTAGTGATGATCCGATTTGTGTGCATTTTGCATTCAAAAGCAAAATTCTATAATGTACTACTTATGGGTGAGATCTCCTATATTATCTAGAACACTCCTTTTTATGTTTCATGTACTTGGTAGTTCAATCTTTTCATTTTGGTATTTTGTGACATCATGAAAAGTGTGGAGAGTTTGGTTCATTTATTGGAACGTTGCTCTTTTGGGGAGTTGGTTTTGTCTCATTTTTTATTTCGTGTTTTGACCTTTTAGAATGAGATAAATCCTAGAGCATTTGTATTTTTATCTATCTTTTGCTCTTTGACTTTTGTCTTGTTCATTTGTTGAACTTGTGATCATTCATGTGTTCAATTGGTTTTTGATACAATTTGGACACCTTTTGTTGTGTCACACTCTTATGTGTGCCATCTCAATTTACTTGGTATTTTTGTTCAAATTGTATCCCCTTGTTGGTTCTTGAAAGCCTTATGCATGCATATTTACTACATGTTTATATTATGGCATGCTTGTTTTCTTTGATCCAATATATAGGGGAAACTCCACCAAATCCCATCGGCTAAGTTGTGCATGAAATTCAATTTCATATCAATATGCACATATTTATGTGGAGTCTCTCCTATGTATTGTAGTTTCTCTAACTACTTTGGACCCAATGAGTTTGGGGAAAATTTTGTACTTAAATATGTTTTAGGTACATTGGAGATACATTGGATGCTTGACCCTCATTTTTGAAGAAATGTTGCGTGCATGGAAATTGGAGGCAAGCTATAGGATGATCAACGAATTCATATCCTCTACATCCTATGAATTATATCTCGGTAACAAGTATCTCTTTCTCATGCTCATATATCCTGCTTCCGACCGTTTGTGGTTTGCCTTCTAGCATGAATTTTTGTATTTGTACTTGTTGTGGTTCTAGCCTTGGTTTTAGGAGAACTCCTTATTGCAAATGTGTGTAAGTTGAGATGAGTGCATATAATTGGGACTATACAAAATCATGCATATGATTCATCAATCCCAAATATTTCAATCTAGCAATTATATTGCATATCCTTTCCTCAACTTCTCTCATATGCAATAGTGAGATTTTGCTAGTTGTTTTTTCCTTTGTGATACTTGCTGCCTTTCTCCATATATTCCAACCATCTCCTTTTCGCTAGATGATTGTTGTAATGTATGTAGTGTGTTGGTGTTTGAAGTTCATTAATGAACAATAAGATAAAATTGTGCCTTTGGCCATGCTTATAAGCAAAAATCTTATTGGTATATGTTATGACTTGGTTTTCATGTGCTTTCTTGAGTATCTTATTTATGTGTGCATGTTTCTTTGAGGACATATTTATTTGTGATGCATTCCACTTAGAAACTTATACACATAAGAGAAGATAATTCTTAGTTGAGATTTTTATTCCTTGGATACCACCCTTTATTCCTTTTTAATTCTTTGGTGGCTTACAAATTTATTTGCCTATGAGTGCGTGTTCCTTTTGTTTGTATCTTCGGGCACTCATATTTGTTATCTCATGCCTTATATTGTTAAATGAATTTGGATGATTGAGGATTCCATGATTATGCACTTTGTTCCCAAATGCACTTAGCATAATTGCTGCATAATCTTTGGGGAGCTCCTCTAATTCATTTAATTATGCTCATTTTTCTTCTTTCTCATTTGTGTTGTGTTTTAAATGCTTATGGGGGAGCGAGGATTCCATATTTGTGCATGATGCATTCAAATGCAACTATTCTATTTGTACACAAATCTTAGGGAGCTTCTCTATTTTTATTTAAAACACTCATTTGATCTTATCATAATATCTTGTAGTTTCCATTTTGGACTCATTTGTTGTTTTCAACTGATTTGTCGGATCTTGTGATTGCTTGCGTCATTTGTTGATGCTTTTTTTAATTCTTTGGCAATCTTCGGGTCATCAATATAGTTCTACTTCCTCCCAAGTATTCATCATTGGATATGTGCGAATGCACACCTTTCGAGGAACTATCACTATATTGGCCTTCTAGAACTTGTCACCCATTTTGGCAATCGATGCCAATGGGGGAGAAGTTTTAGAGGGTTTAAGGGAAGTTGGTTTATGCTTTGAGTTTGTTCTTAAGCATTTTCCTTTCATGCTCTTGTGTCTTTGTGTTGCTTAGCATGTGGTTTATATAGAGGAAACTCCACCAATGATAATGATTGACACTATATGCAATGAAATTCAAGTTCATCACACATGCATAGATTGTGGGGGAGTTTGCTCTATATATGGTGGTGGTACCAATATCACATACTTGTGTAGTATTTGATATTGGTGCTACCATTTTATTCGTTAAATTCATTATATAAACCCTCTCAAAGGGATTGTCATCAATTACCAAAATGAGGGAGATTGAAAGAGCATGTGGGCCCCCATGTGTGGTTTTGGTAATTAAGGACAATCTCTATGGACTAATGTTTGCATTAATTTGCACTTGTAAGAATTGTCCATTCGCATTGCTTGGAGCATGTGTTGGCTTCAAGGTAGAAGAAATGAAGAAGAAGCATTGTCCAAGGGCTTTGGGCCTATTGGAATCTTGTAAAATAAGAAGAATAAATAAAAGAAGATCAGGTGTGTCTTGAAGAAGTAGATGGAGTTCCTCATGTGTATCTTCAAGACATCATCTAATTGGAGTTAGAAAAAATGTTGTGCAAGCTCAAGATGCACCATCTCTAGAAGATCTCATGCTTGAAGCTTGCCATCCTCGGTGATCATGGATCTATGAAGGCAAGGTCAAATAAGAGGTTTCCCCATGGTGTATGGGGGAGCATGTTTCAAGTCTTCTTCATTCGAGCTCAAGGAAGAGCAATCAAGAAAGGTGTCCATCTTGAGAAGGACAAGATCATCTACATCGAGCTCAAGTGGATTGCTTAAGGAAAAGGTATTATCTTGATAGGTTTTCCCTTTTGTCGGTCTCATGTTGTTGTTGGGACACCGGGTTTAGGATAGATAACCGTACTATCACGAGGGGCTCTCGGGTGAGTAACTTGATCATATCCTTCAAAGAGAGCTCAAACATTTACATACTTGGCATCATCCTTCTTGGTTATTATTTGGTTATTATCCATGAGAGGATTTAGATCTTGTGTTAACCTCCATGACAAGCTCAAGTTCATCGAAAACGGATTTCATATGCATTCTCTATTGCATTTTCGATATTGGAGGTTTTACCGGTTTGTATTTTATAGATAGGTTAAACCTTTCATCATTTGGTTCTATCCTACCTTTCTGAACTATGATGGTTCCCTGCATAATCTTGTAGAGCTTGTTTTCCTCTTCAAAACGAGCCCAAGATCATCAAAATCGGAGTCGAGATGCAAAAGTTATGATTGTTTTCATATCGGTGTTTCTGCCAGTTTTGTGAGGGCCGGAGACTCCGGGGTTCGCACCCCGGAGACACCGGGAGGGCGGAGACTCCGGCCCAACTTCCAGCCCAAATTCCAGGAAAATATCGTCGTCCCCGCGTGCCTCGGTTATCTCTATAACCGAGCACTTTACTTATATATTTACCTTGTGATAGCCTTCGTGCTTGAAGTAATCTATATTGCTATCACTTTGTTACTTGTCTTGCTTAGCATAAGTTATTGGTGCACATAGGTGAACCTTAGTATATCTAGGCTTTATGCTTGACAAAAGAAAAATGCTAGTTTTATTCCGCCATTGTTAAGCCCATCTCGTAAAAAATTTAAACCGTCTATTCACCCTCCTCTAGGCGACATCCGTGATCTTTCAATAGTGAAACGGAAAAATGTCATTGTTGCAAACATTTTAACCCAAATACCGTTGAATATTGGTTTCAGAAGAGTACTAACCGGTAATAAATGGACATCTTGGTTAAATTTATGCCAAGGGCTAACGATGGTACATTTATCAGATGAGCCGGGTAGATTTATGTGGAACTTAACAGATTTAGAATTGTTTTCAGTAAAATCCATGTATAAAGGCATCATAAATGGTCATACGCCCTATAGAAATTGAAGATCCCACTAATTTGTTTTTCATGCGGTTCCTAAACAACTAGTGTTGTTAACTGAAGAAAACCTTACAACAAGGAATTGGAATGGATATACAAAATATTATTTATGTGGTGCACAAGAGACCGTTGAGCATCTATTCAGGTCTTGTCCTTTTGATAGTCTCATATGGTGCATAGTAAATTATGCATATGACCTTCCTCCACACGCTAATATTACAAATATTTTTAGAAATTGGTTGAATGGGTCGATAAAATTTCTAAGGCTAGAATTCATATTGGCATTTTCTGCCTTATGCTGGTCGATTTAAAGATGTGGAAATAGCATTGCTTTTAACAAGACTGGAAATTTCAACATTTTACAGGTTATTCATATAATGGCTCATTGGGTTGGGTGCAGCTATTCTACTTCCGTCAGAGCAGTAGGAGATTAATGCTATTGGATGCAGATGGTCGGTGACGGTCGCACACGATATCTCCAACCGGATTGGTTAGCAGCATATTAGTCGACTACATGATGTTAGTTGCTATATGTTATTTCTCTTTCGTTAGTTGATGTTTGTATCAACCTTGAGCGACCGCTGAGTTGTAATATAATATGAATGATAGACTCTTAATAAAAGGTTGTCTGTATCACTTGATACAGAGGGCAGTGTTTGATCCCCTTTCTGAAAAACAGTTACATATTATACACCCTGCCTGTGTTATACATGTTGTCAACTTGTTTTTTTATAAAGAGAATAAATTAATATCGCAAAAATACCAATTACACTCACCATCTGCACGAACATGATGTTCGAGTATATCAAGAATGAGAAATTAAAAAAAATAAGGCCCTACCACAGTGATCAGTCACTCGCATTAGCAACACTAAACATCACCAAAGACAGCATCCGAACCACAAAAGAGACACTCCGAAAGTAACGCCTTCAAGAAGAAAACAAAGGACAAGCATTATCATCACCCGATCGAACATGGCCATTTACCATGCACAACCAATGAAGGTCAAACATTGGGTTTTAACCATGAAAAGCACGACTCGTACGATAGCATCAGCAAAACTGAAGTCTCCTAAGGCTGTCGTCCCCACTTGTCATGGCCGCTGCTGCAAATCACTAATCACTAGGCTCACAAACACAACAGCCTGTGAAGCAATGTTTTCATCACATCCAAGATCCCTCCTCCATCGTTGTCATTTGGTTTTCTAACCGTAGCCGACTTGACATTCCACGCCTCTACCAATCACCGTGGAAATCGCAACTTCGACGTGTCCCGTGGTGTCAAATGAAAGCGGAGCTTCACAACAAGTCCCATTGGCTGATGATTGTGGATGCGCACGACCAAATTCATTCCAATCTAGGTGTCAAGGAGTACTTTGCAAACCGTGAAAATCTTCGATAGAGAAGCCCAGATCTCATCGGCGGCCCGGTCAGAAGTGTTTGGCAACAACAGAATAAGTCGGACAGGCAAGGACCGCTTGGGCCATCCGAGGAAGGGGACGACATGGGAAATGAACTCCATCGGCCATCCACCTACCACGACAGGAGAGATCGACGACAAACCAAGAGGAGGCCGGCAAGGCACAAGGCCGCCACCCCGACCTCCGTGCTTTGACAACATGGGCGTGGCTGCCCCGCCACCGCCCAAGATCATTGCAGCCTGTCTCCCCCAAGTCGCCTTCGGCAGCTAGGGCGTCGCCGCCACGGCAAGAGCAGGTGGTAGCGGCTAGGGTTAGGCCCGGAGCCGCCCGTGGAGCGACATGGGACCATTTGCCTAGTATCCCTGCTATCATCTTGTTTGGCCAACTTCAGAAGATTACAGCCAGTTCTTCTTAGCTAGCGCTTCATTATCAATGTAATCTCCTTCAGGTGGTTGGTTAACCGGCTATATAACTTGCAGGCCAAGCCCGAGAGGAAGGACATCACTTTAAGCCTTTCACAATACACACTCTATTTCTATAAAGATGAGCAGTTCTTCTTAGCTACCACTTCATTATCAAACCACGACAACAACACTTCACTTCGTTGCTCTTGGTGAGATATGCACATGCAGCGGGTGGAGCTTGTAGCTCGTGAGCTGGATGGTGTCCACATTGTCCTCGTCGCCCTCCTTGAGCCTCCAGGAGAACTCCTGGACGAACCGTGCGATGGCGGTGCACGAGATAGTTGACGCCTGCAGGGCCCCGGCGCAGACCCTCTTTCCGCCGCCGAACGCCATGGTCTTGAACAAGTCCACGTCTTCGAAACTCCCATCCAGGAACCTCTCTGGCCTCCACTGCTCGGGCTCCTCCCAGTCCTTCTTGTTCATGTTACACCCATACAGGTTGATGATCATCTAGCACGATCAAGCAGTTAGTTTTAGCCAAAGACATTGTGTTGAATTTATGAGTCTTCATGTAGCTCCATGTCAGTGCTGTTGTCAATTACCTCTGTTCCCGCTGGCACATCATAACCAGCCAGTTTGGTGTTCTCATGGACAAACCTCGGAGGCACCAGTGGGACGGGAGAATGGTACCGCAGCGTCTCGTGGAACACGGCATTGAGGTAGGGCAACTGACGCAGGTGATCCTCGGTGACCTTATCGTCGCCGCACACCTGTTGGATCTCCTGGTACAGTCGATCCTGGTATGCCGAAGATAATTTCTGTTAGCAGTTTGATTCCGACAAGTGAACACCACAGGATAGTGAGAAGCTTGCCTGTATTTCTGGGTTCTTGGCAAGCTCGTACATAGCCCACTCGGATGTCACCAAAGTAGTATCTGCGGCCTCGATGATTGCTTCCCATATCAACATCATCAATTGATCGTCTGTCAGTGCATTCTCTGCTACCAAGAAGTCGAGATAGGATATCTTTGCCTGGGCACCGCAATTTTATTGCGTAAACATGATAAATGAACACATATGAGAACTGGATCAAAATAAAGCAGTTACAAGCTATGTGCAAATGTTCCACCTTGCCGTGCGCAATTCTATTCTTCTGTTGATGGACCAAGGCTCGGACCACCGCTGTTCGCCTAGATTCTGTAGTACGAACTCTTGTTTCGAAGCTCTTGTTTGGAACCCAGCGGAGGTATGGGAAGAAGTCCCTCCAGTCAACCTCAATTGCGCACATCATCATCTCAACCACTGTGGCCTGGTAGATTTCTTCCTTTGATATCTCCCTCCCAAAATCCTCAACATAGACTGAACTCACATCCTCACCTAAGCTCTGAAATTGCAGTGTGCATTCTCAATATTGCAAATAATAAACGAAGGATCTTAATATTAATTAAAATCAAGAAAGTGATACTAGTGACACTGGATGAGCACAGCATATCATGACGTTTGTAAACTTACCTGAATCAAGGATAGTCGGAACAGTTCATCCTTGAAAACTTCTCTGAAGTTTAAAGGAGAATGTGGGTCGTCATTCACCAGCGTACAGAGAGTGCTTAACATGTTATCCATCATCGTGTCTCTTGTGCCCCGAAATTGTTTCTAAATATTTTGCAAGTATTTTGTTGTGGTACATTAGTTAACTGAAAGTGTAAACGTATCCAACAGGTAGAAACTCAACTGTGTAACTTCGGAAATGTTAAGACTTATACCTGAGCAGCAGAACCCAACATGCCAGCCATAACTAAACGCTTCACCATCTTGTGGAAGTCATTGTAGTCACTCACAGCAACCATCGATTTATCACGAGTCAGCACTGACAATGCCTTAGGTAGCTTTCGAGTAGATATGGATGAGTATTTCGCAACCATTGCCTGCAAATACAGGACATAACATATGTTCTTGTAAATTTATAGTCAAACTTTATTTTTTTTGCTAATACTGATATCATTACTCTGTTCTGCATCGCAGCCAATATCAATAAAAACTATATGCATCATTTTTCTATTAATCTGGTCTAGCTTTTAGCTTGCTTGGGTAGTTCTTGCAGAAAATAGATCAGTTCATAACATGTTTCAATTGGTTTTTATTTGTGAGAGAATCATTAGAATACATGATTTATCTCCAGCATGAGAAAAATATAGGTAAAAATAACAATCATGTTAAACTTACATTTTTAGATGAAAACAAACTTGTATAGCTAGATTCGAAATATTTAACTGTAATTTAAAATAAAAATGGCTAAGATAATGTCAACGAAAGCATACATAGTAAACATAAACTGGGTAATATAAAAAAATCATAGTCAGAAGACTAAAAGGCTAAATTTCCAAAATAATCCAGATGTAAAAGAAAAGGATATTTGTAGTACAACAAAAAAAATATTATCACGTGAATTTAAGAAAAATGTGAAATGAAAATTTTCTGTATTACCTCCTTCGCTACTTCTGTTGAGTTGAGCACAGCTACATATGAAGCCCCAGTCTGTATAGTGTATATTGGCCCATAAGTTTCAGACCATTTTGCAAAGGTCTTATGGGGCTTCTTTTCTTTCAATTGGTGCAGATTTCCAATAAGCGGTAAACCAGGAACAGCTGCATGACAATTAAACAATTGGTGTCAGAAGAGGTAATTGTTTTATTACTCTTCCTTAGGAGACTTCAGTAAACTCAGATTATCAAAAGGAGGTAATTAGTGACCACTAGAATAATCCAGATCACAAGTAGGACAGCGTGTATCTAGAAAGATCCAACCATCATATTTGCGATATACAAATTATTACAAATATTATAACTGCAATATATGGCGGTAAAACATCTTCAGTTCAGAATGTTCCTGTTTTCAAATCCACAGTAGCTGTAACTTAAAATAAACCAAATAATTGAGTTGCGCTCACATGATAACATATATGGAAGTCATTGTACAGCCATAAAGCAGGGAACATAAGTTTTTCGCGAAAACGCAAAAGCTTTGCGTTTCGATTCATTGATAGAAAAAAAGAGTTTTGTACAAGTATATATACAAGCTCAGACGAGTTAACACCCATACAACTCAACCCACTAGACCTATGGGGCTGCGGGAATCAAGACACGAAGGCCAATCGTGCAGGGAACATAAGTTGTCAAATAGCTATTTTTCCGAAGTGGTTTGATCAGCATGATTTGAAGATCTACCGTGACAGACAGAGGAACATTTGGACTCGCTGTTTTCGGCAGTTGCAATCCAAGAACCAACACCCTTTAGGCCAATAGTAAGTAAGAGGCTATAGAAACTCTGACGGTCATCAGTCAGGGATGCATTCCGTTTCATCCTTTCCCCCAGATAAACTTAATAGTTGTTCAACACATATATTTGATCAAACAAGACTCGGAAGTCATGTTTGGAACTTGGAATAAAAGAAACCCACAGCATGACTTGAGCTGAATTTCGTATTAGAGCAATTTCCATAGGAAGATGGAATTTCTAGCGTTCCACACAGGGCTTAAACTTACCCATGGCACTACACATGGAAACTCAAGACTGCCGAGTGCTTGCACATGGAAATGAAGAAACATGTTAATTTGGTTCTGTCGGCAGATTTTTTTTCTATTATTCTAGGGAAGTTAGTGACAAGTCACAACTTTGAGCAGCTCAGGAATAAGCTACATGTCCTTTACCTGTTATGAAAGAATGCGGAAAGATAAGCGAGCTAATCTTTTCCGACAGTAACATCTCAATGCTCGTTTTCAGTCACTTATCCATCTTTCTTTTGAGAGCTTATGGAGCACTTTTCCTTGTGAAAGTGCCAACCGGACTGCTCGGTGCCCATGCATGGGGACCAAAAGGGACTTGGAAATTGGCGAGCATCAAAAAAAAAATGGAGCAGTTTGGAGTGGTCGGGAGTGAAAGCGGTCGCGTGATTCTTCATGTTGACATGTTCTTATGTTCAGTGAGTTAGTCATACTAGGTGTTATTTTCCAAATGTACTGTTGATAAATTACCAACCTAAAATAGAATGTTTTTGATGGTTTTGTCAACACAAAAAAAATAGCATGCATACACACTAATTGACTGCAGTTAAACATAATACTCCTTTTCCCACCCACAACAACAAAAAATCCTTGTGCGTCTAAATATAGGACACGATGGGAAAGATCAGCTTGAGACACCCCTGTCCGCTTGATATCGATCAAAAAACAGGTGAAAGCTTCGCAAAGTTCAAATTCTATTTGGAGGGGGCGGGGGGTGATATTACATCTATAAGCCTCGATACTGTTCCAAGACCAATACCCGAAAATAGTAAAAGAAATGTTACGTGTGATTTTTATCTTGAAATTTTACGGACTTTCCACATACGGCATATATTTGTATAAAGTTTCAAAACATTTACATAAGAGTCTTCCAGATTTGATTATGGTCATTTTCCCCTGATAAATACCTACTGTATCAAAACAAATGAAAGAAAAAAATACAAGATATCCTATAATAAAGAAGGTAATGAAAACTGTCGCATAAAAGCCCAAGTATGGCCGACTCTGCACAACATACACAGCATGACATAGCATGATGCGTGTGATTTATCTATTTACAGGAAGAAAAGGGTTGGGTAGTATATCGTGTCGTAAAGTACTAAATGCCGTGTTAAGGATGGCATCATTGCCTCGTCGGAAGCACAACCCACGAAACTCCAGTTTTTTTTACACAATCGCCAAGGAGACGCAGAACACCGTGAGAGCAATTTCAGAAGAACAGCGTGTCCACCCCGCCACCTTATGTCCTTATGATGCTCTGGAGTTTAGACGATGTGAAGCGGAGATTCTCAATCGAAATTAAAATTGGATAAAGCGAGTTACTCGGCGTGACAGCAGGCAGGTCGGAATCAATGTTGGAATCCCCGGCAGAGGAAAAAGGGAAAGAGAACCTAGCTACGGTTTCAAACACGAATCAAAAGGGAAGCAGAGCAGTAACGAGACGGGTGGGGCGATCGAAGGCGTGCATTAATGACGAGATCCGGCGAGAGATACGATCGTCACCTGGGGGCGCGTTGGAGCGGTCCTTGCGCCCCATGCCGACGACGCCAGCCTTGCCGGCGAGCGCGGCGGCCGCGGCCAGCCCGCCGACGGCGGCGGCCCCGGCGGCCACCGCGCCCCCGGCGCTCGCTGGGAGCGCCGTCAGAAGGAACTCCATCGGTGGTCTGCTCTGGCGAGGGACGTCCGGCAGTGGTGGCTGGCGCGGAGCCGGCGGTGTGGGGTGGGGTGGGAGGAGGAAAGGCAGGCAGGCAGTGGCGGTGCGGCGTGCGTGTGCTTTATTAAGTGTTGGCGAGAGGCGGGGAAAGGGACAAAGGGCCCGGGGCGAGGCATATGGGTGCGGAGCAGAAAGACTCGATTCCCTCCCCTTTCTTTTCGAAACGACTGTAGAAGGGAATGTGAAAAAACAGTGCGGAGAGGAAAGAAAAAATATGTGGAAGCTACCAAATGACAACCGACAGCCATCCGGAACTGTTTTATGTAAGTCGCTGATGTTATCCTAATATTTATATTAATTCTTAGTTGAAACCTAATTGTAAATTATAAAATTTGTACTAAATCTTTGTTGCAACCAACACATTAAATTCTCAAATACAACATAGTTGCAACTTATGTATAAGTTTCACTTTGCACGAATCGCGGGGTAAATCCAATAACGAGAGAGGTGACTGAGACATAAGAAATTTTCGGACGGAACCAGCAAATTCGATGCAATTAATAGTAGCTACTCCCTATCATTTTCACCGAGAGAAAAAACTTGCTCTCCCTATCGTCAAGACGACCAAGAAAATCAACATGACATAGTAGAGCAAGAAAAACGTGAAAAATGTCCAAACCCTTGAGGTACCAAGACTTGCAATGAACCCCATGGTTTTTGCGAGTCTCTAAAGATTCTAGAGAACCACTGTTTGTAAGGATTTTACTTCATTAATAAAGTGTCCTAATTCCCAAAGAAAAAAAGGGATGCGTTTCAAGAGACACGTTTCTATCTCTCTCACCTTTCTCTCTAGTGATCACTTCGTTAGTGATTCAACTCGTGATAGTCCTTACACAAAATGTCTCGGATAGATGAGTTACTATATTCCTCCAATGGATGCTAAGTTTCATCAATGGTTAATTTTTGGTGTGTGATTTCTGTTGGGAGATCAACTTCGCGAGGTCAATCTTTTCAGAATTCTACATAAATCTCTATCGGGTTTAATTTATTTTCCCAAATTAATCGACTTCGGATGTATCTGTATTCAAAAACATATCTAGATACATCCAAATCTAGCAAATCCAAGTCAATTAATTTAGGTCGGAGGAGTACATAAATCTCGTGTTGCAACCATTTGGTTTCGAGAGTCATACCTAAATCGGTTATGGGTTATTTATGGAGTAGATCCACTATATCTCTCTCACCTTACTCCGTCCTTATCTATCACCTTATTGCTTCTTATTATTTCCTTCTCTTTGCAGCAATGTTTCTGCTCGTGATGGTCTCTGCACGGAAAATATCTGCACTGGCAAAGGTGATTCTATCATTAGTCGCAACACTCCAATTTCATGAATTTATTCGAATTTCGTAGAGACTGATTTCACGGAATTCGTCGCCGACCGTCACTTGTGACACGTCATATGTCTCTAGCTAGGCAGGGTTTTTTTTTTTGAAAGTGGGGCGTGGTCTCGAAGACCCCAGTGCTTCATTCAAACATATGGCAGTTACAAATTACAAAGAGGCCATTTACAATATTCGTCCAGCTAAACGAGGTAACCTGCAGATAAGGCCTCAATTCTTATGAAAAACACCCTGGCATAAAAAGTAAAAAAGCAATCGGGTGCTTGGACGTCTCTGCCACGACTCGCCGGCGACCTCTGGACATTGCCGACACCGAGATCGGATAGGAGATGCTCGGACTTTCTCATCTGTAAGAGTATGAGTTTGGCGGAATATGTTGGATATATTATTGAGCCTCATGGACGAGTATATATAGGTGTACAGAAGATTATCTTGGAGTACAAGTCAAGTTCGGATTGTACGTAAACAGGTCCTAACTCTATCTAAACTACCATAACAACCGTATATGCCTAATACTCTATCACTCCCCGCAGTCGTAGAGGTAGCATCGTAAACAACTGGAACATCGCGGACGGTCAGACTGGAGATAAATCAAAATAGCATCCAGTAGGATCACATCCCCCCGTTGTCCGAGCGGGAACGTCGTGGACGGTATCGCGTCGCGGTAGCTTGGACTGTAGAGGAAGCTAGTGAGATGCTCGGGCGAGGTGATAGTCCTTGTGCCGATGCCGTAGGAGCCGAGAGCTTGAGACGTGCCGAGGTTGGGTAGCCATTGCGAGGGGTCGCTGTGATCGATGTCATGGTCGGGGATGCTTGTGTCGAGATAGCCGCACGTGAAGCCGCATGCGCATAGTGCGCGAGAAGGATAACGGAGACGCATCGAGGCAGTCGTCGTGGGGCCGCGGCAGCTTGCCGAGGGTCCACGGAGGCTTGCCGTGGGGCCGTGATGCTTGCCGAGGGGTGTCGATGCCGAAGTCGATGCAGTCCGAGCCGTCAAGAACGAGGTGCGCCCATAGTTTTGCCAGAACTAGGCGAACGTCAGGGAATAACACACACTCCGGTTTTGCCAGAATCGAGTACGCAAAGAAGAGCTTGTCGGTGACGCGATCGAGGCATTCGTAGAGGAAGGTGTTGATGCCGAAGAAGACTTTGTCAAGGCCGATGAAGCGCCAATCCAAGATTGCCATACTCGGGGACGCATCGGGGACGAAGGCGCGCACCGGTGTTGCCAAAACCGGGCACACAAGCTGAGGTGACCCAGCATACCTGTAACACCCCAGTTTTAGCTAATCTTAAATTAGGGTTTGTTTGTGCATTCATGAGCATCATCTTTTAAATTGCATGCAAAAGAAATAATGCAAAACCCTAAACCCTAGTTTCCTCTCTCTCAAATACATTCAAATGGTTTTCATATTTGGAAAAGTTCAAAAAATGTGGAGCCCAAATGGACTAATAGGGCCCCACAATATTTTCTATAGTTTCACAAATCTCTGGTAATTTTGAATATCTCAAAACAGATTTGAATTTGAAATTACAAAAGAGAAATGAAAATAAGAAATGGAAAAAGATTTCTACTAAAAAAAGAGAACCAGATGCCTCGGGCCGAGTAACCCAGCTGGCCCATAGCTTCTCTCCTTCACGCCGCTCTCGTCGTCTTTGGCGGCAATGACAGCTGCGTCCACAGCGCCACCGCCGTCGATCCACGCTGCTCGCTCATTGTCAACACCCGGATTTTTAATCCCAGATGTCTGTTATGTCATTCATCGCAATTCCAGGATTACCATTTTTGCGAGACATAACAGATTGGATATCACAGTACATCATCCATTACAAACCATACCTAAGGTCTTACACAAATAAGGATCTCATGATCCAGTCTTAATACAACAAGCAGCGGAATAAATAATAAGCGTAGCGGTGGGGTCCATCTTTAGAGACACAGGCAATGCTGACAAAGGCAGATAGTCCTAGTTATCATAGCCATCCTGCTGGCCATCATCTTGGTAGTCTCCTTCATAGTCTGGTCATGAGAATAGCCAGGGACAAAAGCCATGAGTACTCTTTAAGTACTTACAAACTACCATTAACTAGTAGTATAATTCTAAATCAAAGTGCTAACTCTAAGTTTATTTATAAAGTTAAGTTTGAAACCTAAGCTGAGTTCAGAAACAAAGAAAGATAAAATAAAGTTTTAAAATCACTTAAGTTGGGAAACTAGTGTCATAGTCACAACCCTGTTGTGGTCAAGTCAAAATTCATGATTCATTTCATAAGTTATTTTGAAAACATCTGACAACGAAAACAAGATGGCCATCTAACTGTCCATATAATCATGACGCGGCTATTCGAATAGTTTGACACTCTGTAGAGGTGGAACACTTTCACCACAAGATTCGATACATCTGTCAGGGATAACCCTGAATCATCATACTTAGTATGCAGATAATCAAACATAACCCTTCCTTTACACACCCTAGTATAAGCACCTCTCCTATGAGCATGACCTCCCAACCATGACCATCTGTCATCTTGGGCACTGCATAGGTGGACAATATTGAGAGGTAGCCTTAGCTCAAACCTCTCCTGCGAGGGAACTAATACTAATGCATATAAACTTCCGGCTAAGCCTTATCCAATTCAGGTATTGTGGTTGTACGGTAAATTTGGAATGGTATCGCATCCGAATCCAACCATCAGTTTTGTAAAAGGGTTAAGGCTCATGCCTCAACATTTTCCTCATCATAAACCATTTGTGTTTCTCAACACATGTCAAAACATCTCAATAGAATGACTCATCATTCTAATGTTTTCATAATTCATTTTCACCAAGTGTTCCCATCTAAAGTGACTCAAGTTTTTATCTACTCTAAACTACTAAGTTAAGAGTGTTCACTAAAGTGGAAAGATGGGATCAATCTCATGCCATAGAATGACATCTAAAGTTATCTAAATAGGTCAAGTTTTATACTCTTTATGCTACCTTCAAAACAAGTAAAGGACTTTGGTAAAAGTAAAGGAAGTAAAGCTTGGAAAAATAATATTGGGGGTAGTAATAGTCAAAGTGGTATAACTAAAGCATGTCCTAAGCATCTTTGCTTGGGTTATCTAGATTGCAAGGATTTGCTTGCGTTGTTAATGGTGGCTTGCTAGTATGATACTTGCAAGTGTTAGCTTGCCAATAATAGCTTGCCTTGGTTGGTGCAGTGGTTGAAGTTTTCTTCCTCCTCTTGATAGAACTCCTCCTCGAAAGCTTGGTCGATACTATCGTCTATAAATGCATACGGAGTACACAATCACCAAACAGTACTTAACTAGTCTACTTAGCATTCTAAGGCACACATTTGATGATCTAATATCATCACAAGCATCACAAGGTTTTATTAACTACTTTCATTCTTTTTTATTTAAGAAAAGTAATTTCTACTCATTGAAAATATCTAAGATTTAATATTCTCCACTTAGAATATGGGATCATATGGACACATGTCATCACCACATATTCTAACATAAGGGGATGTGATTTAAGGGTTGGATCATATTTACTTTGGTTTAAGTTTAAAATTTAATGATTTAAAGTGACTAGAAATGCCTATATAGCATTATTTTGGTACTAGTCCAAATTCACTGTATGTAAACCTTAATATTATTACATATTCAGATAGGTATAGTTAAATGTGATTTTTGAGAGTTGGAATCAAATCAAAAGCTATCATGGTTGATTTTATAAAAATGTTTGAATGTGCAAAAGCTTCTGCCTTGTTATTTTTACTAGGAGAGATCTCTAACTCTAAATGAATTAAATCCAACGGGCTTGGATAGATCTTTTCAGAAGATTTCCAACACAATTGGAATCACTCCATTTGGATTTGTAAATCTCTTTGAATTGATTTTCAAACTAGGGGATAGAACTAAGTTCAACCTAAATAGAAAAATCTAAGTTTGAATTAAATGGGTCGCGCGGGAAAGAAAACGGCCTACCAGCATGCCCGCACGTGATAACAATTGACAGGGGGGTCCACCGGTCAGCGGCTCTTTATGCGCGAAGTGGTACGGGGCGATGTGGGCCGTTAGATTAGAAGGGGGATCTACGGTTGGGGCTTGTCGTCGATGACGGACAGGTCGCCGACGAGGTCTAACCCTAGCGGCTCAGTGGGGGTGCTCAGGGGGCATACCAGGGCTCCAGCTTCGGCGGTGATGGGGGCGATCAAACATGCTGTCGACGGCGGGCTCAAGGGTGGTCGCGGCAGCTCCTAGGGTGGACGAAATTGACGACGCCTTCTCCTCCTCTGCAGCGGGCTCCTCCGGCTAAATTCCGGCGAACCAAGGCTCAAGCGGCTCCGGCGAGAGGTGGGGAAGGACCAGTGAGGAGAGGGGAGTAGAATGGTGTGAGTAGTTGGTGCGGGGAAGGGCTCCTTTTATAGGCGTGGCTAAGCGGCAGAGAAGCATGGGCGGTGCTCACTGGTGACGACGGCACAGTAAGCTAGAGGCGTGGGCGGTGCGCTAGGATGGTGGGCGGTGCCCTGGCGAGTGTCACGGCAGTGAGTGTGCAGTGGTTTGCGGTCGGAGGCAGTGAATGGCGTGACGCGCACTAAGTCTCTGCCGACGGCGAGTTTCACGGCGGTCGGTG
The DNA here is from genome assembly GCA_023614405.1 of Avena insularis. Classification (NCBI taxonomy): domain Eukaryota; kingdom Viridiplantae; phylum Streptophyta; class Magnoliopsida; order Poales; family Poaceae; genus Avena; species Avena insularis. Next base: position 145,993,009 of record CM042690.1, on the reverse strand, counting down.
ACTACGGGGCACGGTCGGGGGAAAGGGCGTGTCCGTTAGCTTGCTAGGCCGGTGGGGATCATGTAGACGGGCGACTGGAGCAAGGCGAGGTCTGGCTACGCGGGGACAGGGCGCGCTCTGCGGGCGGCGGCGGCATGGCCGCGATCTCCGGCGTGGCGGTTCTGCTGTTCTGTTGTCCTCGGCTGGCTGGGCTGGTTGGGTGGAGGGGACCACGGTCTACCTCCTGGACATGGTGGATGGCGTTGGCGGCGGCTGTGGCGTGCTGTCGCTGGTGAGGTGCCCAAATGGGGGCTCGGCCTTAATGTCCATGACCATTTGGTCGTGGCACTGTGAGTGGCTGGGCTAGTGAGGGGTAGGGGAGTGTATGGGTTGGCTGTGGTTGCAAAATGGGGAACCAATTTGGTTCAAACACTGCTCCAAATAGTGTTTTGTGTTTTGTTTGAATTCTGTCCACCAAGTGTTTGTGAAAATGGCCGAAAGAAATCAAGTTTGGAATTTTTGGATGAATTTTGGTGGGTTTGTTATACACATGCTTAAGCTTCTATGGTTGCTTGGGATTTAAAAATGGAGCTCATTTGAGTGGTTTTTGAATAAGTGTGATCTTCCCATATGAACTACATTCAATTTTCAAATGCCATATAAAATTAGTGTTTGAAAGTTTTTGGCAGATCACAAAGTGGGCCTTGGTACATCATTACATGTACTAGCAAGGGATGACAAGATCCATATTTATCTCTGTTAAGAATTGAGTCCTAGGAATAGCCAAAGTAGGCATGGTGATTAAAATGGCACAAATGACCATTTCTTTCTTTTATTCATTTTGATTTTTTTTTCTGTGGGATTTGTTTGGGAATGATTTAGATGATGTTTATTTCACCTAAGAATCATTTTACAAGCAATGGATTACTTAATCATGGCAATTCAAAACAACTCCTAATTTAAATGCACACACATATGAATGCTTTAATAATTTTAATTGGAAAAGTTTTTGTTAACCCTAATTTTGATGATTTGGATCTTAATAACCTTGGATTAAAGTTTTGGGATGTTATAAACCTTCCCCCCTTAAAAAAAATCTCGTCCCGAGATTTACAAAAGAAAACTAGGAACTAAAGAGATCTGGGAACTCTGTCCTAATGTAATCTTCTCGCTCCCAAGTGGCTTCCTCTTCGGTATGGTTGCTCCATTGAATCTTGAGGAACTTGATACTCCTGGTTCTGGTGGTTCTGTAAGCTTCTTCCAAGATACGGATGGGCACTTCACGATACATCGGGTCATTGTTGATCTCAACAGCTCGGTGATCGATGTTCTTGAAATCTTCAGTCTTCTCTGGCACTTCCAGACATTTGCGAAGTAACGAGATATGGAACACATTGTGGATGCCTGACATCTCTTCAGGTAGTTCCAATTGATATGATACTTCTCCTCGACGATTCAGAGTCTTGAAGGGTCCGATATATCTGGGGGCTAACTTCCCTTTCAGACTAAAGCGTTGGGTTCCCTTCAATGGTGAAACCTTGAGATATACAAAATCTCCGATATTGAAAGTCAGGTCTCTCCTTCTCTTGTCAGCATAACTCTTCTGTCTGGATTGGGTGGTCTTGAGGTGCTCACGGACTTTGTGAACTTTCTCTTCGGCTTCTCGGAGAATGTCTGGTCCAAAGATCTGACTCTCTCCTACTTGCGACCAGTTCAAAGGGGTGCGGCACTTTCTTCCATATAGGAACTCAAATGGTGCCATCTGCAAACTAGCGTGATAACTGTTGTTATATGAGAATTCCGCGAAAGGAAGGCAGACTTCCCATTTTGATCCATACTCTAACACACAAGATCTTAACATATCTTCTAGGATCTGGTTGACTCTCTCAGTCTGTCCATCAGTTTGCGGGTGATAAGCGGTGCTGAAATTCAACTTGGTTCCCAATCCTTCCTAGACTTTCTGCCAAAATCTCGAGGTAAACTGGGTTCCTTGATCTGATACTATGGTTTTGGGGGTTCCATGCAGACTAACAATCCTAGCAATGTACAGCTCTGCTAGCTTCGCACTCTGGTAGGTAGTCTTGACAGGTATGAAGTGAGCTACCTTGGACAGTCTATCAACTATGACCCAGATTGAGTCATTTCCCCTACTGGAAGTAGGCAAACCGATGATAAAGTCCATTCCGATGGAATCCCATTTCCATTTTAGAATCTGTAATGGTTGCAACAATCTTGCGGGCCTCTGATGTTCTGCTTTGACTCTTTGACATATGTCACACTTGGCGATGTAGCTTCCGATTTCTCTCTTCATCTTGTGCCACCAAAATTGCTCTTTCAGGTCTTGATACATCTTCGTTCCTCCAGGGTGGATAGAATAAAGAGTATCATGAGCTTCCTTCATGATAACTTGCTTCAGCTCTAAATCTGCTGGCACACAGATACGGCCTTTGTACCACAGAACTCCTTCGTCTTCCGTGAATCCAGGTACCTTTCCTGTACCAATACGATGTTTGATTCTATCGATACTTTCATTTCCCTTCTAGACTTCCTTGATTTGGCTAATCAATGTGGGTTGAAGTTCAATGCTAGCTAAGAATCCTTTGCTAACTAGCTCAGTTCTAAACTGCTCCAACTCCTCATACAAACTGGGTTGCTTCTCCTTGATCATGGTGTTTAGCCTACACGGCAATCTTCTAAGAGCATCCGCTACCACATTGGCTTTGTCGGGGTGATAGTGAATGTCAAGGTCATAATCCTTGATTAACTCTATCCATCTCCTTTGCCTCATATTTAGATCCTTCTGAGTGAAAATATACTTCAAGCTTTTGTGATCTGAGTAAATCTCACAGCAATTACCCATCAGATAATGACGCCATGTCTTCAATGCTAAAACTATGGCTGCTAATTCAAGATCATGGGTCAGATAGTTCTGCTCATGCTGCTTCAGTTATCGAGACAGATAAGTGATGACTTTGCCTTCTTGCATCAATACACATCCTAGGACAATCTTGGATGCATCACAATATACATCAAACGGCTTCTTGATGTTTGGCATGATCAATATTGGGGCTGATATCAATCTCTTCTTTAGCTCTTGGAAACTGGCTTCGCATTTGTCAGTCCATTCAAATTTCTTGTCCTTCTTCAACAATTGGGTCATGGGTCTGGCGATGCTCGAGAATCCTTCTACGAACTTGCGGTGGTATCCCGCTAATCCGAGAAATGCACGGACTTGGGTTTGAGTGGTTGGGGCTTCCCATGCTTCGACATCTTTGATCTTGGTGGGATCAACAGCGACTCCTCCGGCAGACACAATATGTCCTAGGAATCCTACTTCTTTCAGCCAAAACTCACACTTGCTAAACTTGGCATATAACCGGTGCTCTCTCAGGGTTTCTAGGATGATTCTCAGATGTTGCTCATGCTCTTCTTCTGACTTGGAATAGATAAGGATATCGTCGATAAACACAACGACAAATTTATCTAGGAAATTCATAAAGATCTTATTCATGAGATTCATGAAATAAGAAGGGGCATTGGTTAATCCAAAAGACATAACCGTATACTCGTATAAACCATAGCGAGTAGTAAAGGCGGTCTTCGGAATATCCGTTGCACGAATCTTAAGTTGGTGATAACCAGTCCTAAGATCAATCTTTGAGAACACCTGGGCTCCAGTCAACTGATCAAATAGATCCTCTATCTTTGGCAAGGGGTACTTGATTTTGATGGTGACGTCATTCAACTTCATGTAATCTGTGCACAGACGGTTGCCTCCATCTTTCTTGTCGACGAATAACACTAGTGATCTCCATGGAGATGCGCTTGGTTGAATCAAGCATGTTGCTAACATGGCATCCAACTGCTTCTTCAGTTCCACTAACTTTGAGGGGTTCATGCTATAGGGTCTCTGGGCTATGGGTCCGGTTTTGGGGATTAGTTCAATAATGAACTCAATATCCCTATCTGGGGCATACTTGGCAATTCATCTAGGAATACATTGGGGTATTCATAGACTACTCTTACTTGGTCTATGGTGGGTAGGGCTAGACTCTTGTTGCACTTGAATTGACAGGGTAAGGTCTTAGATATATGCTCTACTGTTACTCTAGAGCTACTGGTCATCGCGATGGCTTTCTTAGAACAGTCTATCATTCCTTTATGCCTTGACATCTAGTCCATACCTAGTACTACTTCCAATCCTTTGGTTCCAAGTACTATTAAGTTGGCATAAAAATCTATCCCATGTATTCTGATAGGCACAACTTTGCAAATTTTTCTAGCTTTTGTAGTTGAACCGGGGATTTGAACTATCATGACATGCTTCAGGTTGGTTGGGTGAATCTTACTAGTGCATGCAAATTCTTCGGTGACAAATGAATGCGATGCTCCCTAATCAAACAATACCCTTGCTAAAACTGAGTTGACCGAAAACATACCCAACACTACATCTGGCGCTTCCTGGGCTTCTTCAGCGTTCATGTGGAAGAGACGGCCATTGCGGTTGTGAGGGTTCCCTGGGGAAAATCTTCTTCCTGGTTGAACACGACGTTGTTGTTGAGCTGGGGCATTCACATTGGCAGTGGCGGCAGTCTTCTTGGGACACTCATTGGAATAGTGGCCCTTTACTCCACACTCGAAACAGGTGATCTAGGACTTGTCCTTTGCTGCGACGGGCACAACATTGCTGCCAGTTCTGGGTGCAGTGTTGTTGTTGTTATTGTTGTTGTTGTTGCTCTTGGGAGGTGCATGGTTGAAATTGTTGGTGTTGCCGGAGTTGTGATTGTTTCCTCCGGACTTCACATTGCCACCGCTAGGGTTGGGGTAGCTTGGGCGAGACATTGGGGGTCGGTTGTTCCTTGGTGCATATCCTGGTGAGGGGTTGGGACAGTACTTCTGGTGACTACTGGATCCAGATTGCTGCATCATACAACGTTTGCGGTTGTCGTTTGCCTGGTTAATCTTCCCTTCCATCTGAATGGCAGAGTCGACTAGCTCTTCGAGATCCTCGAAGTGGATGTTGACGAGGACAGTCTGCATCTCATCATGCAGTCCGTTCAGGAATCTTTCCTTCTTCTTGGCTTCCGTGTTGATCTCATCAGGTGCATATCTGGCGAGTGACAGGAATCTATCATGGTACTCCACCACCGTCATTCTGCCTTGCTTCAACTCTCTGAATTCATCCCTCATTCTAGTGACTAAGCTCTGTGGCACATGGGTGCGGCTGAACTTGATCTTGAAGGCTTCCCATGTCATCACTTGCCCATGGTTCATCAGGCGGATGTTGTTCCACCATGCTCTTGCATCTCCTGCCAAGTAGTGGGTGGCAAAGAGCACTTTCTCGTTGTCATCAACTCTAGCTACTTCTAGATTGTTCTCCATCGTCTGCAACTAGTCATCTGCATCTAATGGGTTCTCTGAAGTGCTAAAGATTGGGGGATTGGTATTCTGGAAGTTCTTCAGCGATCCTTGATGATCCCGATTTCCATGCCCTTGGTTATTGAGAGCCATCTGGGCGATCTGTTGTAGTGTTGTTAGATTAGCTTGGCGCTCTGCCCTTCTTGCTTCTCTATCTGCGATGAGATTCTGCAAGATCTTCAGCATTGGGTCTTGTGTTGGGCTGCTCCCTCCTTGGTTTCCACGAGTCATCTGAAGATTGAGGTAGATAAAGGGGTAAGAGGGAAAGTTCTAAGGTTCATGGTTTTGGTTTCAAGCTAAAACTTTGAGTTGGACTCGGGTTTTGCAACTAACTTCATTTCATTCATTCAAACAAGCACATGATACAAACACACACCACGACAACAAAGGAAAGAAGATGGTTTTAAGAACCATTCTGCAAGATGCGACCGATACATCTCATGCTACGACAGTGCTCTAGTGCATCTACTCATCGTTGATGAAATCGAAGTCCTCATCCTCAGTGTAGAAGTCCACAACATCCTCCTCTAGAATGTCATCATCATTGCTGAGGTAAGAATCCATGGCTCCCTGGATGTCTTCACCCTCCTCTTCTTCCTCCTTGGCTGCAAGCTGAGCTTCTCGCTCCTTGATGGTCTTCTCGAGGTCGGCCACCTTCTTGCGAACACGGGCGATGGTGCGATCCTTCTTTTTGCGCTGGAGGCGAAGAGACTGACGGTCCTTGACAAGCAGTGAGAAAGTCTGGGCCTTCTGGGCGGCAATGGCACGGTTGTGGTTGGCAAACTCCCTAGAATTGTCCAACTCCTTCTGACGATCATACAGTAGGAAGTCAAGGTTCTCCACTTGACGCTTCAGCTCTGGGTGACTTGGCATCTCCATTGGCATTCCCATGAAGTCATGTCTTGCATAGTGAGCAAAACGGGTTCCTTGGAGTTGGTTGACACTAAGGGCACATAGACGTGCGAGAGCTTCATGCATTGCCCTGGCTAATCCATCTAGCCAGTTGTTCTCTCTTACGGAGAACTGGATTCTCCCGTACGTTGGTGCTTCGATGCTTCCTCTAAGATCAGCGGTGACTAGCCATTGTAAATCTCCTCCTGGGGGTCCTAGAAGTTGAGCTCCAAGAAACTCCGGATGCGTCCAAATAACTCTGACAGTGAATCCAGATCCCTCTCGAAGATCAGCTGACCTCCGTTTCCCAACTGGTAGAACTTCCTGAACTGAGTCTCCATCTACAAGAATTAAGGATGAGGAAATTAGTGAAGTGATCCAGTGTGTCAAATTTTAAGTAGTAATGTAAGGATTTTGCGGAATATGAATTTTTGAGAAAGAAGGAATTCCCAAGGATAAGAGAGGAAATAGTTTTTCATAAATACTCACTTTGGTTTGGAAATTAAGTTTTTTGTTTGGACGTCCATTCTAACTAGGGTCTCCGATGGTCAGGATGGCTCTAATACCAACTTGTCAACACCCGGATTTTTAATCCCAGATGCCTGTTATGTCATTCATCGCAATCCCAGGATTACCATTTTTGCGAGACATAACAGATTGGATATCAGAGTACATCATCCATTACAAACCATACATAAGGTCTTACACAAATAAGGATCTCATGATCCAGTCTTAATACAACAAGCAGCGGAATAAATAATAAGCGTAGCAGTGGGGTCCATCTTCAGGGGCACATGCAATCTTGTGAAGATAGTCCTAGTTATCATAGCCGTCCTGCTGGCCATCATCTTGGTAGTCTCCTTCATAGTCTGGCCATGAGAATAGCCAGGGACAAAAGCCATGAGTACTCTTTAAGTACTCACAAACTACCATTAACTAGTAGTATAATTCTAAATCAAAGTACTAACTCTAAGTTTATTTATAAAGTTAAGTTTGAAACCTAAACTGAGTTCAGAAACAAAGAAAGATAAAATAAAGTTTTAAAATCACTTGAGTTGGGAAACTAGTGTCATAGTCACAACCCTGTTGTGGTCAAGTCAAAATTCATCATTCATTTCATAAGTTATTTTGAAAACATCTGACAACGAAACAGTATGGCCACTCCAACTATCCATAACCGTGGACGCGGCTATTCGAATAGTTTGACACTCTGTAGAGGTGGTACACTTTCACCAAAAGATTCGATACATCTGTCAGGGATAACCCTGAATCATCATACTTAGTATGCAGATAATCAAGCATAACCCTTCCTTTACACACCCTAGTATAAGCACCTCTCCTATGAGCATGGCCTCCCAACCATGACCGTCTGTCATCTTGGGCACTCAATAGGTGGACAACATTGAGAGGTAGCCTCAGCTCAAACCTCTCCCGCGAGGGAACTAATACTAATGCATATAAACTTCTGGCTAAGCCTTACCCAATTCAGGTATTGTGGTTGTACGGTAAATTTGGAATGGTATCGCATCAGAATCCAACCATCAGTTTTGTAAAAGGGTTAAGGCTCATGCCTCAACATTTTCCTCATCATAAACCATTTGTGTTTCTCAACACATGTCAAAACATCTCAATAGAATGACTCGTCATTCTAAGGTTTTCATAATTCATTTTCACCAAGTGTTCCCATCTAAAGTGACTCAAGTTTTTATCTACTCTAAACTACTAAGTTAAGAGTGTTCACTAAAGTGGAAAGATGGGATCAATCTCATGCCATAGAATGAGATCTAAAGTTATCTAAATAGGTCAATTTTTATACTCTTTATGCTACCTTCAAAACAAGTAAAGGACTTTGGTAAAAGTAAAGGAAGTAAATCTTGGGAAAAAATACTGGGGTAGTAATAGTCAAAGTGGTATAACTAAAGCATGTCCTAAGCATCTTTGCTTTGGTTATCTAGATTGCAAGGATTTTCTTGCTTTGTTAATGGTGGCTTGCTAGTATGATACTTGCAAGTGTTAGCTTTCCTTGGTTGGTGCAGTGGTTGAAGTTTTCTTCCTCCTCTTGATAGCACTACTCCTCCTCGAAAGCTTGGTCGATACTATCGTATATAAATGCATACGGAGTACACAATCACCAAATAGTACTTAACTAGTCTACTTAGCATTCTAAGGCACACATTTGATGATCTAATATCATCACAAGAATCACAAGGTTTTATTAACTAGTTTCATTCTTTTTTATTTAAGAAAAGTAATTTCTACTCATTGAAAATATCTAAGATTTAATATTCTCCACTTAGAATATGGGATCATATGGACACATGTCATCACCACATATTCTAACATAAGGGAATGTGATTTAATGGTTGGATCATATTTACTTTGGTTTAAGTTTAAAATTTAATGATTTAAAGTGACTAGAAATGCCTATATAGAATTATTTTGGTACTAGTCCAAATTCACTGCATGTAAACCTTAATATTATTACATATTCAGATAGGTATGGTTAAATGTGATTTTTGAGAGTTGATATCAACTCAAAAGCTATCATGGTTGATTTTATAAAAATGTTTGAATGTGCAAAATCTTCTGTCTTGTTATTTTTACTAGGAGAGATATCTAACTCTAAATGAATTAAATCCAATGGGCTTGGATAGATCTTTTAAGAAGTTTTCCAACACAAATGGAATCACTCCATTTGGATTTTGAAATCTCTCTGAATTGATTTTCAAACTAGGGGCAGAACTAAGTTCAACCTAAATAGAAAAATCTAAGTTTGAATTAAATGGGTCGCGCGAGAAAGAAAACGGGCCGGCCCAGTGGCATTCCGCGGCACAGATAACAGCTGACAGGGGGGTCCACCGGTCAGCGGCTCTTTATGCGCGAAGCGGTACGGGGTGATGTGGGCCATTAGATTAGAAGGGGGATCTACGATTGGGGCTTGTCGTCGATGATGCATGTGTCGCCAAGCTAGTCTAAGCGGCTCGGTGGGGGTGCTCAGGGGCATACCAGGGCTCCAGCTACGGCGGCGATGGGGGCGATCGAACATGTTGTCGACGGCGGGCTCAGGGGTGGTCGCGGCACCTCCTGGGGTGGACGAAATCGACGACGCCTTCTCCTCCTCTGCAGCGGGCTCCTCCGGCTAAATTCTGGCGAACCAAGGCTCGAGCGGCTCCGGCGAGAGGTGGGGAAGGCCCAGTGAGGAGAGGGGCGTGGAATGGTGTGAGTACTTGGTGCGGGGAAGGGCTCCTTTTATAGGTGTTGCTAAGCGGCAGATAAGCATGGGCGGTGCTCGCCGGTGACGACGGCACATCGAGCTAGAGGCGTGGGCGGTGTGCTAGGATGGTGGGCGGTGCCCTGGCGAGTGTCACGGCAGTGAGTGTGTAGTGGTTTGCGGACGGGGGCAGTGAATGGCGCGGCATGCACTAAGTCTCTGTCGACGGCGAGTTTCACGGCGGCCGGCGACTACGGGGCACGGTCGGGGAAAGGGCATGTCCGGTAGCTTGCTAGGCCGGTGGGGATCGTGTAGACGGGCGGCTGGGGCGAGGCGAGGTCTGGCTGCACGGGGACAGTGCGCGCTCTGCGGGCGGCGGCGGCATGGTCGACAGTCTCCGGGCGTGGCGGTTCCTGGCTGTTCTAGTCGCTGTCCTCGGGCTAGGGCTGGTTGGGCGGTGGAGGTGGACCACGGGCTACCTCCTAGACATGGTGGATGGCGCTGGCGGCGACTGTGGCGTGTTGTCGCCGGTGAGGTGCCCAAATGGGGGCTCGGCCTTAATGTCCATGACCATTTGGTCGTGGCATAGTGAGTGGCTGGGATAGTGAGAGGTAGGGGAGTGTATGGGTTGGCTGTGGTTGCAAAATGGGGAACCAATTTGGTTCAAACACTGCTCCAAATAGTGTTTTGTGTTTTGTTTGAATTCTGTCCACCAAGTGTTTGTGAAAATGGCCTAAAGAAATCAAGTTTGGAATTTTTGGATGAATTTTGGTGGGTTTGTTATACACATGCTTAAGCTTCTGTGGTTGCTTGGGATTTAAAAATGGAGCTCATTTGAGTGGTTTTTGAATAAGTGTGATCTTCCCATATGAACTACATTCAATTTTCAAATGCCATTTAAAATTAGTGTTTGAAAGTTTTTGGCAGATCACAAAGTGGGCCTTGGTACATCATTACATGTACTAGCAAGGGATGCCAACATACATATTTATCTCTGTCAAGAATTGAGTCCTAGGAATAGCCAAAGTAGGCATGGTGATTAAAATGGCACAAATGACCATTTCTTTCTTTTATTCATTTTGATTTGTTTTTCTTTGGGATTTGTTTGGGAATGATTTATATGATGTTTATTTCACCTAAGAATCATTTTACAAGCAATGGATTACTTAATCATGGCAATTCAAAACAACTCCTAATTTAAATGCACACACATATGAATGCTTTAATAATTTTAATTGGAAAAGTTTTTGTTAACCCTAATTTTGATGATTTGGATCTTAATAACTTTGCATTAAAGTTTTGGGATGTTACACTCATCGCCATCCGTCGCAGCTGGAGAGGGATAAGATCACCATGACACCCTCATCCTCGACCATATCCTCTCTTCTCCCTCTAGCGCTCTCCTTCTTCCTCCCCCGAGAGCCCGAACCCTATCCCTGCCAGATGCGTCGGCATCGCGCCGTTGCCGTGCTCGTCTCGTCCATCGGAGACTTCCATGAGCTCCGTCGTGGTCTCCTTCGTCTCCGTGCAAGAGGAATCAAGCTCGGGTGCTCGCAATCGGCTGTTCGACTGCATCTTCTCCGAGACCGACAAGCGCCGTCGTCGTTGTTACTGCTTCCTCCGGTCTCCTCGCTCCTCGCCTATGCCTCCGACCGAACCAAGGTGAGCTGGTGCTCCCCTAGGGCCTCTCCTTCGACCCCCTCCCGCTTTGTTGCTCGCTCGTGACGAAGCTCATCCGCCGCCGTCGGAGGCCGTCACAGATGATGCTCCGATGACCAATAAAGGGCGGCACAACCACCATTAGCTTCCTTGCGCCACGCTCGTTCGAACCCGATCTTTCGTGCGTCCCAGCAAGCCCTCTAGCGATGCTAACCACCACCGGCCGACGTGCCCTCCGGCGAGCCCATGTGGCGTTGAGGTGGCGCTTACGTGGCGCCTGCGTGGCGATCCACGTGGCGCTGACCAACCTGGCCGTTGACTGGCCTGGCCATCGGCATCGACCATTGTGGCTAGCCCAGCCCTAGTGAGAAAAGTAGAGATGCCCACGCTGACGTCAGCATGCGTCTGTGCTAACGCAATAAATTGTTTAATTATTTTCAGAAATTCTAGAATTTGATATAAACTTGTAAAATCAATATCTTATTATTTATAAGTCAGAAAAATGTGAATAATATATCAAAATGTTCAGAAAAATGAGATCTACCCAATAGACTCATAGTCATGCATTGTTCAACAACTTTAACTACAAGTTTAATTAGAAGAACTAAATAAACCCCCGCAGGTGATTCCGGGGTCTCTCCTGTATTAGGGTTTGTACCCCTCAGACGCTGCTTAAATCGCCAGGCATGCTTTAGGGTCTCATTTCAATGCTATCATCATCCTTGCTTGAGCATTGCATCGATGCCATGTGTTGATTGTTTTCCTTTCTTTTCAGTGTTTGCTTCTTCCCGGTAGAATACGATGTCGAGATCGAGATCAGAGATCAAGATCAAAGACCGAGATCAACGACATCGAAGAATGAAGAACAATACTTGACCAACTGTAACCAAGTCAAGTATAAGGCTTCCGAAGTTCTATATCTGGGTATCAACAAACGAGGCAAGCATAGCCCCACCATTATACAATCCTATGACTTCGAAAGTATTTCATTCTTACCATGATGCATACGATTCTACTATGGTCTTTATCGATAGATAGAGTATCCTATCTGTTGCATTACTCCCTTTGAGCTTATATTACCTGATCCACTGCTCCTAGCATAACTAGGTTTGGCTCGTGTGCACTGCTAGAGATTTTATCTGTGTGTTGCTTAGCCATGCTTAGCTACCAGTGCTGGTTCATCTAGAAGATGTACCAAATGCAGAGAATCTAGTATGACAGGAGAACGAGGTATACTGATGAGGTAGGATCAGTGGTAAAGGTTAAACATGCTAAGGCTTGTATGGGAGGCCACAGTGGGATGTGGTTTTTCTAGTCCCATGCTCGCCACTACTAGGAACCGAGTTCTTGCCTTTGGAACCGAGGCAGGCGTGCTGACCACATCGGGCACAGAAAACCTCACGAGTAACTAACTTGCCTAGTAGATTCCATGAGTCACATAGTTCGGGCGTTCCATTCGACATATGCATTCTGGTTGTTCTCAAAGGCGGTGAAGGAGGTGCATTCATACAGGTAGGTAAGCGTGGCCGGGGTTGCTTGGGGTGGATGGAGCCCTGGTAAACCAACCTCGCCTCACATCTCTAGGGACCGGCTTTGGGATTTGACCCTTTACGGCGGAACCCTCCTTAGGGCGTGACTCATGGTCTCGGCGAAAGCAAGGTAAAGGTCGTGTCCAACCACCCTCTGTCGGCCTTCCAAGGAAGAGGGATAATGATCTGGCATTAAGAGTCGGTTGGTACGTGTGGGTAATGTTGTACACCCCTGCAGGGTTAAATCTTTTCGAAAATTCGTGTTCACGGTTATGAACGCTTGGTGACCAAATTCTAAGATCATAGAGAACTTTAACCTAATCGTAAAACTTGGCAGTTCAATGTGTGCTTAAGGATGCTTCCTCATGGGTACGAGGGGGTGATCCTAGCTGTGAGATGAGGATTACTTTGGTGGATATCAAGATGATGATCAATTCTTCAGAGATCCCCTTTTAAAGATTTTGATTAGACGAGCTTCTTCTCCCTCTTGTTTTATAAACAAAGATGGCTTTATGCAAAACAACCCCACTAGCCATAAGTCTTGCGGAGTACGCCCTATACTCACCCTTGCTTTGTTGATACTTTCAGAGTAAGTGTTCCCTTGAAGACGAGTTCCGTACGACATCGACACTGACGAGTAGCTTGGGGTTCCCGGCCGGCAGCGTGGAATCTATGGGTTGGGATGTCATCGTTATGCTTCAGGCCTCTTAGGCCATTTGTTAAGTTTGCTATACTTAATAGCATAATTTGCCTTCCATTGTTTGATGGTTATGGTCAGTGATCTTTGCTTGCAATATTTTGGTTCTTCGCTCAGTTATGAGCTTGCTGTAATAATTTTTGTGTCGCAGGGTTACTGTTGTGTTACCGATTTCTTCACTTGATATCCTCGAGCTCTAGGTTAAGCTTATGCCAGGCCAAGGTCTGGGATTTGTTTAACCCTGATCCCAGGGGTGTCACAGTTTTTGGTATCAGAGCAGTACCGACTGTAGGAAAACCTTGCTATTGGTCGATGTTGAGTCTAGTGCTTGTGAAAACTATTTCAAAGATGAAAAGTATTTGCGAAAACTCTGGTATGCTTCTTTTTCTCCTTATCTGGTATCGCTCTAACTCTGGGTCATCTTACCTTATGTTGATTTGGAAAAAGTTTTGATATCTCTTCTAGTATTTCAAAGCTTAGGTGCCATCTTGGCAGGTCGTTTCTCAACCAGTTGACCTAGGGTAGAGTTCTCTAGAGTTGCGTGTGTTGTGAATTCCTTGTGTACCTTTTCTCTGCTTCAGCTGAGAGATTCCTTTCTATCGTGATCTCTGTATATTATGGGTCCACAACATCATGTTGATGGTTCCATAGTGTTCTGTTCTAGGCTTCGAGGTTTCCTTTTGCCTCATGTGCCTCCTTTTGATTTATTTGGGTACTTCAGAAGTTCTTTCTTCTCTTGGAAGCTACCTCGTGATTGCTACCTTGTAGTGTATGTTGTGTCACTCAAGTAGTAGTTACTCTTTTCTCTGGTTTTAACCCTTGGACTTGAACCGAAGATCCCGGATTGTGCTGGATTCTAGTGTTATGAATCTTGTACATGAAGCTGATCTTTAACCCAAGATCCATCCCATTGACCCCTGCCGTTAATGTTTACACATTACCTCGGGATGGCTAGTACTACAATTCTAGCCTTCGAGCTTGTGGTTATTGTTGCGATTGAATTGTGACAATTAAGGACTTCCCCTACCACTAGTTATGGCAGATGTTCTTTGATGGAACCAAATAGATCATGACAAGAGTACTCCTCGTGAGTCTCACATCTATACTCGTGACTCTGCCACACCCTCCCTTCTATGCATTAGTTTTCGGAAGAATGATAATCTATGCATCCACATCTCGGGATTCTATCATGAGCATGTTCCTTGTCCCCTTGTTGTTTCTGACCTTTGTCTACCAGTTGGTAGCCAAGTAGTAATTTGCATTGGTGTCTCCCGATGCAAGATACTCTTTTGGTCCGTCATGACAAACCATTTCGGGATGTCAGGAGAAACAAACTCCAATACCTTGTCATATCTAGGACCAGGTCAAAGTGTTATAATCCGCAGATCAAGAGGCTTTGATTAGTTTCTGTCTGTTCTACCTTAGAGTATCACACCCTTTTATACTAAGAGGTCGTGCTGAGTTTCATGACCCTCTTAACAAAGTGATGCTCTTACATATTACTACCCACCCTTCCTTTGAGCTTTCGTGCTCGTGAATGATGCGTGTGCGTAATAATGTGGTCATCTGAGATTCTTAGTAATTAATGTTGCTTTGAACTCCAAGGACATTTGAGTCATTCTTAGAGTGATTGGTTAATCCTATCACTAAGCAAAGGATGATTATGCTACCAAGTCCGTTATTCTGGTACACCCTCTTCATTCAAAGAGTTAGGCTTGTGCCGAAGCTCTGAGACTATGTCTTCTTGCCTCACAAAGCAAGTTTCCTCTCGAACTAAGTGACATATCAGTGGTTCGTGATATTCAAGATGTCTCTCTAGAAGTATCGCCATGTTGCCACATGACCGTGTTGTCAAGTTCCTAAGTAAGCAAGTTCTCTGAACTGCTCCTTTCTCCAAGGATCCGTACTGGATACCCCTGAACTAGTTGGTGGAGCTTAAATAACAACTTGGAGAGTTGTAAGACAAAAGTTCTATCTGACTTAGTTTATCTAAAGGGATGTTTAGTGTTGTTCGTGCTGAAGAAGTACAGTGTTTCCTTCGTGGAAATGTTATCGTCCCCGTCTTTGATTTGATTTGGGTTATCGTCAAATCAAACTCAGTTCCAAGGACTATCTTGATGATGATGCTCCTTGTGATGTTTCACTTGAGTACATATTCATGTTCTTTGGTCTGACCAATACTCTGCCTTGTTTAAGTAACATATAAGTTCATCATCTTGGAATATCTCGATAAGTTTGTTGTTGAGCCCATCGACAATATCCTTATCTTCTCCATGCTAGAACAGACTCATATGAAACATTTGGCATTAATGTTGGAAAACTTTAGAGAACCTCCTTTGTGTTATCTCGATGAATGTGTTCTGTATGTTACAAGTAACCTTCTCCGATTCACGCGCAATGGTAGAAACATGTCGCCGTGATTTTGAGTAGAGTTATCTTTGTACCTCAAGGACATAGTTGCTTTTTATTGCAAGTACTTCATGTAGGTGCAATTTTCCTTCGACAAGTTGCTAATACATGGGTCTAGCAATCTAGCTTAGTCTATTGGAGCTTAATATTGAAGTCCATATCTTGAGAATCCAGTAACTTTACCTTCGTGGTAAATGTTGCAAACTTTCTATTCAGACACGTTGAGTCTGAAGTATCATCCCACCTAACCAAATCTGAATCACAAGCAGATATGATGGTTGGTGTTCCTCAAGGTTTTGACATAGGTTTCTTTGAAATCCGGCAAGGTTGATGTAATGGTTGACACAATTAGTCGGAAGACCTATTATCATATTCTCTTGAATCAGCAAATAACAACCACTCTTCATGAGGCTTCTTCTATGATTTATTATAGGAGTTGTGCTTATGGTTTCTTTTGTCTCCGAAGTTCGACCTTTACTTGATATCTGTTTTCTCAAACATGAAGGAGAACATTTAAAGTAGTGTCACTAAATGTTTCTTGGTCGATCCTCCAGACCCTTTATGTTGGCAAGCATCTTGTTGTGCCAAGTAACTGAAGTCTGAGAATGAAGTTTCTTTTTCCTCGTGTCATCAGGAATCTTCTTACTTAATCATCTTGGTGGTGTGAAGTGATATCACGATCTTTGGCAAAGATTTTGATAGACCTGGATGAATAAAGAGTTTTCCTTATTTCCTCTAACATGTTCATAGAGTGACCATGATTTTGGTAATCATAAGTTCCTCCTGTTACATGTTCCTTGTGACTCTTACAAGTCCTCGCCACAAAACACCTTCCTGTCTTAACCTTTTGTTGAACGAAGAGTGATCCTTCTGTATCAAAAGTAATTCAACAACTTGGTTCTCCGTATCTATGTTACCCTGGAAGCTCTACTTAAGACATTTAGTAGGGGTTCATCTCTCAAAGTCTATGGTCATGTTCTTTCTGTTGGAAGCTTTCCTTTTTAGAAGCTTAAACTCTTCTGAAACTCCATGGTATCAATCCTTATGAAGACCAGCTATCTACCACCTTGACACTCTCTCCTCTTGTTTCCTCCGTTACCTTGACGTGTTTCATGTCATCATCTCAGAGTTGTTTCTGAACACTCCATCATGAGTTGACCATGAGATACTCTATGTGTTGTTAGTGTGTTTCTCACTTATTTTTAGAGTGACCATGTTTCTTTCTCCCTCTGTCTCTCTTCCTACCTTTTGAATCTCGGGTCGAGATTCTCGTAAGGGGGATAGAGCTGTAACACCCTAGCTTTAGCTAATCTTAAATTAGGGTTTGTTTGTGCATTCATGAGCATCATCTTTTAAATTGCATGCAAAAGAAATAATGCAAAACCCTAAACCCTAGTTTCCTCTCTCTCAAATACATTCAAATGGTTTTCATATTTGGAAAAGTTCAAAAAATGTGGAGCCCAAATGGACTAATAGGGCCCCATAATATTTTCCATAGTTTCACAAATCTCTAGTAATTTTGAATATCTCAAAACAGATTTGAATTTGAAATTACAAAAGATAAATGAAAATAAGAAATGGAAAAAGATTTCTACTAAAAAAAGAGAACCAGATGCCTCAGGCCGAGCAACCCAGCTGGCCCATAGCTTCTCTCTTCTTCCTCTAGCCTCGCAGCAAGCAGCCTCCATGACCCAACCGCAACTCAAAGATGGCCCAACCCGCATTCTTTCGCTCTCGTCGTCTTCGACGACGACGGCGAGCAGCTGCATGTCCACCACGCCGCCGTCGATCCGCGTCGCTCGCTCATCGCCGTCTGTCATAGCTGGAGAGGGATAAGATCGCCACAACACCCTCATCCTCGACCCTATCCTCTCTTCACCCTAGCGCTCTCCTTCTTCCTTCCCCGAGAGCCCGAACCCTAGCCCTGCCAGGCATCATGCCGTTGCCGTGCTCCTCTCGTCCATCGGAGACTGCCATGAGCTCCGCCGTGGTCTCCTTCGTCTCCATGCAAGAGGAATCGAGCCCGGACGCTCGCAATCGGCCGCTTCGACTGCGTCTTCTCCGAGACCGACGAGCGCCATCATCGCCATTACTGCTTCCTCTAGTCTCCTCGCTCCTTGCTGACGCCTCTGACCGAACCAAGGTGAGCTGGTGGTCCGCTAGGGCCTCTCCTCTGACCCCCTCCCGCTCTGTTGCTCGCTCGCGCCGAAGCTCACCGTCCGCCGCCGTCAGAAGCCATCGCAAACGATGCTCCGATGACCAATAAAGGGCGGCACGACCACCATTAGCTTCCTCGCGCCGTGCTCGTTCGAACCCGATCTTTCGCGCGTCCCAGCAAGCCCTCTAGCGATGCTAACCACAGCCGGCCGACGTGCCCTCCGGCGAGCCCATGTGGCATTGAGGTGGCGCTTATGTGGCGCCTGCGTGGCAGTCACATGCGTGCTGACCCAACCTGGCCAGCGTGGCCTGTTGACCTTTCCCTGGGCCCATCAGTCAGCCATTGTTGCTAGCCCAGCCCTAGTGAGAAAAGTATAGATGCCCACGCTAACATCAACATGCATCTGTGCTGACGCAATAAACTGTTTAATTATTTTCAAAAATTCTAGAATTTGATATAAACTTGTAAAATCAATATCTTATTATTTATAAGTCAGAAAAATGTGAATAATATATCAAAATGTTCATAAAAATAAGATCTACCCAACAGACTCATAATCATGCATTGTTCAGCAGCGTTAACTACAAGTTTAATTAGAAGAACTAAATAAACCCTCGTAGGTGATTCCGGGGTCTCTCCTGTATTAAGGTTTGTACCCCTCGGATGCCGCTTAAATTGCCAGGCATGCTTTAGGGTCTCATTTCAATGCTATTAAACTTGTCATATCGTCATCCTTGCTTGAGCATTGCATTTATGCCATGTGTTAATTGTTTTCCTTTCTTTCCGGTGTTTGCTTCTTCCCGGTAGAATACGATGTCGAGATCAAGATCAAAGACTGAGATCAATGCCATCGAAGAATGAAGAACAATACTTGACCAACTGTAACCAAGTCAAGTACAAGGCTTCCGAAGTTCTATATCTAGGTATCAACAAACGAGGAAAGCATAACCCCACCATTATACAATCCTATGACTTCGGAAGTATTTCATTCTTACGATGATGCATACGATTCTACTATGGTCTTTATCGATAGATAGAGTATCCTATCTATTGCATTACTCCCTTTGAGCTTATATTACCTGATCAACTTCTCCTAGCATAACTAGGTTTGGCTCGTGTGCACTGCTAGAGCTTTTATCTGTGTGTTGCTTAGCCATGCTTAGCTGTCAGTGCTGGTTCATCCAGAAGATGTACCAAATGCAGAGAATCTAGTATGACAGGAGAACGAGGTATACTGATGAGGTAAGATCAGTGGTAAAGGTTAAACATGCTAAGGCTTGTATGGGAGGCCACAGTGGGATGTGGTTTTTCTAGTCCCATGCTCGCCACTACTAGGAACCGAGTTCTTGCCTTTGGAACTGAGACGAGCGTACAGCCACACGGGGCCTGGAAAACCTCATGAGTAACTAACTTGCCTAGTAGATTCCATGAGCCACATAGTTCGGGCGTTCCATTCGACATATGCATTCTGGTTGTTCTCGAAGGCGGTGAAGGAGGTGCATTCATACAGGTAGGTAAGCGTGCCTGGGGTTGCTTGGGGTGGATGGAGCCCCTGGTAAACCAACCTCGCCTCACATCTCTAGGGACCCGTTACGGCGGAACCCTCCTTAGGGCGTGACTCATGGTCTCGGCAAAAGCAAGGTAAAGGTCGTGTCCAACCACCCTCTGCCATCCTTCCAAGGAAGAGGGTTAATGATCTGGCATTAAGAGTCGGTTGGTACGTGTGGGTAAAGTTATACACCCCTGCAGGGTTAAATCTTTTCGAAAAGCCGTGTTCACGGTTATGAACGCTTGGTGACCGAATTCTAAGATCATAGAGAACTTTAACCTAATCATAAAACTTGGCAGTTCAACGTGTGCTTAAGGTTGCTTCATCATGGGTATGAGGGGGTGATCCTGTGTGCTTGTTTGCTAGCCGATAGATGTCCCTAGTGCTCCCTCCTTCTCCAAAACCCAAGTCCATAACAATGGGCATTGACGAGTTAAACCCTCGTCAATTGGCGCCGTCTGTGGGAACTGGGAGTGCTGATGTTACGGCTTCTTCGGACCCATCAACTGCGATCTACAACTCTGCAACAATGGAGATTTGTCAGCTTTTCGGCGCCTTCGACTTCACCGTCCATACGCCGGCCACCCGCCCGGCCTTCGAGTCCGTGGGCGACGGAATCAGCCTGGCGATTGGGAGCTTCCGCTTCCAAGTTGGTCAGATGGGCACGCTTCACATGCCTGATCAGCCGACAACACTGGCGATTGCCCCGGCATCATGGTTCCCTCCATCGATCGGCACCCTCAGCAAGCTCAACGCTCCGGTGGCAGTCGAGAACACGGTCAGCGACAGTAGTCGCGACTCCGATCTAAGCGATCTAGCCACTAAAGATGGAACCTACGGTTCCGGATCTGAAAGTTGTGGAAGCAACAGCTTCCCTAATCACTTCATGTGCGCCGTCATCAACGCAAGCGACACCTTCACCAATCGCGACAACGGTGGTAACACCAGCAACGGCACCGATCCACCCAATCGCGGCAACGGTGGTAACACCAGCAACGGCACCAATCCACCCAACGCCGGCAACGGTGGCAACGGTGACAACGGCGGCAACGGCGGTAATGGTGGCAACAGAGGAGCGGTCAAACCTCCCAGCATGATCAATGAGCAAACCGGCGAACGCGTCATGATTAGGCTCAACGAGCAAGAGTGGGATCGTTGCCGCGAAGCCCTACTGCTGATGGGCTACTACTGGCTCCTAAAAGAAGAATTCAAGCACCAAAACTAAGCAATCGCGCAACTTGAGGCGCGTAAAAAGGCAGCAGACGAATCGAGCCTTCGTCGTGCTGGGCTCTCCTCCTACGGAGGATCCTCCTCAAGAGGCAATGAGTACCTCGCCAAGAAGAGGCAGTCGCGGATGGCTCACCTCACCGAACAAGAGCGCATAGAGACCGCGAAAGTCCTCGACTTTGGCTCTATGACAGTCGACACGAGAGGCAACGTGGTTCCTAGGACACCGCAGGCCACGGTGACAGCAGCCACCATGTACCTCCTCAATAACTAGCCGCCAGCTGGAGATCCCCGAACGGCCATGCACCGATCTACGATCGCGGGCTTGGGGCTAATCGAGGCCGCCCTCGACAAGGAGCCAGTACCAGACCCAAAAAAGGGCAAAGCGCTACTCCTCGCCCTCATCCAGCGATGACAGTCACGACCTGTCTCGACGACGCTGCTCACGGCGACACGACCGCGACTACGATGCGTGCGACGACCTCACACAACGCAAGATCGACAAGTCAAGGGCATGACATGCTCGGTTGACTGACTCAGAAGAGGAAGATGGGGAGCTCTGCGGCGCCAGATGCTTCAGCAGAGCCATTAGGCAGAAGCGAATGCCTAAAGGGTTTAAACTCCCATCGGAGAACCCGAAATTTGACGGTCTGCAGGACCCCAAGATCTGGCTGGAGGACCACATCTCCTCCATTAGGCTACACGGAGGCATTCGAAGTACTGCCATGCAATGCTTGCAGCTATAGTTGCAGGGCGTCGCCCGGGCATGGCTCAATAACCTCCCACACGGATCCATTCACAGTTGGGATGAGCTGGTCTACAGCTTCGTGCGCAACTTTAAGGGCACGTACAAATGGCCCGCCTCAATCGAAGAACTAAGATGCTGCCAGCAAAGATCTGGCGAATCGCTGTGCTCCTACATCCAAAGGTGGTCCATCATCAAGAACTCCGCGGAGAACATCTCGTAAGACCGCGCGATTGATGCATTCAACGGTGGTGTCCGCCGCATGGAACTCACGGAGGATCTATGCCGCTCAAAGCCCCAGACCATCGACCACCTGATGGAGATCGCTAATCGGTGGGCCGATGGAGAAGATTCGGTGAAGAATCGTGTTCACTCTGACGAGGAGGCAGAACTCGAACGCAGACGCGACCGCCAGGGGAAACGTCGCATGCGCATCTACGACGATCGCGACGACGTCAACATGGTCGCAGCCGGCTACGCCGATAGACGCGACGATAACCGCAACAGCAGATACCGCAGCGGGTCATATTGCGACTCCGGGAAAACCACGCAAGTGTGGCAACGCCGCACTCGCGATGAGGCACCCGCGACCTCCATCGAGGACAAACTGTCCGGGCCATGCACGGTACACTTGTACATTGACAAGCATGATGGCAAGAGAAAGTCCAGCCACCTCCTCAAGGACTGCCGCGAGTTCCTCAAGCTACACGAGGGATTGGTTCGGATGAACCGCAACACAGTCGAAAGAGGCTACGGAGCTGCTCCAGGCACCGTGGCACATGGCGCACCACCACACCATCTGGGCCACCCCCAAACGGAGCTGCACGGGACCAGCACCACGGAGGCAAACCGTACCCACGGGCCATGGGTACCATGATGATCCAAAAGGGGCGCCCCTCCAACGGGGTGCAGAAGGCCATCACTCGCCAAGTCAACTTGGCCACGCACTCGCCACCATCCACCACTGAGTACCTCAGTGGCAGTGAGTCGTGCATCACCTTCGACAAACACGACCACCCGCCTCAAGTACCTCGCCCAGGTCATTGCCCCCTCGTACTCGAGGCACAAATTGGAGGCTTCGACATGAGTCGCGTCTTCATGGATGGCGGAAGCGGCATCAACCTCATATTCGCGAGTACCTTGCGAGCAATGAGGATCCCTCAAACCTGCTTGGAGGCATCGGACACAACGTTCCACGACATCGTCCTAGGGAAAGGCGTATACCCCCTAGGCAAAATCAACCTCGACGTCATCTTTGGCACGCCAAAGAACTTCCGGCGCGAGCGCATCGACTTTGAGATCGTCGACTGGCCCTCACAATACCATTGCATCCTTGGGCGCGTCGCATTCGCCAGGTTCATGGCAGTACCCCACTACGCCTACCTGCAGATGAAAATGCCAGGTCCCAACGGCGTCATAACGATCAACAGGAACTTTGAGCGTCGGCGCTTGCGGCGAATTCAACAAAATCTCCCAGTCCTTCGGCATGCAGGAGGAACTCGCAAAACTGAAAGAGACGATAGACAACAGTCTGCCTCCCTTGAGTAGGCCAAGCTCACCTGATCTCTCCTTCGACTCATCCGTGCACACAAAGAAGGTGCAGGTCCATCCATCGGATCTCGCCAAGACGACCCTCATCGCCAACAACTTGAGTCCCGCATAGGAACTCGTGCTCGTCGAATTCCTCCGTGAGCACTGGGAAATTTTTGCCTGGTGTCCTGCGGACCTGCCAGGAGTTCCCAGGGAATTTGCCGAGCACGCACTCAACGTCAACCCCGACGCAAGGCCAGTCAAGCAAACAATCAGGCGACTGTCTGAGCCACGAGTGCAGGCAGTCGGAATGGAGATCAATAGACTCCTCGAGGCCAAGTTCATACGCGAGATCAAGGAAAGCACTTGGCTCGCCAATACGGTGCTGGTACCAAAAAAGGACACGGACATCCTATGGATGTGTGTGGACTTCACTTCTTTAAACAAACACTGCCCAAAAGATCACTTCCCGCTACCACGGATCGACCAGATCATCGACTCCACCGTGGGATGTGAGCGCCTGTGCTTCCTCGACGCCTACTCAGGCTATAATCAAATTCGAATGAAGGAGGAAGATCAGGAGAAAACAGCGTTTACAACACCCTTTGGTGTGTTCTGCTACAACACAATGCCCTTCGTGCTAAAAACGCGGGAGCCACCTACCAGCGATGCATGCAGGCTTGCCTCAAGGAACAACTAGGTCACAACATCCAAGTCTATGTCGACGACATAGTAATCAAGACCAAGGAGGAAGCCTCTCTAATCGACGATTTGCGTGAAACCTTCGCCAACCTCGATCGCTACCGGATCAAGCTCAATCCAGACAAGTGCGCCTTCGGCGTACCATCTGGGCAGCTACTCGGATATCTCATCTCTGTGAGGGGGATCGAGGCGAACCCGAAGAAGATAAAAGCCATACTGGCCATGGAGAAGCCGAAGAACATAAGAGGCGTCCAGCAACTGGCCGGACGAATCACGGCCCTCAGTCGATTTATCAGTCGGATGGGTGAAAAGGCACTGCCCTTCTACCAGCTCCTCCGCAAAGCCGAAAAATTCGAGTGGACCAATGAAGCGCAAGAAGCATTCGAAGATCTCAGCGCGCTATCCACCTCGCCCGATCGGGTGACTCCACGGAAAGGGAACCATGTTGCTGTACATCTCCGCCACCAACCAGGTGGTGACGGCGTCGTCGTCGAGCGAGCTGAGGAAAACAAAGTCCACGGCGTAATGCCGGTATACTACCTCGAAGGTCCTCACGCCAACAAAACAGCAGTACCCGACTACCGAGCGGCGTATGGCGTCTTTATGACCGCCCGGCGACTGCGCCACTACTTCCAGGAACACCCAATCGTGGTAGTCAACGACGCCCCGTTGGGGCATATCCTCAATAACCCCGACGCCACGGGGCGAGTCGCACTTTGGGGAATAGAGTTGTCCCCACGAGACATCACATACGAAAAACGCGATGCCATCAAGTCGCAAGTGCTCCCTGACTTTCTCGTGCACTGGATGGAGAACCAGCTCCCGGACAAGCCAGATATGTCCTACCTCTGGACAATACACTTCGATGGGTCCAAACGAAAAGACGGAGCAGGCGCAGGTGTCATATTGACATCACCTCAAGGGGACAAGCTGAAATATATCTTGCGAATGCAGTTCACAGCCTCGAACAACGAGGCTGAATACGAGGCCCTGTTGCATGGGATGAGGATGGCAAAAGCCTGTGGCGCCAAAAGGCTCATCATATATGGCGACTCCAAGTTGGTCGTCAACCAAACAATGCACGAGTGCGACACACTGAACGACAACATGATCGCGTACCGCGACCTCTACGATACACTCGAAGGAGACTTCGATGGTTGCGAGTTGCGACACATAGGTTGCGAAAGCAACGAGGAGGCGGACACACTCGCCAACATAGGCTCTACCTGCACCCCCATACCACCTGGGGTATTTCTCGAGCGCATATGCGAACGCTCCATCAAGCCAAAGGCCACAGAGAAGAAAACAAGCGCAACCACGGACTCGGGGGCTACGCCACCCAATGAGCCAATGGCACTCGATGACTTGGAGCTGGACACAGGACTCGAGGGACCAATGAGCGTCATGATGATCGAGCAATCTTGGATGCAGCCGTACATTACGTACCTCCTCAGCAAGAGACTACCGGACGATCCGACAGATGCACGGCACATCGCGCGGCGCTCCAAGGCATTCGCCGTTCTCAACGGCGAACTGTATAAACGTAGCATCACAGGAGTGCTACAACGATGCGTCTCCATGGCCGACGGAAGAGCAATTCTCCTCGACATCCATGAAGGGACCTGTGGGCATCACGCAGGCAGTCGCGCCCTCGTCGCCAAAGCTCTACCAGCTGGATTTTACTGGCCCATGGCCATGCGCGACGCCAAGGACATAGTCCAAAAATGCAATGCTTGCCAGCGATTCGCGGACAAGCCACACGCACCAGGCGCAGAGCTACGGCCTATTCCATTGGCCTGGCCCTTCGCACAATGGGGGCTCGATATGGTTCGCAAGCTACCAAGATCCTCGCGCGGAGGCTACGTCTACCTCTTGGTGGTAGTCGACAAATTCACCAAGTGGATCGAGGCCATGCCAATGACCAACCAATCCGGGCACAGTGCGGTCAAGTTCTTCGAGTCCATCGTCTACAGCTTCGGCGTGCCGCACAGCATCATTACCGACAATGGGACGAACTTCACATCCAAGGAGTTCCAAGAATTCTGCGAGAACCTGGGGACCAACATCAGCTACGCCTCAGTAGCGCATCCACAGACCAACGGTCAGGTGGAAAAAAGCAAACGAGCTCGTTTACAGCGGCATCAAAAAGCGACTCCTGTGACCACTCCAACAAGCGGTGGGTTGCTGGCCAGATGAGCTGCAATCCGTACTCTAGAGTGTACGTACAACTCCAAACAGCACCACGGGCTACACGCCATTCTTTATGGTGCACGGAGCAGAAGCAGTACTACCCGTCGAGGTACGGTACAAGGCGCCGCGCATGGTCGCCTACAGCGAACAAGAGTCATCCCTTGCACTCGAAGACTCCGTCGACCTCCTCGACGAAGCAAGAGAAATCGCCGCAGAAAGATCTACGATCTACCAAAGAGAACTGCAAGAACTACCACGAGAAGGCTTCGCCCCAGATCCTTCGTCGAAGGTGACCTGGTCCCACGTTGAAGCAGCAGGGACATCTCAAGCTCGAGTCCCCCTGGGAAGGACCGTACGTGATTACAGAAGTAATCCCAGGTGGCGCCTATCGCCTTCAAGATTTAGAGACAGGAGTCGCATACTCCAACCCTTGGAACGTCGCACAACTGCGATGCTTCTACCCTTAGTCGTTTCTTTACTTTTACATCACAAATAAGGCTACTCATCCAAGGCTACTTAGCCAACATTGTACTTCGTACTATTCTTCGAATAAATAAAAGCTAAGTGCCCCGAAACTCTGTGTTCTCCTTTACTTTGTCAATTTTCACACTCGGGAGCTGTGCCACCCTATACACATATGTTCTTCGAACCAAAACGCGACATCCTGAGTAGCTGGCACATCAATCGAACCCCTTAACACAAACTCAACCCAGCTGCAACGCACCTGACAGGTTGACAAGGGAACGAGATAAAAGGATGATCAGGCTAACGAAAAGGACTCGCATAGTGCAACGCACCTCACGCTCACAAAGCTCCTTATGCATATTCGACATTATCTACAACATCTATACAAACTTTACAACACAAGTACACTTATGTGCAGGATACATATTTGGCTACCCTTGCAACAGAAGAACATTAGTTTGTTCCTCGAAGAAGTCGACAATCTCCTCGGCTAGGCGGTCCACCGCCTGATAGTGCGGCACCATATTCCAGGAAAATCCTGCTGGTGGCGCCGGCGGCCCAGAGGCAATGGCGGCAATATCCACGTCAGGTCTGTGCAAACGCACCATCAAGAGGGCAGCCTTGGCACCAGCCACCAACTGCTGCCTCACGCACTCGCGAACCATGGACAGATCTTGAAATTTGGCAAGAAGAGACAGCAGGCTTGACGGAGCATCGTCCAGCAGGAACATAGCCCGATAAATGCTTTTCAAGCACAACTGCGACTTCTTCAGGAAGAGCAGCACTCGCGATGCGCGATCCTGCAAGGTCGCCAACGCAGTCGCATGATCATGATCTACCCAAAAGTATCCATTCTCTTGAAGTTGTTCCTGGGTGAGATCATGAAGGCGAATGGCAATTCTATCCCTCTCCTCCTGCGGATGGCGCGCGCTAACAACTACATGAAGCAGCATCAGTAGCATGATTACAACGTACCTCTGCAAGTGACTGCAAAGGAAAAGATGAGGAAAAATCAAACTAACACTTAAATTGGTCGCCCAGCTGCGTCACCTCGCCAAGCAAATATTGCTCGTGGGCGGCAGCTTTTTCAGCCTTCGACTTCCACACGTCCGCGCTACCACGGATCACGGGAAACTCACGCTCCAGCTGCTTAACGCGATCACGAAGTCGCGAAAGCAAGGACAGCTCCTCTACCCTGGACCGCGGAGGTGCCACTGTATCTTCAAGAGATGGCGAGTCCTGGGTTCCCCCTACAGGATCACTTGATGTACCCTACCACAAAGTCAAGACAGAGGCAAATAAGGCGACCAACTTAACACAAAAGCAAAAGTAACAGATGCATTCAGGATCAGCATAAAGTATTCACAAACACACTCGCCAGCAGGCATGTTCTCAGACCAAAAGGACAATTCATTAACTATTACAAAAAGCTAACTATGGAGCAGCTGGCTTCTTCGACTTCGACGGCTTCGGGGGCTTCATCAAGTCCGTGGCAGTATCAGACGCCACTGACTTTCCGCTGGCCCTTGAGGCCGAAGCTTTCGCCGCCTTCTTCGCACGCTGGAGCTCCTCCGAATACTTGGCAACGGTATTTATCAAGGAATGGCCATATTTGGCACACGCAGTCGCGAAAGGAGCGAAGACTACCTGCTGACCGTCTGCGCCAACAGGCATCGCCTTCGACACCGCAGAGGGATCTATCTCGACTCCGTGGGCTTACACCATGGTGAGTGACATGGTCGCGCCAGCCGCACAGAGGGAGTTCTTGTAGATGGCAGGCACACCCCCGGCGAGTGACTCCACCAGCTCATCCACATTATCGACCAGCTCCGCCTTCGGCATCAACTCCTCCCGGAGGCGACTAAGGGTGGCCTTGGCCTTGGACAATGTATTTTGGACAGTGGTGCTACGGTCCTCGACTACAAACACCGCGCCTGCCAGAGCGTCATCGCGACGAAGGGCCTGTGGGTCAAAGCTCAAATCGCCAGCATCTGCACAGAAAACCCACACATGGATGAAATCTCTAGCTCCACCGGCAAAACTCCAGATGCAGAGAAGGACAACAATAAAATATCTACCAGCAAAGGTACCTGAGAGGGCCTTGGCGACTGAGAACAGTTGCTCTTCGAACAACTTTTCCCTAGCCGCAAAGGAGGCACGCAGATCCTCTTCGCGCTTCTGTGCATCATCACGAGCCGCGATTGCCTTGTCGCGCCCCTTCACAGCCACGGCTAATGTCTTTTCCAAGGTGGCGACATTGCGCAGTAAAGCGTTATGCTCAGCTACATGGCAACCAAAAGTTGACTATCAGTCGACTATACCAAAAAAAGGAAGGAGAAGAAAAATAATAAGTGTAGAACACTCACTTTCGACCACGCGGTGATGCGTTTCCAGCATTGCATGCTAGCGACCCATCGCCATCACCTGCTCCGCCACTTGCGCGGCTGCCTTTACAAGGAGTTGTCGCACAAACAAGGAATCAGAGAGGGCAACAGAGAACATCGACTGCCATACTAAAAAGAAGGAAAGATATATTTACATGGTCCTCCAGCGACTCCGAAGAAGTTTGTTGAACGGTCATCCGAGCAACCATTGGATGTTCCCCTACATGAGGAGAGCTCGAAGAATTGTGCCCGGAGTGGGCCGCCGCCGGAGGGGAAGGAGCGCGCTCAACCTCTACCTTGGCCCTTGAAGTCGCGACTCCCGATTCCTTCAAAAACTCAACGTCGCCAGAAGATGACAACGCCTCTTGACTACAAGATCAAATCCACATTGAGAAATGGCAAAATCCAGGGCAAAGTCAACAAGAAGAAAATAGAAAAGAATGAATGACCTAGCAAACTTACCAGTCAAACTTGTCAAGATCAAACGTGGCCGCCGCCGACTCCGACGAAGACTCCTAGGGCAATCGCATCTTCTTGCAAGAAGACGGTGCCACAGCCCTCACAGGAATGGCTAGAATTGACGACTCCGCGCCAACAGCCGTGCCTCCTGGAGTCGAAGGAGTCAACGCGTCGGAATCCTCGCTACGCGAACGCTTGCGAGTATCCGGGCTCTCGGACTCGGGGGCTTCCTCTTCCACATCAGAAGGGACAGTTGACTCAGACTCGTCCTCTTCCAAAGCTTCGCGAGGAATAATCCCCTCAGGGAGAGGAGGCATACAAGGCGACACCGCCCAATCCTGCATACAGATAGTGAAGATCAGCAAACAGAACAAGTAAGCAAACATAAAAGCAATCGTGAAAATAAGCTAATGCGTAGCACAACTATACCTCAGGAGGAGGATTCGAAGCATCAAAAGGAGGAACAACTGGTTTACTTGGAAGCACATCCTTGACAGTGCACTTCGTGACCAGTTGAATCCTCTTATCCACCTCACTCGTGGACATGCCATCGGCAGACACGCGAGTGGCATCATCAGCGCCACTCCATTGAAACATGGGATGGACTCTAGCTTGAAGAGGCTGGACGCGACGGCGCAGCCAAGTTCTGATAAGAGCGCAGCCTCCCTCTTCTGCGCCTATGCGACTTTCGAGGCCACAGACGCGCTGATACAGCACGTCCTTCTCCGCGAGTTCGCCAGGCATAACTACGTTCTTCCAAGAACGCATCTTCTTGCAGGGAGTCGCCGGATCGAAGGGCGCGAGTCCAAAGTGCTCATCTTTGGCCTTCTGATCGCGGACATAGAACCATTTGTCCCTCCATCCCTGGACGGACTTGGTAAGCTTGATGTCGAAGTAGGTGGTGGATGGGTCGACGTGGATTCCGCAACCACCTACGTCATAAACTAAAGAGCCAGATGCGGACTGACACTTCAATTTAAACAAGTGCTTGAAAAGACCAAAGTGTGGCTCGATTCCGAGCCAACACTCGCAAAGGGTGATGAAGCAGGTGATGTGGAGAATCGAATTTGGGGACAGCTGATGGAGCTGGAGCCCGTAGAAGCAAAGAAGACCCCTAAGAAAGGGGTGGAGAGGCAAGGAGAGACCGCGAATGACGAATGCGAGAAACATCACTCGAAAACCAGCGGGAGGAGCAGGAATGGTCTCACCGCTGGGGACGCGCGCATCAGCGACTGCCGCAGAAATAACTCCATCCTGGCGAAGAAGACGGAGATCCGACGCCTTGATGATGGAGGGGCGCCATGCACCATTTGTCACGCGGGTGCCCACGACCTTCTTCTTCCGCCCGTGGCCAGCGGCAGTGCCCGCGGCGTGAGCCACCCTTCTTCTTAAATCCGCAGCACGGTGGCTCTGGAATCATGGCGGCACCTCCTTTCTTCTTTCCCATTGTCTGGCGGCGATGAGGCCTTGAAAGTAGCTTGAAGCGAGCGGAGGTGTTCGGTATTGTGGAGGAGGCGAAGCGAAGAAGAACGGCGGCAATAATGGCAATGGCAGCGAGGACGAAAGAGTGCATATGGAAAATTACCGCCGCAACGCCGCTACCTAACCCCTGGGAGATGCAATCCAACGGCTGACAAAAACCCTATTGGACGCGTGGCATGCATCGTGTTGGACACGTGGAGAAGAGAAAGCGCGAACCGTTCCCCCACTTCTACCATTACACGCGGAAATCGAGGAGGCGCAGTTAAAAATAAGATTACGCACACCCAGTCAAATCAAAGTCAGAAAGTGGGACCCACCGCTCGTCACGTCCCATCAAACTCCCTCACGCGAACAGCGAGGTCATACAAGCGTCGACAGCGTCATCAAGGCTCTACGATGGAAAACTTCGACTATTTTAGTCCTTGCTGGAGTCTTCGACTCCACCAAGCACTCGGGGGCTACTCCCATAGGGAGCGCTGGCCGCGCACCCTACGACTTTTTCTTTTCTTGTTGTAGGAACATGGGCAATCACAAAGCAAACCCAACCACTCGAAACACAGTTCGATTACGGACATGTGTTACTCCCATAGGGAGCGCGAAAACAAATTCGACTGAAACAAGCAGGCAAAAGACGACAGCAGTCGCAAAAGTGTTTTAGTCCCTGCCTGAATCTTCGATTGAAACAAGCAAGCAAAAGACGACAGCAGTCGCAAAAGTTCTTTAGTCCCTGCCTAAGTCTTCGACTCAACCAGGCACTCGGGGGTTACTCTCATAGGGAGTGCTGGTCACGCACCCTATGATTATTTGCACAAAAAATGTGTGTTGATAACATCCGCACTCGCAACCCTTGGCGACACGGCCTCACAAATTTTCCCTACAAAGAGATTACGTCTCCTAGGACGCCCGAATCGTCTCCACGATGATAAAATTCGGATGCCGCGCTTACGGCGTGAAGGTAAGACCTGAATAAGGCCTGGCAACGCATTTAACTGCGCACTACCAGAAATGTATCCGTGCCTACAGGCACGATGAATATGCCTTGACGGACACGTCAAGTGCTCACACCCATATAACTGGAATTCGACTCCTGTAAGACCTCTGCGGCCTGAGTCGAATTACACCAGCACTTTTCTGGATTCGAGTCTGGGGACTCGAATTTGAGTAGATTGCATTGTTTCAGCCTAAGGTGGTTAACTGATACCGATACTTTGGTTATATCAGGCACGTATATCAACAATCCCTATGACACAAATAAAAGCAATTGAAATGTACTCATTTAGGCACTCGAAGGCTTCAAAAAGTCCCTAGTCGAATCTGCGATTCCACTGGACACTCAGGGGCTACTGACATGGGTATACCCTATAGGTACTCAAGCTTGGTATATACGGTCCAAATACATATAGGCCCACGGTGTCGCCAAGGCCCGGATGGAGAGACTCGAGCAACCTACGGACTCTCGATTGCTTGAAGAACAAGAAGCTAAAGATAGAAAGATTAAAGGGAAAAACCCTAACTTGTAACCAACTCGACCTGCTACCCGAGACCTAGCCTATCTATATAAAGGCTAGGAGGGGCGGTGAGAAGAACACATGCAACCCTAGTTTCCACAACCTTCGCTAGATTACATCTGCGCACCATTATAACTTTCGACTCCCTCAATAATTCCACGAGCAGACAAGCAGGAGTAGGGACCTCTACGAGGCCTGAACCTAGGTAAATCCTTTGTCCCCTGTGTGCTTGTTTGCTAGCCGATAGATGTCTCCAGCGCTCCCTCCTTCTCCAAAACCCAAGTCCATAACAATGGGCATTGACGAGTTAAACCCTCATTAGTGCTAGTTGCCTGTTTTCTGCTGTTTTTGGTTTCAGAAAAGCTAGTAAGGAAATATTCTCGGAATTGGATCGGATAAAAGCCCAAGTCAATATTTTGCCAGAAGGAAAACGGAGTCCGAAGGGGAGACGAAGAGGGGAGCCAGGGCGACCACACCAGGTGGTGGTGCGGCCAGCCCTAGCCACGCCACCAGGGGGTGTGGGCCTCCTGGTACTCCACCGACATTTCCCCTTCGCCTATATATTGCCTCCGGGACAAAAACCCTAAGTACCCGATCAAAATTCCACAAAAGAGTTTGTAGCCGCCACCATCTCCATCCCTAGATCGGGAGGGATCTGAAGCTCTTCCCGGCACCCTATGGGAGGGGAGAGATCACCCTGGAGGCCTTCTTCATCACCATGACTGCCTCTGGTGTGATGCGTGAGTAGTTCATCCCTGGACTACGGGTCCATGTAGTAGCTATATGGTTGGTTCTTCTCCTTTGTGCTACCATGTTTAGATCTTGTGAGCTCCGTTCATGATCAAGATCATCTATTTGTAATCCTACATGTTGTGTTTGCGGGGATCTGATGGATATTGAGATGCTATTTCAGATTGATTATTGATTCTATCATGTCTATGTTATTTGTGATCTTGCATGCTTTCCGTTGTTAGTAGCTATCTTGGCCGAGTAGATGCTAGCAACTCCAAGAGGGAGTATTTATGCTCGATAGTGGGTTCATGCCTCTAATTACAGAAATCTCTAAGGTACTAGATGTGTTGTTGCTACTAGGGAGAAAAAACAATCCTTTGTTCATAGAAAAATCGTATTGTTTACTTTACACACTTTGCTTAATGTAATTATCTATTGCTTGCAACTTAATACTGGAGGGGGTTCGGATGATAACCTAAGGTGGATTATTAGTCATAGATGCAGTTGGATTACGGTCTATGTATAATGTTGTAATTCCCAATCAAATCTCGTAGGAGTCAAGATGATTAGTATATGCATGTATGCTTTCTCGATGTTTATCAATTGCCCCGCTGTAATTTGTTCACCCAACATGTTATCTATCTTAAGGAGAATCACCTCTAGTGAACTATGGACCCTGGTCCATTCTTTTACCATCAATCTACAATCTATTTACTGTTTTCTATTTAGTTTCTACAAGTAATTACTATCTTCCACAAAATACATTTAATCCTTTGTTTTCAGCAAAACCGGTGAGATTGACAACCTCACTGTAAGTTGGGGGCAAAGTTCTATGGTTGTGTTGTGCAGAATTCCAAGTTGGAAACAACACCTTGGAGGTGTTTCCTTGATCCTACTGGTTCGATAACCTTGATTTCATAACTGAGGGAAACTTTCTACTGTGCTCATCATACCTTCCTCTTGGGGTTCCCCAACGAGATCGACGTGCTGAGAAGATCATCAATCCTTCCCCTTTACAATATTTTAGTTTGATGAGAATTCGTGGAAACACACCCAAGGGGAACCAAATTGATCATCATGTTATATTTATTCTATGTGATTGCTAACACACTACAGGCACGTGGTGAGTTTACTAGAGTTAATGAGGAGGACATGTTGATCCTCGCGAAAGCTGCACTTGTCAATTGTAACTTAACGCCAAATTTGGGCGCTCTACTTGTGTTTTACCTTAAGCATCAGGCTCTTCAATCTCGAGGACCTATATGTGGAGGAGGAATCGCGATCGCTCTTGCACGTGCACTTTGCATCAACCTAGGCAACATCCAATCATTGACTAGAAGTAACCATCTCGGTCTATCTACTCTAAGAACATGTGGTATGATTTCTAAAAACCATGTTAGATATTTGTTCGATATACCTAGAGTGGATCACTTGATCGCGGCTCCCTTGCCTAACGGTTTATTCTCTATCGAGGATGGACGTTTGCATTATGACGCGCAGGTTGAAGCTAATCTACTCCAACAAAAAATACCCGTGGGAGGAGGAGAAGATGAAGAAGTAGAACAAGAAGGACCCGAACAAGACGTGCAGCAACCAAACTACTACACCACCTATGAATACATTTATGAACTCGAAGGAAACATTCAAAACATGAACAACCTCTACATCAACCTTCGAGATGCCACTGCAAGCCTCGCCACCCAGTTCCATGATTGGAGCAGCCAATGGAACGTGGGAGATTATCCACCGCCACCATAATGAGCAACAAAAGGGCTTGCAAAAGCCTGCGCTTGGGGATGTGTTCCCCCGGCAAATTTATTTGTGTAATAATGAGGTTGTACTCCATCTCCTTGGGAGCTTTCAAACACTCGTGTTGGCTTGTTCCAACACTTTGCTTTTTTCCTTTGCTTTTTAATTTGCTTTCGTTTTAGTTCATTTGTTTTCTTAAACCCTTGCTTGGTCGCAAGTTCTTTTCTATTCTTGAATCCCTATCCTCAAAAATACAAAAAGATTTTTTTGTTTATCCTTTTTTCGTAAACGTGGATTCATACTTTGCCTCTTTGCTTTAATATCATTGCGAGAGTAATCATGTTTGAGTTTTGAAGGAACACATCCCTATAAGGAAGAGGATCATGAAGGTACTTATGAGAGGTATGTCCTATGTCTCACACTTATGAAGTTTGAATTGTTTATCTTAGTTGGTTGATTTGCTAAGATGTCATGCTAGTGGGAGTAATTTAATATGGTCAGAGTGAGGCTTTTTATTGGTATGATGATTAGTTGTTGAAGCTCTTGCTCTAGTTCTTTTAGCTAACCGAGTCTTGCCTTGGAAATAATAATGCTAAACAAGTACAATAAGAAAAAGTCTAAAATTTATGACTTGTTTGATGAATGATTATCTTGAGAGTATACCCTTGATTATACTTAACCCCATAGATATTTTGACAGTCTCGACGACACTCATGAAAGGAGTTGTTTGATTGAAATAAAGTCTAGTGGTAATTGTGATGCATGCCAAAGCTAACCTTGTGGATCAAACCGCGATGCTAGCTCAAAAAGTAGAAAGAGAAAGAAGTGAGACAACTTTGTTCTATGTCTCTAATGCACACCTTTGGGATGCCAACAACTCCGCTAGCTTTTGAACGATCTATGGTATAACCCCGGATTTCGGCTATGAGTTGACGACATGAGTGGCATCTGTGTCAATGTATGGGCAAAAGTATTGGTTCTCTCAAAGATTGTGCAAACACTAGCAAAAAGAAACAAACAGCGATCCTTGAAAAATGAAGGAAATAAAAAAGATATCTATCAGGATCCACATAACAAGTCCTTGGCATGGTCTCATTACTACTTTACGATTTTTTCTTGAAAGACAATGATTGGATTAGAAGTGTTTAGATTGACTTGATTTATTGATGTGGGTGTAAATAAGACACTTCATTGTTATACTACTTGGGACATGAAACTCTCTTACTCAATTATGCTATTTAAACATCCTAGTGTTCCTTGGCAAGCTGAGAGTTAATTAGAGGAATTTGATTGATTGCTACATTTCTAGTTATTTATACTTATATTAAACTTTACTTTGATTATCTTAACTTACCGAAGATTATATAGTATTCTTGCCATCTCTCTAACTTCGATAAGCTTCATAAATGAATGAAGTGTTGAGCACATACGACTACCGATTGTAAGTGAACTCCTATTATCGTTGTTTCAAGTTTAAACGCTGAATTCCTTATAGTCCTTTTGGTTCTTCTTGCTCGAGGACGATCAAGGTTTGAGCTTTGGGGAAGTTGATGGCTCCAATTTTTGCCATCTTCCATTGCACTTAAACGTTGTTTTTGGTCAAGCAATTGCCAAAGAAACTCTCAACTCTTGCCAATAATGACTAATAATTGCAAAGATATGCAAATCCCTTCTCCAATTTATGTTGTGCAGGAAATCACAGCTTTTAAAGTGAAATAAGGAGTCAAAATGAAGGATTTTGAGGAAGTACACACGGCCACGTAATTGGAGAAGCATTCCAGGGTGTCAGCATGATTAACAACCACTGGTACGGGCGCAGTCCACCTATACCACCCGCCCGTACCAGGTGGCGACGGCTTCATCTCATCAAGCCCTACAACTTTCGTGAAGACGCCTATATATTTTGAGGCTCCAGCCGCCGACCACAGAGCCGCCATTCTCAGATTGTATCACAACACCACCAAAGGAGATCCACACTATTGTTCATCCATTGTTCATCCATTTTTCATCACTTCCATCACCCATCCATCCACTAGCCATAGCCATTACTTTGTACTTTAGATCTCCTTGTGATTTGGCGACCATTGTAAGAATATTTGATTTCAATCTAAGTATTTTCCTGATGTTTTCTATCTCCGATCTATTTGTTATGAGTGAGTAGTCCTCACGGGTTGCGGGTTGGCGAGAAACCTTGCAGCAATTATGGGCATCTAGATCATGGGAGAAT
Organism: Avena insularis; assembly: GCA_023614405.1. NCBI lineage: Eukaryota > Viridiplantae > Streptophyta > Magnoliopsida > Poales > Poaceae > Avena > Avena insularis. Next base: position 145,956,109 of record CM042690.1, on the reverse strand, counting down.
TGTATTTTGTTTGAATTTGTGATTTGGATCTTTTGTTTCTTTGTCTCTTGTCTCGATCTATGGACTTGTAGGTACCCAATATCCCATAGATTGATAAAGGCTTAAGGTGAGATACTTGGCTAGCGGCAATCTCATAGGAACCTCAGTGATAGAAAGGGTATACAAACATTATACATGACTATGCTTATTATTATCTTTTATCCCATTTGATGTGCAGCTGCAGGTGGATCTTCAACCCTGGCCTATCTCCATCCATTGATTCAAACCCGTTATAAAGTAAACTAGATTGGTCCGGTCAACTAAGGTAAACCGAACAAACAAAGTCTTGTAGACGTGTCCTTTTTATTACCTTTTAGCAGTGCTTTCCGAGGTTCGATTAAACCTAGGTCTTCTAGGGAAAAAGCTATTATACTACATCTGTGAATCCGGATCGATGGTATCAATAGTTCTCAAAAATTGGTGATCTCTCCTATTCAAATTCTACTTGATTTATAGTGTTTAGAATTACCATATAACAATCTTGGTGGAATCATTAGGTCTGAATAACAATCATTAATGGAGAAATGAAGATGTTCATTTGTAAGTAGTTATCATGAGCTTTGAGAAGATTTAATAAACTCATATTCTATTATAGCTATGGATGAAGATTAAGAGCTAAGGCATACTAACATCATGTTTTATGACCATGGATTATATCTCTTAACTTAGAGTGAGATGTTGATATTATCTCCTAGTGTGGTCTTGATGGTTCTATTCTTCTAAGTTTCTAATAGGGTTTAAGATAATGAGGTGGACAAGGCTTTCATCAATACATCCTCAACTGGTATTCTAACTATCTCTTAGAAGTTTCATTTAACTAAGATATACCTTTCCAATGGGTGTCTAGAAACAGGAAATGGTTCCACTGCTAACTTGATTCTAGGGTTTTAAACAAAGAGGTAGACATGATTCTGTTTATGGCTTGATATGACCTTGGTTAAAGGTTTCTCAAGGATTCCTATCCTCAATACTTCACTAAGCCTATCTTTAGTTAAGGATTTCCTTTCCTAAATATACTCTGCATATTTCTCTTATCTCATTCACTAAAATCACATCTGTCTAAATGAACTAATCATCTGACTCCACCATATCCATCATTATATGATGACATGGTCATGTCATCACATCACTACTCATTCTTTATTCCAACTCTAGTATATAACTTCCACTTCTAAACTACCCTTGATGAATCTATTGATGGAGCTATTCCTAACTCCATCCATTAACTTCTTTTATATTCACCTTGCATCTACTTCCAAGGATTATAAGATTACAATCCTCACTATATCACATGTGATATTAATCCTCTAGAAGAGGTATGGTACTATTCCCCATTATCTTGTATTAGCTTGGTCACAATACTATGCCTCCAACTATTCCATACCACTCATATTCTAAGTCATCATACATTAGCTTGACTACTCAAGCTCAAGCTAGATTAGTCAGCTTACTAGGGTTTTGCCTAATTGGTATACCCACCACACTTCTTCATCACCTAGTCATCTATTCTCAAGTGACTTGAGAATAATGACCACCATCCATTTCATACACTAAGCTTAGGCTTCTAATTATCCAGTCAATATATATCATTCCCTAGGCAGTAGGCTTGTACTACACCTGGTCTCTTTATTGGGTTTATATTGTTAATGAAGCTTACTTTGGGTTTACACCTACTTGGCTTAACAAGATTATTATTTGATATTCTATCATTTCTAACTTCCTTATAACTTATCAAGTATTAGTTAATTCTTAGGTTTAGATACTTCTTATAGTTAACTCATGAGTGAGTTAACTCCTCCAACATCAAATGGTTTGATCACCACTAAGGATTTCATCCCATTGTTAATTTGCTTTAGTACTTTGGAAGGTCAATATAATAGGTCAAGGCTAAGAGTCAATAAGTTCTAGGTCAGGAATTGATCACTCAACATTGATGATCAATTGACTCGGGACTTGGTTAATTAGGATTGTCATCTATTGATATGACAACAAAGATATGTGATGAATGGTCTTGGCTTGACTTCCTCTTCTACTCTAGTTGTGATATGAGTTAATGTTTAGGAACTACCATGATGTTCATGGTATAAATAACTATGGTAAGCATGTATACCAAGGTTTAGTTATTGAGTTTCTTTACTTAAGTTATATACTTAACTTGGTATTCAGGGTTTGTTGTAGATAATACCTTGATATAATCTTTAAAAGATTAAGTATTCATCCTTGAGTAATGTGTTGTGTCTTAGGTTTCTCACATTTGATCTACCCTTAGATCAAATTATATTACCCAAAGATAGGGTTTTAGCAAAGGTCATATTGAAACTTATCGCAATCAACTTAATGATCTACTTCAGTTCCACCAAGTTAAGAGAAGCTTCAATCACTTTGACAAGTTTTATTTAAAAGCGTATCCATATTTTCTATGCATGAATGCAATGCACACACATGAGCTCAACTTATTTCTAAGCTCTAATGTTGGGATGTTACACAAGGCCAGGGACGAAGACGTAGAAGGCAGCAAAACCAACGGAGGCCTTGAGTGGTCATGTTGAACGCCTAGATTCGCGCGGCGGCGATACTTGATATAGACGAAGAAGAATCCGACGTGACGAAGACCATGCACAGACGTAGACGACCCGCAATATGGAGGTGGTACGGAGATAGCCTAGGGTGTTGGTGCGCATGGACGGCGATGTAGACTGCGTGCAGTGATGCTATGACCCGTTGGGGCGGCATAGCTATAGGGTGCAAGTCAGTGCAACGGCTAGGAGACCACTAGCGATATACACGCCAAGGAAGGCGCGTTGGAAGCCGGTAGCATGGACCAAAGGCGATGTCGCTGTGGCGAAGGCGACAATAACCAACCTTCGATTGGTGGTGGTGGCGCGCGCGTGGCGTGCTTGGCTTGGCGTGGGGGGCGTGATCGGTTGATCGGTCGTATGCGCCATGGCATTGACGACGCGTAGATCGGAGTCGATGGATACATTGTCGGTGAAGTCCCGGGCGATGACGACGAAGACGATTCGAGGGGGACGGCCGTAGCAACCTACCAAGGAAGGCGTAGCAGTCGACCGAGGTACGCGGCAGCCAGCCGTGAGGCCGCGACAGCCTGCCGAGGCAGGCGCGATAGCGGAGGAGGCAGGCGCACGGGCGCGGTGTAGATCGTCGACACCGATGGTCGGAGTAGAGGCGCGGTGATGACGACGGCGGTGGGCGACTCAATCCGATCTATGATCGGTAAACCAAAAAAAAGACCGGCCAAGTGACCGGTGGAGAGAAAAACCAATCTAGAGATCAGAAAAGACTCACCAGGACAGCCGATCATAGATCGGCAGACGAACGCTGCGACGGATTGCGCGGCCCCTGGCGGAGATCATGGAGATCGATCCTCCCGGGGGCGGCGTGGCGGAAGCGTGCGGCTAGGGTTTGGACCGGTTAGGCTGATACCATGTGAGAGTATGAATTTGATGGAATATGATGGATATATTATTGAACCTCATGGGCGAGTATATATAGGCGTACATGGGATTATCTTGGAGTACAAGTCGAGTTAGGATTGTACGTAAATAGATCCTAACTCTATATAACTACCATAACAACCGTATATGCCTAATACTCTAACATCATCCAACGAGAGATCGTTGTCACCGGCCGCCTCGCAATCTCCGGGGACGAAACCACTTGGAGAATCGGAGGCGTCGAGCTCCGGCACAAGATGGGAGGGCCTCCTCGCTAGAGGTTTAATAAACTGCGCCGCCATTCTGGCCAAAGATCGCGGCGATGTCGATGGCATCCGCGTGATGCGCTTGCTAAAGCAGATAACGCCACCGACACCCTCGCAGCTTCGTGCCACCATCTCCTACCTCCCCTCGCCGCCATGGCCGTCCAGGAGGTTGGAGGGCACACGAAAAGCTTGAAGACGCCAGTGGACGCGCTGAAGACAGAAGAGGGGGTTGGCTGCTCGCCACGCTGTCGCCATCTCCAACCCCTCGCCTCCACGGCTGGTCGAAAGAGGATGAAGCGACGAAGACGAGACAAACCACCGCTCGGCGCCGTGCACACGCACCACGGCAGCACCACCCTCGCCACCTCCAGACCTGCACCACACCCAGGTCCCCCTCTCTTTCCCCTCTCCACCATGGCAGCACCACGCTCTCCACCTACAGAGAGAGATTGAGGAGTAACGGGCAAGGGGGAGGCAGGCAACCTTATTCGGGGATGCGGCGGCCATCCCATCACCGACCGCCTGAACCAGAGGGGCGGGAAGACGACGAGGAGGAACCCTAGAGCGCCGCCCTAGCTGCGACGACCAGCAGCTCCGCATCCAGGCACACGGCCCACTACCGGCACAAGACCACTACAACTACCACTAGGAGACCTACAATTATGCTGCAGAGCACGGCCTTCCCACCCCCATCCCCTCCGGCTCAGATCACATCTCCCACGCGCGAGCATCCGTGTCCACGGATCCATACCTGCCCTACCGATACCGATAGTGCAGAGCGGCGGAGGTGTCGCCGGCTCACACGTCGCAGTCCGTGCTAGGCTAGCTGCACACAAGTGCTACTCTACGTCACGTGGTCGGAGAGTCGGAGAGGCGAGAGATAGCCTGCCTATGCCGAATTGCCGGTGGAGGAGAACTCGATGTGTCCGCCGAATGCCACGTGTGCCGATCATAGGAGCGAGATTAATTACTAACATAATTGATCATGATCATTCATCATTTCTCCCTGGATTCCAAATCCAGAAGGATATATGGTCGATCCGATCGAACATATATACTCATTCTCTATGAACCGTTTAATATGCCATTGCCACCTGCTTGTTCCCCTGTGGAGGGGCATCTGCTTATATTTTGTCCGTCGCTGGCACGCACCGGCACCATGATGCATCATCGTGTGGCCGGGGCGTAGATGCCGCTGGGGGCGGTTCAGCGGAGCGGCGTTGATCCTCTTTTGTCAGCGGGTAGCCTGTGCGATCGCGTCTGTTGCATGCGCCATCGTTCGTTGTCCTTCTCAACCTGATGACGGAGCCACAAAGAACCGAGATCCGATTTGTTACCTGGCGCTTGTGTCGGAGAGATTCGAACAAGTAAGATTTTAACATGAACGGGACGGACATGCAATGGTCACCGGCCGCCGGCCCTTCGGTTCGAGTCAGTGGCGTACCTAGCAATTTTTTAAAGCCCGGGCACACAGAAAACTAAAACTGCACTTTGATCTACCTAGAAGCATTTTATTTGAACAGGGTCTATTGTGTACCATAAATGTCATAATTCTGAAAATTAAACAATTCAAAGTGTAAACCGGACACTACGATGTTAAATAGAAAATTCGCTGCAATTTACTGACAAAAAATCACCTGGTTGCCCTGTATTACTGGTGCCCATCGCCCATCCCCATCATTCTGCTATTGCTTCTTGCCTCTATGTGCCCAAGTCAAGGAATCGTTGGTGATGTCCTCGCTTCTACTCTGCGGTAGCCGATGAACCACCGTATGCGGGTTGGGATCTTTCGCTATCGCCTTGCCGCTTGCGCTTCTGGCGCTCATTGTCTCATGAGGAGTGGCACCACGATGGGCAGCGACGGCGGGAGCCATCCTGCTGCAGTCGCTGCACCGCTTCTCCCGTTGCCGCTTTTGGCTCGTCACTCACGACGATTTAACAAACCCAGAACGAACCGATGGATTATTGTTCTGTCTAGCTTCCTGAACGTGAGAACGTGGCCCAGCATGGACCGTAGAAATAAATGGGCCAACCACTTCTACTAGGGATTAGGTGAATAGGCCCAAGCCGGCTTAGCTAACGTGATACACCGATTTTTTTCATCAGAATTTTGAAGTTTCAGCCATATATATCAATATGGGACCTCGCCGGAGTGCTTGCAAACGCTGCCGTTGAGCCACAGCGTGCCTGTGGTGCCCGGACGAGAGTCCGCCGGATTCGTAGACCGATTACCTTTGTTCTATTTCCAGCAAGACACTGCGTCGCCGGCGGAGGGAAGGAACCCTAGATGTGTTTTTGTGCGCCTAGCATCGGCGGATGGCGTGTGGAGTTGTGTGTCCGATGGATCTCGCCGGATCCGGTCGTTTTTCGCTTTCGTTGGTGTGTTTTGAGGCCAGTCTATTCCAATCTACGTTGGCCATACTCGGCGATGGTTGTTGCTCTGGTGCGCTGGTCCTTTAGGGCCTTACCACGACGACTTCCCGTCCGTCTACTACAACAAACTCTACTACGACAAGTTTTGCCCGGCTCTGGTGATGGAGGGGCGAGGACGGCGGCGCGCCTTCGACTCGTGCTCGTATTTGTAATCGTCGCTAGGTAGTCCAATGACCTATTTGTAATTTTTATTACTTTTAGGACTCTTTATAGTGCAGGTCAGGTGGCTTTTCGACATCGAGAACTTGCCATTTCTGAGAAACACATCACGATCACAATACATAAATGACTTTGACGGGTCATGTGTAAAACTACTTTATGTGCAGGCGTTAAAAAGAAGATAAAGGGATAAATAATAGAGTACTAAGTTATTTAAAAAAAAAGTAAACTTCATAAAATACTGAAAAACATATAAATATGAAAATAAAAAAGCGAAAATGGAAAAGGCTAAATACTCAAGAAAACGAAAATAAAGCATAAGAAAGGGAAAATAGAAGGAGAGATGGAGTAATAAAAAAGAATAAGAAAGAAATATATCTATCTGGGCTGGCCCAATCGCTCAACACTGTGACAAGAGCTAGCTACTTTTTAAAATAATACATTTTTATTTAATTTCAAAAATAATAAGCAAAAATTGATATTTTTATAAGTAGCACAGTTTCGGTACAGTGTGAGTCGACATGGGCTTGTCTGCTCCGCATGGACAGACAGGCCGTCTAGCATGGACAGAGGGTCTTGTAGTCGCTGCACCGGACCCCGTGGATCCTATCTGCCCCGCGTGACCAACAAGCCACTAGCGGCCCACGCTGAGATGATAAGCATCTATCGGTCCACGCGGAGCATAAAAGTCCCTATGAGCCCACGCTTCACCGAAGCCGGGCTACTTTAAAAAAATCTATTTTTGCGTATTATTTTTGAAATTAAATAAAAAAATATATTATTTAAAAAATAGCTAAGGTAAAACCGTAACAATACTAAACTGGTGATGGCTCTCGAGCTCACTCGAGCTTTTTTTTGAAAAAAAAAGTATTTTTATGATTCTAAAAAATATTAAAAAATCATGCATAAACATTTATACGTCGAAGGTACGGAAAAGTTTGCAGTGGCCGACAGGTTCTTCCCTTTCGATACTGTAGACTCACCGGGCGGATTGGTTGCATTGGCGATTGGTGTGCACTTGTCACCGAAGGTACGGTGTGCACTCACGGAGTTACGGTTCAGGACCTGAACACTGAGCAGAACGCGTCGCGGTGGGCAGCAGGATCGCAGGGTGAGTCGTCCGCACTACAGTGTTACACTGTATCTGGTCAGGCCGATTTTTTTATATATATATATTTTTTAAATTTGGTCAGGCCGATTAGTACTTGTCAGCTTTTTTTTTTTTTGCAAAACAAATCCTTTATTATCCTCATACCACATTACAGGATTGGGACAAAACTGTCCCCATTACAGGTACAACCCCAAAAACACTGAAAATTACATTGAAGTCCAACAACACGCACACACGCCTCTGAACGAAGCGCAACGTGTCGTCTAAACACCTTCGGGTTGCATCCTCGTCATCACCAGTTGCCTCCACGTGTCCCCTCCGCTGACCAGAAGCAGACTCGGGCCGGCAAGCCCGTCCGGCTGCCACCAGGGAGGAGACGCCGCTGAACCTCCGCTCACCATGAAGACGACAACATATCGTCGGCTCAGCAGATTGAACCAGTCCAGAAGCAAGGCAAAGAGAACCAATCGCCAGCGCAACACATCCTGAAGAAACCAAATCGCCAGCGCAACGCACCCGCTGACTCGGACAGAGCTCCCCCAACAGAGATGAACGCACCAACATAGACCTGACCAAATAACAAGGCCTCCCCGAGACCGCAAAGCGGGCCTCCAAACTGGAGGTAAGAGGAAGGCGCAAGAAGGCCAAGGACCAGCTGTAGATCGGCCTCTCCCCAGCGCAAAGATACAAAGGAAAACATCGCCAAGAAAAGCTAGCGGCGTCGCCAAGAATTCGACCGAGAGAACATGCGAACACCTCAAACCAATCCGCTTCAAACTCCATGAGTGAGGATTGAAACCAGCTCGCCGGATTGAAATAATTTGCGAGAAAAAGTCCGGCAAGAGAAGCATCAGAGGACAGGGATTTATTGAAAGATAGAGAAAGGGGACAAAATCAAACAACGGCAAGGCTGCACGATCATCTACATCCCCAAACAGAGGACCACCATGGGCTGTGGTTGGAGAATAGATGAAGACACAAACCTTGCAGAGGGGATTTGCCCTGGATTGATTATTTGTGGAGCGGCCAGACAGGTGCTGCTCACCACCAAAGCCGACGACCAGCAGAACAGCCACAGCGAGAAGAGCGAACAGACTGACGGCGCGCCAACGGGAATCCACATCCGCCGACGTTAGGCTCCAAGAACGAAAGGCAGACAAGGCTGCAAGTCCGGGACATGCCACGAGATGGTATACACAGGGGGAAGCGGCACCGGGCCCCTCTCCCCTCCCACTCCGGACGGCAAAGCCGGCGGAGGAGAGGAGGAGAGGAAGCGCCGGGGATCCAGACGAAGGAGAAGGGGTCAAGAACGTGAGCTGAGAGGATAGGGACAAGACGGGTCCGACTTCTGGGAACGGGTTTGGACTCTGATTTACACATGGGCCACGCCAATTAGTACCTGTCGGTTGGCCAGGCCGATCAGTGACTGTCGGCTTGGGCCAAACCCAGACCGTATTATTTTTATAAATTTTTAAAATTGTATATTATTTTTGAAATTTAATTGAAATAAGTTATTACTAGAAAAAACTATTCGAAAATAGGAAAAAGTTTCGATACTGTAGCCTCACCGGGCTGTGGTGCGGGTACCCCTATTCAGTGCTCGTTGTGCCTGTTACGGACTCAAGGCCTAAAGAGAGATCCCGAGTGGGCCGGCCCAATTCGCTCGCTCAATCTTTTTTTTTCTTTCCCTCGCTTAGCTCGTCGAATAAAATTTGTTTCTTAATTGTTACTAAGATTAAAAAGTTTTATTTTTAAAATATTAAGATATTGAAAAACTTTTTTAGATTTAGAAATGTTCACATTTGGAAAATATTCAGATTTTAAAAAAGTCCAAAATTTGAAAATTGATCAAATTTGAAAATGTTCGGATTTTTTAAAGAAAAACAAACATAGAAATAGGAAAAGAAAATGATAACAGAAAAACGAATACAGAAAATAGAAACATAAAAAGGGAAAATAAGAAACCAGAGAAAACTAATCTACAAAGTTCTAGAACGTCCAAAAGAAAAAGAGATCAGAGATTCTTTAGTATCTCAGGAGATGCCCAGCATATTCCTTAGCATGTCTCTAAGATGCCTAGCATATTTCGTGCGGTACGTGTCATTCTGAGCCAGGGGGTCCTAAGACTGGCATGTGACTTGATGGGCTTGACTTGGCTCGATGGAGTGTCGATGTAAAGGTTGAAGGAGCGTCCAGGGGTGAACAAGAGGTCACCTGGGGCGATATAACTCGGTCCAGGGACCCTAGACGAAGAGCAAACTCGGCCTAGTGAAGTGGAATCCAGCCTGGGAGGAGATAACCCGGCCTGGCAGATAGAATTTGGCCTTGCCGGTTAATCCTCATTCAGGTAGAGGGTAAACTCGGCCCAAAGGGAAGGACTTGAGGGGCCCGGCGAATACCTTGATTCGGGCCAGGAGGGTGGCAGGGAGCCCATTCGGGTCTGAGAAGGAGGCCCAGCCGGGGAAGCATGTGGCGAGGTGGTGCAAAAGCGAAGCCTCGCGGTGGGCTGAATCGGGCGTTATCCGGCCCACCCGGGTGAAGCGGAGATGGCGGCGAGGAGATTCAACGGGAGAGTGTTGGCGACGAGGAGACCTGTTGTGGGCCGAGTGACCCCGGTGTCGGCCCACCTGGGTCCAAGCGGCGACACGGTTCGTTGGCGATGTTGGTGAGGGGAGGTCGACGGCGTGGTGGGCCGAGCTGCCCATGTTGGCCCACCCAGGGGAACATCGGCACGGTAAGGAGTTGATGGCGAAGCGGGTGACGCGGGAGGTTATCTTCGGGGTGAGGTGGTGCTGCGACGTGGAGCTTGTGCTGAGGAGAGGTGGCCCGGCTGGGTGAATTGGCACAGCCGGGTCACTCCCTGTTTTTAAGCAAGATCCGGCCTAGGGTGAGGACTGGTTGTAGATGATCCGGCCCAGGAAGGATTGATTCAGGCCGGATTTTATCTAATTCGGCCCAGGTGGGTTTTTTCCTTTTCTTTATTCATTCTTTTCCACCTTACTTAATATCAAATGATATTTCCTTTATCTTATTCTTTACTGAATCACATATTCCTTTATTGAGTCTCTTTATACCTGGGGTACCTAGGATCATATCACCGACATGCATCCCAGTCCTGCTATTGATCATTGATCTGAGTGTTTATGATGTTCCTAAATCGTAGGGTAACACACTTAAGGGTTTTACGACGCTTAGAGATCATTTTGGAGTTGATGGAATCATAGGAAGAAAGAGATGAGAATGCTGGAAATGTTCCGTGAAAGAAAGGGAATCGTTCTGGGAGGATCCGAAGGAGTTCAGAGTAAACCAAAATGTGTTTCGAGTCAAGGCCGATTTAATAATATGTATTTTATATTAATTGTTAGAACTAATAATAAAATAATATTTAGATTAACTTTAGTTGGGCAAACTTCCCTAATGGACCAAGTCCCCGGAGGGAACAAGGATCGTATGGGCACCTAGAGGGTAGGGGGTGAATAGGTGCTACTTCAAATTTTACTCTTTTTCAATTTAGGATTTGACACAAAAGGTAAATTCTCTAGATATGCAACTAAGGTGAATTTACCTATATGTCAAACTATCACAACTAACTCAGCAAGAACTAGATAAGTAAGGTACGGTAAAGGATAGAAGTAACCGAAATGAAGCACACAAAGCCATAAGGATTATTTCCCGCGGTTCCTTCCTTTTGAGCGAAAGTACGTTTGCGTTTGGAGAGGGGGTGGTATCAAACCACCAACTCCATGAAAGGCCTCCCTTGTTCTCTAGTGAACCTCACCCCAAGGGGATCGATTCACACTTCTACTATATCGGCAACCTTCAAGGTGGTAGCTGGCACCCTTACAGCAAGTTTGAGACACACATCCACAACTTAATTGGAGGCTCCCGAATCCAAGCAAGTTGTCACAATAATCAAAGAAAAGCTTGTAAGAACCAAATCAAACCAAAACAAGGCTTAGAATTTCCAATGAAACCATAGAGCAAGGGGCCCTCAAGTGAATGAGGGGGAATGAAGATCTCTCTTGGTGAAGCTATAGATCAAGGCGTCCTCCTTCGATTCCCCAAAGATCAGCAACTTTGGGTGGTTGGATGAAGAGATCTTGGAGTTTTAGTGGCTCTAATGGTGGTCCTTTTCTTTTCTGGAACAAGCAGTCTAAGGTAGAAGATGAGGTCCCCTATTTATAGCCTCCATAGTTGCTAACCGTTTTCTGCCTGTTGGAGACCTTCCACACCGGAGACTCTAGTCTGCAGACCGGAGACTCCGGCCCATCTCTGGTTCATCTCTAGACCGCCTATCAGACTGTCCCAGACCACTTCTTGTCTCTCACCTCGGAGACTTTGGGAGAAACTCTGGACCAGAGACACCGGAGACTCCGGTGTTTACACACCGAAGACCCCGGTCCGAGAAACCACTCCGGAGATTCCGTCCAGCATCCGGTCTGCCTCCGGACCCCCATACAGAATGTGTTAGAAATATGCCCTAGAGACAAATAGTGATAAGGACTATTACCATATTTCATATAGTTTATGATTAAGTTTTATATCATGCTATAACTGTATTGAGTGGAAACATCAATACACGTGTGATATACAAACAACCAGGGGTTCCCAGTGAAACTCTAGACACTGGTTCATTGGTCAACAGATGATCATGTTTCCTGATCATGTGGCATTTATGCCAGTTGGAAATGGAGTCAACTCATTCTGAGAATGAGATGATGAACCAATACCCAACCTAAACATCGTGACCCGATCATGTCACGAAGTTCAAGTTACGATGATAAGAAATGGATCCTCGTAGACTATTCCTTAGACCGTGAGGCTACATCAATCACCGTCTCCCGAGAGTGCTTAGATAGCATCAAGCGCCATCTGGTAATACGGTGGTTATAAAGGTGTGTTCAGGTACTCGGAGGAAACCGTAGAGGCAATATATGTCAAGAGCGGGATTTGTCCGTCCACGTGATGGCAAGATACTCAAGGGCCCACTCGGAGAAGTTATATCCAATAGCTGCATAGCGTGTGATTTGATCACAGGAATATCACTTGTCGGAACGAGTCAAGTAGCATTATTCAGTAACGAGATTGAACACGACATGGTGATGTCATTGATCAGATCTCGGTCAATGCAAGTATCAAGAGACAAAGGGAATAAGACATGACCGTCCCGGTTCAAACGACAAAAGATCTTCGTGGAACACATAGGGGTCACATGGCCATCTAGGTCCCTTTGTTTATCATTGGTCCGGGAGTTTCCCGACCATGTCTGGAGTGTTCCCAAACTGTAGGGTATCACGCTTAAGGGTTTGATGATGCTTAGAGAGTGTTTATAGGATCGGAAGAAGCGTCGAAGAATAGTAGAGAGAAAACCGGAAGGGTTTTGGTAAGTCCGGAGGATGTCCGGAGTGGAGGTGGAAGGTGTTCCATAGCCACCGAGATTGAATAATATATGAATGAATGTTAAATATTAATTTAATCATTTATTCATAATTATTTAATAAAAGAGAAAATCAATTAAATGGTCAAAGGGCTTAATGGGCCAATTCCCAGAGGGGAAATGGCCCAAGAGGGGACCACGCCCCTAGGAGAGGCCTAGGGGGTGGCCGGCGGCCCTAGTGGGCCTACCCCACGTGGGGCCCATGGGTGGGGGTTGGCCGGCGTGCCTCCCTACCTCTCCCTCTCCTTTAGTCCCACCCCGGGACTTTGAGGGAGGTAGTACCTCCCCTCCCCCTATATATCGTGGGGGTATTTGGCCAGATAAATACACACAATATTCAACAAAGGTCTTCTCACTTTTGGGAAGACGTCCAATTGATATTCTCTCTCTCTCGTTACCGTGGTCCCAAGTTCGGATTGTGCAAACGATAGACATCTTCACCGCGGAGCGCCGTCGTGCTGCGGGATTTGGATCCAGGAGCTCTACTTCCGCAACTGCTGCTGGATCGGGGAAGCGGGAGTCATTGTTAGGCACCGAACGTGTGTAACTCCCCGCGAGGTGTCGCACTTGAGGCACTCAAGTTGTTGGAGCCACAAGAGCGCAAGGACTTCATCATGACCTTGAGGTCGGCTTCGACTCATCTACATCAACCATGCTCTCCTGAGCGTTGACAGCGCTTTTCGGTCTTCAAGGGTAAGTTCACGAAAATCCCCTCCCGTTACTGTATTACTAATAGATAGGTCCTAGCAACATCAGGGGTTCAGGGGCGTAGGGTAAAAATTATTGTTTTTATATGCGGAACCCCTACAGTGGTATCGGAGCTAGATCTATGTGTAGTAATGCTAGTACGGGTAGAACACACGAGATGTAGCGTGTGTGCGTTGATCTTTTAGTTATTACCCTCCCACGTGTACTTATGTATACCGCAGTAATGCTTGATGAAACATCCCCCAACCGACTTTACGCGTTCATTCGCGAGACTGGTCCATGCTTGACATATGGCTTGTGCCGTATAAAGTGGCTTCGGGGGGTGTCTCTCTCTCTCGCATTAGTTGGTATGACATTTACAACGGAGGGCCCCGAAAGGGGTGTAGTATAGAAAACTACTTGATCAGCGTTGTGCTGAAAGTTCGTAGGTAAGAATGGTTCTTGTGTAAAAGCCCATTCAGCCACATAAAACATGCAAAGATAAAGTAGAGGGTCTAACTTTGTTTTGCAGGGGGCGTTGCTTTGTGATATGGCTGTGGCAAAGGTAAAGTGATTACCTTATGTTACGTAGTAGTGGATAGTCACGGAGGTGACGGACTACCACGCCGGAAAGACACCGGTACCCTAGTGTCTACGGTGCCGGAACCCTGACGCCGAAATCCGGTGACGACGGATGGAGATCACGACGTGAAGGACCATATCACATCGCATTTACATTCAATGTTATTGTATGTATATCTTATTGTGTGCTAGTATTAGATACTCGACGGTAGCCTAATAAGATGATCCCTATTAAAATTACCAATGATTGTGTTCCCCCTTAGTGTGCACCACCAAGAAAGTTCTTCGGTATGAGGCGACCCAGGGTGACTGGGTGTCAGACATATCTACATTCGCATACAGTGGGTGTAAGCCATGTTGCACAACGAATACACTAAGGTTGAGTTGGCGAGCCTAGCATGTGTAGACATGACCTCGAAACGCGGATGGTCAAAAGATCGAGCACGAGTCGCATGAATGATGTGACCGACGTTTAGCGTCCACCCTTGAACCCACATTAATGGTCATGACGATCGGGGAGATGTGGGGGAAAGGGGTCGTGTTATCACTAGGAACCCTTATGGGGATAGGTGTTTCTGAGTGGAGTTCTTATTAACTCATTTAATTATAAACTTAGTCTAAATTCCTTTTGCAATTATATATGTAGAAAAGGTTCTCCCCGATGCCACCTTTCCTGTTGACGATTGATTGGTTAGAAGGAGAGAAGCTCAGATTAGATGGATCAAACTTCTCTATATGGGTTGCGCATCTCCACGTTCTCCTTAGCGAGAATGATGTGGTCGACTACATACTCGACGGGATGGATTTGGATCAGCCCATTGACCTAGAGACCCCAGAGCAGCAGGAAGACCGCTATCAGCGTTGGGAGATGGCCTCCTTCATTTCAGTTACAATGCGTTTTGGAATGGTGGACGAGCTGTGGCCTGTCGTGGGTAATGTCAACCCTCGTACGGTAATGCTATAGCTTAGGACACATTTCGTGGAACAAGCGCGCATATGGGATCATGAGCTGATGGGAGATTTCCTCTCCATTAAGATGGAGGAAAACTCATCACTTAACGACCACTTGGAATGAATGCATGATGTGTACATGAGGCCTGCATACTTCCTGGATAGTTGGATGACGGGCTCTTTTGCAAATGGCGTTGTGCTGCGGTCACTGCCACCAAGCTACCAAGCACAAGTCAGGACTTGCATTATGAGAGGCGACGAGGAATCAATGGAGTTCCACCGGTTCGTATCACATCTCAGGAATGTGTTGGTTGAACCAGTTGTCGCTGAGGTCATCAATGACAAAGGTATATATTTGATATACAATTTTATAAATGTTATAATCTTGCAAACACATTTGTAGTGTTAAGTATATTTGATACTTGTTCTGTTTTGCTGAAAACAGGTCCTTTTGCATGAGGTGCTTGCTGGAGAGGAGGTGACATTGCATGTTGATGGCAAGCATGATGATGATGGCCAACGATACTCTCCCTCGACATTTATCACTTAGTTTATGTTTTAGGATGATTATTGTGATCAACGGATTGTGAACTTCTTTAGTGTGTCTCACACTTAGTGAGACGGTTATTCATATCAGTTTGTAACAAACAGTTGTTCCACTTTTATGAATGATTTCTATTCGTGTTCATATCTTGTTCGATTACGTGTGAATTATCCTTGTTTTGAAACTAATTGATAATGCATGAACATTTGTGAAACATTGAAATGTCTTAAAATACCCAACTTAAATGATATTCATTACTGAATGAAAAACCATTGTTTAAATTCAAAGTTATTTGATAATATGTGAAAGTCATTCGATTTCTTGTCACATATAAATCATGCCTAAGTTCGGCAAAATAACTTGAACATCGTGTATTACTTGAATACAAAGTGTTTTAATGAATTGTTAAAAGTAAATACATATTCGATGTATTGTGTTTTAACAAAATGGTGATTATCATTATATGATTATTTAAAAGTGTAAAGTAGTTTACCAAATGAAACATGAATATGAAATTATTTGATATGATCAAAGTGTTTCATCAACAAAGGTTATAAATATAAAAGAGAATCTAATTACTGTGATTTGATCAAAAGTAATGAAATTCAACTTTATAAGAATGGCATAAAGGAAATTGTGAAATGCAAAGCGCTTTGAAACGTCAGAATGCAAAGCATCACAATGGGATATTAGATATCAAAATGGGTGAATAGATGGCGCCAAATAAATCGTTGTAGTGTAGATGTAGAAACCATTAGTTAGAAATAGTTAGCACTCAATTAGAATATATATAGTGAACCATTTGAATTCGTGAAAGTGGCTCCATATCTAGTATGGATCGTCCTAAAAGTTTTGGGGTTATTCGATATAACCAAAACAATAGCGAATAAGTCCTTGTAGAGTATTTATTGGAAACTTTGAATACAAAATCCATAGCTAAACCAAAAGAGAAGCAAAACTTGTATTGCTTGGATTTTGGTGCATTCTTGAGAAAGCTCACTTTTAGTGATATTTCTCGATTATGGAGCAAATTGGAAGATAGTGAAAAACACGATGAGGATTGAAAACCCTGCATCAAAATGTTGAGAAGCGCAACGGAAAACGTTCCTGAATGATTCTCTTCACAAAGGAAAGAATCAATGATAATGATCATTGTGTTTTCCCCACTGTTTCACTACATGAAGTAGGATTCAAAATGTAACCCATATCTTGTATGGAGACATTTGTGAATCATTTTTCATGATTCTGGGAATATGACATACCTACGAACTACTAAGGAAATAATGGTAAACTAGAATTATGAGAAATCCTAAAAGCAAAATTCCCTTGAGATTAGAAAGCAATTCGTTGCTGAATCTAACAAGTAAAAGGGGTTACTTGGAATTTTCCCAAATGGCTGTAAAGCCATAGTGAAAAGGGGGGTGAATGACAAAAGCACAATTTGTCAAGTATTGGACGAATTCAAATGAATTTGATTCAAATGTGCTAAATGTCTAGTGGATTAAAAACTAGTAAAAAGTACTAGTATCTCATAGTAAATCTCCAAGTTTGATATTTGATCAGAGGATTTTGAAGTTGTTCAAAATAATGAGTAGATATGCAATTTGCATGAAATTGAGTGGGAGCTATGAAAGTCTTCCTAAAACAATATGTGAATGACATATTTTTGAGTGAGAGCAATATAAGTCTCAGATTCAAATATGTAGGAAAAGAGTTTGAGTAAGAGTAGTGACTTATACCCAAATATATTGGGAACATATTTTAAGTGGGAGCTTATAGGGTAATTCTTAAGTGTGTTAAGAATAAAAGCGCAAGTACCAATAAATAATGATTTATAAGGGGTAGAAGTTGATAATAAGTGTATTATGATATTATGTAGTATTCCTTAAGGGATTCTGAAAAGGGTTTCAGAATAGAAGTTAATTAAGGAACTGGTCCTTAATAACTCAAATTAGGAATATCATTAAGTTTAACATCAATGGTTGAAAGAAAGAAAAGGATGATCATCATCCACTATGTTAAGACATAGGTTCTATCTTAGAAAACCATGATGATAACTTAACATAATATATGATCCAATAAGGAACATTCAAAAGTGATTAAGTTTGAATCACGAAACGTTGAGCTAAGTTTGTCCGCAGTGTCTAATAGAGAACTGTAGACATATTTTCCAAATCCATAAAGGATACATATCTTAAAACATAAAGGGTTATGTTATAAGGGAATATGTTGGAAACTCCTATAAATACCGATTAAAGTCAAGTGGGAAGCGAGGTGAACAAAAACATCGAAAGTTGCACAATGTGCACTCGTGTTTCGATGAATACATTTATAATAATAGATAAGGGTACCATCTAAAGTGTTGTATAATGTTATGACGGGCTAGTTTGCTTTTAACATATAATGATGTGTCCCAGGGCACAGTTCCCATGAGAAAGCCCTCGAGGTTGATCTAAAGTCACTGTAGGCTCCTTGAATCAGGCCTCGTTCTGCTTCCATAGCAACGATACATACACACAGATGTTATCATGTGATGATAAAGTATTAATGTCAATCAAGGTGACATTAGTAAGTTGCAAAGGATTTGGGACTATAAAGTACAGACCCAAGACTCAACCTCTTCCATGAGCAAGCATGTTCAGGATACCGTATATATGGTGCCAAAGATTAAGAACAAATACAACTAGTTTATTTGTACTCTAGTGCAAGTGGGAGACTGTTGGAAATATGCTCTAGACACAAATAGTGATAAGGACTATTACCATATTTCATATAGTTTATGATTAAGTTTTATATCATGCTATAACTGTACTGAGTGGAAACATCAATACACGTGGGATATACACACAACCAGGGGTTCCCAGTAAAACTCTAGACACTAGTTCATTGGTCAACAGATGATCATGTTTCCTGATCATGTGGCATTTATGCCAGTTGGAAATGGAGTCAACTCATTCTGAGAATGAGATGATGAACCAATACCCAACCTAAACATCATGACCCGATCATGTCATGAAGTTCAAATTACGATGATTAGAAATGGATCCTTGTAGACTATTCCTTAGACCATGAGGCTATATCAATCACTGTCTCCTCAGAGTGCTTAGATAGCATCAAGCTCCATATGGTAATACAGTGGTTATAAAGGTGTGTTCAGGTACTCGGAGGAAACCGTAGAGGAAATTGATACGTCCAAAACGTATCTACTTTCCCGAACACTTTTGCTATTGTTTCTCCTCTATACCTGTGTGATCTGGATACAACTAATGCGGAGTGACGCTGTTTTCAGCAGAATTGCCTTGGTGTCTACTTTTTGTGCAGAAAATCAACTATCAGGAAAAATCCCGGAAAATATGCCAAAAATCCTATTTCACCCGAAGACTCCAGGAGCCAGAATACGAGACGGAGAAGAGCCAGGGGTGGCCACACCACCTGCTGGTGCGGGCTAGGCCAGGCCGCGCCAGGGGGTGGTGTGGGCCCCCCAGGCACCCCCTTGGTCTCCCTCTTCGCCTATAAGAAGCCTTCTGACCTAAAAACTTTGGGGGGTTCGACGTTTTTCCAAAAGAAGTTCCATAGCGCCGCCACCACCGAAGGGGAGATTCGAGATGAGAAGTCTCTGTTGGCACCTGCCAGACGGGAAGTGCCCCCGGAGCCATCTCCATCGATCTCCACCATCATCTCCATCTACCATCCATGTTTCCCCCATCTATGAGTGAGTAATCCCCCACTGTAGGCTATGGGGATGGTAGGGATTGGATGAGATCGTTCATGTAATGGCATCATATTGTTAGGGCATGGTGCCTAGTATCTTTTATTAGTGCTTTATGACTTTGTTGCGACTTGTTGTGCTTAATGCTTGTCACTAGGGCCCGAGTGCCATGATTTCAGATCTGAACATGTTATTGATTCATTATGATAGTATTATTTTTGGTCTTATCTGCAAGTTGTATACACACGTTGTTATCCAGAACCTATGGCCCCGAAGTGACAGAAATCGGGATAACCGGAAGGGAATGGCTTTGATGTGAGGATCACATGTGTTCATGGAGTGTTAATGCTTTTCTTCAGTGCTCTATTAAAAGGAGCACCTTAATTGCCAGTAGTTCCCTAGAGGCCCCGCTGCAAACGGGTTGGCAGAACAAAAGATGTTGTGCAAGTTCTCATTGCGAGCATGTATGACTATATATGGAACACATGCCTAGGATTATCTAGTACTGGGATGCTTTATCTTATTTATCTGCAATTGACTTATGTTCTGATTGCTATGTGAATTGTCTTGTCCATGCAACGCCCGTCCATCCATCCCTATGCCTACCGCACTCGAATCCCATTTCTTGCTTTTGTTACTGGCTTTGCTTTACTACTGCTGTTACTTTACTATTCCTACTACAAAACTGTTGCTACTGATAAACTGCCGTGAGCAAGATTGTTTCCAGGTGCAACTGAATTGACAACTCAGTTGTTAAGGCTTATAAATATTCTTTGGCTCCCCTTGTGTCGAATCAATAAATTGGGTTTCACTTCCCTCGAAAATACTGCGATACACCCCCTATACTTGTGGGTCATCAAGACTATTTTAGGCGCTTCTTTGGGGAGCATAGCTTTATTTATCAAGTTCACTTGGATTCTCTATTGTTTGTTGTTATCCATCCATCATGGGTAAGTCTCGTGATGGCAAGGTTCCTATTTTACCATCCACTACAAGAAGAGGTACGGTTCTGAACACCTCTGCTGCTCTTGATTCACCGTCTGTTATGAGTAAGTTCCTTACACCACCACATACACATGCTACACACGCTGCTACTACTGCGGAATCTGAAACTCCTGATGCTTATGATGCTGCTTCTACTATGCTTGATAAGAGTGGTTCATTAGGTCCTTCCCTAGATGCTACGATTGCTAGAACTATAGCTGGAAATACCGAAACTCCTAATGAGGACACTACCACACACATTACCTCACACAGGTCTAGTGAGAGTTATGATATTGAAGATGGTTATGTTGAGATGACCGATGAGTTTATTAAAGAATGTAAGAACACCCATGATAGGAGTGCTGCTAAGAGACTCCTTGAGAGTCGTACTATTAGACCCAAAATATCTCCTATTGCTAAGTTTGCTGCTTCTCCCATAAACATTATAGATGAATATTATGATTTCTCTCTCGATCTATCTTACATAGCTATTGTCAAGAAAGAACCTTTTTGTGGGACTAAGAATGAAAGTGCGGTAGCACATATGAATGAACTTTCTACCATGAGTGGCTTGTTTTCTGATGATATTAAGATGCGTACTTACTTTGTTGCTAAGATTTTTCCCTTTTCACTGAAAGGAGAAGCTAAAACTTGGTTTAGTAATTTACCTGCTGGATCTATTGATAGCCGTGAGTGCTTGATTAGTACTTTCCTGCAGAAATATTTTCCTCCTAGTGCTAGACATGCTATTTTGCAGGAACTTTTTGATTTTAAACAGGGAGAAAAAGAGGTATTGCCCGAACTTGGGCAAGGTTTTGTGCTTTGATTCATGCACATGCTAGAAGTCCATTACCTAAGAATGAGCTTCTTGATATATTTTATAATGGACTAACAGAGGAATCTAGGACATACCTAGATAGTTGTGCTGATTGTGTTTTCGGGAATAGGACTCCTAAGGAAGCTGAGGAATTAATGGCTAAAATAAGCAAGAATTATGAAGATTGGACTCCTCCTAAACAAGCTGTACCTGAAGTAATTGTACCTGAACCATCTATTCCTGTGCCTATTCCAACATCAAAGAAGAGGGGAGTTATTGAATTAAATGATGAAGTGATGAAGGAAGCTAAGAAATGTCTTAAGGAGAAGGGAATTAAAGCTGCAGATGTCAAGAATTTACCTCCTATAGAAGAATTATGTACGCCTATTCCCTACTCATACACTATTGAGGTACACTCTCTCCAACACTTTTATGAAGGTGATATCCCTTACTCTAAACCTCCTGATCAATGCTTAGAAGAATTTGATATCTTTATTGTTAAGCAAGATAACTTTAATAAAAGGGTGCAAAATCATCTAATGGAAAACACTAGAGCTATTGTTGAGTTGAAAGATATTGTGGAAAGAACCTCTAATGATGTTAAAATGATTGTTAAACACTTTCAAATGGTTCAAACTCAAATAGATCAACTCGTTAAAGTGCAAAACGACTTGCTAGTTAATGCTGCTAAAGAAAAACATGCTTATGAAATTAGAACTAGAAGTGGTGTTGCTACCCAGGATCCTCTATATCCTGAGGGGCATCCCAAAAGAATTGAGCAGGATTCTCAACAAGCTGAAAATAGTGGTTCTACTCGTAAGAAAAAAAAAAGAAACATAAAACTATTGTAGAACCCTCTGAACCTGCTATAGATCCTAATAGTATATCTATCTCTGATGCTGAAACTGAAAGTGGTAATGAAGAAAATGTTGTTCCTAATGAAGAAAAAGTTGAAGAAGAACATGAAAACTACACTAAGAATACTAAATACACCAAAGAAGATTTTATTGCTAAGAAACATGGTAGTGAAAGAGAACCTTGGGTCCAAAAACCTATGCCTTTCCCTGATAAGAAACACAAGTCAAAGGAAGATGAACACTATAATAAGTTTTGTGAGTGGATGAAGCCTTTATTCTTGCAAATTCCTTTGACTGATGCTATTAAATTGCCTCCTTACTCAAAGTATATGAAGGACATTGTCTCGAATAAAAGGAAGATCCCTAATGAAGAAATTTCTACTTTGCTTGCTAATTATTCCTTCAATGGTAAGGTTCCTAAGAAACTTGGAGACCCAGGGATTCCAACTATCCCTTGCTCTATTAAGAACAGTTATGTTAGAACTGCTTTGTGTGATTTGGGAGCTGGAGTTAGTGTTATGCCTTTCTCTCTCTATAAGAGGCTTCAACTTGAAAAATTAATACCAACTGATATATCTTTGCAAATGGCTGATAAATCTACCACTATTCCTGTGGGTATATGTGAGGATGTACTGCTCAGTGGCTCACAATTGCTTGATATTAACTTTTGTTGTGCTTGAAATGCGAAGATGATAATATGTCTATTATTCTTGGGAGACATTTTCTTAATACTGCAGGAGCTGTTATTAATTGTAATCAAGGAAAGGTGACCTTCAATGTTAATGACAAGGAACATACTGTCTATTTCCCCAAGAAGATTGAAAGGACTTATGGTTTGAATTCAATTGAACATGTTGAAGGCATTCAAGTTGGAGAAATATATTGTCCCATACCAAGAGAAAAATTTGAAACTATTATGATTGGGACTATTGCTATCAAGGTTGAGGTAACATAATCATTAGTGGAGTACAAAGTTTTGTCTCATATGCAATTGTTTTGGTAGCAAGACTTGATCAACCTTGTTAACAAAAGGATTCCATTGAACAAAACAATGTTTTCATTATGATTATCTCCGTTTATTTCTATCCTTTGCATTTTAGTTGTTGCTTTCGTTTAGTTTTCTTTTTGTTGTTAGTTGCTTGCATGTTAGAACTTCTATAGTTCTAGCCTTGTTTTTGCATCATGTTTCCAAAAGAAAAAAATCTGTCTGTCAGAAAAATCATTCTTCTATTTCTGAAAAATGCCCAAAAATAAAGTGTCTCGAAAAATTACAGAAAATTCATATTAAATTTTTACGTGAAAAATGGGGCAGAGGAGTACCTGGGAGGTACTAGGGGGGCCACCAGGCAGGCTCACCACATGGTGGCGCGGCCAGCCTTGGGTGGCGCCATGCCCTGGTGTGGGCCACCCCTGGCCCCCCACTAACTCTCTCACCTGCCACTTTCTTCTCTCTCATGTGTAAGCTCCAGTTCATAGCTCAAAATCGCGTTCTTGCTGTGCTTGCTCTCATTTTTTTTCGATCTCCTTGCTCAGCCCATCTTTCTTGCTGAAATTTGGAGCATTTGTTCCCTGGTATGTGACTCCTCCCCTTGTCCAAGTAGATTTGTGTTGAGTGGATTATATATTGAGTATTTTGCTTTAGGGTGACTGGTTATGAGAGCTTGTAAGCTTGTTTGATGCTTAGAGATATAGTTTTGATGCATGTTTAGGCCTCTTGCAAGTCCCTATGAGTAGAATCCTTCATTATATTTACTTTGCAATCACTTGTTTAATAGGTGTTTAAATTTCAGAATACCAAGCATGAACAACCATACTTTTGGAGAGATATTTGAGAGTGATGCACCTAGGAGGTCGAGGCCCTCGAGGACAGCCTCTCAAGCTAGGCCATCATACAATGAAGATCTCATTTCAACTCGTATTGGTAGTGAAAGGGGTGATGGGGATGCTCACCCATCCTCTTTTCCTTGTTTTACTTTCTTACAAGCTGCAGGTATTCTTGATGATTTCTTGCTACTGATTGAGAGGGTTGGTTTGACCTCATATATGCAAGATGAGAGTGCGCAATACGCTATGCTCACCAAAACTTTTGTTGAGAGCTTCACGTTTACTAACACACCCTATCAGTCTACTGTCTCTTTCAAAATCTATAATCTGCCCTTCACCATGCCTTTGGAGAGTTTTTGCAGTATTGTAGGTGTGCGCATGACAGGAACCGTGAAGAAAATTCAGGAGCGACCCGCTGATTTGTTGGAGCTTTACCGAGGGGTGAGCAATGATGATGACCGCGTGGCGCAGCGCGGAAAGATAAGAAATATCCAACTCCCTGCTCTTAGATACTTTGCATATTATCTTGCTACTAGTGTACTTGGTAGGGAGAACACAAGTAATATCTCCAACTATCATTTAGCATTCCTTGCTGCTACGCTTAACAATGATACTCGGTACAATCTTCGCTCGCTTATTGCTCGCCGCCTAGCTGCTAGGGGGGGTATCTATGGGGGCATCATTGCCTCGCGTATAGTCAATGCATTAGGTCTTTCAGTGGATCCCTATGATGCTATGCTGGCACCACAGAGGCTTGACCTTGTTGCCATTAAAACTCATCACTTTGTCACTGCTACCTCTGATTTGAACAATCTAGTATATAGGATGCTTTTCACTGACGGGGATGAAAGGGAGATCCTTTTGCCATAGCCTGCTTTGTTTAGTGTTCACAGGAGACCGTGGTCGCGCTCCAAGGAGGAGGTGGACGAGCAGCTTCGCTTGCTGGGTTTCCACGAGCAGCACCAGGAGGATGTGCCCTCCTATGATTACTCCACGCATTACGGAGGGACTTACTCGAGTTCGCACCAGGATGAGGGGACCTCTTCATCGTACCAGGGTGACACTTCATCCTGGCCAGCTTGGGATTGATACCCACTTAGGCCAAAAGCCTAAGCTTGGGGGGAGGGGGGGTACGCCGACACCGCTCTCATCTCCATATCATGTTGCGTCGGTACTTTGTATATTCATGTTTTCGTTCTCTTTTTAGTTTTCGTTCTTCTTTGCTTTTGCTTTCTAAAAACACAAAAAGACCAAAAATATTTCTGTTGTTTCTCTTTGGTTTGCTTCTTGTTTTTGCCTTGGTTTGCTTTTCCCTTTTTGCTTTGTTTGAACTATTCGAAAACCCCAAAAAGATTTTGCTTTGCTTGTTTTTCCCTTTTGGCTCTTGTTTAAAAATCGAAAACACCAAAAATATTTGTCGTTTTTTTTGGTTTTGTGAGTTTGCTACAGGGTTCAGCAGTCCTCAATGGATATTGGTTTCATATTATTATTCAAGCCACACAAGTGAAGAGAAATAATGAGGATCAATGACAACTTGAGGCGTGGTAAGAGGCTGGTAACGAACTCTATTTGTTTTCATTTTGTATATATACTCATCATTGTGAGCTTGCTTAGTCCGTTCAAGTAGGGTGTATGTTATCTTTGGATGCTTAGTAGTTCTTGCTTTCTTATGATTAGCTCCAGCTCGCTAATAGTTTGTAGCATGTCTTATGAATGTTTGCTTGCATTGCTCTATTCATAAATTGGTATGACACCACGGTATCCTCCTCTGAATGTTTCATTTGAATTGACTTGGCACATGCTCACGCATGCACATGACTGTAATAATCAGTTAAGCCTTGATGAATTATTTTGGCTTGAGGATCTTGAATCACTTTCATGCCATGATTTGTCCTGTTTTGTTGCAAGCATGATAATGACAGCTATTGCTCTCTCGTTTGTCGCTCCCTTACTATTTCTAGCCTTCACTTTCACTGAGTATGTTTTACTCAAGTTCCCAATTCCCTAAACCAAATATTTCCAAAGTGTCCACCATACCTACCCATTAGCATCATTTGCTACCTCCGTGCATATTCAATATGCCTTGTTTTCTTCCGAATAAAATGTTTGCTTGTTATGAGAAAGTTAGTTAATAAAGCTCTCACGAACTTGATGGCACACTTTATTTTCCTGCACTTAATAAACATGAACCATTGCGTACTTCTTTGTTGCGCATATGCTTGCGCTTTATGAGTTGAAGTTAGCAGAACCATGTATCATGGGGACCGCTTTCAACGCTTCATAGGTACTTTGTACCTAGTTGATATCATGTTCTTTTGCTTATGGATCCCGGCGGTGTGAAATAAAAGTGGAACTTGTAAGATCATGGAGTATGTATGTATGTTAGAAAAACGCCTGGGCCGCTAGCCTAAGCCATGCCTAATCATGGTGGAAACTTGCAGCATAACCATAATGAGCATTCTATGAAGCATCCTCAATAAAAATCTATGCACATAGTAAATAAAAAGATCGCCGAGATGCTCATTGTGCCTTGCCTTGTTATTTTGATTATGGGATAGCTCCCGTGTCATGTGCAAGGGGTACCCCGTTGGCGGTTCTCTATGATACGTATATACTTACAATGACAAGAGCTTACTTGTGACTGAAGTTGAGTAGCATGAGGATCGGTCTTCGTAAGTAAGGGGCATGAGACTTCGATTTATAACTTGTCAAGCATATCCTCTTAGTTGTGTCACTTTAACCTTAACCATTTAAAGATGCTTATGATAGGGGCAATGAGAGCTCAAAGCTAGTGAGTTCCATACTTTCAGCATTTGGAAGCTTTTCAAAATTATTCAAAACCTTTTTCTTTACTTGTTGAGTCTCTATTTATTCTTTGAGAACCTCCTTGAGAGCATAGTTGTAATTCTTTGTGTTTGTTCCATTACTTGATTATTTGTGTTATGACTTTGATGCTTGTATCCTTGATATTTTTACTTCTAGTCATCACTTGAACTTCAGGGGTGCCTTGACATTTAAAATCAAAGGCAAGCGAGATACCACTCTATCATACCTTTCTATGAGCATTGTAATGTTGCTTATGTTTGTGCTTCATGCTACTTATTATTCTTGAGTTGGAATCTCTTCATAGCTTGCAATGACTATTAAGTAGACTCAGTTGCATACTCTTTATTATACACTGTCTAAGTAGTTGATCACATTGCTGAGAATATTTACATCTTATGAAGCAAATGTGTTCGTGAAAGTTCTTTTATCGCACTCAGTTTTCAACTGAATTTCTTGAGGACAAGAAATAAGCTAAGCTTGGGGGGAGTTGATACGTCCAAAACGTATCTACTTTCCCGAACACTTTTGCTATTGTTTCTCCTCTATACATATGTGATTTGAATATAACTAATGCAGACTGATGCTGTTTTCAGCAGAATTGCCTTGGTGTCTACTTTTTGTGCAGAAAATCAACTATCAGGAAAAATCCCGGAAAATATGCCAAAAATCCTATTTCACCAAGACTCGGGAGCTGAATACGAGGCGAGAAGAGCCGGATGGCCACACCACTGCTTGGCCTTGGCCAGCCAGCGCCCAGGTGGTGTGGGCCCCCCAGGCACCCCCACGGTCTCCCTCTTTGCCTATAAGAAGCCTTCTGACCTAAAAACTCCGGGGGGTTCGACGTTTTTCCAGAAGAAGTTCCAGAGCGCCGCCACCACCGAAGGGGAGATTCAGGGGATAGAAAGTCTCTGTTCCGGCACCCTGCCGGGACGGGGAAGTGCCCCCGGAGCCATCTCCATCGATCTCCACCATCATCTCCATCGGCCATCCATGTTTCCCCCATCTATGAGTGAGTAATCCCCCGCTGTAGGCTATGGGGATGGTAGGGATTGGATGAGATCGTTCATGTAATGGCATCAGATTGTTAGGGCATGGTGCCTAGTATCTTTTATTAGTGCTTTATGACTTTGTTGCGACTTGTTGTGCTTAATGCTTGTCACTAGGGCCCGAGTGCCATGATTTTAGATCTGAACATGTTATTGATTCATTATGATAGTATTGTTTTTGGTCTTATCTGCAAGTTGTATACACACGTTGTTGTCCGGAACCTATGGCCCCGAAGTGACAGAAATCAGGATAACTGGAAGGGAATGACTTTGATGTGAGGATCACATGTGTTCACGGAGTGTTAATGCTTTGCTCCAGTAGTCTATTAAAAGGAGCACCTTAATTGCCAGTAGTTCCCTAGAGGCCCCGCTGCAAACGGGCTGGCAGGACAAAAGATGTTGTGCAAGTTCTCATTGCGAGCACGTATGACTATATATGGAACACATGCCTAGGATTATCTAGTACTGGGATGCTTTATCTTATTTATCTGCAATTGACTTATGTTCTGATTGCTATGTGAATTGTCTTGTCCATGCAACGCCCGTCCATCCATTCCTATGCCTACCTTTTCGAATCCCATTTCATCGCTTTTGTTACTACCGCTTTGCTTTACTACTTTGTTACTTTACTATTCCTACTACAAAGCATTGCTCTTGATAAACTGCTGTGAGCAAGATTGTTTCCAGGTGCAACTGAATTGACAACTCAGTTGTTAAGGCTTATAAATATTCTTTGGCTCCCCTTGTGTCGAATCAATAAATTGGGTTTCACTTCCCTCGAAAATACTGCGATACACCCCCTATACTTGTGGGTCATCAAGACTATTTTCTGGCGCTGTTGCTGGGGAGCATAGCTTTATTTATCAAGTTCACTTGGATTCTCTATTGTTTGTTGTTATCCATCCATCATGGGTAAGTCTCGTGATGGCAAGGTTCCTATTTTACCATCCACTACAAGAAGAGGTACGGTTCTGAACACCTCTGCTGCTCTTGATTCATTAGGTCTTTCAGTGGATCCCTATGATGCTATGCTGGCACCACAGAGGCTTGACCTTGTTGCCATTAAAACTCATCACTTTGTCACTGCTACCTCTGATTTGAACAATCTAGTATATAGGATGCTTTTCACTGACGGGGATGAAAGGGAGATCCTTTTGCCATAGCCTGCTTTGTTTAGTGTTCACAGGAGACCGTGGTCGCGCTCCAAGGAGGAGGTGGACGAGCAGCTTCGCTTGCTGGGTTTCCACGAGCAGCACCAGGAGGATGTGCCCTCCTATGATTACTCCACGCATTACGGAGGGACTTACTCGAGTTCGCACCAGGATGAGGGGACCTCTTCATCGTACCAGGGTGACACTTCATCCTGGCCAGCTTGGGATTGATACCCACTTAGGCCAAAAGCCTAAGCTTGGGGGGAGGGGGGGTACGCCGACACCGCTCTCATCTCCATATCATGTTGCGTCGGTACTTTGTATATTCATGTTTTCGTTC
The DNA here is from genome assembly GCA_023614405.1 of Avena insularis. Classification (NCBI taxonomy): domain Eukaryota; kingdom Viridiplantae; phylum Streptophyta; class Magnoliopsida; order Poales; family Poaceae; genus Avena; species Avena insularis. The sequence continues at coordinate 145,926,891 of CM042690.1, read as the reverse complement.
TCTTTTTAGTTTTCGTTCTTCTTTGCTTTTGCTTTCTAAAAACACAAAAAGACCAAAAATATTTCTGTTGTTTCTCTTTGGTTTGCTTCTTGTTTTTGCCTTGGTTTGCTTTTCCCTTTTTGCTTTGTTTGAACTATTCGAAAACCCCAAAAAGATTTTGCTTTGCTTGTTTTTCCCTTTTGGCTCTTGTTTAAAAATCGAAAACACCAAAAATATTTGTCGTTTTTTTTGGTTTTGTGAGTTTGCTACAGGGTTCAGCAGTCCTCAATGGATATTGGTTTCATATTATTATTCAAGCCACACAAGTGAAGAGAAATAATGAGGATCAATGACAACTTGAGGCGTGGTAAGAGGCTGGTAACGAACTCTATTTGTTTTCATTTTGTATATATACTCATCATTGTGAGCTTGCTTAGTCCGTTCAAGTAGGGTGTATGTTATCTTTGGATGCTTAGTAGTTCTTGCTTTCTTATGATTAGCTCCAGCTCGCTAATAGTTTGTAGCATGTCTTATGAATGTTTGCTTGCATTGCTCTATTCATAAATTGGTATGACACCACGGTATCCTCCTCTGAATGTTTCATTTGAATTGACTTGGCACATGCTCACGCATGCACATGACTGTAATAATCAGTTAAGCCTTGATGAATTATTTTGGCTTGAGGATCTTGAATCACTTTCATGCCATGATTTGTCCTGTTTTGTTGCAAGCATGATAATGACAACTATTGCTCTCTCGTTTGTCGCTCCCTTACTATTTCTAGCCTTCACTTTCACTGAGTATGTTTTACTCAAGTTCCCAATTCCCTAAACCAAATATTTCCAAAGTGTCCACCATACCTACCCATTAGCATCATTTGCTACCTCCGTGCATATTCAATATGCCTTGTTTTCTTCCGAATAAAATGTTTGCTTGTTATGAGAAAGTTAGTTAATAAAGCTCTCACGAACTTGATGGCACACTTTATTTTCCTGCACTTAATAAACATGAACCATTGCGTACTTCTTTGTTGCGCATATGCTTGCGCTTTATGAGTTGAAGTTAGCAGAACCATGTATCATGGGGACCGCTTTCAACGCTTCATAGGTACTTTGTACCTAGTTGATATCATGTTCTTTTGCTTATGGATCCCGGCGGTGTGAAATAAAAGTGGAACTTGTAAGATCATGGAGTATGTATGTATGTTAGAAAACGCTGGGCGCTAGCCTAAGCCATGCCTAATCATGGTGGAAACTTGCAGCATAACCATAATGAGCATTCTATGAAGCATCCTCAATAAAAATCTATGCACATAGTAAATAAAAGATCGCCGAGATGCTCATTGTGCCTTGCCTTGTTATTTTGATTATGGGATAGCTCCCGTGTCATGTGCAAGGGGTACCCCGTTGGCGGTTCTCTATGATACGTATATACTTACAATGACAAGAGCTTACTTGTGACTGAAGTTGAGTAGCATGAGGATCGGTCTTCGTAAGTAAGGGGCATGAGACTTCGATTTATAACTTGTCAAGCATATCCTCTTAGTTGTGTCACTTTAACCTTAACCATTTAAAGATGCTTATGATAGGGGCAATGAGAGCTCAAAGCTAGTGAGTTCCATACTTTCAGCATTTGGAAGCTTTTCAAAATTATTCAAAACCTTTTTCTTTACTTGTTGAGTCTCTATTTATTCTTTGAGAACCTCCTTGAGAGCATAGTTGTAATTCTTTGTGTTTGTTCCATTACTTGATTATTTGTGTTATGACTTTGATGCTTGTATCCTTGATATTTTTACTTCTAGTCATCACTTGAACTTCAGGGGTGCCTTGACATTTAAAATCAAAGGCAAGCGAGATACCACTCTATCATACCTTTCTATGAGCATTGTAATGTTGCTTATGTTTGTGCTTCATGCTACTTATTATTCTTGAGTTGGAATCTCTTCATAGCTTGCAATGACTATTAAGTAGACTCAGTTGCATACTCTTTATTATACACTGTCTAAGTAGTTGATCACATTGCTGAGAATATTTACATCTTATGAAGCAAATGTGTTCGTGAAAGTTCTTTTATACTCAGTTTTCAATGAATTTCTTGAGGACAAGAAATAAGCTAAGCTTGGGGGGAGTTGATACGTCCAAAACGTATCTACTTTCCCGAACACTTTTGCTATTGTTTCTCCTCTATACATATGTGATTTGAATATAACTAATGCAGACTGATGCTGTTTTCAGCAGAATTGCCTTGGTGTCTACTTTTTGTGCAGAAAATCAACTATCAGGAAAAATCCCGGAAAATATGCCAAAATCCTATTTCACCAAGACTCCAGAGCTGAATACGAGGCGGAGAAGAGCCAGGATGGCCACACCACTGGCCTTGGCGCGGCCAGGCCAGGCCGCGCCCAGGTGGTGTGGGCCCCCAGCACCCCCACGGTCTCCTCTTTGCCTATAAGAAGCCTTGACCTAAAAACTCCGGGGTTCACGTTTTCAGAAGAAGTTCCAGAGCGCGCCACCACCAAGGGGAGATTCAGGGATAGAAAGTCTCTGTTAGCCGGACGGGAAGTGCCTTGAGCCATCTCCATCGATCTCCACCATCATCTCCATCGGCCATCCATGTTTCCCCCATCTATGAGTGAGTAATCCCCCGCTGTAGGCTATGGGGATGGTAGGGATTGGATGAGATCGTTCATGTAATGGCATCAGATTGTTAGGGCATGGTGCCTAGTATCTTTTATTAGTGCTTTATGACTTTGTTGCGACTTGTTGTGCTTAATGCTTGTCACTAGGGCCCGAGTGCCATGATTTTAGATCTGAACATGTTATTGATTCATTATGATAGTATTGTTTTTGGTCTTATCTGCAAGTTGTATACACACGTTGTTGTCCGGAACCTATGGCCCCGAAGTGACAGAAATCAGGATAACTGGAAGGGAATGACTTTGATGTGAGGATCACATGTGTTCACGGAGTGTTAATGCTTTGCTCCAGTAGTCTATTAAAAGGAGCACCTTAATTGCCAGTAGTTCCCTAGAGGCCCCGCTGCAAACGGGCTGGCAGGACAAAAGATGTTGTGCAAGTTCTCATTGCGAGCACGTATGACTATATATGGAACACATGCCTAGGATTATCTAGTACTGGGATGCTTTATCTTATTTATCTGCAATTGACTTATGTTCTGATTGCTATGTGAATTGTCTTGTCCATGCAACGCCCGTCCATCCATTCCTATGCCTACCGCACTCGAATCCCACTGTTTACTGCTTTTGTTACTACTGGCTTTGCTTTACTACTGCTGTTACTTTACTATTCCTACTACAAAACTGTTGCTACTGATAAACTGCTGTGAGCAAGATTGTTTCCAGGTGCAGCTGAATTGACAACTCAGTTGTTAAGGCTTATAAATATTCTTTGGCTCCCCTTTCATTGAATCAATAAATTGGGTTTCACTTCCCTCGAAAATACTGCGATACACCCCCTATACTTGTGGGTCATCAGCAATATATGTCAACAGTGGGATTTGTCCGTCCATGTGACGGAAAGATACTCAAGGGCCCACTCGGAGAAGTTATATCCAATAGCTGTGCAGCGTGTGATTTGATCACAAGAATATCACTTGTCGGAACGAGTCAAGTAGCATTGTTCAGTAATGAGATTGAACACGACATGGTGATGTCATTGATCAGATCTCGGGCAATGCAAGTATCGAGAGACAAAGGTAATAAGACACGACCGTCCCGGTTCAAACAACGAAAGATCTTTGTGGAACGCATAGGGGTCACATGGCCATCCAGGTCCCTCTGTTGATCATTGGTCCAGGAGTGTCCTGACCATGTCTGGAGTGTTCCCAAACCGTAGGGTATCACGCTTAAGGGTTTGATGATGCTTAGAGAGTGTTTATAGGATCGGAAGAATCGTCAAAGAATAGTAGAGAGAAAACCGGAAGGGTTTCGGTAAGTCCGGAGGATGTCCGGAGTGGAGGTGGAAGGTGTTCCATAGCCACGGAGATTGAATAATATTTGAATGAATGTGAAGTATTGATTTAATCATTTATTCGTAATTTATTAATAAAAGAGAAAATCAATTAAATGGTCAAAGGGCTTAATGGGCCAATTCTCGGAGGGGAAAGGGCCCAAGAGGGGACCACGCCCCTAGGACTTTGAGGGACTTTAGTCCCACCCCGGGAATTTGAGGGAGGTAGTACCTCCCCTCCCCCTATATATAGTGGGGGTATTTGGTCAGATAAATACACACAATATTCAATAAAGGTCTTCTCACTTTTGGGAAGACCTCCAATTGATATTCTCTCTCTCTCTCTCGTGACCGTGGTCCCAAGTTCGGACTGCACGAACGAGAGACATCTTTACCGCGGAGCGCCGTCGCGCTACGGGATTCGGATCCAAGAGCTCTACTTCTGCAACTGCTGCTGGATCAGGGAAGCGAGAGTCATCGTCAGGCACCGGATGTGTGTAACTCCCCGCGAGGTGTCCCACTTGAGGCACTCAAGTCGTTGGAGCCACATGAGTGCAAGGACTTCATCACGACCCTTAGGTCGGCTTCGGCTCGTCTACATCAACCACGCTCTCCTGAGCATTGACAACGCTTTTCGGTCTTCAAGGGTAAGTTCGCGAAAAGTCCCTCCCGTTACTGTATTACTAATAGATAGGTCCTCGCAACATCAGTGGTTCAGAGACGTAGGGTACAAATTATTGTTTTCATACACGGAACCCCTACAGAATGACCCAGGGTTGTATCTTGAGTCCACTTCGGGGACTTTTGGGGAAACTCCGGACCACACCGGGGACTCCGGTGTTTGCACACCGGAGACTCCGGTCTGGATCTTCCAGGAAACCTCAGTTTAGTCCAGGGAAATTCCCACAAATATATGACCTTTTCACTTTTCATTAGATTGACCTGTAGACATTAACACACAGTAAAATGAACCTCATGTTGTTAACGAACACCAAAACAGATTAGGACAGTAAATGTCCTTTCACTTGGTGTCTATGAGGGTCTATAAGGGGCTGACTGAGGTAGGTACTACCATTTTGACGGGGCTACGAGGGGAAGGTTTTTCTTACAGAATAGGGTGGGCATGCGATCTCATGGAGAAGGGCAGTGTTTGACTTGGATCATCTATTGGGCCCCACATCAAAGTAGTGTGGATGTGAAAGATCGCTCCGTTGTGCAATAAGGATTTTGTCTTTCATAGGTAAAGCAATGCACCTCCACATGTTACTCACTGTTTCGGGAATGAGTCGAGCGCGGGGAGTAAAGGAACTCCATAAAGTTCTAGTAAACCTTTGGAACGTTGAGCGGACATAGCTTTTCAACATAAAATCAATCTTTTGAAGATTTTTTTACAAAAAACTTGCATTAGTATGCAACCTATGGTTTATAGTTGTAGATAGTGCATCAAACATGCTTTTTTAATGAACTTGCTGAGTACGCTCATACTCAACTGTACTTTCTTGACCCTTGCTAGATTTCAAAGTTATTGACACCAATATGATGAAAAGCGAGAATTACTACAAGTAGCCCAGTCTATCAAGTGAAGTCAATGGAGTAAGCGTCATTTCTAGTGAAAACATAGTCCAATGAGTAGTTATAAAACCAATTCCTAGATAATAGAACCTATATATGTAAAGTATTGCTATATGAACAATCTCAAACCAAATAGTATTAGAGTTAGACTTAGACAACGAGTTGCCTTTCTAGTTTTCATTTGGAAAGGATCTTTTCTCATTGTACCGAGCAGGTTCTGAAGATCTTTTGTAATGTATTATGAGTTGTAATTTAAGCTATAGTCATGTCTTGGATCCACGATATTTCTGTTGTATCACTTTGAGGGATGTAATACCGGTGGAACAATGTTTTCTTGATGCTATGTCAACGAGTTGCATACTACAACATGCAGTTATATGATGGGTCACCGTAGCTGGTATTAGAGCAAAGCGCTATCTACTCCCTCGGTTTCAAAAACTTTGTATTATGAGATGCAAAAAAATGATAAAAGTGTGGATCTGAGTATGCATCTTTCAAAATCTCCAAATTTTATAACACGTTGTCACTTTTGTTTAGCCCATAATATAAGTAATTTCAAGTTGGGATTTCCCATGTTTGTAGGATACAACATTAATTGACAATAACCTGAATTATTCTAAAACTTATAGATATGAATTTTAATCTTTTTAGATGGAGGGAAGCACTGGAATTGAGGAGCCTATTAAACAATATCTGTAAGTTTGAAATATGTGTTTTAGGTAGTTTAGGCAGTCACGTACGGCATGGAGTAAGTACTCCACCCGATATGGACTCCTTCTCCCGATCGATCACGATCGGTCTCTACCTCTCCCTCTCGTGTATATCTCGTCTGTAAAAACCTATATAACATGCAACACAGCTGAGGCCAAGGCTGTTTATTCCAATCTAGAAAATTGACATGGTATCAGAGCCCCTCCTCTTCCTGACCTAGCTGTCTAAGCCACCGCCCACCGCAGTCTCTACTGCTGCCGTCGCCGCCACATCTCATTGCTGCCGTAGCCTGCCTACCGCCGCCGCCAAAAACCCAAATACCTCAAGACCGCCGCTGCTACAGACCTTCTCTGCCGTCGCTGCGAAGATCCCCAGAAAACACAAACCCGAGAAAACCTCAAAAAACCAAATCCGCTGCAACCCCTTTGCTACGTCGATAAAACCCTAGAAAACAACTTCGAAAAAAAATCCTACTGCCGCTTCCCTCTGCCGCTGCTGCAATACGCACACATGACATCCTCATCAGCTCTCTCCGTTTCGTCTGTGGCGGCCCTGACCGCTGCCCTTGGAGCACCGTCGTCCCAGCTCCTTACCCGCGACAACGCCTTGACCTGGAAGGACCTAGTGATCCCTGCACTGTGTGGTGCCCGAGTCCTAAATCTTGTAAAATGACTTGAGAAAACCCTGGCTGAAGAGATTGAAGTTGAACTATCAGATGGAAAGAAGATGAAAGTTGAAAACACGGAGTATGTTGCTTGGATAACTCGCGATCAGCAGGTCCTAAGGTACATCTTGAATTCCATATCACCTGATATTCTATCTCATGTCATTGTCCTTGACACTTACGCAGAAGTGTGGAAGGCGCTTGAGGCTCTTACAACAACGACATCACGTTCTCGGACTCAACATCTCCGCTGTGCTCTAAATGACACAAAGAAAGGTGATCTCTCTGCTGAAAACTATGTTGCCAAGATGAAAAACATAGCCTCTGAACTTGCCGCTGCTGGCAAGCCCTTGGATGATGATGAACTTATTTGGTCTATATTGCATGGTCTTGGTGATTCTTACAATACACTGAAAACTGTTGTTAATGCCAACCCCAATACTACTCTCACTGATCTTTTTAGTCAGTTGCAAGCATTTGATCAACTTCATAAGGTGAATGATGGTGGAGTGGTATTTGTCTCTTCTGCCAACATGGCACGGCATGGTGATCCTCCACCCCTACGCCGACATCGGGATGACCAGCGCCAGGGTGATCGTGGCTATCAGGGTGACCGTGGCTACTAGGAGGACCGTGGTCTCCAGTATCAGGAGGACCGTGCTCGCCGTTAACAGGAGGATCATGCTCGCCAGAATGACCGTGGGCATGGTTATGATGATCGCCGTTATGATGATCACCGCGGGTATGATGACCGTCACGATAGGTATGATGATCGCCGTGATGTAATTGCTGATCATCGCTATGATGATCGCCTACCGTGTCGTGATGATGATGGTGGCAGACGTCGAGATGATGGTGGTCGCCGCGATGATGGCCGTCGTCGTGGTCGTGCACCCACTCCCTATGTCAACGTTACTTATCAAATATGTAAGATTCATGGTCATCCTGCAAATGACTGTTGGTGGAGGTTCCAGAACAACCGTGACCGCTGTGATGATGGTGATCGTGGTGACAAGGGTGCCAACATGGTTTCATATGGTGTGGACACAAACTGGTACTCTGACACGGGTGCCATAGATTATGTTGCCAATGAGATGAGCAAGCTTTCTGTCTAGAAGAAGTATACATGACATGACCAAGTTCACACATCAAACGGTAAAGGTATGCAATTTTCTCATATTGGTCATTTAATGTTGCACACTCCCCATAGCTCTCTACATCTTAAAGATATTCTCCATGTTCCAGATGCATCTAAGAATCTCTTCTCTATTCATAAACTTACTCTAGACAATGATGTTTTCCTTGAATTTCACCCCTATTTTTTCTTCATTAAGGATCAGGCCACATGGAGAACTCTGTTTAAAGGTCCATGTCATGATGGTCTCTATCCTCTTGTTCCTATGACTACCAGGTTGTCTTCCAAGCAAGCCTTCGTTACAATAAAGCCATCGACTTCTACATGGCATCGTCGTCTAGGACATCCGCCCTCTCTGTGGTTTAGCAAATTCTTAGGAAACATCATATATCTCATTCGCTAGAAATAAATCCATACATTTGTGATTCTTGTCAACTAGCTAAGAGCCATCAATTACCATATCTTGTCTCTACTAGTGTATCCATTGTTCCCTTGGAACAAGTCTTTTCTGATGTATGGGGACCAGCACCTACTTATGCTGGCAAACATTCATATTATGTAAGCTTTATTAATGACTTTAGTAAATTTACTTGGATCTATTTGCTCAAAAAGCGTTCTAAAGTTTATCAAGTCTTTCTTAATTTCCAGCAACTTGTTAAAAGGAAGTTTGATAAAAAATCATTACTATGCAAACTGATTTGGGTGGTGAATATGAAAAACTCCAAAGTTTTTTTTCAAAAAGTAGGCATTACTCATCATGTCTGTTGTCCACATGCACACCAACAAAATGGTCCAGGAGAACGTAAGCATCGCCATATTGTTGAAGTTGGTCTTGCCTTACTTGCACATGCATCTATGCCTCTCAAGTTTTGGGATGAAGCGTTGCTCACAACCACTTTTCCCATTAACTTACTTCCTAGTAAGGTTATCAATTTTGATACTCTCGTTGAACGACTTCTTCATGCTAAACCCAATTATGAGTCTCTCAGGATTTTTGGTTGTGCTTGCTGGCCTAATCTTCGTCCTTACAATAATAGGAAACTTGCTTTCCGCTCCACTAAGTGTGTGTTTTTAGGCTACAGTCCTCGTTATAAAGGAGTAAAATATCTAGACACCAAAACAGGACGTGTTTACATCTCAAGAGGTGTGGTGTTTGATGAAAATGCCTTCCCTTTCGCTGATTTGCATCCAAATGCTGGCACATGTCTTAAACAAGATATTCTCTTGTTACCTAAAGATAGTGGGAAGACACATATTGATGATCATATGAGTTTGCATATTATTCCTGATGTTACTAATCTTGGTCAAGTTGCTCTAGAAAATGTTGTGATTGCAGATACCACTGAAGTCCAACAAATTGCAGAAGAAAATTCCAGCTTAAACAGTGCAGAAACGAGTTCAGTTGATGCAAATATAAATTCCCAGCAAAACAATCAATCTTCTTCGGATCATGTGCATGCTAATCCCGGTGAAGATTCTCCCGCATCTGTATCCGGTACACACGCTGACGACAAGGAGGACTCCCGCCTGTGTGAACGCGGGCGCGGGTGCTCACACACGTCGTTGTCGCCGTGTGGTCGCACATCGTTGTCACCGCGTGGGCGCACGTCACGGTCGCATCACAGGCGCACATCGTGCGGGCGCGCGTCGCTATCGCCAACGCGACCATCTAGGTCACCCCGGTCGCTATTGACCCCGCCATGTGAGACGTCGCCATCGCCATCAACTCGGTCCCCCTCTCTATCGACAAACGTTGATGCTGGGTCGAGTCCCTCTGCCCAAGTACAGGTGAACCATCTACACTGTCAGAAGCTCTAATAGATGATCGATGGCACAAAGCTATGACTGAAGAATATCATGCTCTCATGGAAAATAAAACCTGGCGTCTTGTTCCTTCCAATTCTACCAAAAATCTTATTGACTGCAAGTGGATATACCGAGTAAAGAAAAATGCAGATGGTACAGTTGATAGATACAAAGCTCGTCTGGTTGCAAAAGGTTTTAAACAGAGATATGTCATAGACTATGAAGATACTTTTACTCCTGTTATTAAGGCAGCTACTATTAGACTTGTTTTATCAGTGGCTGTTTCAAGAGGCTGGAGTCTGAGACAGCTAGATGTCAAGAACGCGTTTCTTCATGGTGTTCTGGAAGAGGAGGTCTATATGAAACAACCCCCAAGTTTTGGAGATTCTCAAGTTACACACTTTATATGCAAACTTGACAAAGCTCTTTATGGTCTCAAACAAGCTCCTAGAGCATGGTATTATAGGCTAAGTACAAACTGCAATCACTTAGTTTTGTTCCATCTATAGCTGACACTTCACTTTTCCTCTACAAAATGTCAGGTGTCATGATATTTGTTCTAATTTATGTTGATGATATTATAGTCACTAGCTCGTTAGATCAAGCCATCACTACTCTGCTGCATAATCTCAAAGATGATTTTGCTCTCAAGGATTTGGGAGATCTACATTTCTTCTTGGGTATAGAAGTAAAAAGAATCAATGATGGGTTACTTCTTACATAGGAAAAATATGCTAATGATCTACTTACGAAGGTTGGTATGGGATTGTGTACATCATGTCCTACTCCTCTGTCTTCAACTGAGAAGTTGTCTCTTGATGAAGGAACTCCTCTTGGCCCTGATGATATGACAGAATACCTGATCATTGTGGGTGCCTTACAATACTTGACATTGACACGACCTGACATATCCTTCTCTGTTAATAAGATTTGCCAATTTTTACATGCTCCAACGACATCACATTGGACAGCTGCCAAAGGAATATTCAGATACATTCAAGGCACTCTAAAGACTGGGCTTACTTTTCAAAAGTCCTCTTCCAGTCTTCTTAGTGCATTCTCTGATGCAGACTGGGCAGGTTGTCTTGATGATAGGAGGTCTATAGGAGGTTTTGCTATATTCTTTGGACCAAATTTGATCTCTTGGAGTGCCACAAAACAAGCCACTATTTCTAAATCAAGTACTGAAGCAGAATACAAAGCTCTAGCAAATGCCACAGCTGAGTTAATATAGGTTGAAGCTCTTCTTGGTGAACTTGGTGTTATACTGAAGGAAAAACCATGTTTATGGTGTGATAATCTAGGAGCTACATACTTGTCTGCAAATCCTGTTTTTCATGCAAGAACTAAGCATATTTAGATTGATTTTCATTTATTAAAGAAAAAGTTGCAAATAAGTTACTAGAGATTAGGTTCATCTCAAGCAAAGATCAAGTTGCTGTTAAATAATATCTGTCAGTTTAAAATATGTTGTTTAGATAGTTTAGGCAGTCACGTACGACATGGAGTAAGTACTCCACCCGATACGGACTCAGGGTGCAAGTGGGACGAGATGCGGAAGCCCGCATATTTATCGCATGTGCCCGCGATGCTTAACTGGGACATCTGCGGCAACCCGCAAAACTAATCGCAAATATGCGGCGTCTGCATAAGCCCGCATAGTGCCAATGCACCTGAAAGGATTCAGCTACTCCCCACAAAAACTAATCATAAATCCCGGATGTACAACTGCCAGCTTCCAGCTGACACACGGACATACCAGACACATAGCTAGCTTTCTTCTACTACTAAAATCATTAAACGTTTCCAGCCAGATCACAAAATCCTTACAAATGTTTCAAATTTCTGTGTACAGGACATATACATGCTGACACAAAGAAAGTACAGGACATATATATGCCGATTCACAGAGATCTCAAAATACATGCCAGGAAATATCTCACGAACTGGGTGTGCCTTGCTCTCCATCGAAACCAATTGCTGATCTTACTTCATGTCGACGACACGCCGATCCTTCGACGGAGCTCCTAGAGTTTGACACACCCATGATTCAGAGTCAGTATAAAAAATACTACACTTAATTTCATTGAATTGAATAGGCATCTTAGGTTATCTCATTGAATTGCGTTGCATTTTGGAAAAAAGCTGGAGCATATTGATGTTAGAAAGTAGAAACTATATGAACTAGCAGACTGCAGACACACTGCAGAGTTAGTTCTTCTTGGTGATGCACTATCAAAACTGAACAAGTTACCTGTAGTGATGCGATCCTAGCTAACAGAAAAGTTTCTACTCATGGTCCGATTCATCTGAAAAAGTAAGAGAATTTCTTGTTAGTCACGAGAAAAAAAAACTAGCTAGAAGAATAACTTACAAAGGCATATTTTACATACCGGCTGCCTTAAACCATTCCTGGAGGCATATCAGGGCCTCAACGGTAGAGCATGCGAGACTGCTCCTATAGTCGCTAATGACGCGTCCTCCGATGCTAAAAGCAGACTCCGAAGGAACGATAGAAGCTGGGATTGCCAATATGTCACGGGCCATTTTGGAGAGAATAGGGTACTTTGAAGAATTTGTTTTCCACCATTCTAAAATATCAACTTCCTCTTTTCGAGGTGTCAAATCTTCTTTCAAATATCGATCTAGCTCATTGCTCGACTGCCCTCTTTTGAACTTCATGTACTGATCCCACTTTGCAAGTGGATCATCATCATCTTCCACCTCAGTATCACTTTCTCTCTATGACTGAACAGAAACCTCTTTGCTATATTCATCAAAGAGATCTTCCATGATTTGCTTCACTTCACTCATCCATTTTCTGGCCTCCTCTTCACTTCCAAAGTCATTCAAGAGAAATTCAAGGAAGTCGTACTTGAACCTCGGATCAAGTATGACGGGAATGCAAGCTGACTTGTATGTCTCTATCCAATACTGATTGAACTTGATTTGCATTTGTTTTATCATACGTGCAATTGTTAGATCCTGGGTTGATGGTTGTCCATTCAATAGCTTCTATTCAGATTAGATTCCTCTTTATTCAACATCTTCTTAATTTTCCATAACTGGCAGAAATGAAGATGAGAGGTGGGATACTTCGAGCCTAAAAGAATCACTGTTGCTGTGTAGAAAACCTGCAACAACTTGCATATATCTTCAGCCATTTTCCATTCAGAGGGTGAAGGGGCAAATGTATAATCCTTATCCTATTTTTCTAGGGAATAGAATGCATTTCTAAGAGGAAATGCAGCTTCAAGCATCAAATAAGTAGAATTCCAGCGAGTAGTCACATCAACAGAAGGACTTTTATATTTAGCAGTCAGTCCTTCTTGTATGATTATCTCAAGAAACTTCTCAACCCTGCCTTGTGAACTTTTGACAAACTTGGCACTTTTCCTAATGTTATTGACTACGGGTTTTATTTCCCGTAAACCATCTTGGACAATTATGTTGAGAACATGTGTTCTACAGCGGACATGAAGTAACTTTCCTTCTATTGGTAAAACCCCCTTGTTCTTCAAGTTCTCTCTCAACAGATTGACCATTGCGGTATTGACTGAGGCATTGTCCAATGTAAAGCTAAACAACTTATCCTCTAAGTTCCATTCCTGAATGGTCTTTAGCACTATATTGAACATGTTCCAAGAGTTATGGGGTGTCTCCAACATGGAAAATCTTATAACCCTTTTATGGAGCACCCACTCACTAGAAATGACATGACATGTCATGCAAAAGTAACCTAATTTCTGATTCGACGTCCACATATCTCCCGTGAGAGATATGCGTGCATCAGAATTTTCCAAGCATTCTTTCAATTTATTTCCATGATCATTAAAAACAGCCATGCACTCCTTCTTTATAGTTGTCCTAGACACTTTTTCGAACCATGGATTTAACGCAGCAGCAAACTCTCTAAAAGACTTATATTCAACAAAAGAAAATGGCATTTCATTGACCACTATTAGTTTGATGAGTTTTTGTCTTGCAACCACAGGATCAAATTTCCAATTCCGATCAACTCCCTCAGGATGACCCATCTTATCAACCATTTCATGCATTGCTGTTTTTGCTTCGCATACCTTTAAATGCCGTTTGAGAGAGCTGGTACCCGTATCTCTTGCAGCTGCAAATACTTGTCGACAATGCACGCGTCTTCCTTTCACAAGTTTCCCGTCTCTATATATTGGCGTAGCCTCTGTCCATATGGCTGATATCAACTTGCGGCGTTTTCTTGTTTAGGTTACATGCATGGAAAACACATAGTTAGCTTATCAAGAGTGAACTAAAACTAGATGAGTAATCTAGGAATACGTGGCGGTGGATCTTACCTTCGGAATGAGTCATTCTTGTACCCGGGGAGAGATCCTCAATAGAACGAGAAATATGTGGTAGATATGGTATTGGAGATGTCATGGTACAACTTGGTGACTGTTGTGATGTCTCGGGACAACCTTCCATCTTTGCTCTTTTTAGTGCAGCAGACCTCGCTATTGACGATGCCCTTCTCGATGCTTCAGATCTAGCAAGCATGTTTACCCCCGGAGAACTTGCCACTTGCATAGGAGATCGAAGTCGTGGACTGGCTGACTTTGAACCGATTGGAACGTCTCCCTAAAAAGAATTGAGTCAAACAATTCAACTCAGAATTTATAAAGATCATCAACTAAATAAAGCCAAATCAGCCAAAAAAGAAAACCTTTTTATTGCTGCTCTTCTTCAATATTGGCTTTGGATGGGGTTTTTCCTTGTGAAGCTTGCCCTCTCCCACTTGCACGTCAGGTACCTATAAAACATCGAAATAAATATATCGCACAAGTTATGAAATATATATAACCAGTTCTACTGAAACTTTTGCTCCTTTTGCTGAAGATAATTGTGTTAGGAATAAGCAACTTGTATTATCTGGGGGCCGAACGACCAGCAGGACAGTAGCAAGAAGACAAGCAAATTGATACATGACGACCACGTCTCTGTGGGAGAGAGAGATAGCAGCGACGGTCGGAAAACGACGACGGCAGCACGAGATTAGATAACCAGCACGAGTTGCGGCGTGCAAAAAAAACCTAAACCTAGGCTCTGATACCATGTTAGGAATAAGCAACTTGTATTATCTGGGGGCCAAAGGCCACAGTATATAGTACATCTGACTTGAGGTACAAGAAGATAAATCTAGACAAATATGGACTCCTAGACCAATACTAATACACCTTAACAAATTGATCAAGAGATGACAAATATTCAATAAACTGAAACAATTAGATTTGTCCTATGTTGGTCCATAGGCCGTAGCTCTGAACCTGAATTTTGCCACAATATACTCCATCAGTTCTGAACCAATGCTACAAAAGCAACTGTTTGAAAATAGGCCTTCCAGATAAATACATATACCACGTACTCAAATGTACTCACAGACTAGGAGTCCAGAATTTCAGATTACCATAATAAAGCTATACTTGAACACCTGGCTACACATATTTACATAATCTACACAATATAATAGGCACACTCGATGGATCATCCTTCGAAAAATACATGTACCAATTCTGCATAGCTATGGCTGATCACATAGAATTATTTTAGAAATCGTTCCACAAGCATGCACACACAACAGTCACAAACTGGTCAAACTGAAGGTGTAAACGCTACCTAGAAAAGCTAGATTTGGTTTAGAAATCAGATTCAAGATTTGTTACCTTGGTGATGTTGGGGACGAGGGAGCTGTGGTTGAGCTTCTTGGGCCGATTTTTTGTAGCCACCGTGTTCTTGCACTGCTGTAGCTTCCCGCCGCTGTCCCTGCCCATTTGAGGATCGCCGCCGTCGACGTCGTCTTGGCCGCCCACCATCCCCATGCTATCCGTGCCCGTCTCGCATCCCTCTGACCCTGGGTCCGCCGTCCTCCCCACGCCACCGTGTAGCGGGTGCTCTGTTTGTGCGGGTGGTAGGGGAATAGAGGGAGGGGGCGGAGCTGGAGGAGCGGTGGCCGTGGCGGATCTAGCCTGCTCGTCGGTGGTCATGGAGGATCTAGCCCGCTCGTCGAAGACTGGAATCGGTGTAGGTGGTAGGGGAATAGAGGGAGGCGGAGGGGGAAGGGGCGGAGCCAGAGGAGGAGTGGTGGCCATGGCGCATCTAGCCCGGCGGCGTTGCAGCTGCGCCTCTTTCACGACCCGGTCGAAGGGAGAACAGGAGATACGAGGGGCTATGCGGGTAATATATTGGATACGCGGCCCGTCCGCAGATGCCGCTTATTTCCGTCGATGTTACGCGGGAGCCCGCATAAGCGATTAAAGTGGGCTGAATATGCGGCCCCGCCAACGTCCCCATTCCGTTTGCAGCGTTAGTAGGGACTCCTCCCGATCGATCACGATCGGTCTCTGCCCCTCCCTCTCGTGTATATCTCGTCTGTAAAACCTATATCACAATTAACATGCAACACAGCTGAGGCCAAGGCAATCTAGAAAATTGACAGAGCCAAATGTTGTAGTATTCCGTGCGAGCGTTAATCGCCGCTAAAAGACAAGAGCGAAAGGTTCAATGCCCTCGATGAAAAACACTTCTTTTTTGTCCAAAATGGTACAGATCACTATGCACACGTGTTAGCAGCTACTCCAGGAACGTATAGTAGAGCCTCCGTCGGGAGTAGTAAACCAATGCAGGGAATTGCTGCCGGCGCCGCCCAAATCTACGGCCGGCCCGTCGGCCACGGTTCATTCACCCCCTTTCGCCGCGTTTCCATGCTCGGTACTAGCACTCACACTTTGACGATCCCAACCCTTTTCTATATCCTAGCTAGGCAGGCCATTCATCCACCGCAATCACACCAACGCCCAGAGGCACAGGCAGGGGTAGGTGTTGTGTTGATCTGAACTCTCGCTCTATTTGATTGACTGATTGATTGATGTCAGTGTGTCCGCCGGAGAGCAGACACGATAAACATGGCGGCGGCGGTGGTGTGCCTGCAGGCACAGCGCGTCACCGGCCTGGCCGGCTCCGTGCACCAAGTCGACCTGGGATGCCACCTTCGTCATCCTCATCTTGATGCTGATCCTGAGCCGGAGGGGCGTGCCTCTGCCTCTGTTTATAGCGAGGGCGTGGCCGACTTCCACAACCAGGTGCTCCTCCTCCACTGCGCTCTCGCCTCCTCCGGCGTCGTCACCGTCTCCCTTAGCCTGCTCTCCGACGACTCCCCGAGGCCTCGACGCCGGTACCGGCAGCAACAGTACTACCTCGAGGTCGATCTCGGCGCCGAGCAGCGGCAGGGCGTCCTCAGCTTCCCGATCGCCGGCGCAGTGCTCACCCTCGTGCTACACCGCAAGCTACTCCCTCTCCCTGCTGCTACCACTCCCTGCCTGCCGCTGCCAGCCTGTTGCCGCCGAAGGAGCCACCAGCAGCACCGGCATGGCTACGACTCCGAGGACGAGTCCTCCGACGGCTTCATCGTCATTGAGAAGCAGTACAGGCGCCCGCCATCCGACAACCTCCCCACCAGCGATGACGACGAAGACGCCATGAAGTTGGAGCTGGACAGAGTGGAGGACGAGTTCCTGGCCATGCTGGAGCTGGCCGAAGCGGCCGACGCCCGTATCGACCTGGACATGCTCGTTAGGGACGCCGAGGCCGAGATTCTTGCCAGGAGTACTCATCTTCTCAATGCTGCTGCTGCCACCATGTAAATTAGCCGATGTAAAATCAAAATGAAGAGGACGGTTTTCTGAATGTCATGTGCATTTTTTGCGTCTTGCACTCTTGCTAAATCCCTTTCCCTTGACAGTCAATGCACTCCACTCTGCTAGCTCAGCACAGCCATCCTAGCCACAGCAATCCTGTGGCTCACACTACTGTCTGAAGCATGCAAGCAAACTACAA
This sequence comes from Avena insularis, assembly GCA_023614405.1. Lineage (NCBI taxonomy): Eukaryota > Viridiplantae > Streptophyta > Magnoliopsida > Poales > Poaceae > Avena > Avena insularis. The sequence continues at coordinate 145,909,193 of CM042690.1, read as the reverse complement.
GTTCTAAAATCAAAAGGAACCACGAGATTCGCATCAGACCGGCAGTGTAGTGTTGCTGACTGAATTCGAGCACCATTATTAGAAGATTACTACTCCCTCTGATCCAAATTAATTGACTCAAGTTTATCTAGATTCGGCTGTATCTAGTGCTAAAACATGTCTAGATACATCCGAATCTAGACAAATCTGAGTCAACTAATTTGGGTCGAAGGGAGTAACTAATTCTGCATAATGAATATTGTACGCCATCTCATCTTTCTTACAGAAAAAACTACACTCAACATGTATATATAGCAACATAAATTCACTTCTATTGATCTAAAATCAGACCCATCAGGAGACTGTATCATCAGAAATCATCGGCACTGGATGGCCGGTATTCGTACACCTACTGAGAGTACTACCCTAGTTGACAGACTCACCAAGGTTCTTCACTTGTATTTCTCCATTATGCGCCGGGCTTCTTCAGCTGGGTCCTCCGATAGATTGTCCCCTTCATCTCCACTCCTAGACCCCTCTTTTGGGTTCATCGCCAGGAAGCCAAAATAGATAAGCCCCATCATCGCCTGTCACCATGAGACGCATTTGCGTGTTGTAAATGACTAGTTGCAACTGAAGATTGTGCACAACACATTTGTCTGGCTATGACAGTGAAGTCATTGCCGTGGGTACGTACCAGTACAAACAACGCGGTGGAGATAACGGACTTGAGCAGAAAAAGGGCGACCGACACCGCAACGAATGTGACGCCTATCCTAGCAACTGGCCGTGGAACTGAATCCTGTCATACATCAAAGGGGAAAACTACTTCAGCTTCAAAACTGAACAAAATGCATTTCTGCTAAGAATTGAACCCTAAACGGATGCTTGTGGCAAGTTCCCATGTTTTTCCAAGAGAATTCAGTTAATGGAGTCAAGTGACTAAATAAATAAGTCGTACGTAAAACATACTGGAACAAGAGAACTTCCTGTCTCCACCGCATCCTTACCAACTCTCCATGCTGTCTGAACCGCTGCTGCGAAATGCAGGAGTATTAGAGAGCAACACAGATAAGCAAATACTCCCTCCGTTCCGAAATATAAGACGTTTTAGCTTTGTGCAATGAGTGTATCTAGACACGTTTTAGTGTCTTGGTTCACGTCAAACCTCTACGAATCTATACACTAAAAGATATCTACATACATTCGATTCATAAAGCTAAAACATTTTATATTTCCGAACGGAGGGAGTAATTGAAAGTTCAATCATAACCAGAACAAGGAGGCTTGGCATTAGCAGTTAGCAGGAGCAGGACACAGACATCCTTGGAGAAATACACACCTCCGTGATGCGCGGGGATACGTCCAGAAACGAACAAGTCCATGTCAGAAACTAGAAATGTCGGTATTTGGGTGTGCTGTGTTGAGTTTGTTAGCCCAGATCCGACAGTACTTTTGCCGGGACGTTGCGACGAGATAACCTGCAATAAACTCGTAGTCCGTTGAGTACTTTCTGACGAGACTTCCTTGCAAAGCGGAAACGATTTATTTCCTACTTAGGTCTGATCGAGCCAGTACAGTCAGCCTAGATAACCTCACGTAGACAACTAGCTAGCTAGCAGCTAGATAGGTCGATCCTGCACAAGCACACGTACACGTACACGATACGCTTGGAAAGCACGAGTTAGCTAGAGGCTCATATCGAGCCTTGCAGGTTTTCTTTTTCTCTTTCAATCGCGCACTATATTACAGGGGTACTACACATGTATATATAGTAATTTTGTTGTATATAGCCTAGTAGAATTAGGACTCCTAATTCTTACCTTAATCGGCTACACAAAACCTTCTCGGATACGACTCCGTATACACGCATACAGTTATTATTGCTAACAATCACCCCCTAAGCACTGTGTGCACCTCTTTACATTCACCTGGGTCCCAAATACGCTGCTACTCTCGGGCCCTTTCAGATTGCTTTCAGGCAAAGCGCCATCTTCCATGTCACCGACTTTACCTTCACCGCTTCTCCATGACTTGACGTCGACTCCTCGCCAAGATCCTTCTTTTCCGCGTCCTTGTCGATGTCGTCCATGAACGTGCCTTCGGTCTTCACCGGTTCCTTGATGAACAAACAGTGCTTTTCGTAGTTCATCTTCACCGGATTATTTATCATCCGAAGTGTCTCCTTCGGATAGTAGTCTAACACGCCTCGCATGCGTGCTCGCGTCGGTCATAGTCGCTTCGTCTCTAGTGCAGTCGGAGGTGTCACAACATACTCTTCTGCGCCCGACAACGCGTCTTCAGTTTCTGAACCTTGTGTGCCTCCACGTAGAGCTCCTGGAGTCAACGGCTCTACATACAGCGTATCCTGCATGCCTATTTGTGATTCAATTTCTTGACTCACCACCATGTTACATGGCTCTTGCACTTCTGGACACTTCTTTGCCCCAAGCTCTTCATGTGGATCATCACCTCCTGTACTAGCACATGATGAGCTATACGTAACACCACTTGGTCCATATGGAGCCTCTCCCTCCATTTCTTCTGGCCACGGACTAGCCTTTTCTCCAGACTCTTTTTCTTCTGGGAGAATCCCTAGTACTTCTGGCCTGGCGTGCACGCTTGGAGCACCCCCTAGGCCTTCAACGTCTTCTGGGCCTGAACTTGCTGACAAGGATAAGCTTGGTTGATCCATATTTTCTTCATACTAAAGATCCCACGTGACGTGAAAAGTTAGATATCCCGGTTCGTTGTAGCCCCAATTCCATGACTCGCCTTCCTCAAAGATTACGCCGCCCCTGACAACCACCTTATTGGTATAAGGATTGCACAAGCGATATTCCTTTGAGCTTTCATAGCCCGTCATGATTAATGGAGTCCTCTGCTCCGCTAATTTACTCTTATGGTCGGACTCCGTCTTGACATGCGCCACGCACCTAAAAGTGCGAAGATGATCAACCGATGGTTTCCATCCGTACCATGCTTCGTACGGTGTTATACCAACGCTACTCTCAGTTGGCTCCATGTTCAGCAAATACACAGCCGTATTGACTGCCTCACCCCAGAATTTTCCTGGCAAGCCTTTACTCTTCATCATGCTCCATGCCATGGTTAACACAGTTTGATGCAGCTCACCTCCTTGATCAATGCGTAGGGCTCTTATCTTTGCCTCCACCTTGAACTCTTCGGCTTCCTTGATCTTCTCGAATGCTTGTTGAGCTTGATCCTTACTTTTCAGCAACACAATCCACATGTATTTACTATGATCATCCACCACAAGCATGAAGAACTTATTGCCGGACGGAGTTGCGGGTGAAATTCCAACGCATAGATCACCATGAACTAGTCCCGAGGCTTCACTTGCCTCAAACGTGGCTTCACAGGGTAACGGGGCACTCCGTTCCTCGTGATCCACACACGGTAGATCGTGATCCACTTGCGCCACAATCTCCGTAGCCGGTGATGGAGGATCCTCCTCATCCTTCAGCTCAGTTACTTCGAGCATCAGCATCATCGGTCCATCATCTCCTTCACAGGCGATGAGCCTCTCCTTCAGCGGTTTCTTGCAATCCTTCTTGAAGTGATCGAGTCGCGCAGCTTATGACATCTTACTTTCTTAATGTCAAACTTCCTCCGCGGCGGGCGTCGTCCTCGCTCCTCGCTGATATACTTTTTCGCTGGGCGAGAATCTTCTTTATCACTCCTGCTTCCGGATCCTTGATCGCCCTTTTCTTTGGCGACCACCGCCTGCCACTGGGCACAGGTAAGCATCACGTGCTCTTCCGGTACCGCATCACCATAGGTGATCTTTATCCGCTCGTCATGAGCCTTCAATCGTCCAACCAGATCATCCGTCGTGAGAGTCTTGAGATCAATGCACTGCTCGATCGCCGACACAACGGACAAGTAACGCGGCGAGATAACCAATTGTTAGCCCAGACCCGACAGTACTTTCGCCGGGACGTTGCGACGAGATAACCTGCAATAAAATCGTAGTCCGTCGAGTACTTTCCGACGAGACTTCCTTGCAAAGCGGGAACGATTTATTTCCTTCTTAGGTCTGATCGAGCCAGTACAGTCGGCCTAGATAACCTCACGTAGACAACTAGCTAGCTAGCAGCTAGAAAGGTCGATCCTGCACAAGCACACGTACACGTACACGATACGCTTGGAAAGCACGAGTTAACTATAGGCTCATATCGAGCCTTGCAGGTTTTCTTTTTCTCTTTCAATCGCGCACTACATTACACGGGTACTACACATATATATATAGTAGTTTTGTTGTATATAGCCTAGTAGAATTAGGACTCCTAATTCTTACCTTAATCGGCTACACAAAACCTACTCGGATACGACTCCGTATACACGCATACAGTGATTATTGCTAACAATCACCCCCTAAGCACTATGTGCACCTCTTTACATCCACCTGGGTCCCAAATACGCCGTCTACTCCTCGCGGGCGTCATCCTCGGCATTGCTTTCGCCGCTCCAGGCGTCATCTTCCATGTCACCGACTTTACCTTCACCGGCTTCTCCATGACTTGACGTCGACCCTCCTCGTCCGCATCCTTATTTTCCGCGTCCTTATCGATGTCGTCCATGAACGTGCCTTCGGTCTTCACCGGTTCCTTGATGAACAAACAGTGCTTTTCGTAGTTCATCTTCACCGGATTATTTATCATCCGAAGTGTCTCCTTCGGATAGTAGTCTAACACGCCTCGCATGCGTGCTCGCGTCGGTCATAGTCGCTTCGTCTCTAGTGCAGTCGGAGGTGTCACAACATACTCTTCGCGCATACCGACAACGCGTCTTCAGTTTCTGAACCTTGTGTGCCTCCACGTAGAGCTCCTGGAGTCAACGGCTCTACATACAGCGTATCCTGCATGCCTATTTGTGATTCAATTTCTTGACTCACCACCATGTTACATGGCTCTTGCACTTCTGGACACTTCTTTGCCCCAAGCTCTTCATGTGGATCATCACCTCCTGTACTAGCACATGATGAGCTATACGTAACACCACTTGGTCCATATGGAGCCGCTCCCTCCATTTCTTCTGGCCACGGACTAGCCTTTTCTTCAGACTCTTTTTCTTCTGGGAGAATCCCTAGTACTTCTGGCCTGGCGTGCACGCTTGGAGCACCCCCTAGGCCTTCAACGTCTTCTGGGCCTGAACTTGCTGACAAGGATAAGCTTGGTTGATCCATATTTTCTTCATACTAAAGATCCCACGTGACGTGAAAAGTTAGATATCCCGGTTCGTTGTAGCCCCAATTCCATGACTCGCCTTCCTCAAAGATTACGCCGCCCCTGACAACCACCTTATTGGTATAAGGATTGCACAAGCGATATTCCTTTGAGCTTTCATAGCCCGTCATGATTAATGGAGTCCTCTGCTCCGCCAATTTACTCTTATGGTCGGACTCCGTCTTGACATGCGCCACGCACCTAAAAGTGCGAAGATGATCAACCGATGGTTTCCATCCGTACCATGCTTCATACGGTGTTATACCAACGCTACACTCAGTTGGCTCCATGTTCAGCAAATACACAGCCGTATTGACTGCCTCACCCCAGAATTTTCCTGGCAAGCCTTTACTCTTCATCATGCTCCATGCCATGGTTAACACTTTGATGCAGCTCCTCCTTGATCAATGCGTAGGGCTCTTATCTTTGCCTCCACCTTGAACTCTTCGGCTTCCTTGATCTTCTCGAATGCTTGTTGAGCTTGATCCTTACTTTTCAGCAACACAATCCACATGTATTTACTATGATCATCCACCACAAGCATGAAGAACTTATTGCCGGACGGAGTTGCGGGTGAAATTCCAACGCATAGATCACCATGAACTAGTCCCGAGGCTTCACTTGCCTCAAACGTGGCTTCACATGGTAACGGGGCACTTCGTTCCTCGTGATCCACACACGGTAGATCGTGATCCACTTGCGCCACAATCTCCGTAGCCGGTGATGGAGGATCCTCCTCATCCTTCATTTCGATTACTTGAGCATCAGCATCATCGGTCCATCATCTCCTTCCTGGGCGATGAGAGCCCTCTCCTTCAGCGGTTTCTTGCAATCCTTCTTGAAGTGACTAAGCTCGCCGCAGTTATGACATCTTACTTTCTTAATGTTAAACTTCCTCCGCGGCGGAGCGTCGTCCTCGTCCTCCCCTGCGATATACTTTTTCGCTGGGCGAGAAGCTTCTTTATCACTCCTGCTTCCGGATCCTTCATCGCCCTTTTCTTTGGCGACCACCGCCTGCCACTGGGCACGGGTAAGCATCACGTGCTCTTCCGGTATCGCATCACCATAGGTGATCTTCATCCGCTCGTCATGAGCCTTCAATCGTCCAACCAGATCATCCGTTGATCGCCGACACAACGTACAAGTAACGCGGCGAGATAACCAATTGTTAGCCCAGACCCGACAGTACTTTCGCCGGGACGTTGCGACGAGATAACCTGCAATAAAATCGTAGTCCGTCGAGTACTTTCTGACGAGACTTCCTTGCAAAGCGGGAACGATTTATTTCCTACTTAGGTCTGATCGAGCCAGTACAGTCGGCCTAGATAACCTCACGTAGACAACTAGCTAGCTCGCAGCTAGATAGGTCGATTCTGCACAAGCACATGTACACGTACACGATACGCTTGGAAAGCACGAGTTAGCTAGAGGCTCATATCAAGCCTTGCAGGTTTTCTTTTTCTCTTTCAATGACGCACTAGATTACAGGGGTACTATACATGTATATATAGTAGTTTTGTTGTATCTAGCCTAGTAGAATTAAGACTCCTAATTTTTACCTTAATCAGCTACACAAAATCTACTCGGATACGACTCCGTATACACGCATACAGTGATTATTGCTAACAGAGCTGAGTACGCAAAAAGTGTTTCAGTGGACATGAGCTAGCTCGTGCTGGCATAAATAATTCCCAAACAAACAATACTCCAGTGAGGAGTGCTCGAGTACTCCAGTAGTATCATCGTCTTAATTAGCTGGAGTGCCGGCCACAGCAATTAGTGTTATACTTGCTGGGTGCTAGTGCAAGTACAGTTCCTTGGTCCCCTAAGTGATTCAGTACAGGTTGAATCGATGTGACACACATTCAGAATCACTAGTGCAGTTCCTTGGTTGTAGTCCCAAATAGACGTATCTAGACTGAACGGAAGAAGGCTTGGACGAGATTAGATAAGGACAGAAGATGAGCGAATCAAGGAATTACAGAGGGAGGGACCTTTGGAGAAGTTGGACTGCGCGGAGGCGACGACGATGAGGCGCGAGGGGATGGTGCGTATGCAACGCATCGGCGTGGTAGGGGAAGCGGCTGACCATGTCCGGCGATTAGCCATGGCGGAGGCTGGAGCAAGCCGTGGGGCGATAGGAGCCATAGCTATCCCGCCATGGACGGCCATGGCGAATTGGCGATGCGGTGCAGTGGTGACCACCCGTCCCGGGCCACCGAGAGAGAAGCAGAAAGACTCTCGATGGCTTTGGTAGAGCCGATCGATCAGGGCCATTGATATTTTTTTTCCTGTGTCTATCTCGAACATACCTGGCCAACGACGGCACGGCACGATCCGTCTAGCTCTTACCGTGCCTAGCACGGCACGATCCACCACGGCACGTTAAACTAACGGGTCATATCGTGTCGGTACATGGGCTTGGCCTCAAGGCCCAGACACGACCCCTGAATTAAACGGGCTAGCCCGCGGCACGTTAGGCATGTCAAATTTATCCTAATTTATCTCTTTTAGGCTATTTTTTAATAAAATTAATTTTTAAAATAAGTGAATATATATAACAAAAATAAAAATAAATAAAAAATCTTAAGAGGCCGTGTCGTACAAGACGTGCCGCATCGAGCCTGTGAACGATCCGGTTAAGTGGTCGAAACGCCCATAACGGGCCGGGAACGTGTGCCTACGTGTCGGCCCACCAAAACACGCCCGATGTCCAAGTATGATCTTGAACCACATCAGAACAACGATGATCACCAGCATTGACCCACCTTTTTTTCCGGATGGGCACTGACTAACCTGAACCTGCTACCACTAGCGGAGCAAGAGAAGTGAGGGCATCTCCACCGGCTCGACTCAATCAGCACGGACATGTCTGAACTTGTCCTCGCGGACGCTGCGGACGCGTCGCTGGCGCCGCAGCCGACGCCCCATCATCGGGCCCCGCTGCTCGCTCGACCATCTGGTACCTAATTTGCGTGATCACTCGGCCCGGACAGCGCGCGCTGCCTCGCGTGTCCGACCACTTGTTCACCCGGACCCTGTAGCTAGTGGCACAAAGACACTCCTCCTCCCTCCAACCCTCACCTTTCATATCTCGCGGCCAGAGCAGACGCAACCAACCGCCGCCATTGACGGCTGTTGCCCCCGTGGCCCCAACACGATATCGAGCAGGACGCCGCCGCAAGCCGCGCGCGGTGCCGGACTTGACTGGACGCTCCACAGGAAAACCCGCCGCCCCGGCCTCCGCCTCTATATTGGATGTGCACGACCTGTTCGGCCGTTTTCCGAGGTGCGTTTGCCAGCCTTTTCTTGGTAATCTAGTCCGTTACGGGAGTTGGTAAAACCACTGACGGTAGTGTACTTGACAGATGGGTAGCAAGCGAAGGGTGATCGAGTTCTTCTACAAGAATTACGTCGAGTCATCGTCCGAGGAGGAGTCTGACTGTGAGACCGAAATTATTCTGGCGGCTGCACAGATGGTGCACGACAACTACCTCCTCCCGCCGCGTAGAGGTAGTTCGGCGAAGCGGCGGGAAGCCAACCATAAACGCGATCGGGAAGAGGGCACATACGCCTTTACAAGGACTACTTCCACCCAACTAATCCGGTCTTCAAAGAGAAGACATTCCGTCGTCGCTATCGAATGTCCAGGAACCTATTCTTGGAAATACTCAATGGGGTCAGAGAGTACGGCGACTACTTCGAGGCCAAGTACGATTGTACCGGTAAGCTAGGATTCTCCTCCTATCAGAAATGTTCAGCTGCCATCTGATAGCTTGCATATGGAGTGCCTGGTGATCTTCTCGACGACTACATGCGCATGAGCGAGTCTACATGCGATGAGGCCATGTAGATTCTGCAGCGCAGTTGTAGCGGTGTTTGGAAAAGTATACCTGAGAGAGCCAAACACCGAAGACACTGCCCACCTTCTGTCCATCAACGAGCGTAGGGGGGTTTCTGGGATGCTTGGCAGCATCGACTGCATGCATTGACAATGGAAGAATTATCCTTTTGGTTGGCAAGGGCAGTTCAAAGGACATATGGAGGGTTGCACCCTCATATTAAAGGCTGTTGCATCACAGGATCTCTGGATTTGGCACTCCTTTTTTGGCATGGCTGGATCAAACAATGACATCAATGTGCTGCAGAGGTCTTTGGTGTTTGCTAGGCTGGCAGAAGGCGATGCCCCACAAGTTTCCTACGAGATCAATGGTAATGCATATGATATGGAGTACTACCTAGCTGACGGTATCTATTTATCTTGGGACATCTTTGTTAAGACAATTCGTAACCCTGAAGATGAGAAATGCAAGAGGTTTGCGAAAGAGCAAGAGGCCGCTAGGAAGGATGTGGAGCGAGCGTTTGGTGTGCTTCAGGCAAGATGTGCTCTTGTTCGATACCCTGCTAGAACCTGGAGCACAGAGAGGATGTGGGATGTGATGACTGCGTGCGTGATCATGCACAACATGTTCGTCGAGGACGAGCTTAATGACGGCATTTTGGACCAAGACTAGGATTTCCGGGGTCAATTGGTTGAGCCAGAGTCAGGTTTAGCGTCTTGGGAAGAATTCATGCAAGTGCATGAAATTTTGCGTCACGGGCACGTCCATGACTGGCTTCAACATGATTTGGTTGAGCATATATGGGCTCGTGCAAGAAACCAAAATGCTTAACCCCTAATTTGTTTTCTGCAATTTGAGTGACATTGGTTGTTTTGTATCGAACCATGTGAGTGTGAACTATTCATATGTAAACATTATTTTAATTATATTATCTAACCTAGTTTATTTGCTTGTCAAAATATATATTTATCTATGTAAATTGGCTCTGAACTATTCATATGTAAATTGGGTCGCGCTGCTAGGCACGCACGGTTCGGATAGACTGCATCATGTCCCAAATTATCATGGACCATTTCGATCGCGCGTTTAGGTCGGTCCGATGGAGCTGCCCTGATGACGGGGTGCGTGGTCGTGCCACAACCATAAAAAAACATTTTCTACCGTGGAAAACTATTTTGCAAAGAAAATAAATTTTATCAGGTGTTATGCGCAACCCGCTGGTTGCACTTGGTCACTTGGATCCGCCACCCTGTCTGGATCTCATAGTAGGAAGGCATAATATTGACTTTGCTCGATTGAGAGCGCATTTGTGTGTGCGCATGGCACTGACAATCAACTACGATGAACAAAGGAGGATTATGAAAAAAAAGAAATAATCAACTTCACATGGTTCGTGATTTTGTTGAAAATTTTGAACAAAGACCTGTGCAGTGGTGGAGCCGTGGAGGAGGCATTACGACGTTTGTTTAAACAAAAGATGTACGTGGAGGGAGCCGTGAAGAGGAAGGCTGTGAGGAGGACGGTTCTATCAGGCCACCAGGGGAGGAGTGACAATGGGCATAGCCATAGTTGACCAAAGCGCGATCCGAGGCACGTGTCTCGGAGAACAATGCTGCTTGACTATCTGTTGGAAACCGGATTTCAATGGAAACATGAAAACTAGAAGATGTACCGTTGGATTGCAAATGTCTGGTCCACATCATCCATCCAGCTGTTACATGCATTTTGCAAAGAAACGCCTGCTTTATTCCTATGTAATTTACAAATAACTCCTCATTCTTTCTCCCTATGATGAAACGAAGATCTGAAAAGAGGCACTACTAGTCTGTTCTTTTGGTCTGAAGCAGTAACTTTTAGGTTCCGTTATAAGAATTTATGAACAGATCAAATTTTCCAAATAATGGTACAGTCTGCACAAAATGTTGCTTGACAAAAGATGTACCGGTTGTTTTTCAAATACTGATACGAGAACTTGGTACTCCCTCCAGCCCATATTAGTTGGCTCAAATTTGTCTAAATACGGGATGCATCTAGCACTAAAATTTAAAGATGTACCAGTTGTTTTTTAAATACTGATATGACTACTTGGTACTCCCTCCGGCCCATATTAGTCGACTCAAATTTATCTAGATATAGATGCATCTATCCTAAAATTTAACTAGATACATCCAGATCTAGATGAATCTAAGTCAACTAATATGGTTCGGAGGGAGTACATCATATACCAGGTTGTTTCCTATCAAAAGATGCAACAGGTTATGTCCAAATTTTTGTGCATCTACCTATGCATCCTACACCAGGTTCTTGCTTGACAAAAAGACATTGATTTCTCAAATAGCACTAGGTGCAGAGGTAAATAATATGGTAATGGTAATAATTATACAGTATTACGAATGATTGGATTCAAATGGTATATACAAAGGATTGAGTATCATTGAGCAGACGCATTCAGGATTTATTTCGGATTCGTTTTTATATGGAATGATTCAACACGAACACATCATTTCACACCGATACCAACAAAGATTAAAAAATCTGAGATCAATAATCATACAAGAGATCTGACATCATGATTCATAAATGAAGCTGATGTATCAAGGGAGATATATACACGGGAGCGAGAATGACTCCTAGCAGAATTGTGACGGTATCAACAAGATCTTTTCAGTTTCATTGAGGAGTCCCATCTCCCATGATTCAACACAGTTTCATAGATCAATTCATGAATTAGATGCAGATGAGGACCGGAATCCTGGAAGACAAACAGACGAAATAAAATCAAACCAAAAATCAAGATCCAGATGGGATATTGCAAAAAAAAATGGCAAGAACATGGACAGAACGGACGCCATGAACGATTGCCATGGATTTCGCTGGATGTGGTGGAGCTCCTCCGCTCCTGGGCCGTCCCTGCCTCAGATTTCCTCCACCTTCCCAAACTCGACACCTACTCCTTGTCGGCGCCGGAGACGACCGAGACCGAGGCCCGCTCCAGACGAGGCCTTCGAGCCCAAATCTGCGGCTCCCATCGCCTGGCGGCTCCCATCGCCGCCCTAAGAGGGCTACACCACCGCTGATACTGGTTGAGGAGAGAGACGACAGAGCTCCGACAACGTGTTGGGGCGGACCACGGCCGCAGCCGGCTCCCCTAATCCTTGCACATGGAGTTGGAGTAACTTCGCGGTCCAGATCTGTCTCACTAGTGTAAGCAGATAGCTTCCTCATATTTGCATAAAGCACCCTCACTTTCCTTGTCCCTTAACACGGCTTCTGATCGGACGGTAGTTTGCATGTTTCCATTGGAACTCAGTTTCAGTTTTTATTGGATACTTTCTCGAACAATGCTAGCCTGTTGTTCTTTGAGACCAGTATAGTCAAGTAGGATTCGCTTCATCATCTGGCGGGGCTTTTTAAAAACAAATTCTTCCCGTAAAAGTCAGTTTTAGAAAAAAGAAAAATGGGAACAGGTGTAAATGGTGGTCGAGATATAGACTACAGTTCGTTTTTTCAGGGAAGTAGAGACTACAGTCGAGTTTTGTTTTCGTTGTAGAGATATTGTTTTTTGAAACCTACTTTTCGTTGTACAGTAGATTGACCCCCAAAAAAAAGGAATAAAGCCCAACTAATACGATCGAGTCCGGTCGGTGTAGGAACCGATGACGGGCTGCATTCTGACTCGTAAGCTAGCAGGATTTTCCTGTCCCGAGCCGCCGCGTCCTCCAGAAATCTACCCCAACTTCGAGAGAAAAAGGAAGAGCACCTCGCCCAGGGTTTCTCCTGAGACGGTGCATCTCGACGAAGACGAAAAACATGGGCCTTCCGCATTCCGCTGCAGGCGGCGGCGGCGGCGGAGGAGAAGGAGGCGTTCCCGGAGTGTGGCTCGAAAAGGAAGGCAGAGGAGGACGGCCCGTTCCAGAAGGAGGCGGTGGTGATTCGGGAGCAGAACCAGGGCGTCGATGCGACGGCGGCCAACGTGGTGTGGGATGACGGCAACGACTATGACTCGGATGACGACGTCGAGACGGTCATTGCCAAGGTCAAAGCACGGTTTGACGCATTTATCGAGAGGAACAAGCAATGGTTGCGGTACAGGGGTGATTCTGCCAACGAGGGGGATTCCACTCATGATGCTGATGATGGCGCCGTCGTCGATGGGGTTTGAGAACCTGGGATTTGCTCTTGTAATTCTTCTGATCTGAAAGACTTCACCAATGCTATGTTTTTTTCTTTTGAAATGAGGGGCTCCTCCAACTCCCTCGATTTGTATACTCCCTCCCCTCCGTCTCAAAATAGATGTCGCTAATTTGTCTAAATTTAGATTTATCTAGATACTATTTAGTACTAGATGCATCTAAATTTTAAAATTTTTGCAAAACAATCAGCTTGTGCAATCAGCTATCTTTCCCCATCGGATATCTTTATTCGCTAGGTTAGCTTCGAGTTTGCCTACTGCCCAACGCCGACAGTATGATCTTCCGCCCTAGCCTTCTTCTTCATCTGCACTCGAGTTCTTTCTGTTCTTCTGAATCGTCATGGACTATTTTTTTCTTCTGCCAATCATCATGTACTGGTTGTAGTACGAAAGATTTTTTTTGTCTGTGGTCACATATACTGAATTAATCAGGTGGCAACGGCCAATGGCTCTTCTCCTAATTTCTCACTGGCAATGAAACTTTTCGGTTTATAAGACTGCCCATAACTCGTAACACTCCATCCTGGTGATCTGATATTCTTGAAGTACTAGATAAATCAAGACTTCTAGCTTGTTAGCTACGGTTCATGTTGTATGATGTGTAGCGTCGATTTATTCCTGACCAAGCCTTGGCCAATAATTCCCCTTCTCAATATGTTCGTGTAAAATCAATTTGCCTTGTTTATGCAGGCTGATTTTTTTTTAGAAAAGCTTTGTCATCGGAACCAGAAAATCTCTGTTTATGTAAAATGTTTTTGTCTTGTTTATGCAGACTGATCATTAGCAGCTAGGCTTCATGGCAAAAAAAAAAAACTATCTCATACTGCCTCCGTTTACTAAAAGAGTGTGTATACATTTTTTCAGAAGCCAAACTAGGTAAAGTTGACCAAAGTTCCAAACACTACAGGAGTCAGGCGGTTGCCGTCGGCCTACCACTACGCCGACAGCCGTCATCGGCGTTTCATCGTCGGGTTAGGTCTCGTTGGCGTATCACCCTAGCCGTCAGCGTCTCCTAGCTTGGCTGACGGTGCGAGCCAACCGTCGGCGTATCTCGACCGTCGGCACGGGGCACGTTACAGACGCCGTTGACGATGCGTCAATGCTGTCGGCGTAGCTGTCCAAGGAAAATAAAAAGTACGCTCAACGCGGCGAGCAACGGTGGCCGGAGCTTCGAAACCCTAGCGATAGTAGTGTCCAACAAAAACTGAAAATATTAATAACCTACAAAGGAGAAAATACCAAGTAGAGAGGTGCTGATCAAAACCCTAGCGAGGAGAAAATACCAATTATGCCAGAATCGCGGCATAGTCTGTGATATTGTATCCATATTGTGCACACTTGTCTATCTTGGAATTGTAACAATGTTGCAGGAGGACGTTTTTCTTTTCGTCGCACAAAAAAATCATTTTTCATTTTTCGAGTGCCAAAAAGGGGTGTTTTATGAAGCAACCACCAAATAAAAGTTATAAAATGGTACCATCCCATTTAAAAAAAATACTAGATCACCTTCCATGGACAATGTCCCAACTGGGGCATCTTAAACCTTTTCGTGCACCCCTCGTGAAAAAGACGAATGTCTGCCAAATCGGTAGGAAGTGGATCTGATTTGAACTACAGGTACAAGATTTGATGCTCATGATTTTTCACAAAAAATATTTTTAGGTTCATAATATGCTATTTTTTCAGAAATGCAAAGCGAGGACCAGCCCCTAGTTAAGAATCTTCATGCCTGCCGTCTTGATCATAGTTTGAAACGGGCATAAGAAAATTCAAAAATCATCCGAACAATGTAAAACCTTCGCGTTGCGTCATTTTATATGGCATGGTTGCAAGGAAAAATATCAAATCTGATATATTAATTGCATCTAAAAAAACTTCTCAGAAATAAGCTATCATGTTCGAGGTTTCATGACTTTTAGGCCAAATGACCAATCTTATAGCCAAAATCATGGAATAGATGTGATAGTGTGTCCATATTGTGCATGCGTGTCTATCATGTAATGGCGAACAATATTGCAGGAGGGAAGTTTTCCTTTTCATCACACAAAAGAGCCATTTTCCATTTTTCTAACTGCCAGAAATGGGTGTTTTGTGAAGCAACCATCAAATGAAAGTTGCAAAATGGTATCACCACATTTTTCAAAAATACTAGACCACATTTCATAGACTATGTCCCAACAAGAATATCTAAAAGCTTTTCATGCACCTCTGGTCAAAAGACAAATTCCCGCCGAATCGGTAGGAAGTGGGTCAGATTTGAACTAAAGGTACGTTATAGTTTGGTCATGATTTTTTTGAGAAAATTATTTTCTTTAGATTCACAATATGCTATTTTATCATAGATCCACTCATAGTTTCATAAGGTGCCACCTCTAGCTAAGAACCTTCATGCCCGCAGTTTTGACCGCAATTTGATATTGGCATAAAAAACTAAAAAAATGATCAAAACAATGTAAAACCTTCGCTTTGCATCATTTTACATGACATGGTATCTGGAGAAAACTACAAACTTATAATATTGTAAATATCTCAAAAAGTCCTTCACAAAATGAGCTACCATGTACGAAGTTTCATGGCTTTTGGGCGAAATGACCAATTTATAACTAGAATCATGGTATAGTTCATAATAATATGCTAATATTATGCATACATGTGTACATTGGAATATTGAACAATGTTGCCGGATGAAGTTTTCTTTTTCGTCACACAAAAAATGCATTTTCCATTTTCTGAGTGCAAAAAAGGGGTGTTTTGTGAACAACCACCAAATGAAAGTTGCAAAATGGTATCACCCTATTTTTCAAAAATACTAGACCATGTTTCATAGACAATTTCCCAACTGGGTATCTAAAAGCTTTTCATGCACCTCTGGTCAAACAGACAAATTCCTACTTAATCGGTAGGAAGTGGGTCAGATTTGAGCTACATGTACATGATAGTTTGGTCATGTGTTTTCGCAAAAATCATTTCCAGATTCACAATATGCTATTTTATCATAGATTCACTCATAGTTTCACAAGATGCCACCCCTAGCTAAGAACCTTCATATCCCCTGTTTTGACCGCAATTTGAAATTGGCATAAAAAATCAAAAAGACCAAAACAATTAAAACATTCGCGTTGCATCATTTTAAATGTGAATACAACTTATTTTATGTGATAAAAAAATAACAAACTTATTTTATCTGATAAAAAAATAACAAACTTATTTTATGTGATAAAAAATATAAATACAACTTAGTGAATGGAATGTAGATAGAAAAAACTAAAAAAGGAGCTACGCCGATAGCCTGACCATGACGGCGTTGTGCCTCCATTACCTGCGGGCTCGCCGGGTACACGTGGACGGGAGAAACGCCGACGGCGGCCCTCGGCCTAGCGGACGATACGCCGACAGCTTTTGTAGGTCCAGGTTTCTTGCTGATCGTGGGCATCTCTGGAGCTACGCCGACGGCCCTGAATTCTAGCCGTCGGCGTAGAAAATGTCGTTGGCATAGCACTTAGAGAAAATTATCAATCTCTACCACGTTAAATTAGTCTTATTATATACATTATTATATCTAATTTCATATTATATCTTTACTATTAATTTCAAAAGCGTGATGAATGCCTGGTGTCACACTTCAAAATATTACGATCAATATGCCACTCCACACCTCGTCTTAACTGACAAAATGCAACCACCCTCATCTACCTCCTACGAGAGTGGGGATAAACAGAACTTTAAAACAATTATCTATCCATTTAAATATCTACCTGCTCCTTTCTGAAATCCCTCGCGCGGAGTCTCCTTGTAACTATCTTCCGCTTCTATTAGCACTAAAATCTGGCGCAAATCCCATATTTGTTAATCTCTTAATCTGTAGTATTTGTTAGAGCTTATTTTTTTTAGTTAGGCAGGCCGCCCTCTATGGTCAATCCTCGTAATTTGGAGCTGGTGGTCTCCACGTCAGCGACTTCCTCCACCTGATCGGGTTCCACAAGGTGGCGTCGCAGTTCCGGCTCATGCGTCGCAGGAACATTGTGCTTTCCGTGGACTCTTATTACAAGACCGACGAGGCCGAGCTCGAGCTCGCGGTGGAGCTCGCGCCTGCACTGCTCCGCACGCACGTTGCGTCAGCCTGTACCGAGCGCATTCCCGGGCACTATGCCATCTACTGACAGATTACTGGGAACTACTGCTCAGGAACCACGGTGCCACGGTGGAGAAGAAACTTTGAGCAGATGATGTCCCAAGATGGAGGAAGCCCTGAACGAGATGTACACGCAGAGACGGGTCACAGCTCCATCACGCCGCTCGAGATCCATGTCGTGTCGTCTCCTTCGGCGCATCGGTCAATCTAAAACCGAGTAGTTCAGGATCCATGCCCAGGCGGCCGAGATTCATCGTCGATCTTCTGCTGGTGACACGATCGATGTCCCTTCCACCATGGCACCTTGGAGACCCTCCTCATGAAAAACTATCCCTCTCTAGATTATATTGATATTGCCGAGGAGACCACCTCGTCTGATGGTGAAGGATGCTTGCACTTTCCGTGATACAGAGCACATGCAGACTGACCCACCATTGGTCGGCAACGACTACAACATGTAGGTACGTAACATTCTTTCTCGGATCTGTAATTTCTCTCTCCCATACTAACATATAGTAGGGATCTTCATATATGTGAATAAGATTCCCTGTAGTAGGACGAGAGGATATTGGATCTGAGTACGTGAGAAAGAAGTAGGGCAGAATCAATATGGCAGGAACTGCGCTGCTGTTAACTAATTTATACTATTTCGTGTGCTGCAGGATGATATTAGTTAACCGATGAAATGCGAATTTTCGTACTAGATGAAAGGGTTTCTTATCCAACGAAGCAAAGGAAATTATGAGATGTCTCTGTATCCTGACCCAATGGTTTGATTCATTTAACTCGCCAACGTTTCTGGCTGCATTTTATCTACACCTGCTCTACAAATTATGCAAAGTATGTGGGATCACAAGATTATAGTGATGATGTTATCACTGGGGTGCAAACATCGGGATCCCGCAAACATCACTTAGGTTTACAATTCTCCTGTGTACCATGCAGGGATTTTTTTCTCAGCCGGTATTTCTGGTATCTCTGTGAAAATCAGATTTTTCGGCAACCACTGGTATACAGGAAATACCGACAGTTATTCATCTATTTTGTGAATTTTGAATGAATTTATAAATTAGTTTGAGAAATCTCGCACAGTATCTAGGCCGTTTTTTTTTTTTTTTTTTTGAAGGATCTAGGCCGGTGTTTTTGGTATTCACAGTAACCGGTAATACCTCTGCCCGCCGGTATTTTTCAGTAAACGAGAAAAAAAACTTGGTACCAAGGAGAATTACAGGAAAACAATTTCTGAGTGTCACTAGATCTTTCATTATTTAGTATTCCTTAAGTTCTCTTTGTGTTTATTTTCAAGTTACCATCCATTCTTTTGGTAGCAAAGTTTAAGTTGTACATTTGAACTAATGGTATATACTTGGAGACTTGAAATACCACCGATGATAGATTCCCTTCAGGTTGAGTGGATATTTGATACGTAAGATCCAATAGCCAAGACCATCATTGCCATGTCAAATATTTGACCATGTATGCCGGCGTGTTCTTTCAGACATTGTTAGAGCATAACACCGAGCACATATGGGTTCAGCTGGCATCACCGAGAACATGGTCAAGGATGGGCGGCACATAATATTAATCCTTTTTCTATGGATAGTGTTCATCTCCTTTTGAATACATATTCCTTTTATTTTTCTGATCTGAGTTCATGTATTGCATGCATCTTAGGAGTAAAATGAGATGTGAGCAAACTAAGTGCAATTATGAATACACATGTCTGCACCACTATTATATCCATATTACATTGTATTGGAACACTTGATGTTTTCGACCCATCATCGTAGTTGACTTCGATCACGATGGAAAGTTGGAGACTCATCAAAGTTGCGGACAATAGTGGAGATGGCATAACACGAAAAGAGCTGGCAACAGAGTGTGAGTAGTGGACCGGGAGAGAATAGAACGGGAAGAACCAAGGAGGAAGGCAACTGTGATCTTGCTATGTAGCATGTAGTTTGCCAAAAAAGACACGGGAGGAAATAAAAAGATCACGCGAGGGGTGTGAAGAGGTAAAAATAATGATGAGATTGCATCTTCACAAAGAAGTATATATTTTTATTTTATTGTTTTATTTCGTAGCAACGTACAGGTATTCAGCTAGTCTATATAATATTATAATTGTTAATATTATTTTCTAAAAGTTTTATCAAACTTTATGTTGTTTGACTTTTGGAAAAAGATATACGCTTATTTTATGGAATAGAGGTAATACTGTTTAGGTATGCAACACAGCCCTCTCCAAAATACAGTGCATGGTACACTGAGAGTTTTAAGAATTCCCGGATATATATGAAGTACAAAGATAATTTTATCAAAAATCAGTATAATGAGGATGTTTTGCACCTTGCGCACACTGGCGAAGGATGTGTTTCACGCCCAAGAAATCGTGTTGGGATCGACCACACACCTGACTCCAAGTAATGTTCAAAGTGTAGGACCTACAAAACAAGGTAATAGTTGGAAACACCTGCCTATGATTCTTTCTTGAGCAACATTACCGTTTTTAGTCTCCAAAATGCTCCATCGTCGGCATGATGTTTCTGTCTATCTACCCTCAGTCTATGTAATGTACTTACCTAAGGATGGTCTTCTTCAGTGCACACATCACACTTCACCGACAACTGATTCGCCCGGGAGAAGGTTGTGGAATCATCAAGCGTCTAGGCACATCGTAAAAATTAACGCAAATCCAGTCAATGATCACAATGTGATAAAGTGTTGCCTCCTCACGGAGGAAGAGTGATAGATGGATAAATAGGGACACCATAATAAATTGCATTGCGAGCAACAAAATGCCAGTTTATGTGTGCTCAAGTGCTCAACCATAATACTGCGATCGGTGTACTGCTATCTGAACATCTAGTTGTCTAGTACCGTAATATAGCTTCTTAAGGTTTATAACGTTTTGACATCGTAATTCTGAGTGTTGTAAAGGTTTATATGTAAGGATCATCCTTGTATGCGTCGAACAAAGTAGTATTTTCATCATTTTCTAGAAAAAGTAAGACATTTTATCGAGAATGCAGTAATTCGATTATTGGATCATAAAGCCCTCTAAGGCGATAAATTTCATATTAATTGACACAATGTTAACATGTTTGGGGGGTGGGATTATGTTTAATTGTTTTTACATATCTATACCATCCCGCTTTCTCAAAAAAAAATCATGTCAACCTTCCTTAAGATAAACGGTACATGATATGTTGTTAACGTATCCATAATTTTTGATGTTCCATGCTTGATTTTATCTACTTTCTTGTGTTTTGTTCCAACTTTGGAGTACTTTCTATACACTTCTTGGACTAACCTATTAACAAGAGCCACAGTGCCAGTTGCCTGTTTTCTGCTGTTTTTGGTTCTAGAAAAGTCACAAAATGAATATTCTCGGAATTGGACAGGACAAAAGCCAAAGTTATTATTTTACCGGGGGACACTTGGAGCCAGAATACGAGGCGGAGAAGGGCCAAAGGGTGGCCACACCACCTGGTGGCGCGGGCCAGGCCAGGCCATGCCAGGGGGTGGTGTGGGCCCCTCCTGTACCCCCTTGGTCTCCCCTCTCGCCTATAAGAGCCTCCCGATGCATAAACCCTAAAACGTCCAGCCTCCAGCCACGAAAAATTCTGCAGCGCCACCGCCACCGAAGGGGAGATTCGGAGAACAGAAAGTCTCTGTTCCGGCACCCTGCCAGGACGGGGAAGTGCCCCCGGAGCCATCTCCATCGATCTCCACCACCATCTCCATCGCCGTTGCTGATTCCCACAATGAGGAGGGAGTAGTTCTCTCTCGAGGCTAAGGGTTCTACCGGTAGCTATGTGTTCATCTCTCTCTCTCTCTCTCTCTATATATATATATATATATATATATATATATATATATATGCATGATCTTATTGAGACCATGAGCTTGTAATCTATAGATCTACCTTGCTACTCAAGTGCTTTAATAGATCTCTTCTCTCCCCATGTGTGTGAAATTGACAGTGTGCACACCATGGTGGCACTTAGGCTAGAGATTACAAATACTTCTTATGAGTTATATTTGGAGTTGGATGTCTTTATGAAATTGTGGTGTTTGTTTGAACCATCTAGTGCTCAAGGTGAAAGTGTGGGGTTATCTAGATGGGAAAAACGGACTTTAAGGAGTGCTGTTATAGCCCTACCATGGATTAGAGTGTCCAACCAGAGAGTAGTTCAGTGTAGTATCATAAAGAATAATATATTTATATGAGAGTGTTCACTAGTGAAAGTATGATCCCTAGGTCTTGTTTCTAAGCATTGATACACCATTTTCAATTAGATCTGTTACATGTTTGCTTGCTTCCTTCTTTATTTCAGTTTGCCTTTAGTCCTTTCCCACATCAACCACATGCTAGCAAGCTATCTTCTGGCACCGTTACCACTTATAATTATCTATACCACTTGTATTTCACTATCTCTTCGTCGAACTAGTGCACCTATACACCTGACAAGTGTATTGGGTGTGTAGGGACACAAGATACTTCTTGTATCTTGATTGCAGGGTTGCTTGAGAGGGATACCTTTGACCACTTCCTCCCTGAGTTCGATAAACCTTGGGTAATCCACTTAAGGGAAACTTGCTGCTGTTCTACAAACCTCTGCACTTGGAGGCCCAACAACTGTCTACAAGAATAGAAGTGCGTAGACATCAAGCTATTTTCTGGCGCCGTTGCCGGGGAGGTAAGGTAAAAGGTACTCACATCCTCCGGTGTGAGTGCTCGAAGTTATTTCCTTTAGATTCTGCAATTTTGTCTTTTTTGTTTCTTGTTTTCACTAGTTAGGCTTAATGGAAAACAACAACAAAATTAGAGAGCTTTATAGTATTTATCTTGAGTTAGGACATGAAGTGTTTGAAGAGAAAATTAAAAAACCTATGGAACTTTATTTGCATGCTAATAGCAATTTTGTTAGTATGAATTCTTTGGACACCATTATTGCTAATGCTATGGAAAAGTCTAAGCTTGGGGAAGCTAGTTTTTATGAAAATTATCTTTTTAGTCCCCCATCTTTAGAGGAGAAAATTTGCTTTGATGATACTATACCTCCAATATATGATGATTACAATGATGAATATGATATTTTTAGTCCACCAACTATTGAGGAGAAAATTAATTATGATTACAATATGCCTCCTATATTTGATGATTATGGTGATGAGAATAATAATGATAGCTATTTTGTTGAGTTTGCTCCTACTACAATTAATAAGAATGACTATGCTTATAGGGAGAGTAATAATTCTTTTATGCATGTGGCTCATGATAAGAATGTTTTATGTGATAGTTATATTGTTAATTTTATTCATGATACTACTAAAAGTTATTATGAGAGAGGAAAACATGGTTTTATGCATCTCAATAATATTAGGTTTTCCCTCTTTATGTTGAAAGTCTTGAAGTTGCACTTGTTTTGCTTTACTATGCTTGTTGCTTTGTGATTTTATGACTTGTTTATTTACAAGATTTCTATGCATAAGAAGTGGGTTAGACTTAAATATGCTTTGAATTTGCTTCTTGATGCTCTCTTTTACTTCAATTCATATTTCTTATGTGAGCATCTTCTCAAACTATCATGCCTAACTTAAAGGCGTTAAAGAAAAGTACTTATTGGGAGATAACCCAAAAGTTTTAGATGAGTCCTGGAAGTTATTGCTTCAGTAGTAACCTCTCCTTATCCTTTTTATTTTCTTTTTGTGCCAAGAGTAACCTCTAATGAGAGAGAAGTAATGCTTGGGAAAGTTGCTGTCCCGAAACAAATTTATGTGATTCACCGTAACAATTCGTGTAAAATCTCTGTGCGTCCTTCTGCCCCAGGTTGTTATCTAACTTTCGTTAGTTCAACACTTTTTGATTTGAGCAACAGAAGGTCTTCTAAAAAATTTGTCTTTACCTGCTGGTCTGTTTTGACAGATTTCTGCCATTTTCTGCATTTGCTTCTTGTTGGTTCCTTTTTGAGTTCTTTTGGGGAATTGAGCTTTTTGAGTGAAGTGCTATAGTATCTAGTGTTTTAAAGGAAGTTTTATTGGTGTTAGAACTGAATCTAAGACTTATTATCTTGAGTGCACTAATGTTGCTAATAAAGATTGTGTGAAATTTTGTATAAAGGAAAAATTTCAGGTGTATGGAAGGAATGAGTAATGAGATGAAGGATGGACTAAAGCTCAAGCTTGGGGATGCCATGCGTGTCACCCCAAGAAATATCCAAGAAGTACAAGCGTCAAAGCTTGGGGATGCCCGAGGCATCCCCCTCTTCATCAATAAAAATCCCAGGTTTCTTCCAAACACTTCATTTTTATTGTTTCATGCACAGTTGTGTTGTTCTTGGAGCGTCTTCTTTTTTGTTTTCATTTTGGTTTTTCATTTGCTTAGTTTGATGAATAAATTGGTTGGACCCCCTCTTTCATACATTGGTTTTAAAATATTTTGGTTTGGATTGGAAAAGAGTAGGAAAGTTCATGCTTAAGTGGTAAAGAGAGCTTATTTTTGACTGTGGCCTATGCTTTTGTCATGTCATGCTTGATATTATTTTGGCTTTATTCTTAGTGATCTTTGCTATAGCATGACATGTTATAAACAATTGAGATTGCTTAATGTGCCTTTGAAGAATCATGCGTTGTTTTAGCATATTAAACGCATAGTATTGTGGTATGCTCCTTTGATATTTTATTTGGGTTGACTTGGCACATGCTCACACCATGTTATGACTATCCCAAGTCACCATAAGCCTTTAGGATACTTTAGTTTTCAACTTGTAATATCACTTTATGCTTTGATCAATGATGTTTTGTCGCTCTGCATGATTATGGCCATTATTGCTCTCCTAGTTTGTCGCTCCCAGTCTTTTGCTAGCCTCCACAACCAAGTATGAGTTCCACTCATGCATCCAACTCCTTAAACCAAGTTATTCCAAAGAGTCCACCATACCTACCTACTAGCATATGCTATTCCAAGTATATTCATGTTTTTGTTTACCTTCCGAATTAAACTTGTTATGAGAAAACTAGTGATTAAAGCTCTCACGAACTTGATGGCACACTTTAATTTTCTTGCCCTTAATAAACTTGAACCATTGTGTCATCTATGCTGTATATGCTTGCACTTATATGTTGGGGATTACAGAACCATGCTGTCATGGGGAACACTTTCAACATTGCACTTGTACTTTGTACCTAGTTGATATCATGCTCTTTTTTTTCCATGGATGTCGTCGGTGTGAAATGAAAGGGGAGCTTGTAAGTCCATGGAGTTATGTATGTGTGTTAGAGAAACGCTGGGCCACCGGTCTAATCCATGTTGTCATGGTGGAAACCTGCAGCGTAACCATAATGAGTTGTCTATGAAGCATTCTTCTTATAAAAAAAGAGTCAGATATTGAGAAAAAGAGAAAAAGAAAAAAAGAGACATGAGAAAAGAGGAAAGAGAGAAAAAAGCACCATTTTCCCATGGTAAATAAGAAGATTGCTGAGATGCTTGTTGTCTGCTTGCCTTGTCATTTTGATATGGGGATTCTTCCGTATCATCGGGCAAGGGGTACCCCGTTGGCGGTTCTCTATGATACACATGTACTTACAATGACAAGAACTTACGGTAACTAACTTGAGTAGCATGAGGAGCGGCCCCCGTATTCAAGGGACATGAGATTTTCAACTTATACTTTTTCAAGCATATACTCCATAGTTTGTTCACTTTAACCTTAATCACTTCAAGATGCTTATGATAGGGGCAATGAGAGCTGAAAGCTATTAAGTACCACAATTTTTGGAATCTCTTTATGAGACTTGAATCCCTACTTCCTTCTATGAAGGCCTTTCTTTTACTTTTTTGTTGAGTCTCCATCTTCTATCTTTATGCACCTACTTTGAGAGCATAGTGGCCATTCTTAGTTCTATGTGCATTGTCTTGATTGATGCATAACTTTGATATTGCTTGTTTTAAACTATTTGTATCTAGTCACTCTTATGAACTTTGAAGGTGTCCTATGCATTTATGTTTGCTACTCTATGAGGGACAAGCCGAATGCCACTATTCTATGTTTTCTTTATGTGAAACAAACAAACGTCTTGCAAAGCATTGTTATTCATGAATCTTTTGTTTGTGCCCTTTCATGTTGCATGCATAGTTGCTATGTCTTATTGTTAGAACATTGTCTTTCATGCTATGTTGAAGTACAATGATCCCAGCTATCAATGTTTTACAAATACTTTGATCAAGTTTATGATGGTGCATTGATGTCTACGCACTTATATTCTTGTAGATAGTTGTTGGGCCTCCAAGTGCAGAGGTTTGTAGAACAGCAGCAAGTTTTCCCTTAAGTGGATCACCCAAGGTTTATCGAACTCCGGGAGGAAGTGGTCAAAGGTATTCCCTCTCAAGCAACCCTGCAATATAGATACAAGAAGTCTCTTGTGTCCCCAACACACCCGATACACTTGTCAGGTGTATAGGTGCACTAGTTCGGCGAAGAGATAGTGAAATACAAGTGGTATAGATAATTATAAGTGGTAACGGTGATAGAAAATAGCTTGTTGGCATGTGGTTGACATGGGAAAAGACTAAAGGCAAACTAAAATAAAGAAGGAAGCAAGCAAACATGTAACAGATCTTGTTGCAAACGGTGTATCAATGCCTAGAAACAAGGCCTAGGGATCATACTTTCACTAGTGAACACTCTCATATAAATATATTCTTCTTTATGATACTACGCTGAACTACTCTCCGGTTGGACACTCTAATCCATGGTAGGGCTATAACAGCACACCTCAAAGTAAGCCTTTCCCATCTAGATAACCCCACACTGTCACCTTGAGCACTAGATGGTCCCAACAAACACCACAATTTCATAGAAACATCCAACTCCAAATATAACTCATAACAAGTATTTGTAATCTCTAGCCTAAGTGCCACCATGGTGTGCATGCTGTCACTTTCACACACATGGTGACGAGGGTTTAACTCGTCAATGGCCATTGTTATGGACTTGGGTTTTGGAGAAAGAGGGAGCGCTGGAGACATCTATCGGCTAGCAAACAAGCACATAGGGGACAAAGGATTACCCAGGTTCAGGCCTCGTAGAGGTCCCTACTCCTGCTTGTCTGCTCGTGGAATTATCAAAGGAGTCGAAAGTTACAATGGTGCGCAGATGCAATCTGGCAAGGGTTGTGGAAACTAGGGTTGCATGTGTCCTCCTCGCTGCCCCCTCCTAGCCTTTATATAGATAGGCTAGGTCTCAGGTAGCAGGTCGAGTCAGTTACAAGTAAGGGTTTTCCCCCTTCAAACTTTCTATCTTTAGCTTCTTCTTGTCTTTCAAGCAATCGAGAGTCCGTAGGTTACTCGAGTCCCTCCATCCGGGCCTTGGCGACACCGTGGGCCTATATGTATTTGGACCGTATATACCAAGATTGAGTACCTGTAGGGTATACCCATGTCAGTAGCCCCCCGAGTGTCCAGTGGAATCACAGATTCGACTGGGGACTTTTTGAAGCCTTCGGGTGCCTAAATGAGTACATTTCGATTGCTTGTATTTGTGTCATAGGGATTGTTGATATACGTGCCTGATATAACCGAAGTATCGGTATTAGTTAACCACCTTAGGGTGAAACAACGCAATATACTCAAATTTGAGTCCCCGGACTCGAATCCAGAAAAGTGCTGGTGTAATTCGACTCAGGTCGCGGAGGTCTTACAGGAGTCGAATTCCAGTTATATGGGTGTGAGCACTTGACGCGTCCGTCAAGGCATGTTCATCGTGCTGGCAAACGCAGGTATGTTTCTGGTAGTCTTGTGATTAAATGCGTTGCTAGGCCTTATTCAGGTCTTACCTTCACGCCGTAGGCGTGGCATCCGAATTTTATCATCGCGGAGACGATTTGGGTAACCCAGGAGACGCAGTCTCTTTGTAGGGAAAAATTATGAGGCGGCGTCGCCATGAGTTTCGAGTGTGGATGTTATCAACACACAGTTTTTTTGTACAAATAATCATAGGGTGCACGACCAGTGCTCCCTATGGGAGTAGCCCCCGAGTGCCTGGTTGAGTCGAAGACTCAGGCAGGGACTAAAGAACTTTTGTGGATCGCCGTTTTTGCTTGCTTGTTCAGTCGATGACCCAGGCAGGTACTAAAACACTTTCGCAACTGCCGTCGTCTTTTGTCTGCTTGTTTCAGTCGATGACTTAGGCAGGTACTAAAATATTCTCGCGACTGCTGTCGTCTTTTGCCTGCTTGTTTCCGGCGCTCCCTATGGGAGTAACACATGTCCATAATCGAACTGTGTTTCGAGTGGTTGAGTTTGCTTTTGTGATTGTCCATGTTCCTGCAATAAGAAAAAGAAAAATCGTAGGGTGCGCGGCTAGCGCTCCCTATGGGAGTAGCCCCCGAGTGCTTGGTGGAGTCAAAGACTCCAGCAAGGACTAAAAAAAATAGTCGAGGTTTTCCACTGCATAGCCTTGGTGACGTCAGTGCTGACGCTTGTATGACCTTAGTTGCCCGCGTGAGCGGTTTTGACGGGACGTGACGAGCGGTGGGTCCCACTTTCTGACTTTGATTTGACTGGGCGTGCGTAATCTTATTTTTAACTGTGCCTCCTCGATTTCCGCGCGTAATGGTAGAAGTGGGGGGACGGTTCGCGCTTCCTCTTCTCCACGTGTCCTACGCGATGCGTGCCACGCGTCCAATAGGGTTTTTGTCAGCTGTTGGATTGCATCTCCCAGGGGTTAAGTAGCGATGCTGCGGCGGTAATTTCCCATCTGTGCTCTTTCTTCCTTGCTGCCATCGCCATTGCCATTAGCTTTTCTGCTTTCCCCTGCGCCCATCTTCCCCACGACGCTGGACCAGCTCCGTTCGTTCCCAAGCTACTTCCTTCGCTCTCATTGCCTTCGTGCAATGGGGAAGAAGAAGGGAGGCGCTGCCGCTGATTCCGCGGCCACCCTCGCTGCAGCGAAGAAGAAAAGTGGCTCCACTGCTGCGGGCACCAGTGCCGCCGCCGTCGGGAAGAAGAAGGTCACGGGCACCCGCGTGACTAATGGCGCATGGCGCCCCTGTTGGAGATATGCCCTAGAGGCAATAATAAATGTAGTTATTATTATATCTTTGTGTTTATGATAAATGTTTACATTCATGCTATAATAGTATTAACAAGGAAACCATTAATACTTGTGTGATTTGTAAACTTAATTTGAAGTCCCTAGTATAGCCTCTATACTTCACTAGCTTGTTGGTTGATTGATGATTGTGGTTTCCCTATCATGAACATTGAGATGTTATCAACAACAAGATCATATCGTTAGGAGAATGATATGGTGGACATACTCCTATAGATAAGCGTAGCATAAAGATCAAGTCATTTCAATAGTTCAATTGCTATATGCTTTCTGATACATAGTAACCTAATTCCTTCGACCATGAGATCATGCATATCACCTTTACTGGATGGATGCTTTGATGTCATCAAACACCACACCGTAGGGGTGGCTATAAAGGTGGTATTGAGTGTTGGAAAGTATTGGTTGAAACACATGGATCAAGAGTGGGATTTGTCCATCCATATGACGGATAGATATTCTCTGGGCCCTCTCGGTGAAATGTCATCCAATTAGCTTGCAAGCATGTGACTGGCACAAGGGATCACATATCACGGAGCGAGAAAAGAGTACTTATCGATGCGAGGTTGAACTAGGTATGCGAGAGATCTGACGATCATAACCTCGGATAAGTAACATATCGTGAGACAAAGGAAATTGGTATCGTATGTAAGTGGTTCATTCGATCGCAATGTAATCGTAGAAATATGTGGGAGCCATATGAATTTCAGATTCCTCTATTGGTTATTGTTAGAGAAGTGTCTCGATCATGTCCGCATAATTCACGAACCGTAGGGAGACACACTTAAGGATTCGACGTTGTTTGAGTAGTTATGGTATTATGAGAAAGAGACCGAATGTTGTTGAGTCTCGGATGGGATCCGGGATATCACGGTGATCCGGAATGGTCCGGAGAATAAGATTCATATAAGGAAAGTCCCGTTTTGGAGTTGGGGAATGGTTCCGTGTTTTCATGGGAACATTCTAGAAGGTCCGGAATGTCCGGCACTCGGAGGAAGGGTACATGAATGTGTCATTACATATTGGAATGATTGCATCATGTACTAAGTGTTCTCGCTGTCCAAAATAAAGGGTTTATTTAAATCCTAAATTGAAAAGTCAAACGGCTAGTTTGAAAGTCAAGCAAGTTTTGGAAAGTGGAAAGAGGAGGAGAAGTGGAAACCGAGTTGGGGAGGATTCCTCCTCCCCAAGCAGCGCCCACCTCAAGGTCGAGTTGGGGAGGGACTCCTCCTCCCTTGGCCGCCCTCCCACCTATAAAGGAGGGCGGGGCCTCCCTCCTAGTACACACAAGTTCCTATCCTCTAAACTAAACCCTAGACCTAAACCCCGGTTTAGAGCTATTTGGTTTAGAGCCTTCTAATTGGTTTAGAGCCTTCTAATTGGTGTGTCTAATTACTAGACCACTAATAGCCTCTCTCATAAGCTCCACCATACTGCACCGCTTAAGGCGAAGCCTGCGGGATTTCCCTCTACTTAGGTACCACGCGTTGTCTTGAATCGCGAGGAGAGTGCTACAACCTCCGCTGCTTGGAACAAGGAGAGGAAGGTCTTCGTCGAGTACCGAACGTGTGTGACCGGCGAAGCGCTAACGTGGGCGCTGGAAGGATCGTCACGCGATCTTGAGATCGGAAAGAGTACGACTACATCACCCGAGAATCTGCTCTCGTTAAACACTTTGGAATCTTCGGTGAGTTATTCCATCGACTCGTTGCTGCAATCTAGTAGATAGATCTTGGCTTGTTTGTTTGTATGCGATAGAAAATTTTTGTTTTCCATGCTACGAACCCCTACAGGGTATCGAGCCGTGTCTATATGTAGATCTGTTGACGCAGTAGAACACAATGGTCATTGTGGGCGTTGATGCTTTATTGTAGATTGCTTTTTGTGTACTTTGCATCTTGCGGTATGTTGGGATGAAGCGGCGGGCTAACCTTACATGACATCGTTCATGAGACTTGCTCCACGCTTGACATGCAACTTGTATTGCATAAGTGGCTTTATGGGTGCTGTTTCTCCTAGCATAGTAAAGATCCAATTTACAACGGGTGATCAACAATGCTAGTATCAATGTTGTGGTTCTTGTTAAAGTTAGAGCGACACTTATTGAAAGCCCCAAACCACGTAAAATATGCAAAGAAAGTAGAGGCGTCTAACTTTGTTTTGCGGGGTGTCTGATGATGTGATATGGCCATGATTGTGATTATATTTGATGTATGCAATGTTCCTTATTGTAAGTTGGCAACCGGCAGGAGCCATATGGTTGTCTTTAATTTCTGTTAAGACCTGCGTGTCTATTCAAAATAGTTGTAATAGTTGAAGCTGGTGGACGACAACCATGAAGAAGCGTCATTGACCTTGATGCTATGCCGGTGATGATGGAGATCATGTTCGTGCTTGAAGATGGAGATCGGAAGCATGAAGAAGAAAGGCCATATCATATCACATATTATGAATTGCATGTGATGTTAATCCTTTATGCATCTTGTATTGCTTAGTAGACGACGGTAGCTTTATAAGATGATCCCTCATGCACATAAATTTCAAGTTCTAAAGTGTTCACCCTTAGTATGCACCGTTGCCAAAGCTTGCTGCTTCAAAGCACCACGTGATGATCGGGTGTCTTTGATTCCACGGGTAAATACAACGTAAGCAAGCCAGATTTGCTTATGCGGTAGCTAAGGTTTGATCTTGACGAGCCTAGCATGTACAGACATGGCCTCGGGAACACGGATCGCCGAAGGTAAAGCATGAATCATATAGTAGATATGATGAACATGATGATTGTTCGCCATTTAAACTATATCAACTCTCGTGATGATCGGTGTTGATGTAGTGGATTTGGTTCGTGTGATCACTAAAACAATGTGAGGGATGTTGTTTTGAGTGGGAGTTCACATAGTTTAATTTCATTAATTAATTTGAACTCAATTTGTCATAAACTTAGTCTAAACTATTGCAAATATGTTGTAGATCAATGGCAGCCCCTACCATCAATTTTAATGCGTTCCTAGAGAAAGAAAAGTTGAAAAACAATGGAAGCAACTTGGATTGGTTCCGCAATTTGAGGATTGTCCTCACGGTGGTAATTTGACCTATGTCTTTGGATGCACCGCTAGGTGACCCACTGCAGTGATGCTACCGATGAAGTAAAGAATGTTTACCTCGCTCGGAAGAATCAGTACTCCATAGTTCGATGTGCTATCTTGTATGGTTTAGAATCAGACTTGAAAAGGTTTGAAGAGTTGGATCCATATGATATTGTCGAGGATCTCAAATTAATCTTTGAGACTCATGCGGCAATTGAAAGTTATGAAGCTACGAAAAGTTCTTTAAGCGCAAGATGGAAGAGGGTAGCTCGTCGGTGAGCATGTGCTTAAGATGTGCAGGCACGCAAATAAACTTCAAAGTTTGGGTATAGTGATTCCTAATACTTTGGGGTTTACGCATCCTCCAATCACTACCACCAAGTTACAAGAACTTTGTGATGAACTACAACATGCGAACATGAACAAAGAGTTGCGTAACTATTTGCTATGTTAAAATCTGCGAAGTGGAGATCAAGAAAGAGCACCAAGTGTTGATGGTCAATAAGACCATCAAATTCAAGAAAGGCAAGTCTAAGCGTAAGGACACTTCAAGAAGGGTGGTAAGAAAGTTACCATACCGACGAAGAAGACCAAGGCTGGACCCAAGCACGTCTTGAGTGCTTTTCTTTAAGGGAGAAGGTCATCGAAGCGGAATTGCCCAAAGTACTTGGCGATTTGAAGAACGGCAACATCAAGAAGAAAGGTATATCGATATACATGTTATTGATGTGTATCTCACTAGTATTGTAGTAGTGCAGGTATTTGATCTTGGTTCGGTTGCTCATATTTGTAACTCGAAGCAGAGGCTGCAGAATAAACGGAAGCTAGTGAAGAACGAGGTGACGATGCGCGTGGAAGCGGATCAAAGGTTGATGTGATCGCGGTCGACGCTACCTCTTCATCTACCATCGGGATTAGTTTTATACTTAAATAATTGTTATTTGGTGCTGCGTTGAGCATGAACATTATATCGGGATCTTGTTTATTGCGAGACGGTTACTTGTTTAAATCCGAGAACAATGGTTGTTCGATTTATATGAGTAATATGTTTTATGCACATGCACCTTTGATAGATGGTCTATTCTTGTTGAATCTCGATAGTGGAAATACACATATCAACAACATTGAGGCTAAACGTTTGAAATCAAGCGATAATTGACCTATATGGCTTTGTCGTCTTGGTCACATTGGAGTGAAGCGTATGAAGAAACTCCATTCGATGGACTTCTTGAATCACTTGATTTTGAATCACTTGAAAGATGCGAAGCATGTCGATGGGTAAAATGACTAAGACTCCATTTTACGGTATAATGGAGCGAGCTACGGACTTCTTGGAAATCATACATACCGATGTGTGTGGTCCAATGAGTGTAGCATCGCGGTGGTTATCGTTATGTTCTTACCTTCACGGATGACTTGAGTAGATATGGGTATATCTATTTCATGAAACATAAGTCGAAACTTTCGAGAAGTTTAAGGAGTTTCAAAGTGAGGTAGAGAATCAACGTAACAAGAAGATTAAATTTCTACGTTCGATCGTGGAGGTGAATATCTAAGTTACGAGTTTGGCGAGCATTTGAAGAAATGTGGAATACTTTGTGATTGACACCGCCGGGAACACCACAACAGAATGGTGTGTCCGAACGTCGTGTCGAACTCTCTTAGATATGGTTCGTTCTATGATGTCACTTACAGATTTACGCTATCATTTTGGGGTTATGCATTAGAAACAGCCGCATTCACTTTAAATAGGGCACCGCCTAAATCCGTTGAAACGACACCGTATGAATTATGGTTTGGGAAGAAACCTAAATTGTCGTTCCTTAAAGTTTGGGGATCTGGCCTATGTAAAGAAGTTACTGCGGACAAGCTTGAACCCAAAGCGGAAAAATGCGTCTTCATAGGATACCCGAAGGAAACTATTGGGTATACCTTCTATCATAGATCCGAAGGCAAAATCTTCGTTGTCAAGAATGGATCCTTTCTAGAGAAGGAATTTCTCTCGAAAGAAGTGACTGGAAGGAAAGTAGAACTCGACGAGGTTGTCGAACCTTCTCTCGAAATTGCAGTAGCGCGCACCGGAAGAAGTTCTGTGGTGCTGCACCAATAAGAGAGGAAGCTAATGATGGTGATCATGAAACTTGGTTGAAGTTGCTCTGAGCCTCGGAGGTCAACGAAATCGTACCACTCCAGTTGGTATGATTCCGTTATGAATGTCATGTTGGTGGACAACACCGATGACCCGAGACATATGAGGAAGCAATGATGAGCCCAGATTCCAATAAATGGCAAGAAGCCATGAAATCCGAGATTGGATCCATGTACGAAAACCAAGTATGGACTTTGGTGGACTTACCGGATGGCGGAAGGCTGTCGAGAACAAATGGATTTTCAAGAAGAAAGCAGATCTTGATGGTAATGTTCGTCTATAAAGCTCGACTTGTCGCAAAAGGGTTTCGACAAATTCAAGGAGTTGACTACGATGAGACTTTCTCACCGTAGCGAAGCTAAAGTCTGTGAGGATTTTGTTAGCAATGTGCATATTATGATTATGAGATATGGCAGATGGATGTCAAAACAGCATTCCTCAATGGAGACATTGATGAAGAGTTGTATATGATGCAACCCAAAGGTTTTGTCGATCCTAAAGATGCTAACAAGGTATGCAAGCTTCAACGGTCCATCTATGGATTGAAGCAAGCATCCGAAGTTGGAATCAACGTTTTGATAAGGTAATCAAAAGTTTTGGTTTTATACAAACTTATGGAGAAGCTTGTATTTACAAGAAAGTGAGTGGGAGCTTTATAGCATTCTTAATATTGTATGTGGATGACATATTGTTGATTGGGAATGATGTAGACCTTCTTAATAGTGTCAAAGAGTATTTGAATAATAGTTTTTCAATGAAGGATCTTGGCGAAGCAGCTTACATATTAGGCATAAAGATTTATAGAGATAGATCGAACGCCAAATATCATTGTCACAAAGTACATATTTGGACAAAGTTCTAAAGAGGTTTGGAATGGAAGATAGCAAGAAAGGGTTCTTGCCCATGTTTCAATACGACCTTGAGTAAAACTCAAAGTCCGACATCGAGAAGATAGAGAAAGGATGAGTAAGACTCCTATGCCTCAACCATAGGATCTCTAATGTATGCCATGCTATGTACTAGACCCGACGTCGCATATCTGTTAGTCTAACTAGCAGATATCAAAGTGATCCAGAGTGGATCATTGACAATGATCAAAAACATCCTTAAGTACTTGAGAAGAACTAAGGATATGGTTCTTTCTTATGGAGGTGATGAACAGCTCGTTGTTAATGGTTACACCGATGCTAGTTGGAACACCGATCCGGATGATTCTAAATCACAATCTGGATACGTATTTATTTTGAATGGTGCAGCGATTAGCTGGAGGAGTGCAAAGCGTTGTGGCGAGATCTTCAAATGAATCGGAATACATGGCTGCCGGAGGCTTCACAAGAAGCGATATGGATGAAAGAGTTCATTACAGTGGGTGTGGTTCCAAGTGCGCTGGACCCAATGTCTATCTCTTTGTGATAACATGGGCGCCATAGCCAATCGCAAGAACCAAGGTCACACAAGAAGTGAAGCATATCAAGCATTTCCACGCTATTCGAGAACATATCCGGATGGGGATATAAAGATTTGCAAAGTACACACAGATCTGAATGTGGCGGATCCGTTGACTAAACCTCTCCAGGGCAAAACATGACCAACACCAAACTGCCATGGGTGTTGGTATATTACCATGTAATCTAGATTAGATGACTCTAGTGCAAGTGGGAGACTGTTGGAGATATGCCCTAGAGGCAATAATAAATGTAGTTATTATTATATCTTTGTGTTTATGATAAATGTTTACATTCATGCTATAATAGTATTAACAAGGAAACCATTAATACTTGTGTGATTTGTAAACTTAATTTGAAGTCCCTAGTATAGCCTCTATACTTCACTAGCTTGTTGGTTGATTGATGATTGTGGTTTCCCTATCATGAACATTGAGATGTTATCAACAACAAGATCATATCGTTAGGAGAATGATATGGTGGACATACTCCTATAGATAAGCGTAGCATAAAGATCAAGTCATTTCAATAGTTCAATTGCTATATGCTTCTCGATACATAGTAACCTAATTCCTTCGACCATGAGATCATGCATATCACCTTTCTTTGGATGGATGCTTTGATGTCATCAAACACCACACCGTAACAGGTGGCTATAAAGGTGGTATTGAGTGTTCGGAAAGTATTGGTTGAAACACATGGATCAAGAGGGATTTGTCCATCCATATGACGGATAGATATTCTCTGGGCCCTCTCGGTGAAATGTCATCCAATTAGCTTGCAAGCATGTGACTGGCTCACAAGGGATCACATATCACGGAACGAAAGAGTACTTATCGATGTGAGGTTGAACTAGGTATGCAGAGATACCGCGATCATAACCTCGGATAAGTAACATATCGTGAGACAAAGGAAATTGGTATCGTATGTAAGTGGTTCATTCGATGCAATGTAATCGTAGAAATATGTGGGACCATATGAATTTCCAGATTCCTCTATTGGTTATTGTTAGGAGAAGTGTCTCGATCATGTCCGCATAATTCACGAACCGTAGGGAGACACACTTAAGGATTGACGTTGTTTGAGTAGTTATGGTATTATGAGAAAGAGACCGAATGTTGTTCGAGTCTCGGATGGGATCCGGGATATCACGAGGTGATCCGGAATGGTCCGGAGAATAAGATTCATATAAGGAAAGTCCTGTTTGGAGTTGGGGAATGGTTGGTGTTTTCATCGGGAACATTCTAGAAGGTCCCGGAATGTCCGGCACTCGGAGGAAGGGTACATGAATGTGTCATTACATATTGGAATGATTGCATCATGTACTAAGTGTTCTCGCTGTCCAAAATAAAGGGTTTATTTAAATCCTAAATTGAAAAGTCAAACGGCTAGTTTGAAAGTCAAACAGCAAGTTTTGGAAAGTGGAAGAGGAGGAGAAGTGGAAACGAGTTGGGAGGATTCCTCCTCCCAAGCCGGCGCCCACCTCAAGGCCGAGTTGGGGAGGGACTCACTCCTCCCTTGGCCGCCCTCCCACCTATAAAGGGAGGCAGGGCCTCCCTCCTAGTACACACAAGTTCCTATCCTCTAAACTAAACCCTAGACCTAAACCCGGTTTAGAGCTATTTGTTTAGAGCCTTCTAATTGGTTTAGAGCCTTCTAATTGGTGTGTCTAATTACTAGACCACTAATAGCCTCTCTCATAAGCTCCACCATACTCTTTGGCTTAAGCGAAGCCTCAGGATTCCCTCTACTTGGTACCACGCCGTTGTCTTTAGGAATCGCGAGGAGAGTGCTACAACCTCCGCTGCTTTGGAACAAGGAGAGGAAGGTCTTCGTCGAAATCGAACGTGTGACCGATCTGGGGCGCTGGGAACGTGGCGCTGGAAGGATCGTCTCTGATCTTGAGATCGGAAAGAGTACGACTACATCACCCACGAGAATCTGCTCTCGTTAAACACTTTGGAATCTTCGAGGGTGAGTTATTCCATCGACTCGTTGCTGCAATCTAGTAGATAGATCTTGGCTTGTTTGTTTGTATGCGATAGAAAATTTTTGTTTTCCATGCTACGAACCCCTACAGCCCCTCTATCATCAAGGCGTCAGATCTCCGTCTTCTTCGCCAAGACGGAGTTATTTCTGCAGCAGTCGCCAATTCGCGCGTCCCCAGCGGTGAGACCATTCATGTGCCTCCCGCTGGTTATCGAGTTATGTTTCTTGCTTTCACCATTCGCGGTCTTTCCTTGCCTCTTCACCCCTTTCTTCGGGGTCTTCTTTGTTTCTATGGGCTCCAGCTCCATCAGCTGTCCCCAAATTCTCTCCTCCACATCACTTGTTTCATCACTCTCTGCGAGTGCTGGCTCGGAATCGAGCCACACTTTGGTCTTTTCAAGCGCATCTTTAAATTGAAGCGTCAGTCCGCATCTGGCTCTTTAGTTTATGACATACGTGGTTGCGGAATCCACGTTGACCCATTCGCCACCTACTTCGATATCAAGCTTACCAAGTCCGTCCAGGGATGGAGGGACAAATGGTTCTATGTGCGCAACCAGAAGGCCAAGGACGAGCACTTTGGACTCGCGCCTTTCGATCCCACGACTCCCTGCAAGAAGATGCATTCTTGGAAGAACGTGATCATGCCTTCCGGACTCGCGGAGACAGACGTGTTATATCAGCATGTCTGCGACCTCAAGAATCGCATAGGCGCAGAAGAGGGAGGCTGCGCCCTTGTCAGGACTTGGCTGCATCGTCGCGTCCAGCCTCTCCAGGCCAGGGTACATCCCATGTTCCAATGGGGTGGCGCTGATGATCCCACTCGCGTATCTGCTGATGGCATGTCCGCGAGTGAGGTAGATAAGAGGGTGCGACTGGTCACGAAGTACACCCTCAAGGATGTGCTGCCGAACGAGCCAGTCGTTCCTCCCTTCGATGCTTCGAATCCTCCTCCCGAGGTACAGTTGCGCTACGTAGTAGCTTATTTCTTGATTGCATTTCCTATTGTGTTTGCTGATCTTTACTTTTTGTATGCAGGAGTGGGCGGTGTCGCCTTGCATGCCTCCCCTCCCCGAGGGGATTATTCCTCGTGAAGCTTTGGAAGAGGACGAGTCTGAGTCGACTGTCCCTTCCGATGTGGAAGAGGAAGCCCCCGAGTCCGAGAGTCCGGATACTCGCAAGCGTTCACGTAACGGGGATTCCGACGCGTCGACTCCTTCATCTCCAGGAGGCAATTGTTGACGTGAGTCGCCAATTCCAATCGTTTTGCCTATGAGGGCACCGTCTTCTCGCAAGAAGATGCGATTGCCCAAGGAGTCTTCGTCGGAATCGGCGGAGGCCATGTTTGATCTTGACAGATTTGACTGGTAAGTTTGTTAGTGCATTCATTCTTCTCTTGGTTTCTTCTTGTTGGCTTTGCCTTGGAGTTTGCCCTTTCTGAGTGTGAATTTTGTCTTGCAGTCAAGAGGCATCGTCATCTTCTGGCGACGTCGAATTTTTGAAGGAATCAGGAGTCGCAACCTCAAGGGCTAAGATAGAGGTCGAGCGCGCTCCTTCTCCTCCGGCAGTGACCCACTCCGGGCACAATTCTTCGAGCTCTCCTCGCGTAGGGGAGCATCGAGCGGATGACGGTTTAGCAATCTTCTTCGGAGTCGCTGGAGGACCATGTAAGTATATCTTTCTTTCTTTTATAACTTGGCAGTCAACGCCCTTTTGTTGCCCTCTGCTGATTCCTTGTTTTGTGTGACAGCTCCTTGTAAAGGAAGCCGCGCAGGTGGCGGAGCAGGTGATGGCGATGGGTCGCCAGCATGCGATGCTGGAGACACGCCACCGCGTGGTCGAGAGTGAGTGTTCTATACTTATTCTTTTCGTCTTCTCTGTATTTTGGTATAATCGACTGACAGTCAAATTTTTGACTGCCATGTAGCTGAGCATAACATTTTACTGCGTGATGTCGCCACGTTGGAGAAGACGCTAGCCGCAGCTGTGAAGGAGCACGACAAGGCAATCATGGCTCGTGATGAAGCCCAGAAGCGCGAAGAGGATCTGCGTGCCTCCTTTGTGGTCAGGGAGAAGTTGTTCGAAGAGCAACTGTTCTCAGTCGCCAAGGCCCTCTCAGGTACCTTTACTGGTAGATATTTTATTGATGTTCTTCTCTTCCTTTGTAGTGCCGGTGGCATTAGAAGTTTGATCCATGTGTGTATTTTGGTGTAGATGCTGGTGGCTTGAGTTTTGATCCACAAGCCCTTAGTCGCGATGACGCTCTGGCGGGCGCGGTATCTGCGGTCGAAGATCGTAGCGCCGCTGTCCAAAATACACTGTCCAAAGCCAAGGCCACCCTGAGCCGCCTCCGTGAGGAGCTGATGCCGAAGGCGGAGATGGTCGACAATGTGGAAGAGCTAGTAGAGTCGCTCGCTGGGGGTATGCCTACCACGTACAAGAACTCCCTCCGCGCAGCTGGCGCGACCATGTCGCTTGCCATGGTGCAAGCCCACGGAGTTGAAGTGGATCCTTCTGCGGTGTCGAAGACGATGCCTGTTGGTACGGATGGTCAGCAGGTAGTATTCGCTCCCTTTGCGACTGCCTGTGCCAAATATAGCCATTCCTTGATAAACACTGTTGCCAAGTATTCGGAGGAGCTCAATCGCGCAAAGAAGGCGGCGAAAACTTCGGCCTTAGGGGCCGGCGGAAAGTCAGTGGCATCTGATACTGCCACGTACTTGATGAAGCCCCCGAGGTCATCGAAGTCGAAGAAGCCAGCTGCTCCATAGTTAGTTTCTTGTAATAGCTGATGAACTTGCTCTTTTGATTGGAGAACATGCCTGTTGGTGAATGTGTTTGTAGATACTTTTATTGATCCTGAATGCATCTGTTACTTTTGACTTTTGAGTTGGTCGCCTTATTTGCCTCTGGCTTGATTTTTGGTAGGGTACATCAAGTGGTCCTGTGGGGGGAACCCCGTACTCGCCATCTCTTGAGGATGCGATGTCACCA
This sequence comes from Avena insularis, assembly GCA_023614405.1. NCBI lineage: Eukaryota > Viridiplantae > Streptophyta > Magnoliopsida > Poales > Poaceae > Avena > Avena insularis. The sequence continues at coordinate 145,869,019 of CM042690.1, read as the reverse complement.
CCATGCTCCAGGGTAGAGGAGCTGTCCTTGCTTTCGCGACTTCGTGATCGCATGAAGCAACTGGAGCGTGAATTGCCCGTGATCCGCGGTAGCGCGGACGTTTGGAAGTCCAAGGCTGAAAAAGCCGCCGCCCGTGAGCAATATCTGCTTGGCGAGGTGACGCAACTGGGCGACCAGTTTAAGTGTTAGTTTGCTCATCCTTGTCTTTTCCTTTGTAGTTAATCGCAATGGTATGTTGTACTCATGTTGTTGATGCTGCTTCGCGTAGTTGTTAGCGCATGCCATCCACAGGAGGAGAGGGATAGGATTGCCATCCGCCTTCATGATCTCACCCAGGAGCAACTTCAGGAGAGTGGATACTTCTAGGTAGATCATGATCGTGCGACTGCGTTAGCGACCCTGCAGGATCGTGCCTCGCGAGTGCTACTCTTTCTGAAGAAGTCGCAGTCGTGTTTGAAGAACATCTACCGGGCGATGTTCCCGCTGGATGATACTCCATCAAGCCTGGCCCTTCTTACCAAATTTCAAGATATGTCCGCGGATCGCGAGTGCGTGAGGCAGCAGTTGGTGGCTGGTGCCAAGGCTGCCCTCTCCGTGGTGTGTTTGCACAGGCCTGACGTGGATGTCGCCGCCATTGCCTCTGGGCCACCAGTGCCACCAGCAGGATCTTCCTGGAACATGGTGCCGCACTATGAGGCGGTGGATCGTCCAGCCGAGGAGATCGTCGACTTCTTCGAGGAACAGACTAATGTTCTTCTGTTGCAAGGGTATCCAAATATGTATCCTGCATATAAGTGTACTGGTGTTGTAAAGCTCATATATATTTGTAGATAATTTATTGTTGAATGTATACAAATAGCTTTATAAGGGTGGGGTGCGTTGCACTTATGCGAGTCCTTTTCGTTAGCCTGGCCATCTTTGTATCGTTCCCTTGTCAACCTGTCAGGTGCGTTGCAGCTGGGTTGAGTTTGTGTTAAGGGGTTCGATTGATGTGCCAGCTACTCGGGATGTCGCGTTATTGTTCGAAGAACATGTGTGTATAGGGTGGCGTAGCCCCCGAGTATGAAAGTTGACAAAAGAAAAGAGAACACGGAGTTTTGGGGCACTTAACTTTTATTTATTCGAAGAACAGTACGGAGTACAATGTGCGGCTAAGTAGCCTTGGCTGGATAGCCTTATTTGCGATGCAAAAGTAAAGAAAAATGACTAAGGGTAGAAGCGTCGCAGTTGTGCGACGTTCCAAGGGTTGGAGTGTGCGACTCCTGTCTCTAAATCTTGAAGGCGATAGCGCCACCGGATTACTTACGTAATCACGTCGGTCCTTCCTGGGGGACTCGAGCTTGAGATGCCCTGCGCTTGATCGCAGGACTTGGTCACCTTCGTCGAAGGATCCGGGGAAGCCTTCTGTTATGATAGTTGCGAGTTCGCTTTGGTAGATCGTGGATCTTTCTGGCGATTTCTCTTGCTTCGTCAAGGAGGTCGTGAGTCTTCGAAAGTAGGATGACTCGCCGCTGTGGCGACGCTGCGGGCGCTTTGTACCGCATTTGGCGGTAGTACCGCTCCGTGTACCATAAAGAATGGCGTGTAGCCGGTGGCGCTGTTTGGAGTTGTACGCAGGCTCCAGAGTACAGATTGCAGTTCGTTTGGCTAGCAGCCCGCGGCTTGTTCGAGTGGTCGGAGGAGTCGCTTCTTGATGCCGCTGCAGACGAGCCCGTCTGCCTTTTCCACCTGACCGTTGGTCTGTGGGTGTGCTACTGAGGCGTAGCTGATGTTGATCCCCGGGTTCTCGCAGAATTCTTGGAACTCCTTGGATGTAAAGTTCGTTCCGTTGTCGGTGATGATGTTGTGCGGCATGCCGAAGTGGTAGACGATGGACTCGAAGAACTTTACTGCGCTGCGTCCTGATTGCTTGGTCACTGGCATGGCCTCAATCCACTTGGTGAATTTGTCGACTGCGACCAGGAGGTAGACGTAGCCTCCTTGCGAGGACCTTGGAAGTTTGCCAACCATGTCGAGTCCCCACTGGGCGAAGGGCCAGGCCAATGGGATAGGCCGAAGTTCTGCGCCTGGTGCGTGTGGTTTGTCTGCGAATCGCTAACAAGCGTTGCACTTTTGGACTATATCCTTGGCATCGCGCATGGCCGTGGGCCAGTAAAATCCAGCTCGTAGAGCTTTGGCAACGAGGGCATGACTACCGGCGTGGTGCCCGCAGGTCCCTTCATGGATGTCGAGGAGGACTGCTCTTCCATCGGCTAGGGAGACGCATTGCTGTAACACGCCTGTGATGCTACGTTTATACGGTTCGCCGTTGATAACGGCGAATGCCTTGGAGCGTCGCGCAATGTGTCGTGCGTCTGTCGGGTCGTCCGGTAGGCGCCATCGAGGAGGCGTAATGAATGTACTGCGGCCAGATTGTTCGATCATCATGACGCTCATTGGTCCTCGAGTCCTGTCGAGCTCCAAGCCATCGATTGTCATTGGCTCATTGGGTGGCGAGCCCCAGTCCGTTCTTGCTTGTTTTCTTCCTGCGACCTTTGGCTTGATGGAGCGTTCGCGATATGCGCCGAGAAATACCCTGTGGTATGGGTGCACAGGTGGAGCCTATGTTGGTGAGTCGTCCGCCTCCTCATTGCTTCGCGACCTATGTGTCGCAACCATCGAAGTCTCCTTCAAGTGTGTCGTAGAGGTCGCGGTATGCGATCATGTTGTCGTTTAGTGCGTCGCACTCGTGCATTGTTTGGTTGACGACCAGCTTGGAGTCACCATATATGATTAGCCTCTTTGCGCCGCAGGCTTTTTCCATTCTCATCCCGTGTAACAGGGCCTCGTATTCAGCCTCGTTGTTTGAGGCCGTGAACTGCATTCGCAGGACATACTTCAGCTTGTCCCCTTGAGGCGATGTCAGTATGACACCTGCTCCTGCTCCATCTTTCCTCTTGGACCCATCGAAGTGCATTGTCCAGAGGTAGGACATGTCTGGCCTGTCCGGGAGTTGGTTTTCCATCCAATGTACGAGGAAGTCAGGGAGAACTTGTGACTTGATTGTGCCACGCTTTTCGTATGTGATGTCTCGTGGAGACAGTTCGATTCCCCAAAGCGCGACTCGTCGTGTGGCGTCAGGGTTATTGAGGATATGTCCCAATGGGGCGTCGTTGACTACCACGATTGGGTGTTCCTGGAAGTAATGGCACAGTCGCCGGGCGGTCATAAAGACGCCGTACGCCAGCTTCTGGTAGTGCGGGTACTGCTTTGTTGGCGTGAGGACCTCGCTGAGGTAGTATACCGGGCGTTGTACTCCGTGGACCTTGTTTTCCTTGGCCCGTTCGACGACGAGCACTGTGCTAACCACTTGGTTGGTGGCGGAGATGTACAGCAGCAGTGGTTCCCTTTCTCGTGGAGTTACCAATACTGGGGAGGTGGATAGCAGGCGCTTGAGGTCTTCGAATGCTTCTTGCGCTTTGTTGGTCCACTCGAATTTGTCAGCTTTGCGGAGGAGCTGATAGAAGGGCAGCGCCTTTTCTCCCATTCGACTGATAAATCGTCGAGGGCGATTCGCCCGGCTAGTTGCTGAACGCCTCTTATGTTCTTTGGCTTCTCCATGGCCAGTATGGCCTTTATCTTTTTCAGGTTTGCCTCAATCCCTCTCGCGGAGATGAGATACCCGAGCAGTTGCCCAAAGGGTATGCCGAAGGCGCATTTGTCCGGATTGAGCTTTATCCGGTAGCGATCGAGATTGGCGAAGGTTTCGCGCAAGTCGTCGATTAGAGAGGATTCTTCCTTGGTTTTGATTACTATGTCGTCGATATAGACTTGGATGTTGCGACCAAGTTGCTCCTTGAGGCAGGCCTGCATGCACCGCTGGTACATGGCTCCTGCGTTTTTTAGCCCGAAGGGCATTGTGTTGTAGCAGAACACGCCGAAGGGCGTTGTAAATGCGGTCTTCTCCTGGTCTTCCTCCTTCATTCGAATTTGGTTATAGCCTGAGTAGGTGTCGAGGAAGCAGAGGCGCTCGCATCCAGCGGTGGAGTCGATGATTTGATCGATCCGTGATAGCGGGAAGTGATCTTTTGGGCAGTGCTTGTTTAGAGAAGTGAAGTCCACGCACATCCGCAAGATATCCGTGTCCTTTTTTGGCACCAGCACTGTATTGGCGAGCCAAGTGCTTTCCTTGATCTCGCGTATGAATTTGGCCTCAAGGAGTCTGTTGATCTCCATTCCGACTGCCTGTGCTCGTGGCTCAGACAGTCGTCTGATTGTTAGCTTGATTGGCCTTGCGTCGGGGTTGACGTTGAGTGCGTGCTCGGCGAATTCCCTGGGAACTCCTGGCATGTCCACAGGCACCAGGCGAAAATTTCCCAGTGCTCACGGAGGAATTCGACGAGCGCGAGTTCCTATGCGGGACTCAAGTTGTTGGCGATGAGGGCCGTTTTAGCGGGATCTGATGGATGGACTTGCACCTTCTTTGTGTGCACAGATGAGTCGAAGGAGAGGTCAGGTGAGCTTGGCCTACTCAGGGGGGGGGCAGACTGTTGTCTGTCGTTTCCTTCAATCGCGCGAGCTCCTCCTGCATGCCGAAGGACTGGGAGATTCTGTTGAATTCCCTGTCGCAATCGCCGACGCTTCAAACTCCCGTTGATCGTGATGACGCCATTGGGACCTGGCATTTTCATCTGCACGTAGGCATAGTGGGGTACTGCCATGAACCTAGCGAACGCGATGCACCTGAGGATGCAGTGGTATTGTGAGGGCCAGTCGACAACTTCAAAGTCGATGCGCTCGCGCCAGAAGTTCTTCGGCGTGCTGAATATGACGTCGAGGGTATACGCCTTTTCCTAGGACGATGCCGTGGAACGTTGTGTCTGATGCCTCCAAGCAGGTTAGAGGGATCCTCATTGCTTGCAAGGTACTCGTGAATATGAGGTTGATACCGCTTCCGCCATCCATGAAGACGTGACTCATGTCGAAGCCTCCAATTTGCGCCTCGAGTACGAGGGGGCAATGACCTGGGCGAGGTACTTGAGGCGGGTGGTCGCGTTTGTCGAAGGTAATGCACGACTCACTACCACTGAGGTACTCAGTGGTGGATGGTGGCGAAAAGCGTACAAATTGACTTGGCGAGTGATGGCCTTCTGCACCCTATTGGAGGGGCATCCCTTTTGGATCATCATGGTACCCATGGCCCGTGGGTATGGTTCGCCTCCGTGGTGCTGATCCGGTGCAGCTCCGTTCGGGGGTGGCCCAGGTGGTGGTGGTGATGGTGGTGCGCCATGTGCCACTGCGCCTGGAGCGGTTCCATAGCCCCTTTCGACTGCATTGCGGTTCATCCGAACCAACCCCTCATGTAGCTTGAGGAACTCACGGCAGTCCTTGAGGAGGTGGCTGGACTTTCTCTTGCCATCATGCTTGTCGATGTAGAAGTGTACCATGCATGGCTCGGACAGTTTGTCCTCGATGGAGGTCGCGGGTGCTTCATCACGAGTGCGGCGTTGCCATACTTGCGTGGTTTTCCCGGAGTCGCGGTATCCGCTGTTGCGGTATCCGCTGTTGCGGTTATCGTCGCGTCTATCGGTGTAGCCGGCTGCGACCATGTTAACGTCATCGTGATCGTTGTAGACATGCATACGACGTTTACTCCGGCGGTCGTGTCTTCGTTCGAGTTCTGCCTCCTCGTCAGAGTGAACGCGGTTCTTCAACGAATCTTCTCCATTGGCCCACCGATTCGCGATCTCCATCAGGTGGTCGATGGTCTTGGGCTTTGAGTGGCCTAGCTCCTCCCTGAGTTCCATTCGGCGGACACCACCGTTGAATGCATCAATCGCGCGGTCTTCCGAGATGTTCTCCGCGGAGTTCTTGATGATGGACCACCTTTGGATGTAAGAGCGCAGCGATTCGCCAGATTTTTGCTAGCAGCATCTCAGTTCTTTGATTGAAGCGGGGCGTTTGTACGTGCCCTTAAAATTGCGCACGAAGCTGTAGACCAGCTCATCCCAGCTGCGAATGGATCCGCGTGGGAGGTTATTGAGCCATTCCCGGGGCGCAGCCGTGCTCGCAAGCATTGCATGGCAAGATTTCGGCCGTGCGCCTCGACGGAGGAGATGTGATCCTCCAGCCAGATCTTGGGGTCCTGCAAACCGTCAAATTTCGGGTTCTCCGATGGGAGTTTGAACCCTTTAGGCATTCGCTTTTGCCTGATGGATCTGCTGAAGCATCTGGCGCCGCAGAGCTCCCCATCTTCTTCTTCCGAATCAGTCGACCGAGCACGTCGTGCCCTTGACTTGTCGATCTTGTGCTGCGTGAGTTCATCGCGTGCATCGTAGTCGCGATCATGTCGTCGTGAATGGCGGCGCCGAGACAGGTCGTGACTGTCATCACTTGACGAGGGCGAGGAGTAGCGCTTTGCTAACGCTTTTCCCTTTTTTGGGACTGGTACTGGTTCTTTGTCGAGGGCAGCCTCGATTAGCCCTAGGCCCGCGATCATAATTGGTGCATGGCTGTTCGGGGATCTCCAGCCGGTGGCTGGTTATTGAGAAGGTACATGGTAGCCGCTGTCACTGCGGCCTGTGGCGTCCTGGGAACCACGTTGCCTCTCGTGTCGACTGTCATAGAGCCGAAGTCGAGGACTTTCGCGGCGTCTATGCGTTCTTGTTTGGTGAGGTGAGCCATCCGCGATTGCCTCTTCCTGGCGAGATGCTCGTTGCCTCTTGAGGAGGATCCTCCGTCCAGCGCGACGAAGGCTTGACTCGTCCGCCGCCTTTTTACGCGCCTCAAGTTGCGCGATTGCTTGTTTCTAGCGCTTGAATTCCTCTTTTAGGAGCCAGTGGTAACCCATCAGTAGTTCCTGAGGGGACGAAGAGGTGCACCGTAGGGGCTTCGGCAGCTGCTTCCACTCTTGCTCGTTGAGCCCGATCACGACGCGTTCGCGGTTTGCTCTCGTTGATTATCTGGGGGTTCATGCTCCTCCATTGTTACCCGATTGCCGCCGTTGGCGGCGTTGGGCGGGTCGGTGCCGTTGCCGGTGTTACCACCGTTGCCACGGTTGGCGGAGGTGTCGCCCGTGTTGATGACGGCGCAAATGAAGTGATTTGGGAAGCTGTTGCTTCCACAACTTTCAGATTCGGAACCGTGGGTTCCATCTTTAGTGGCCAGATTGCTTAGGTCGGAGTCGCGACTGCTGTTGATGACCATGTTCCCAATTACCGCCGGAGCGTTGAGCTCGCTGAGGGTGCCGATCGATGGAGGGAACCATGATGCTGGGGCAATTATCGGTGCTGTCGGCTGATCGGGCATGCGAAGCGTGCCCATCTGACCAACTTGGAAGCGGAAGCTCCCAATTGCCAGGCTGATTCCGTCGCCTACGGACTCGAAGGCCGGACGAGTAGCCGGCGTGTGGACGGTGAACTCGAAGGCGCCGAAAAGCTGGCGAATCTCCGCTGTTGCAGAGTTGTAGATCGCGTTTGATGGGGCCGAAGAAGCCGCAACATCAGCACTCCTAGTTCCCACAGACGGCGCCAATTGACGAGGGTTTAACTCGTCAATGCCCATTGTTATGGACTTGGGTTTTGGAGAAAGAGGGAGCACTGGAGACATCTATCGGCTAGCAAACAAGCACACAGGGGACAAGGATTTACCTAGGTTCAGGCCTCGTAGAGGTCCCTACTCCTGCTTGTCTGCTCGTGGAATTATTGAAGGAGTCGAAAGTTACAATGGTGCGTAGATGCAATCTGGCAAGGGTTGTGGAAACTAGGGTTGCGTGTGTCCTCCTCGCCGCCCCCTCCTAGCCTTTATATAGATAGGCTAGGTCTCAGGTAGCAGGTCGAGTCGGTTACAAGTTAGGGTTTTCCCCTTCAAACTTTCTATCTTTAGCTTCTTCTTGTCTTTCAAGCAATCGAGAGTCCGTAGGTTACTCGAGTCCCTCCATCCGGGCCTTGGCGACACCGTGGGCCTGTATGTATTTGGACCATATATACCAAGCTTGAGTACCTGTAGGGTATACCCATGTCACATGGGGAGAGCAAAGATCTATTAAAGCACTTGAGTAGCAAGGTAGATCTATCTATTACAAGCTCATGATCTCAATAAGATCATGCATAGAGAGAGAGAGAGAGATTAACACATAGCTACCTCTAGAACCCTTAGCCTCGAGAGAGAACTACTCCCTCATCATGGGAATCAGCAATGGTTATGGAGATGGTGGTGGAGATCAATGGAGATGGCTCTAGGGGCACTTCCCCGTCCCGGCAGGGTGCCAGAACAGAGACTTTCTATCCCCCTGAATCTCCCCTTCGGTGGCGGCGGCGCTGCAGAACTTTTCGTGGCTGGAGGCTTGACGATTTAGGGTTCTTGCATTGGGAGGCATCTTATAGGCGGAGAGGCAAGGTCAGGTAGGGGGGCCCACACCATGCCACAGTGCGGCTGGGGACCTGCCATGGGTGGTTTGGCCACCCTGTGGCCCCCCTTTGTCTCTCCTTCTGGCTCCGTGAATCTTCCTTGAAAATAACGACTTTGGCTTTTGTCCGGTCCAATTCCGAGAATATTCATTTTCTAACTTTCTGGAACCAAAAACAGCAGAAAACAGGCAACTAGCACTGTGGCATCTTGTTAATAGGTTAGTCCAAGAAAGTGTATAGAAATACTCCAAAGTGTCGTCAAAACATAAGAAAGTAGATAAAAACAAGCATGGAACATCAAAAATTATGGATACGTTTGCAACGTATCAACATCCCCAAGCTTAACTCATGCTCGTCCTCGAGTAGGTAAGTGATAAAAAGAAAGAATAATTTTTGAGGTGACATGCACCATCATAAACTTGATCAAATAATTTGTAAAACATTGATAGCCGGGATCATAGAACTTCAACATAGCATGAAAGACAAAGTTCTAACAATAAGACATAGCAACCATGTTGCAACATGAAAAGACACAAACAAAAGATTCATGAATAACAATGCTTTGCAAGACGTTTGTTTGTTTCACATAAAGAAAACATAGCATAGTAGCATTCAGCTTGTCCCTCATATAGTAGCAAACATAAATGCATAGGACACCTTCAAAGTTCATAAGAGTGACTAGATACAAATAGTTTAAAACAAGCAATATCAAATCTATGCATCAATCAACAAGTCTTGGGACAATGCACATAGAACTAAGAATGGCCACTATGCTCTCAAAGTAGGTGCATAAAGGTAGAAGGTGGAGACTCAATATATAAGTGGAAGAAAGGCCTTCATAGAAGGAAGTAGGGATTCAAGTTTCATAAAGAGCTTCCAAAAGTTATGGTACTTAATAGCTTTCAGCTCTCATTGCCCCTATCATAAGCATCTTGAAGTGATTAAGGTTAAAGTGAACAAACTATGGAGTATATGCTTGACAAAGTATAAGTTGGAAATCTCATGTCCCTTGAATACGAGGGTCGCTCCTCATGCTACTCAAGTCTAGTCACCGGTAAGTTCTTGTCATCGTAAGTACATGTGTATCATAGAGAACCACCAACAGGGTACCCCTTGCCTGATGATACGGAAGAATCCCCATATCAAAATGACAAGGCAAGCAGACAACGAGCATCTCAGCAATCTTTTTATTTACCATGGGAAAGTGGTGCTTTTTTCTCTCTTTCCTCTTTTCTCATATCTCTTTTTTTCTCTTTTTTCTCAATATATGACTCTTTTTTATAAGAAGAATGCTTAATAGACATCTCATTATGGTTACGCTACAGGTTTCCACCATGACGGCATGGATTAGACCGGCGGCCCAAGCGTTTATCTAACACACATACATAACTCCATGGACTTACAAGCTCCCCTTTCATTTCACACCGACGACATCCATAGACAAAAGAGCATGATATCAACTAGGTACAAAGTACCCGTGCAATGTTGAAAGCGTTCCCCATGACAGCATGGTTCTGCTAATCCCCAACAAATAAGTGCAAGCATATACAACATAGACGACACAATGGTTCAAGTTTATTAAGGGCAAGAAAAGTAAAGTGTGCCATCAAGTTCGTGAGAGCTTTAATCACTAGTTTTCTCATAACAAGTTTAATTTGGAAGGTAGATAAAAGCATGAATATACTTGGAATAGCATATGCTAGTAGGTAGGTATGGTGGACTCTTTGGAATAACTTGGTTTAGGGAGTTGGATGCATGAGTGGAACTCATACTTGGTTGCGTAGGCTAGCAAACGACTGGGAGCGACAAACTAAGAGAGCAATAATGGCCATAATCATGCAGAGCGACAAAACATCATTGATCAAAGCATAAAGTGATACTACAAGTTGAAAACTAAAGGATCATAAAGGCTTATGGTGACTTGGGATAGTCATAACATGGTGTGAGCATGTGCCAAGTCAACCCAAATAAAGCATCAAAGGAGAATACCACAATACTATGCTTTAATATGCTAAAACAACGCATGATTCTTCAAAGGCACATTAAGCAATCTCAATTGTTTATAACAAGTCATGCTACAACAAAGAATACTAAGCATAAAGCCAAAACAATATCAAGCATGGCATGACAAAGCATAGGCCACAGTCAAAAACAAACTCTCTTTGCCACTTAAGCATGAACTTTCCTACTCTTTTCCAACCCAAACCAAACTATTTGAAAACCAATGCATGAAAGAGGGGGTCCAACCAATTTATTCAGCAAACTAAGAAAACAAAGCAAACGAAGAACCAAAACGAAAACGAAAAAGAAGACGCTCCAAGAACAACACAACTATGCATGAAACAATAAAAATGAAGTGTTTGGAAGAAACCCGAGATTTTTATTGATGAAGAACGGGATGCCTTGGGCATACCCAAGCTTTGACGCTTGTACTTCTTGGATATTTCTTGGGGTGACACGTGTGGCATCCCCAAGCTTGAGCTTTAGTCCATTCTTCATCTCATTACTCATTCCTTCCATACACCTGAAATTTTTCCTCCATACAAAACTTCACACAATCTTTATTAGCAACATTAGTGCACTCAAGATAATAAGTCTTTGGGTTCAGTTTCAACACCAATAAAACTTCCATTAAAACACAAGATACTGTAGCACTTCCCTCAAAAAGCTCAATTCCCCAAAGAGAACTCAAAAAGGAATCAACAAGAAGCAAATGCAAATAATGGCAGAAACCTGTCAAAACAGACCACCAGGTAAAAACCAATTTTTTCGAAGACCTTCTGTTGCTCAAATCGAAAAGTGTTAAACTAACAAAAGTTAGATAACAACCTGGGGCAGAAGCACAAAATTCATGCCTCAAAAGGACGTATAGAGATTTTACACGAATTTTTACAGTGAAGAACAGAAATCTGTTTCGGGACAACAACTTTCCCAAGCATTACTTCTCTCTCATTAGAGGTTACTCTTGGCACAAAAAAGCAAATAAAAAGGATAAGGAGCGGTTATTACTGAAGTAATAACTTCCAAGACTCATCTAAAACTTTTGGGTTATCTCCCAAAAAGTACTTTTCTTTAACGTCTTTGAGTTAGGCATGATAGTTTGAGAAGATGCTCATATAACAAATATGGATTGAAGTAAAATACAGCATCAAGAAGCAAATTCAAAGCACACTTAAGTCTAACCCACTTCCTATGCATAGGAATCTTGTAAAGAAACAAGTCATGCAAGCACAAAGCAACAAGCATAGGAAAGCAAAACAAGTCCAACTTCAAAATTTTCAACATAAAGAGGAGAAACTTAATATTATTGAGATACATAAGACCATGTTTCCCTCTCTCATAATAACTTTCAGTAGCATCATGAATAAAATTAACAATATAACTATCACATAAAACATTCTTATCATGAGCCACATGCATAAAAGAATTATTACTCTCCCTATAAGCATAGTCATTCTTATTAATTGTAGTGGGAGCAAAGTCAACAAAATAGCTATCATTATTATTCTCATCAGCATAATCATCAAATATAGGAGGCATATTGTAGTTATAATTAATTTCCTCCTCAATAGTAGGTGGACAGAAAATATCATATTCATCATTGTAATCATCATATATTGGAGGCATAGTATCACCAAAGTAAATTTTCTTCTCCGTGCTTGGGGTACTAAAAAGATCATTTTCATAAAAACTAGCTTCCCCAAGCTCAGACTTTTCCATAGCATTAGCAATAATGGTGTCCAAAGAATTCATATTAACAACATTGCTATTAGCATGCAAATAAAGTTCCATAGGTTTTTTAATTTTCTCTTCAAACACTTCATGTCCTAACTCAAGATAAATACTATAAAGCTCTCTATTTTTTTTTTGTTTTCCATTAAACCTAACTTGTGAAAACAAGAAACAAAAAGACAAAATTGCAGAATCTAAAGGAAATAACTTCGAGCACTCACACCAGAGGATGTGAGTACCTTTTACCTTACCTCCCCGGCAACGGCACCAGAAAATAGCTTGATGTCTACACACTTCTATTCTTGTAGATAGTTGTTGGGCATCCAAGTGCAGAGGTTTGTAGAACAGCAGCAAGTTTTCCCTTAAGTGGATCACCCAAGGTTTATCAAACTCAGGGAGGAATTTAGTGAAATACAAGTGGTATAGATAATTATAAGTGGTAGTGGGAAAAGACTAAAACTAAAATAAAGAAGGAAGCAAGCAATCATAGATCTAATTGCAAATGTTGTATCAATTCTTAAGAACAAAGGCTAGGGATCATACTTTCACTAGTGAACACTCTCATATAAATATATTCTTCTTTATGATACGGTTGGACACTCTAATCCATGGTACACACCTCAAAGTAAGCCTTTCCCATCTAGATAACCGCACTAGATGGTTCAACAAACACCACAATTTCATAGAAACATCCAACTCTAAATATAACTCATGACAAGTATTTGTAATCTCTAGCTCTATTAAAGCACTTGAGTAGCAGAACCCTGAGCCTCGAGAGAACTACTCCCTCATCATGGGAATCAACAATGGTGATGGAGATGGTGGTGGAGATCGATGGAGATGGCTCCGGGGGCACTTCCCTATCCCGGCAAGGTGCCGGAACAGAGACTTTCTGTCCCCCGAATCTCCCCTTCGGTGGCGGGCTTGGAACTTTGGTTTGGAGGCTTGACGATTTAGGGTTTTTGCATCGGGAGGCATCTTATAGGCGGAGAGGCAAGGTCGGTGGGAAGCCAGGGGGCCCAGACCATTCCCTGGCGCGGCCTGGGGGGACCCGCGCCTAGGGGTGGTTTGGCCACCACTAGCCCATCTCTCCTTCTGGCTCCGTGAATCTTCCGGGAAAATAACGACTTTGGCTTTTATCCGGTCCAATTCCGAGAATATTCATTTTCTGACTTTCAGAAACCAAAAACAGCAGAAAATAGGGAACTGGCACTGTGGCATCTTGTTAATAGGTTGGCCCAAGAAAGTGTATAGAAATACTCCAAAGTGTAGACAAAACATAAAAAAGTAGATAAAAACCAAGCATGGAACATCAAAAATTATGGATACGTTTGCAACTTATCATGCATGTCACCTAAAAAATTATTCTTTCTTTTTATCACTTACCTACTCGAGGACGAGCAGGAGTTAAGCTTGGGTATGTTGATATGTTGCTAACGTATCCATAATTTTTGATGTTCCATGCTTGGTTTTATCTATTTTCTTGTGTTTTGTTCCAACTTTGGAGTACTTTCTATACACTTTCTTAGACTAACCTATTAACAAGAGCCATAGTGTCAGTTGCCTGTTTTCTGCTGTTTTTGGTTCCAGGAAAGTCAGAAAATGAATATTCTCAGAATTGGACGGGACAAAAGCCAAAGTTATTATTTTACCGGGGGGCACATGGAGCCAGAATACGAGACGGAGAAGAGCCAGAGGGTGGCCACACCACCTGGTGGCGCGGGCCAGGCCAAGCCACGCCAGGGGGTGGTGTGGGCCCCTCCGGCACCCCCTCGGTCTCCCCTCTCGCCTATAAGAGCCTCCCGATGCATAAACCCTAAAACGCCAAGCCTCTAACCATGAAAAGTTCCGCAGCGCCGCCACCACCAAAGGGGAGATTCGGGGGACAGAAAGTCTCTGTTCTGGCACCCTGCCAGGACGGGGAAGTGCCCCCGGAGCCATCTCCATCGATCTCCACCACCATCTCCATCGCCGTTGCTGATTCTCACGATGAGGAGGGAGTAGTTCTCTCTCGAGGCTAAGGGTTCTACCGGTAGCTATGTGTTCATCTCTCTGTCTCTATGCATGATCTTATTGAGATCATGAGCTTGTAATCTATAGATCTACGTTGTTACTCAAGTGCTTTAATAGATCTCTGCTCTCCCCATGTGTGTGAAGTTGACAATGTGCACACCATGGTGGCACTTAGGCTAGATATTACAAATACTTGTTATGAGTTATATTTGGAGTTGGATGTATTTATGAAATTGTGGTGTTTGTTTGAACCATCTAGTGCTCAAGGTGACAGTGTGGGGTTATCTAGATGGAAAAAGCGAACTTTGAGGAGTGCTGTTCTAGCCCTACCATGGATTAGAGTGTCCAACCAGAGAGTAGTTCAGCATAGTATCATAAAGAAGAATATATTTATATGAGAGTGTTCACTAGTGAAAGTATGATCCCTAGGCCTTGTTTCTAAGCATTGATACACCATTTGCAATTAGATCTTTTACATGTTTGCTTCCTTCCTTCTTTATTTCAGTTTCCCTTTAGTCTTTTCCCACGTCAACCACATGCCAGCAAGCTATCTTCTGGCACCGTTACCACTTATAATTATCTATACCACTTGTATTTCACTATCTCTTCGCCGAACTAGTGCACCTATACACCTGACAAGTGTATTGGGTGTGTTGGGGACACAAGAGACTTCTTGTATCTTGATTGCAGGGTTGCTTGAGAGGGATACCTTTGACCACTTCCTCCCTGAGTTCGATAAACCTTGGGTAATCCACTTAAGGAAAACTTGCTGTTGTTCTACAAACCTTTGCACTTAGAGGCCCAACAACTATCTACAAGAATAGAAGTACGTAGACATCAGTACCTCAACACGCACTTTAATGGTCTAGTCTACCTATATTTTTAGTTGATACGGTGGACATCTTGTGTTATTGATCAATCTATCGGTGTGGTCTTATTACTAAGTCAGGCACCGATGCACCAATGGCATGTGTGACTGGTAACTTACTATTCTTTCCTACCCCCTCCTTTTGAAAGTTATCCATATAAATTTTGTCCAAAGTCAAATTGTTTACCAAGTTTATACAAAAACTATCAAAATCTAATAACAAACAAATATCATCTGATGCATATAAATTATGTTTTCTTATTTTATCTATATATTATTATGTAAATAACTAAATCCCGATATGCTTTGTTTGTGTTATCTAGGATTTAGTTGTATAATGATAGAAAAAAGAAAAATACGAATGTGGGGTAATATAGATGAAAGTGATTATTTTGTTAGGTATTTATTTACTTTGCTTGAGTACCTTTTTTCCTATTTAGTACCACCAAGAATATTGTGGTCAAATGGGTGCATGGCAGCGGGATCACCCCTAGGTCGGTTCAAGATCAAGGTGGGCCTAGCAGCCCAAGGTGGACCAAGTCAACGAGACGTTGCAACCAGCATAGGGTATCCCAAGTCCCCCACAAGGTTACTACCCAGACGAACCAGGGCTGACTTGTCCACCCGACAAGGCTGGACCGACTCTTAAAACAACACCCAGATGGCAACAGACTAATAATACAAATTCATTGGGATTCCAAGCACAGAGAGTTGTAGCAAATCGCTCTTTCCCTACAAGAATGAATAGGGGTTTAAGATCAAATACTTAATATCAAACACAAGGACCTTCCATGCTGCCTTCTATCTCTTCAAGAAATACCAACAAAACAATAAGAAGGTGTCTTATACCCCCAACTCAACCATGGTGTATTAAAAAAAGAGATGCAAACAATGTAAAAACTATAATGAAAATGCATTAGATATCTTTTGTATTTTTGGAATATTTAATAGTGAAAATATAATAAGGGTGTGTAGCAATGTAAAAGTGTTTTTATGGAAAAAGTGGACTGGTTCATGGGTTCATTTGACATATCTCTCATAAAGATGGTAACACAAAATAAGCACTTTAGACAAGATAAACCCTATACAACTTCTATGTAGTGTTTGATTCACATTCATATCGGCATCACGTTCTAGTGTATGTAGATATAGTGCAACACATATCTCTCATACTCCCCTAAGCAAGTGCATTGTTAGCATGCTTAGAATTAAGTGGCTATACTTTTAAGAGATGAAGTATTGCCTTAAGTGGTTACATGATGTTGGATGAACTCATGCGCGTACTTCGAACAAACGAGACCACATTTTCTGTCATTAAGCGGTATACTAGCGTATCACATCCCAAGAAAGACAAAAACTATAGCAGCTCCGAACTTTTTTGCCACTATGCAGGTGCTTGTACTCCGACTAACACGCATGTTCCCCCTCTCGCACGCTAGCATACTAGTTTGATCAAACATGTATACAAGGATGGGGTTGCATATAAAAGTACATCAAATACATAGTGAAATTGCATATCATAACACATCTCATATCAAAAGATCGACCATGGAAATACAATATGACCAGAATCATGGAGGGTAGCTCATAGGGTTCTAAGCATGATATAACATAGAGAGCGATCAAGCTACTACCACAAATCCATAGTCTAGAGATGGATTGCTCCCTTATCATAATAACAGAGATGATCAAGACATTGGAGAGGTCATATGTTTAAGCAGGATGGCTCCGACAACATTTTACCTTCAATCTCCATCAACGACGAATTTTGTCTGCTATTTTGGTGTTTCAATGTTGGCATTCTATCTCCATGAAACTCGCAAAGGAGGGACATATATATAGTCATTAAGTGAAACTAATGCCCTAGCAAAAGAACAGAGGCAACCAGACAGCTAAGGGCGAAGATCCTCCTCTTAGAGAATTTTGTGGGGTCCGCATGCCGAGGGTGGATCCCACCCTCTGAGCATCATCACGTGTATGCTTTGTCAAACTTGAAAACAATCAACTTCATGTGAGTTACATGTAGTAGACAATCAATATGTGGGATTCCAACACATTAAGAGCCACCGTTGTCTTCTTCATATGTCAGCAAGAGATATGTTCTCCTCTATGTATGCCTCCTCTACGTATGCTGCTCTTCTACGGCTGGTTCTATCTATGGCGGCGATGGGTGAACTTGGATTTTTTGACAGGGCGCAATACTAGGGCTTCTTTAATTTATATTGAACTTGTATACATGCATCTATCTTGTCTATATCATAATATATTAACAAGTATATCTTTGTTAGCATGGTTAACCACATGTTTTTAAATATTTAGTATACTCCATTGTTCTTCATTATATAGTTGCAATGTGCATCATAGGAAAAAATGCATTATATACTTAGAATATATTTTCCAAAAAAATAGGTTATCTACATTTTTATTTGAAATATTGCTCTTTCACAAGATCTTAAATCCACTCCTATTATCAAATATAATGTTCTTCACTATATATATAGTTGCAATGTACAACATGGAAAAGTTACATTATACTATACTTATAATATATTTTACGACAAAAGTGAGGTTAGTTTCATTTTTTGAAAAATATTGTTTTTTAACAAGATCTTGAAACCGTTCCCTTATATGCAAAAAATAAAAATAAAGAAATCGCACATCTTGAATTATTTTTCAACAACAACACAATTTCATAGTTTATATTTATATTTTGGTGCACATGTTCATGTATATTTTAATATCCTTGAATATCTTGATACATATGTCCAAAGTGTGTAGTCCAACAAATATTTTTTTTAGACAATCTAATAAATATCTTAATAGTGGGTTGTGGTGTGTAATTAGCTAGGAAAATTAATAGAAATGTCTCAAGTATAAAATGAAACCAGCATACTGATCAATGTGGAATACCAAATTAGCAAGCCTATACATAGTGAGAGTCGCCGACTCCTCTAGAACCATCCGTATGGCAAGGTTGACAAACAAGGAGGACATGTCACTAGAGCTGTGTGCCAAGCCTGGGCTCTTCGCAGCACACCAGGGAGCGCAGCAAAAGAGGCGTTCGCCATCAAGGGGTGTACTAGCTCGAAAAGGAAGGTGGAGGAGACAGGGCGCCATACGTGGTGGTGGTGGTATGGCACTTATGCTCTGATGCTCATCAATTTTTTTGCTGGCAAAACACAAGGACAGTGGGGATCATCCCATACTAGTTCGTTGACGGGGGCACGATCATCAAATCGATTCCTCTAACAGGTACATAGAGCCATGTATAGTCCCATACGTCCTGCGTTTGTTTGTACTAGATTTGTACACGTATTTTTGTATGAGGCCGGTGATGTGCGGCGCCGACGTCAGGGAAAACGAAAGGACATGACATATACAATGTTTCTCGCCCACTTCGCCTCTGCGATGCCCACCCATTTCCCCATTTGTATCACCATATAGGTATAGAGAAAACCCTACCTTCGCTCGTTGTCTCCATCCCCTCCGGCTAGATTAGTGTCCACCTCCGCACGAACTTGATGAACCAGCCAGCGATGGAGGTGGTGGGCTCTGTAGCCGATGCGGTAGCTGCTGCTATGGAGGATATGGGAGGCAGCAGCCTCCCAGATGCAGGGGAGGAGGTGCGCGGGCGCCATGGCGGCGGTGGTGGTGGTGGTACGGCTACGATGGGCCGATTGGTCGCGGCGGTGCCGGATCAGGAGGTGTTGGTGGATGTGGTGATCGGCATGGCGGAGAGCATGGATCTGGACATGCAGGACGCCTCCATCGAGGATCTGGCGGTGCAGCTTCAACAGGTTGCGGTGATGGAGGTAAGTTTTCCTCAGATTTTCCTCTCTTACCCTATAGATTTGTAGGTTTGAACATCGTCTGTGCAGGTTTGGATTTATTTTTTATTAGGGTTAGCTATCTTTTAATGAGTGCGTGTGAAGTCAGTTGAATGACTTTGATGAACAATGTTTACCCCATATATATGTTGGTGTTAGTTTTAGGGAACTAGGGTTTAATTATTGTTGTACTCCCTCTGTTTCAAAATATAAAATGTTTTAGTTTTGTGAAAGGCGTGTATCTAGACCCCGTTTAGTGTGTAGGTTCACTTCAAACCTACATGAACCTATGCACTAAAAGAGGTCTAGATACACTTTTTTCATAAAGCTAAAACATCTTATATTTTGAAACGGAGGAAGTAATAATTTTAGTTCTAGAACTCGCAGGAGATCTGCCGGTCTATATATAAAGATATTGAAGTACAAGTTCATCCTTGCCACAAATTTTAGTATTTGTACATGGCAAGATTTTATTTTTCATTTTTCTAAGTTAGTGAAATCTTTCTAGTAATTGTACAATCTTTGTATGTTAGTGACATCTAACATAAATACCTATGATGTAGTAGTTAATGTTGTTAGTGCAGTGCTCAGATTTGACAACATTTATATGCTATATATTGAAATAGGGTTTCTTTATCTAAAATTGGACATGTACTTACTATAGTGGTATAATTGGTTTAATTATTGGTTAGCTTGTTAGTGTAGTTATCTTGTTTATCTTTTATTTATTTATCTATATCATACTGTTCTTACATTTTGTACCTAAATCTACATATATTAGAAGTAGCTCTTGTGCAAGTGAGGAATAATTGTGTTAGATAATTATATGTGAAGAATGTTTCTGTAATTGGGTTAGATAAATGTATTGTGCATTTCAATTATAAACAAAAGATTTTAGTTTAACTTTGATAGCAACTATAAATGCCAAGTTGTTTAATCCCTCTTTATTTTGTTCTCTAGATTTTACTTGTCATTAATGAATAGACCATTATCTATTGTCCAAGTATTTTGTTGCATAAGTGTTTTGTTCCAAGTTAGCTTTTTGTAATTCTAGTTTGTGTTGCATAAGTGTTTTGCTTCTACTATTTTGAAGTGTTTTCCTTATAGTTAGAAGAATTCTTGGATTTTTTTAACATTTTCAACAGGTTGGGGAGGCATCACATGCTGTTGCTGTCTATGATCATAGCGAACAAGTACGACAGCAATGAGGAGGTGAGTTATTTAATCTCTGTACAATGAAACTCAATTTTGTACATGTACAATTATAGTCATTATTAGTACTAATTGTTTTGTACATGTGATTTGTGTACACAATATTTTTTGGGGAATAAGTTCATGTGGAGCCATGGACCTAGAAGTCATTTGTGAAGAAGGAGGAGAAGAAACTACAGGAGTGGCTTCCTACCTCCCGTTTATTGATACTGCATGTGTCCTTTCCATCACAACAATCCTAGTGGTGGAATGAGGGTGGGGCTTGTTGAGCATGTTGGACAACTCGCCACTCCAAGACGTGCTGATGATTTGCGCGATCAGGGCAAACATGAAGCCCTATTGAGGGTGCTTGAGCCTGATGAGTTCGAGTACGTGCATTGCGAGGATGAAGAATGAAAGAAGCTCATGATGTGAAGCAGTTATTGCCAAGGCAGCTGTTGCCAAGATGTTGCTAGTGAAAGATGCATTAGTATAGTGATGATGCTTGTGTTGTCTAAGTATGATGACATTTGTTTAAGTTAGTAGAACTGTGGTAGTACGGTTTATTTTGGTTATGTGTTATGAGTACTATTGTAGTAGGTATATGTTGCCAGAAGACTATCTATTTTTGAGTTAACCATCCAGTATTATGGGATGTATGTTAATATATATTTCAGTAGTTGTGTCATTTGCTAGTTTTAAATTTCTCTTTCATTATAGTTGCATAATACTTGGTGTGTTTCTAAGTAATATGTTTTATATTATGGTAATTTGAATTTAAAATTTATACAGGTTTTAGCATATCGGATGAACTAGCCTAACATACGAAAAAGGTTTGAGGAAAAAGGTAAAAGGATGACAATTAGTTTATATACATAATTCTATGTACATGGTAGAACAAATTTGAATGGCTATGAATTATAAAACAATTGCAAGCACTATAATATTTACAAGCAACATCAGTATGGCCACGTTGTCATATTTTAAAATATATTGTGAACAAATGAAATAAATTTGACTTAATTACTTACAAGTTAGAAGCTATGACCACATTGTGGTTAATTTTTTAGAAAAAATGAATTAGTGGAAACATTATCAAATATTGTATCAATGAAATATTCAATTTTCATGAAATCCACCAGAATATTTATGTGAAATATTTGGACAATCCATGTTTAAACTTTGAACTATGACAAATAGAATTACAAATGTAAAAGAGGATACAGTGGTGAGCAGAAAAAAGACCAGCCTTCTAAAACTGTGAGCGAAAGAACGGACGGTGCAGGTCCAAATGCGGCAAATCCTGGCCCGCTAAAGCACCAGCTTATATACCATGGCGTCACCACGACTAGCACGAGCTTCTCTCAACCAATCCTGCCCGTGACTTGTCTCTGTGTCTCTCTGCCCTGTGGGCCTACTGGCGTGGAGTATTCTTGCTATACGGGCCTGCATCCTAGCCCATATGTTGGGTTTCTAGTCGTACGCAAACCGTCTAGTTTGAATTCTCCTGTTAGAAGTATGTCCTGACACAAAGGGCCTGTCCCTAAACAAGTGATTTTTTCGACCATCTCCAAATCATCTCAAATTTGTTGTACATGATGGCATACATGTAATAGATAGGAATATTAAATAAATTTCAAAAAAAATACCAAGTTTACAATGTCCCTTTATAGTAAAGTCCATAGTTTTGATCTCAGATTGATAATTCGTAAAAAATCCTCAAAATGTAAAACCTTCACATTCTATCTGCTTTTGTGTAAGAGACCATATGTAATTTTTTGAGTGATTTGGACAAGGTCGAAAAAATCATTTTCTTAGAGAATCTGAACGAACGCTCCGTCTGTAACCGTCCGTCTGTTAGCAAGTGATTTTTTCGACCATCTCCAATTCACTCTAAAAATTTTGTACATGATGCCATGCATGTAATAAATAGTAGTATCAAAGATTTTTCTAAAAATTCCAACTTTACATTGTCCTCTTATAGTAAAATTCGTGGTTTTTGACCTGAGATTGAACCGTCACTATAAATTCAGAAAAACCAAAAAATGTAAAAGTTTCATATCCTATATAACTAAGAAGTTAACCGAATTAACCTATTTCTCTAAACATGCGGCTATTTCACATTGTCAATCCCACTAACCTATTTCTCTAAACATGTATCTATGCCACATCATCGAACTGCCACGTCAGAGATACCCTACCTTCTGTTATTTTTTCTTTTGCATACGTTTTCTTTCCTGTTCCGTTCTGTTTTCTCGTCCTACCCGCTCAGGTTCTGTTTTGATCGGCTGGAGTACACCACCATGCAGCCCAAAAGCAGACCCATACCTAATCGAAGGAAAGGGCCCACTACTGCTTATCTTCTCCACCCAGTGCCATCGGCCATTTATCAACGCAGTAATTACTGCTTCCCTAACATAAGCAGGCCTAGGCGTTCTCCGTTCCGTTCTCGCTCTCCTCTTCTCCTCACGGAAAAAGAGGCGGCGGCGGCGGCTCCCTCCCTCCAGATCTCAACCGGCGAGAGCGCTGGTTCCCTCTCCCTCCACTTGCCGCTCCGGCGGTAGGAGGGAGGGGGAACCTTGTTTCTCCGCCTAGTAGTTAGGGTTAGGGTATGTCTGCCATGGGGTGTCGGTGTGATGGTGGGAGCGGCGCCCGAGCAATAAATCTACCTCAACTCTACTCCTACACCGGCGACGACCTTCACGGCGACGCCTCGGAGTTGATGGCAAGATGTGCTAGTTGTACCTTCAGATTGACAACTTGGTCTTCTCGCCTTTCATCAGATCTGGCGAGATCAGTTTCGTTAAGTCGCCGGTGTTCGTCTGCTTCATGACGGCGCTCGTGTCCGGGGCGAGGTGGTTTCTCTGGAGCGCGGATGTTGGTCCGGAGGTGGTGGATCTGGCAATTTTTTTAAAATAATACACTTGTTTTAATTAATTTGATAACTGTCACGCGAATTTAGGAATTTACAGATGTAGGTATTTGTCGACGAGAGTCACGCCGAATGCAACAATTCGGTGACAGCCAGACCGAGAGGTCCACTCGGCGTGGGCCTAGCCGAATAAAAATTCATTCGGCGACAGCCTGGCCGAGCGCAGGTGGTGGCGGGCCCGCTCTGACCAAGAGCTCCAATCGGCGAGCGCCTGGCTGAATGGGCCATTCGGCGACAGCGTGGCCAAGTGCATCCAAAAGAGGACCATGCCGCCGCGCGAGCCCGTCTCGCTCGCAGATGCCTTCTTCTTCGCGTTGCTCCCCGCGCCTCTCTCTCTCCACCGCGACGAACAACACTTTGTTTTCACCATATTTCTTAGATTCAACCTAGTTTAGCCACTAAAAAAATTCAACAGTGAATAGAGCACAAGCCTTTAGAGAGGTGGTCTTTGCTACACGACACCCATGGAGCTTGGTATGGTGTCATGACTACAAACCTAGCTGAGTCATATAACTTTGTCCTCAGAGGTGACAGGGCTCTGCCACTTACAGCCATTGTCGAGGGTATTTTGTATGGCACGATCAAATATTTCAGAGACAGATGACAGAAAGCTCAATTGCATATATTAAACAATCCAAACACACGCTTCTGTCAAAAAATTATGGAGTACATGGATAAAAAGATGGCAAAAGCTCGGACACACATTGTCGTGGCTGTTGGTAATGCAGAGAGAAGGTTTGAGGTGCAGCTACCTACCGATAAGTTTGGGTGTGGTAATGAGCTAAGGACGCACGAGGTGAAGATTGGAAATGAGCAATGGCCAACCTGTGAGTGCACATGCAACAAACCGAAATTGCTTCATCTCCCTTGCTCGCATGTGCTTGCTGCGTGTGGGCAGCTGGGGTTGGACGCAATCTCGTTCATGTCTCCATACTATCTAAAACAATCTGTGATTAATACTTGGACAGGTGAGATGTCAGGATTTCGAGTAGTTGGTAATTTCAACATGGTAAACCCTGGTGAAAGGCAGAACATCCCCCACCCTGCTCTAATACGAATAGACAGAGGAAGACGCTAGTGTAGGCGCATCCGGAATGACATGGATGAATCAGAAGCTGAAGGCCCAACACGACAGTGTTTTCTATGCAATGATGTTGGCCATAGGGCAAGGTGTTGTCCCAAGTTCGGAACAGGCGTAGTACCTACGCGAGGCCGTGGTACCCGGGCTCGAAGAGGTAGAGGTCGCGGGCGAACTTAGGTTCTGATGAACTATGTTCCATGTGTAATATGTGATGAACTATGTTTTAGTTTGTAATATGTGATAAACTATGTTTTAATTTGTAATATGTGAAGAACTATGTTTTAATTTGTAATATGTGATGGATTCTGTTTTAATTTGTAATATGTGAGGAACTATGGTTTAATTTGTAATACGTGATAAACTATGTTTTAGTTTGTAATACGTGATGAACTCTGTTTTAATTTGTAATATGTGATGAACTTTGTTTTAATTTGTAATATGTGCAGAAATAGCGAGAAGATACAGTTTGCTCAGTGAAGATATTGAGAAGAAACATCGTGCTAGAATCTTGGAGGATGAACCTAACTCCCTCGAGCCCTTGGTCACTCGCACTCCCAACGTAAACTGGAGGATACACCCGGCTTGGGTTCCTAGGTACGATTTTATTGTAATCATGCATTACAACAATTATGCTTGGACGCACTAAGTCTTTTGTCACTCTATTTCGATATGCAGGTTAAAGTGGACCGGGCTTTTACCTTTTGCTCGTCTGGTTGAGGACACTGGAGACTCTACACGTCTATTATATGACTAGTCGTTGCTCAGCTGCTTGGTTGACTGCTGGAGGCCCGAGACACACACTTTTCACTTCTGTTGGGGAGAAATGGCTCCTACTCTCCAGAATGTGTCTTACCTATTGGGACTTCCTTTGGCAGGCCAGCCCATTGGGCCACTGGATGCACCAGCCAGTTGGCAAGCCAATATGGCCCAACGTTTCGAGGGTATTAGTGCCGTTCCATTTGACCACAATGATCACGGGCCCAAGTTCGACTAGTTACTAGGATTTCAGGTGTGTTCGATAACTTGTTAGTCCAATTGTCTTTACGCATCGTACCATTCTATCTTTTTTGGTACTAAGCTATCTTTGCATTAATGCAGATCCAAGGGTTAGGCTATCCAGAGCTCGAGTTGACTGAGTCATAGATCATTCGGTGCTTTGAGGCATACTTACTTTAGCTTCTCGGGAAGGTGATGTTCACCAAGAACCATGTCACCACTATCACCGCTCGCTACATCCCTATTGCATTGGAGATTGCTAATGCAACAAGCACCGACATGATTACACAAAGGAGTTGGGGTTCTGCGGTCTTGTCAGCTACATACAGAGGTATGTGCAGCGGTTGCCAGCGTAAAGCTCCTAGGTCAGGCTTGCTTGGATGCCCTTTACTGTTGTAGCTTTGGTCCTAGGAGCGGTTTCCTATTGGACGACCGGACGTAGTTGTTGAGACGGCATACCCATCGCATGCATTGGGTGACCCTCCGACAGGACTGTTTGACGCAGACCGCATCAACTTACCGACTTTCAGTACAGTTTGGACACGTCGCAAGGTATGTGCAAAGTTTTAATTAGTTCATGTACTATAGGACTAGAAATGACATGTGTTTTTTGGCAGAGACACTTTTCTTATGCTCAGGTGAGGGGTTGCTACCCCGCTTTCTCCGAGCAGTTTGACGTGCTGCTCGCGAGCTCGGTGATGTGGGAGCCCTACACGGATGAAACCGTTGGTGCTAGATTCCGCAAGGATGGGGATGACATGGGAGCCGTCACACTGATTTCTACTCTCTGTACCAGAGACGCGGCATATTGGCTTACAAAATCGAAGATCATCTTCGACATGCAGGTAGAGGAGATGAGCCTACAGAGAGTAATGAGACAGTTCGGCCTTCGCCAGTTGGCCGACCCTTGTCCTACTGAGAGTGTCGTACCTTCGGTCGTCCACACGTAAGTTTATTGACTTATCTGGTTTATTGACTAATCTGGTTTGTTGACTTATCGCAATCACTCTCCAATTATAGGTTGTCAAGGAAGGGAAGCAACAAGACCGTCACAGGCTGGCTCCATAGAGTTGGGACATATGTAGAGGAGTGGAACAACGCAACAACACGAGTCTGGGACTCGGATGTCCCGTTTGGTATGGAAGAGTTCAACCACTATCTGCGAAGCTACATGAGCGCCACACGTCTATGCATCGCACAGTAGAGTGACCCAGAGGCAATGCCGGGCGCGGCTACTTGGGATAGTTATCCGAGTCAGTTGACTACGGGCAGCAGACAACACGCGGTAACACATTGTCTTCATCTAATGCACCTACTTGCTACAGAGTTTCTATTCCATTTTTCACCCTAGTGGTTCAAATTGCAGGCACAGTTGCTAGTTAATCTTGAGACGAACAGTGCTGATTACAGACGGTCCCTTTCGTCCGGACCTCTGCTTATACCATGGGAGCAGCAGCAGACCTGGCTGAGTTTCCTAGAGGAGAAGATCCGACGTATCCACGGAGTTATCACGCGCACCCACTCTTCGGACGTTGCTCACTAGCCGAGACCACAGCGGCCTCCGCGTTACTTGACGTAGCAGAGGCAGCACCAGCAGCAGCCACGTCCACCTCGCCGCATGTCTCCGTCCGGCTTACACCACAGGCAACACCGAGGCCTCCCCCTCCAGACCAGCCTGGAGGTTTGTCATGGCAGCAGCAGAGTTCTTTCGACTGGTGGCAGCAGCAGCAGCAGCCACCTTTTCAGGGTGGAGGTTTGTCGTGGCAGCCACCTATTGGCCACTCTCCCGCGCCGAACTACGGCTTTCGTCCACAGCCGCAGCCATAGGGTATGCGTCTTACACAATACCGAGACTAGCTTCATATCAATTTCTTATATACTTCGTTATTCATATGCAGGAGCCTTTGGAGTGCATGGCTCTATGCCTGACTATCAGGGATCTTTTTCTGGATCGGCGTGGACGAGTGATCATGAGGTGGAGCACAACACTCAGGACTTCTTGACACAGAGCAGTTGGATCAACATTTTTCAGACCCCCACACAGGAGACTCAGTACAACGAGCACGGCTCAGTGATTCCTCCTCGAAACGTTCGGGCGCCCATTAGGTACGGCTGGACACCACCAGAGCAACCACGTGAGCGTCAAGGAAGACGACGACGCTGATACCTCTCTCAGCTAGAGTAGTACTAGTTCTCTATCTATCTATCTATCTATCTATCTATCTATCTATCTATCTATCTATGTATGAGACATATGTCTATCTATGTGTGAGACATGCACCTTTCTATGTGTGAGACATTTCGCAATGTTATTCATTTCTTGGTCGAGATCGCTAACAAACGACTACAACAGATAATTAGGATACAAACGAGATAATTAAGATACACACACGAGCTACAAGGGAGAATTGTTCTATCCCTACGATGATGCCTTCTTCACGGCCTGCTCTTCTTGCCCTTACCCTTCGACGATGCCTCGACCGATGATGGCTTGTCCTTACCCTTTGACGATGCCTCGACCGATGATGGCTTGCCCTTACCCTTCGACAATGCCTCGCCTTTACCCTTCTTCTTGGCCAGCCTTTCGTCCCACTCAGCTCTCCACTTAGTCCCAACGGCAGGCATCATGAATATATCATCTTTATCTTCACTCTCTTCTAGTTTGTCATTGCTCTTCTTGGCATGCGCCTTGTTCACGGTCTCGGCCTTGTCACGCTTTGCTCTATCCCTGGTACCACCGACCGACGGCATGAAGAGATCGTCGGATTCTTCACTCTCTTCTATCCAAATCCAAGGGAGTGTGATGTTTTGCAGCCTTGCCCCTTCATTAGAGAATCTTTGCTTGCTCCACCTAGCATTGATCCGAAGTAGCACTTGTCGTATCTCCTCTAGAGTCCTCTCCGGCCAGCCTTTTCTACGCAATCCCTCACCCAGCTCAGTGTGGAGACAATCACTACCAATTAGTTTCTCTAATGGGGCTGGATTGTTGTCTATCCTAAAGTTCCTAGCCAAATGAAATAGGTCGATGGACATGTCTGTCACGAAACTGCGATCGTAGGAAAAACCAGGAAACATACTGGCTACAAGGGTTTGCTTAAACAACTGCGTGAGGAGGGGGTTTTATAGGGTAAACGAACAGAAAATGGCGGGAAACATTTTGGCGGAAAACATTATGGCGGGAATTTTTTTGGCGGGAAACATTTTAGCGGGAGATATTTGGCAGGAGATATTTTGGCGGGAAATATTTTGGCGGGAGATATTTTGGCGGGGAACATTTTGGCGGGAAATATTTTGGCTACATTGTCTCCAAAATTAAATGACATGTTGAATTTAAGATACATCACAAACTATAACTAAAATGAAGATACATCAAGACACTATATCTGAAATTAAGATACATCAAAACACTACAACTGAAATTAAGATACATCGGGACACTATAACTGAAATGAAGTTACATCACGACACTACAACCGAAATTAAGATACATTAGTACTGACACATACATCTACTTGCCCTGAGTCTAGCGCGGGTACTTCCCGGTCTTGTCCTCACGTTCCTCTGCAGCCCGCGCCTCGGCAGCCCATTCCCTTAATCTCTTCCTTTCTGTCTCACGGGCCTCCTTGCGCACTTGTTCCTGCCGCTCCTCTTCCTCCCTTCGCTTCCTGTTCAGCTCGCGGTTTCGAGCTTGCTCTGCTCGAAATTCTTTCATTTCTCTCTCCCGTTCCTTCTTCGCCTATTCGGCCATCCTTTTAGCACGTTCCTCTTTATAAAAGCAACCCACGCAGCTCGGTTCCTGTCATGACACTCTTTCTTGGCCCAGGGTGGCTGCTCCGTGTCAATCCAATGGCACCACTTGCAAAGTGGAGAAGGAGACTGCAAGCCAATTAATGAAATGAATAAAAGAACACATGATAACATGAATGGTTGATATTAACCATGCTCTGGGAACATACCGAAGGCCTCTCGTACGACGAACTTGCTTGTTCGGGCGGGCTTGCGTCGTAGTTGGGACACATGAAAAACTTCATGCCCATGCAGGTGGAGAAATCGATCGACTCCTTAACCTTGGCGAGATGGCCGCACCAACAACGCTCGTGTGTCACCCCTTGTGGCAACCTAGCATCTTTCATCTTCCTAGACCTATACTCTGGATCCGAACAAGGCACACTCATGATGTAGAGGAGAAGAAATACGAGAGAAAGAGAAAGAACAGCTGAACTGGGTGAAGAGAGAACATCTCGGTGCCTGAATTTATAGAGGCAATGGGAAGAATAGGCGGGAAAAAACGGTGGGAAAACGTGACGGGAATCGGCTGGCGGGAAATCATGGCGAGAATAGGTTGGCGGGAAATAGTGGCGGGAATCGGCTGGCGGGAACCGAAAACTAATCTAGACGTTTAGGGCTTGCAGTGATTAAGCATGTGTGGTTATGCATTGATCATGCAGGATTTGGCCAGGGTCTGGCCGATTAGTCCAATCGGTGTGGGCCTCGCCGATTGGGCCATTCGGCCTGCCTCTGACCGAGAGGTGCACTCGGCTATGTCCTGGCCGATTGGTCCAGCCCCAATCGGCTAGGCCCTGACCGACTGGGCTAATCGGTCACGCCCTCACCGATTGCAGCTGGCTAACACTGCCATGTCATTCGAGAGATCAATCGGTCAGGTCCTGACCGATTCGTTGCATTCGGCGATGCCGTCGCCGACAAAAGCCTACATCTGTAAAATCTTAAATTCACGCGATAGTTATGAAATTAATTAAAAAATGTATTATTTAAAAAAAATCGCGTGGATCTGTCGTTCTTCTCCGACTTTGTCGATGAGAGACAGCGGATCTTGGTTCAAGATAGCACGGGGACGTCCCCCGGTCGACGTGCCACAGCGACATGTGCCTCGCTGCGTGTAGCAGGCCTGTTCATCGACTCACAAAACCTCGTTGGCGATGGTGCTTTTTTGGATCTTGCAGTGTTGGAGGTTTGACGTCTATTCCAGCGTGTGTCTTGATGGCGCTGGAGTTGGACGGCCGCCGCTAGCTTCGGTGGTTGCAGGAAAATCTAGGAATCGTTTGGTATTTCTCGGTCTCTTAGGATTTTATCTGCATTGTTTTCAGGATAATTATTTTATTCCAGTTTGTTTTTTAGTTTCTACATGTGTTGCTGTAACTTAATTTTCGACTAATGAAATATATGGTTGCTCTCAAAAAAATATAAAAAATAAGCAGGCCTTGACGCTTAGTCCTCCCGATCAATATGAAGGACAATGCTCTCTCTTCCTCTCCCCACTATTCACGCGAGAAAAGTGACGAGGCATACTAGAAGTCACATTATTTTCTTCCGTTCAAAAGGTGTCCTCTGCCTCTAGACCTCTACGAGGAGAAAAATGGGGCCTCGCTGCTATTCCCTCAGCCTGCTTGAATTCGTCAGCTCTGCAGCATCCATGAATTGGTCCTGAATTGCTCTTGCTACTGATTTCTCATTCCCTCAGTAACCACCTCAGCATGAGATAGCTTTCTCCTCTTGTGCTAGCAGGTCATTTCTGTATAGCTATTTAACTGTTCCGGTTGAACTACAGTCTGCAGTTTATTATACTCCCTCTATTCTAAAATAGATGTCGAAGATTTATCAAAAATTGGATGAATCTATATAATAAACAGTGTCTAGATTCATTGACAAAACTGAGACATCTATTTTCGGACGGAGAAAGTACAATATGTTGGTATTCCTTTTCTTCTACCAATCATGTAGTATGACTGTTGCAGGTCTTACTTGGACTTGAAGCTCTTGATTCTTCATCTATCAGTTTCCTTCTACTCCCTCTGTTTCAAAATAACGTTTTAGCTTTGTGAAGCTAATGTAACTAACCCTTTTACTACGTAGTTTCAGAGAGATTCGGAGAGAACCTATACACTAAAGGTGGCCTAGATTCATTATCTTCACAAAGTTAAAACATCTTATATTTTAAAATGGAGGGAGTATGATACAACGTTTTGCTATTTTGGCTCCAGTTAAAATATCCCCAGGAAACAGAAGATTCAAGTTCACATAAATTGGCTTATGTTGTTTCTGGTCCTGATATATGCATCTGGTCAGGCATGTTCATTCTTGTGTTAGATTGATCTCTCCTCGTACGAACCCAACGGTTCGACGAACCCTTGCTCGCGCCCTGATCGGGGGCGTCCAACCACTTCAAGGTTGGTGCCCCCCTTTGGCAGCCTATAAAGAGGAGGTGGGGGCTGGGGCACAGGAAACGAGGTTCGACGCTGCCGCCGCTCCCCCCACCGACATCCCTATCGATCTAGGGTTTCCTAGCGCGAGCCACGGGAAGCACCGCCGCCACCACCACTTAGTCACCCTAGCCACGCTCACGCCGCCGCCTCTTCGCCATGGCCAACGCTTCTGGCTCGTCGAGCCAGAACGAAGGTACTAACCCCTCTCTCTATCTCTGCATCTAATCTAGACCGATGTTCAAGATAAATAGCAAAGGTACTACTGTAAGATCTACACCTAGTCGATCTCGTACAACTAACATTGGTATCAGAGCCGTACTGGTGTGTAGTTTTTTCGAGTAGAATCACAACAGCAAAAAGAAAGTCAAAACCCTAACCTTACAAAGCGCCTGCCCACACGGCCGCGCCATTCCTCTCGATCTCGATGCATCGGCAAGCCGAGGTCGGGAAGAAGAACCAACCCCATCTGGGGCAAAGAAAGCAAAGAAATCCCCAAATCCCGACCCCGAATCGAAACAAAGTTTTCGAAGAACAAAACAAGGGGAAACACCGGGCGCGCCGACACTGTTTTCCCCCACCGCGGCCACTTGACGATGGCGCACCCACCCTCGGGTGGAGGCGCACGTAGGCAAGGAGCCACCAGGGGGAGCCGCCGTTTCCTCGCTGTCCCATGGTAGCTTGGGGTGGTGGAGATCGGACGAAGATGCGGAGAAAAGAAGAGGGAAGGGGCTCAC
Organism: Avena insularis; assembly: GCA_023614405.1. Classification (NCBI taxonomy): domain Eukaryota; kingdom Viridiplantae; phylum Streptophyta; class Magnoliopsida; order Poales; family Poaceae; genus Avena; species Avena insularis. The sequence continues at coordinate 145,837,034 of CM042690.1, read as the reverse complement.
GTCTCAAGGGGGAGGGGCTCGTCGCCGGCAAGCGCCGGTCGGCGGAGCCTCCTCGCCGTCCAGGGACAGCCACCTCCGAGTGCCGCTAGAGAGCAGACGCCTCGCGGGGGGAGAGAGTGGCGATTGGGGGCTAGGGTTCCAGGGCCATCGACCGGGTCGGTTTTGACCGCGCGAGCAGCTCGCCCGGACGTTGGATCGCGCTGAATGGCCAGGATGGCGCCGCGTGCTGCAGCCTGGGCGGTGGCAGGCCGCCGGCTGGGCACTGGGCTGGGGCCATGGGCCAGGTAATACGCGAAGCCAGCTAAGCGGCTGGCGAGATAGGGGCTCATGAGCCGGGCCGTCGCGGGCCGCTGCTGGCTGAGCGCAATAAAGACCCAGTAAGGGCGTACCACACAGTTTTTTCTATTTTATTTTTACAGAAGCTGTTTTTACAGTTTTAGTTATCTGTTTTTGATAATTTTTGCACAGTTTTTTCTACACAAAATTATCCAACGAAATTTTGTCTAAAAATACAAAAGTAACAGTAAAAAGTTTCTGTAAATATGTAAAGTTTAATGAATTTGTAATTCATTCTTCCGCTGCAAATAGTTGAATGGCTCTTTTAAAATTTAATAAAGTCAAAAGTGATATTAAATTTTTGAGAGCATGTTAAAGTTATATTCTGGTCATATTCATGTTATTTTTCTGACCAACGTTGTAAACATCATGATTGTGATTAGTGTGTTATTTCAAATTAATTAAAGTCGTGTGCTTTTGATTCTATGTTCTGCCCAACGGTGATGTAGAATTAATTGCATAAGCATTTGTATGTCTTAATTTTGACCAACGTTGGATTAATACATGCAATTGTTACTGTGCTCACTTCTTTGTGGTTTTCAGGAGGGTTCTACTTGATGAACTGCATCAAGGAGGTCCCCCCACTGAGAGGTGACAATTACTCCGAGTGGAGAAACAAGGTGGACTTCATGTTCATCTGCGCTGAGGTGGATTGGGTCCTTGAGACCAAGCCTCCCACCAAGCCGACAGAGCCCATCAGAGATGTTGCCGATGATGATGTTGCATGGGACCGAAAGAAAAGGGACTATGCTCTAGTAGAACTGGCATATTCCATTGAGAACCAAAAGTGGCAGAACGCCAACAAGAAATGCATGGCATTCATAAAGAACATAGTTGAGCCGGTAATTGTTGGTTCAATCACAGAGTGTGCTTCTGCAGGGGAGTACATGGAAAAGATAAAGAACCAGTTCACTAGCTCTTCAAAGACATATGTAACCCAGCTGCTGAAGCAGTTGGTGATAGAGAACTATACAGGAGGTGGACATGGTATCAAGGAGCACATCCTCCGAATGAGAAACATGGCTGCCAAATTGAAGGCCATGGAAGCTGATCTGGAGATAAAGCCTGCTCTCCTTGTCCACCTGGTTATGGTGTCACTTCCTCAACAGTTTGAGAACTTTGTTGTCAACTACGATATGGCCCCTGAAAAATGGGACATAGAAAAGTCTATCGCCATGTGTACTCAAGAATAGGAGAGGCTCAAAGCCCAAAATGGAGGTTCCTTGAACTTTATCAAGGACAACAAGAAAAGGAATTTCACTCAAAGCAACCATGGATCCCCTACTAAGCCATATGGTAAAGCTCCCATGCACTATCAGCATCAGCAGAGGCCTGCTCTTCCAGTGGACAAAGATGCATGTCTCCACTATGGCAAGAAAGGGCATTTCAAGAAAGATTGCTCTGTTTGATTAAAGGAACTGATGGCAAGGAAAGGTAACAACAGCGTTTCTTTTGTAAATGAATCCCTGTATACACAACCTTCAAAATCTACTTGGTGGATTGACTTAGGAGCAACTGTTCATGTTGCAAATTCATTACAGGGATTCCATTCGATGAGGATTATGAGAAGAAGCGAAGGATGCAATGAAGGTGCAAATGGAATCCTAGCGGATGTTGAGGCCATTGGCGACATCTCCTTGGAGCTTGTTGATGGATTGACGATCTTTCTTACGGATGTCCTCTATGCTTCTTCTTTTGCATAGAAATTTTAATAAGTGTATCGTGTTCGAACAAAGTAAACTTTGAATGTCATTGTGGACATGGCCAGTGTGCCATTTATTGTAATAAAGATTGTGTGGGTGTTGCTTTCCTTCACAATGAGCTTCTTTTAATTATCTACTCGTGAAAAAGTTTATTCTGTGTGTAATGTGAAAAAGCATGTTTCTTCGTCGAATAAAGATCCAAAGAAAACAAAGAGAAATCATGACTCGTCGAAATTATGGCACTGCCGTTTAGGCCATATTTCGAGGGGGAGAATAGAAAGACTAGTTCTGAACATGAAGAGTTCCCTCGATACAACACCTAAGGGTGTGGGGGAGCCCAGCTGAGAAGGCCAAAGCATTCAATCGAAATCGAAATATAGCAAAGCTTGACCCCAAAAAGTCAGTTGCCATTTCATTGGCTATCCTGAAAAGTCAAAAGGTTTTCGTTTCTACTATCAAGATAGATACACAAAGTTTGTAGAAACGGGACATGTTGTTTTCAAAGAGGATGAAATGACGAGGGGGAGCATGGTAACTCGGAAAATTGATCTTGAGGAGAAGAGGGTGCATGCACCTAATCCGATGACTCAGGAGCCATTCTTCGAGCTACATGTTGTTCCTCAATTGATAACCCTAGAGGTTGTCGGTGCAAGTACCTGTTGCAACTCCACCCATGACAACAGTGAGTGAAGATCCGGAACCTGTCCGTCAGAAGCCGATTGAACCCACTATTGAGTATGGAAGGAAGCAACAGCAGCCACCTCCAGAAGATCCGCCGCATGATGAGAAATTTGGTTTTAGAGAGAATGTTGAGGACGCCTGCATTTACGCAAAGTTTAAAAGTGGGAGTTACATCTTCCTGATTCTGTATGTGGACGATATCTTGCTTGCTAGCAGCGATGTCAGTCTACTAGAAATAAAGAAGTCCTTGTCCTCAAACTTTGATATGAAAGATCTTGGTGAAGCTTCATATGTTTTGGGCATAGAAATTCACCGAGATAGGACAAATGGGGTTCTAGGATTGTCGCAGAAGGCATACCTAGAGAAGGTTCTAAAGAAATACAGTATGCATGCATGCATGCAATACCACACCTTCTCCTATAGTCAAGGGCGACAGTTTTGGGAAATTTCCATGTCCCAAGAATTAATATGAGATCGATCAAAATGAAAGTGGTACCATATGCTTCGGCCGTTGGAAGCTTACAGTATGCACAAGCGTGCACTCGCCCTGACTTAGCTTTTATCACCGAGGTACTCGGCAGATATCAAAAGAATCTAGGCATACAACACTGGAAGATGGTAAAGAAAGCTTTGCGTTATGCGCAAGACACAAAAGACCTCATGATAACAAGGTCTGATTCCCGAGATATAAGAGGGTATTCAGACGCTGATTTTGCGGGAGACAAAGACGACCGAAAGTCCACGACAGGATACGTCTTCATTCTCGCAGGAGGGGATATTTCATGGAGAAGCTCCAAACAGTCAATAGTTGCATCATCCACCATGTATGCAGAATTTATAGTATGTTATGAGGCAACGGGACAGGCGATATGGTTAAAGAAATTTATACCCGACTTGAAAGTGGTAGATTGCATTGACGAACCACTAAAGATGTACTGTGACAACGAGCCCGCAGTATTCTATGCTCACAACAACAAGTCGAGTAATGCCTCCAAACCAATGGAGATGAAATATTATGTTGTGAGAGATAAGATCCAGGATCACACTATAAGACTCGAACATATAAGGACAAAGGATATGCTTGCGGATCCGCTAACGAAAGGCTTACCACCCAATGTGTTCAAGGAGCACTTAGCCAGCATGGATTTAAGGGAAAGCCTATGATTCCTGGATCAAAGAGGCCCAAAAAGAAATAGAATTTGTTTCAAAACAAGAGGTGTGTTGTAGCCTGATTCTATCGGGAATTGAGCTGTGACGATGAAACATGCTCTATGTACCGAACTGTGATGAAATGAGTAAAGTCGAGATCAAGGGGGAGAATGTTAGATTGATCTCTCCTCGTACGAACCCAACGGTTAGACGAACCCCTGCTCGCGCCCTGATCGGGGGCGTCCAACCACTTCAAGGTTGGTGGGCCCCTATGGCATCGCTCTAAAGAGGAGGTGGGGGCCGGGGCATAGGAAACGAGGTTCGACGCTGCCGCTGCTCCCCCCACCGACATCCCTACCGATCTAGGGTTTCCTAGCGCGAGCCACGGGAAGCACCGCCGCCACCACCACTTAGTCACCCTAGCCACGCTCACGCTGCCGCCTCTTCGCCATGGCCAACGCCTCTAGCTCGTCGAGCCAGAACAAAGGTACTAACCCTCTCTATCTCTGCATCTAATCTAGACCGATGTTCAAGATAAATAGCAAAGGTACTACTGTAAGATCTACACCTAGTCGATCTCGTACAACTAACATCTTGATGTTAATTTTAGCTTAATTTGGTGTTTCCATCCCACTGCTAGTCAGCATGCACTCCACGTTGCCACATCTGGTGATGCATTCTAGGCGCCAGCAGATTTTTTGGTAAAAAAAGGAAGATAGATGATCATAATCCGGGCAGTTTGCATAAATGATGTGATTCTTTTCGTTCATGGCTATAATTCAGAGAGGTGGTCCGAGAGTGTGATACTATTAGCTCCATATGACTCTTTACCACATTTCTGCTAAGTAAAATAACAAATGGACAACAGAATAATATACTCCCTCCGACCCAAATTAGTTGAGTAGGCGAGGAGAGGGCGAGGGGAGGCTTTGGTGTTGGCGGCGCTTCAGCTTCGGCAACTCCCAGATCATGTGTCGGAGGCCTATCTTGGGGACAACGAGCGTGGCGGCAGACGGGGAACGATATGAAGGTTTTTTCGGGTGAAAGCTCTGTGCTTCGGCACCATCAGTGGCGATGCCTGCGGGTACCGTTACCCTCCTAGGGGCGCCGATGCGGCTACCTCCCTCGCGACAGGGCTCCAGGTGAAAACCGTTGACCGTTGGTCTCGGCGGCGGCGGCACGGTGTGTCGTTACCCTCTTGGGGGCGTCGTCGTGGAGCCCTGGCTCATCCCGGTCTCGGCTCTTTGTCTTCGGTGACAAGTTTAGGTTCTCCGCGGTTGTCTTGCTTATTTTGATCTGCTTTGTAAAAGGGGTCTCCCCTCCACCTTGTATCTGTTCGGCCGTTGTGGCTTTATTCTATAAAGCGGGGCGAAAACCTATTTCGAGGAAATTAGTTGAGTCAAATATGTCAAGATATGGATGTATCTAATACTCCCTCCGACCCAAATTACTTGACTTGGATTTGTCTAGATTCGGATGTATCTAGACATGTTTTAGTGCTAGATACATCCGAATGTAGGCAAATTCAAGTCAATTAATTTGGGTCGGAGGGAGTACTAAATCATGTCTAGACAATGGAATCTAGACAAATCTAAGTCAACTGATTTAGATCAGAGAGAGTATCATATTCTGATTGCGTCGCGGATATTCTACCGTGGTTTTTGCTCGGTGGGTTCAGAAGGAAAAGTCCAAACATATCTGAAGGTAAGTCAAGAAAATACTTTCAATGGTCGTTGGTTTGTTGCTACCGTGGAGTTTTTGTAACTAAATGGACAGTTTGGTTCTGGATGCATATTTATGCTCATGCTCTTTTCAACAATATTTTTAAAACAAAGGAATTGGCACTTTTTATCCAATCATCTTAATTAATTTTGTTCTCATTTGATATTGAGAATATTAGAATGTACAAACTTGCTGAGTTCCATCACTCACGATCAAGAATAGATAATGGAAGATATTCGTGATCAATCTATGTTTGGTTATTAGATCCTCAATGATGCAGATATGAAAATTAAGTACCTCAAATGGAAGATATGAAGTTTGCTGGAGTGAAGATGTAAGAAGCAGCTAACTTAAGTTCCCTCGGTCTAGTAACTGGCACCAGTACATCCTGTGAGGCCGTGCAGTCATATCACGTCTCGTTCTCACGGATACGGTTCTCATAGTGCAAAATAATACCCACCGGGATCATTTCACCGTCTAGGTGGAGGTGAAGGCATGAGTTCAAACTTTCACTTCTCTAGTTGCTTTTCATGCCAAGCCAAAACCCCTCGGACAGATAAGATATGGCCTACCATCTTCTCTTCTTATACATCCGTCTCAACCAACTTCTGGTTTTTTCCGACTGCTATTTTCTGGCAAACGCGTGCCATCTTTCCTCAAATATGGTCGGAGACGTGGTGTAGTATAAAAGAGTTCGGAACTAGTTCAACCACTTGTGACTGAGGTGAATCTTCATATTTTTTTCAATATGCCATGTACATATACGGTGCCATACGTCATGGAAGACTTCACGAATTTCCCCGATCATCGCAGCATCAGCGTCCGTGATTACACTCATCGGCATCTTCTAACACATTGTCCTCAAAAAAGTTGCAGCAATGATGCATATGTCTCTTCGGTCTCGCGTGAAACTATGGCACAACCAAAAACAGTAGTTTTCCGGTCGATTGTTGAGACCAACAAAAGATACAAATGGCATAACATAGAGATTCATCTTGTACGTGTCCTGGAATTCCTCATAGTCCCGACGAGATTGAGAGTCATACCAAAACATTCTATTTAGATGTCCTTCTTTATGTAACTTAAACTCGAAAAAGAAGTTAGGGTCCCTATCCTTCCTACTAGCCATGATTCCTATAGCTATGGCCGTATCACCTTTAGAGAGCAACTTCCTCTCCTCCTTAGAGCAAAGGCTATAAAACCCCACCTCGTATACCCAACACCACCATGCCATGCATTTTTGTTGATGAAAGAATCCATTATAGTGTGATTTCTAATCCCTGTGGCTCCCATTGACAATATATCAGCTTTCTGGTACTCTTGGATTTTCTTGTGGGACCAAAAAAAAGGGAATTCGTCCGACCTTGCTAACATATGGATACCAAACCTGACGTCGTTTGTCGTACTTCATGGTTAGGTGCGCTTTTCGTAGTTGCAGCGAGACTCGGCATAACTATTGTAGAAAATCTACGCACCTGCTTCAGACACAAACATCATTTCTCCTATCTTCATGAACATATCCCTCTTATCATCTGCATATGTAGTATCTTGGACATTCGGTTTTGCCTCATCTTTTATCATCTACACAATCAAAACAAAGACATGAAAAACCATTTTCTATGATTTAAAATTACTTTCATATAAATTACATATATATACCTCACTCATGTTGACCGACTACGACTCCCCAGAATCAGATATATCTACTAAATCGCTATCCATGCCTGTCTCCGCGTCTGATTCACCGTAATAGTCGTATGCATTATGAAACTCTGAAATTATCTAAAAAATTCAACACAAAGATATAATTAGTTATCATCTAATAGCATCTTATCATACATTGCACCAACAATTTTTTTTGCTCTCCGTACCTGACTAATGTAATCCTCGTGTGATACCTCAGAATTGTTTTCCTCACTATCATTATTAACATCTTCTCCTCTCTTCCCATTCTCCAACCAATCTCCGTGATCTGAATTTCATCCGGTCATCAATCCAGTCTTTCAGCGACACATCTTCAAACTCCATATCTAACTCAATTTCACTTATCCCATTGCCTGCCATTTCCTACAACAATTAATAAGTAAAATAATGTAAATGAAGTGGAGCTAGTGGAGTGGATGTGGATAATCTATGGGAGCAATTTTTTAGGAAAATTGCCATTTCATTCATTTGGTTGTCACAATTAGTGAAGCACATATATAGTCTTTTTATTGTTTCTTCTAGGAGGAGCCATAACTAGGTATAGCCATAGATACGAGCAAATACACCACTAGTGATTGATCCCAAGGCCAATTAAGAACAAATAAGAGAATATTAAGACATAAAGTCCAACCACCGCATTTAGATCTAAGGTCGCCATGATAATACCCCGTTGATTAACCATAAATTAATACTATATATATTTTTAAAACTTAAGATTCGATATTTCTCAAACTCCGCATATCCCTCATCCTATCAACATGCAACGGTGATAACCTTGTGCATCCCCCAACATATGTGTACACTCATATGTTAGTGCATCAATATCATCATAGAAGATAACATATACTTGTATGCAACCAAAACAAACTAGATCACAACTGCCATAACAATTCACTACTCAAACATCAACATAGTCATACAATAGATCATGGGAAAATAATATATTGCATCATACATCATGTTTGCCAAGGGATTGCAGTGGAGGGTGATGGGATCTTGCAGTAGATCGTGATGGACATGAGCCTTCCAAGGGGGAGAGGCAGCCACGCGGTGAGAGGAGGCAGCACCGGCGGCAGGGAGGCGTCGACGCCCTCCTATGGGCGGTGGCTGCCCTTGGGGGCAGCGACCCTTGCCCCTTCTTATTTCTTGGAGATGGTGATGATCTTGAGAATCTACTCTCCTCTTTGGGGCTGCCAAGGAGGGATAATTTCGTGGCTATGAGTGGATGCCTCTAAAAGTAGGGTTTCCTCTCAATATATAGTGGTGAAGATGCAATCTTGGCCATAGGATGGATGCCCCTTGGATCCAAGGATTCTTGGGCATCTCTAAAACCTTTTTAGGAGTCCCCTCTGTCCTAAATGAGTCTATCAAGTCGTGGTTGGGCCAAAATCATCAAAGATGGAAAGAGTTTGAGTCAAACACGTCACATATTTTCGGAGTCCCGAAATTAATTCCGTCATCTGTAGTAATATGGCTATAAAAATTGCATACGAACCCTGATTGGAGCAAATTTTATGTCTAAATTGTTTCACATAAAATTTCCCCACAACTTTTATTTCTACACCTTTTCCATTAGACGTTATATTCAGGGTAGTTTCTGGCAATCTTCGAAAAGAGTTCTGCAGGAACAGATTCCAGGAATTTTCAGATTTCTCCATAATGCGCGGTTTCCTTCCATATTTGTGTATTTTCTACATAACAAAGTGTAAAACAAGAACGTATGTACTTTTGCAACTATTAGTAGGTTAGTCCCAATAAATATAATAATGTTGCAAAATAATAATAATTTTAAAGCAACAAACGACAAAGTTCATGAATATATTTTACATGCATCAGGCACTCGGTACAGGCGTGCGGTACAATCGGAACGAATATGTACCGCCCGTACCGAGCGAGGTTGCCTTAGGATTGGGGCTCGATCCTGGAGACACGCTTGGTACGGTCGCACGGTATGATCGCGCCCCACCATATAGATGGTCATTACGGGCTTTGTGATTTCTAAACATTCTCAAACTTTTGCATCGAGCCGGTACGGGCGAGCAGTACAACCGCGTCCCACAGCACGGGTGGTCGTTATATGGACTTTGTACCTTCGAACAAAATTTTAGGACTTCATTTTCTTTGGTCTGGATGCGGTACAGGCGCGTGATATGGTGGGGTACGATCATACTAATGGTCGTTATGGCCTCGGAAGTCTACAAAACATAAAATTTTCATTGCAACTTTCTCACACGCCTTTGCACATCAGTTAAACTTCAAAAATGACATAAGAAATATAGTATTAAACCTTTGATCATATAATCATGTGTTAGTGAATAAAATATACATGAAGGATTACATTTTATTTCTTATCCTCTCTTCCATGGATCTTTTGAACACTCTTTATTAGTAAACAAAAACAAAAACGAAAACAAGCTAACACAAATAAAACTTTTATTTCACATTGGTTGCCTCTCATGAAGCGCTTCTAGTTAAGGTCAATTATGTTGACCTAAATGGCAATCACTTTGGTTTTGGAAATGGAACACCCACTCTAAAGTAGTTAGCTTTTAAAGTAATGATCCCATAATCGTTAGGTTTGGCCTTTTTCTTTCTAGAGAAATGGACTTCAAAATGTTCTCTAGATGGCAACCCTATTCTAACATTCCTTTCTTGTAATTTAATTAAGGCTTTAATAGTTCCTAGAAATGGCCTTCCTAGAATTATTGGTGCTATAGGATCTTCAAGGATGTCCATTGTAACAACATCAATTAGTATCAGACATCCTTTGATTTGTACAACAATATTCTCTTTGACTTCCACAACTTGTTTATAAGTTAAATCCGCTAAGTGGAGTCTTAGTTCAGTAGTTTGAAATGGTCCAAGATTAATTCTTTCAAATAGACGTTTATAAATTGTTGAAGCACTAGCACCTAAATCACAAAGTGCAACAATCTCATTAAATCCTATATATGAATTTTAATTTTGGGCTCAAATATATCATCTAATTTAGCTGGAAGTTTCTCAGCTAAATTTTTATATTGTATTTCTAGCTCACGAACTTTAGCTTCTACATCTTGAATAAATTTTGATACATGGGATCATTGCCTCCTTCAATATTGGGATTCTTTATAGTGATCATATTCACAAGGTCCTCCACGGTATAATCCGGAGATGGAGCATTGCTATAATCCAGCTCCTCAGGCTTCTCATCTTTATTTTCCACCCTTATCATCTTGAGATCATCAACCAGAGTTGGTTCGGGATTTCCTGCAAACCTTGCAAGGACGAGAGTTCGACTCTCAGCTATTTTTCCCAATTATGCTTTCACGGTCTTTGTTCTTTCTTATAAAGCCTAAACATCACTTCTAAGAGTAACTACTTGGTTAGACAGTTTATTGATAATAGTTTCATGGTTCTCCATAATCTTAATAAGAAGATTATTCTTCTCAGTTTGTGCTTGCATAAAGCGTTAAAATAATTTTCAAGCGAGAGATTACCATTACTTGCTCCATTACTATTGGTATAGTTATTATTGCTTGGATCACCTGCGGGATTAGCATATTGCTTTTGAAATTTCGAGCCATAGTTTTGACTCTTCCATACAGAATTATACGTATTACGAGCTATAAAATCTACTTGCTCAATGTTTGAGTTGGTGATGGCATTTACCTAGATTTCCTTACCCTTTAGAATTCTTAGAAGCTCATCTTCCTTTGAAGTAAGCTCTTCATTACTCTCCTTAGTGATTGCATTCACTTTCTTGAGGGAGATCTATCTACATGCCATTGGGAATGATTGCTTTGCATATCATTCAGAAGCTTCTTGGAAACATTTACTCCATGAATGTGCCTCCGGCTAAAGTGTCAAACATAGATTTAGACATTGAGTTAAGAGAGTTATAAAATAAGTGGAGAATTAATCACTCTTTCATCCCATGGATGGGACAACTCATTGCAACTTCCTTCATTCTTTCCCAAGAAAGTGCTAGTGGCTCGCGATCTTCTTTTCTAAAACCTGTAATATTTGATCAAATACACATAGTCTTAGCTGGAGGGAAAAATTTAGCCATGAATATATTAATGTATTCATCGCATGAAGTAATAGTGCCTTTAGGCATAGCTAGCAACCAATCTTTTGGTTTTCCTCTAAGTGAAAAAGGAAATACGTGTAATTTAACAGCATTAGGGTCAACATATTTTATGCGCATCATATCACATATTTTAGTAAATGTACTTAAGTGCAAACCCGAGTCTTCAGCTGCTGAACCTCCAAATCGGTTCTGTTGAATCAAACTCAAAAGGTTAGGCTTAACTTCATAGTTCTCTGTTGTAACAGCGGGCTAAGTAATATGTGCACTAATAAAATCATCATTGGGAGTAGCATACTCTCCAATCTTCTTTTGTGCCATAGTAATTATCTTTTTGGTATATTTAGGTTTAGAGAAACAATTAAACAAGTAACTATTTTTTAGATTTTTCAAGTAGATAACAAAAACAAAACTAATAACAAAAATTAAAACAAAAACAAAACAAATAGACAAGGTCTCTAGTAACCTCACAAGGATAGCGAAATTGCTTCCCCGACAACGGCCCTAGAAAAAGGGCTAATACCTTTGATCTAGATTATGGATGCAGTATGGTAGCTTTTTTCTAGAAAAACCTAGGTTTTATTGAACCTTGAGAAACAAATGCTAAAAGGAAATCTGAGGAACTCCTACAAGTCTTGCTTATTAATTTTGTTTTTTGTTTACCGGATCTTTCTAATTTACTATGTATCTTTGGTTGTTTTTAATGATGGAGATAGGACAGGTTTGAAGATCCACCTGCAACTATGCATACGGAATGGGATAAAAATAAGATTAAGCACAACCATGTTTAAAATGATCTAGTAGTGATAGGAATTGTGGGCAGTACATCCTTAGCTACTAGAGCCCCTAAAACCATAGGTGATAATAGTCTTTTGGTCCAATCATTATACCACAAAAACATGGGTCACAATGATTATTAAGTAAAATAGACCAAAGCATTAAGATCAGTGATGTTACTGTTGATCTCAAGCGGATCACTAAGAGAATACCTTACTCCCCCTTGCTGTCACTGAGGTTTCGCATGTCAAACGCCATTCTCCACTCATATCACCTTACACCTTGATCAATACGCGGGGTCTTGGGTACCTACAAGTCCTCGGATTGAGGTAGAGACAAAGATACAAGATAACAAAGATCCTATTCAATCACTACACAATATTCCCATAAGATTAGATGCACATGGACACTGTGAGGCTTCACCCCAACCCACGTCTCGTGAGTACTACTCACTTATAATAACAAGATAAATTATATGAATCATTGGTAAAATACTTAGATTGAAATTAAATTTTCTTCTAATGGTAACAAATTCGCAAGATCTCTAGTACAAGATAATGGCTATGGCTATGGAGGATGTAGGAGATGGATGTGATGAACTATGGTGGAATGGATCACCTTCGGTGTGTGATGGATGATATTTGGATGGCGAATGGGTTATGGGGTGGCTAGATGGTGCGTCCCTCCTCGAATGGTGTCGGCTCCTTCACATAAGTAGTTGTGTTTGACCTAAGGAAGGCTCTGGCGTGCAGTACAGGTGGATGGTACGGGCGGGGTTCACCCATACCGATGCTCGTTACACGCACTGGAAGCGTCTTTTTGCCACTGGTTGACTTGGTTGTGTTGGCAATGACATATTCTTCAGTAACTTCTCATGATCTTGTCACAAAGGCATGATTTTCTGCACATCACAAATCAAGAGAAGGATTTGCATATCTTTTCAATAATTAGTGATTAGTATCAAGGCTAGAGAGTTATTCAGTCAATTTCTTGACTTAAAATAAGATTTTAATCCAAGTAAAGATGGATATATTTCACAACCATAAAAATGCATTAGATAAGACCTCTTATCTCTCTACCTCCACCTTTTTAGCTCGCTACCGTCATCGTCGCGTGCGTAGATCCGGTGAACATGTCTGGTTCCGGTGACGCGGCTGCCGACGGTCGCGAGGTGAAAGAGCACGCTAGCGCTTTCGAAGCTGCGGGACACATGATGGACGCCTGGGCTCCTAGACTTCAGTGCAGTCGTAGCCTAGGCCTCGCTCTCAGGATCACGACGATTGCCTGGCCTCCTGTACTCCAGTGGTGGCAGTGGATTTACAAGGTTTGTTCACTATGTCATTGTCATCTCCTCTTCTTCGGTGTTTCTTTTCGTTTTCGTATCGTCTGTGCTCGGCGACCATTTCTTTCGTTTACCTCGCAGGTTAATCATCGGTTGTACGCGTTGAGGAGAGAAACATGACCCTTTTGGGTGTGAGATCTAAGTACTCTTCGTTTTTTCCTCTTTTTCTTTTCGCTTTTTGGTCTCTCACTTTTTATATATATGTCTTCCTTTTTGGCTTTTTAGGGTTTCATCGGGAGCGGATGCATGGACGGAGAAGACGCATGTTCATCACTCGGACGCACGCGTCTTCGTGGTGATGGTAAGTTTTTTCTGCTCTTTCCTTTCTTGCTTTTTCCCTTGGTTGGCAGTATTTCGACGTTTTCACTAAGATTTTATGGGCAACACCAAACAATGTCGGTCCAACATCTGTATTCATATTGGCGTCGCTTTATATGTTTTTGCTTCATCTGTTTTCTTCTTTGTTCTTTGGCTGCTATTCTTAATTCGTTTTTTCCTTTGTTGTGCAGGATTCGATCTTCTTCCTCGCACGTTTCTGACATGATCAACATAGCATCGCAGATGACTTCGAGTGTACGCGAAGGAAGCTTCTCGATGAACGAGCTTTTTTGATAGACGGACTTTTCGGGAGCTTCTCGACGGCTGACCTTTTTCATCAGTTGTGCTTTTTGTGAGACAATAACCAGAACTCTATTCGAGATGGTAGTCCATTGGCTTGGTGTTCCTAGAAGCAAAAACGTTGTTGTAAATGTTGTTTATATTTAGCCGTGAATTAATATGTGTACATGCATTCTACTATAAATGGCGTTCTAATATATATAAATGCAAGTGTTTGGTTACATTACTCTATATGTTTGCGTGCTTAATTCTTCTTTTAACGCCAACGTATATAATAATGAAGTGATCTAATAATGTATGTTTGATTTACTTTACTGATGGTATTTGTTCTGTGTCCTTTTTGTGCCGTTGTTATTCTACTGGCTTACCGATGCATGTGTCATACTATTTCTTCTTATTTTCGTACTTTTCATCGATGGTTGCTCCTTGAATTTTTTCATCGATTTTTCACTTGCGTCACGATGCACGCGTGAGATGGTCTCTTTCGTCGCTATGTTCCTCATGTTCGTCTACTATCGTTTTGTTCTCTCATGGTGGACGAGTGTTCTCGCGGCCGAGAGCATCATTTTGTTCTCTCACGGTGGACGCGAGTTATCGTGGCCGAGAGCCGCCTGGAAGCAGGAACTGCCGCCATCCACGGGGCCTCAGGCGGTGTGGCCCGTCGAGACCTGATTGTTCGTGTTTGTTAGCTTCCAATCCTTGCAACTACGTCACAATCTATTTATCATTTGCTCTCTCTATATATATTATTAGATATAAAGCATTGCCACCACGTTACTGTTCTTTCCTTGCTCTCTATCCATCTCTCCTCTCAGCGATCTGAAGATGTTAACTAGGCGTTCCATAGCAGCGCTTCAATTCCTTGCTCTGTCACCAAGGCTTTCATTCTCTCCTCGCTTGCTTCTTCGATGCACTGAACAACTCCACCAGACACCGAGATTGTGTCGTGGCTCACTCTCTTTGGATCATGTGTGGGTCCTATTTGTGTTTGGACCAGCATGAAAGTGAGTATTTCCATTGGCATGTGCATGTTTGCTTCTTTTATTTCACCTCCATGTATGCGTCGTTTGATTTTTTTTGGTTGTTCATGGAAAATGCGGGAAGTCGGTTCCTCGACGTGCGCTGCATGATGCCGGTCCCGGTTTTCTATTTTTTGTTCTTACTTTCACTGGAATAGATTATATCATATATAACATGTCTGATCTTTTACAGCCAATGCCAAATAACATCATAATTCGACCGCTCTTTTTGTTGCAACAGATGATGCAGGCATTGGGTCCTACCTATAGACACTACTTCATCGTACCAGGGGAGCCGGTGGAAAAATGCGCCTTCCATACATTGCACTCGACTCCTGGGGATCCTCCAGCTTGCCGCGCATTGAGCGGAACTAGTTTTAGTGTTGAAGACACCAAAGATGACGCTGGGTACCGTGTCATGGGCTACATGGAAAGATTACAATATGTGCATCTACATAATTACACGTATATGAAATAAAAGTCTCGAGTACTGTGACTTAAAGAGGAAGCAAAGGCGAGCAAAGATTCTCTGAAAGAGTTGAGCAGAGGATACGCGACGACTATCGATGTCGCGCACCATGATTACTTGCATCTCATCCGCGAGAGCTACGTTCTTCTGTGTGTCCCCACCGACCGTAGCCTAGTGAAGGTCGAGAAAAAGCTAAAACGTTTGGTAGTGGACTCTACTGCTCGCCTTTAGAAAATCAGCATGAACCCGCACGATGACTCGGATGATGAACTGCCGTCGCAGAAATGTATGCTCCTACCAGAGTTTGACTATCCTATTATCGTCAGCGACTTCGACGATATCTAGTCCGATTGATTCGTAGTCTATTTAAGTGCCTTCTATATGTAGATTTTCTATGGTACTTTTTATTTATTAAACAATCGTTATAATTTAATCTTGCTATTTATTCGTTACTCTCGTCTACTTATCCAGGAGTATATATTTGTATAATGAAGTATGTATATTTCATGTCCCGTGTTGTATGAAAAAGTATGTATAATCTATATTCTTTGTAGTCTTTCTCGAATGATGGTTTAACAGACTTTTTAGGTATGCTATACCGTCAAACCACATGAATCTAAAGGGTCGGTATGTCGTAGAAGTGTTGTCCCCGGGGGCGCACTGAGATCCACATTATAAGAACGCGACATTGTTCCCCAAAAAATGCTATCAGTTAGCGTTCCAAGAATAAATCTTTTCTCTTGCACGTGGATGTAGCGCGATCATATCATAAGGCATTATGCCTACCTTACGCACCCCAAGGGCACATGGAGAAATCTAGTATTAATAAAGCAACAACACAATACAAATTCGAGACCATTGTTGGGGAAAACAACGCAATTAATCCCAAAAAAGCAAGAGAGAAAGATAAACTAATGTGATAGTGCTAGATCAACTGAAGTTACGATGACCTGTAACCAGCCCTCTAGAGAAGTCCCACCACGCTCCTATGCCTCTCAATCGTCACGACCAAGCAACACCTTTAGGAAGGGATACAACATTAACGATGCTACTGCCCGAGCTGGTTCTAGGATTTCTCCCGGTACATGGAGGGGAGTGGGGAAGGGGTACACCTGACACCCTTCAAGAAGGAACCACAGTACCCGCAGGTGGCACAACGTCGGTTCCGGCCAAGATGACATGGATTTCTTGAGACTCCCAAAAAACAAAACCCTAGACAATCTATAGGACTCCACCAAACTTGTTGCCCACCAACATGTGCCACCACGGTTTTGCAGCCACTATCGTCACCTCATCATGGCAAATAATGTGAGGTCGATCGGACCAAAAATAAACAACCGTAGAAAAATATTATAGTACCACAACCACGTGGGAGGGAGCAACCTCTACCATCATAGATGGTAGCCGACCGGATGTAGGGTCAAGAGCACACTAGGCCACTAGAGCTGAAAAGACACAACAGCACAACCACTTGGAGGACTTCCTCCACCGCCATCAGCCGGTGCTGATCGAACATGGCTGCAGGAACACATGAGGCTGAGCAAAGCCCGGTCGGGCCTAGGTTGGTCCCGTAAAGTACCCGCCGCCATGCTGCAACACGTAGGCTACCGCCACCACCCTCTTGCTTAGCACCATAGGCCCCAACGACCCCAGGTCGAGCATGTGCACATCTCGCTGCCTCACTGTAGCAGGTGCGGCAACGTCACTACTATCCCAATCACAAGCTGCTCGTCAGACCAACCAGGGACGTCGAGACTGCATCCGAACCGGGAGAAGTATATGGCAAGTCCTATTAGGGTTTCGAGAAAAGTTTAGAATATATTTGATCGAGTCCAAAATGTTCTAAAAGGTTGCTAGTGGTCACATGGGCCTATAAAGGGGGCACCCTGGCCTCATTGTGACAAGGCGCCACAACCCACCTTGGCCCATGCGGCTAGGTTTGGGGAAAACCCTAAGAGAGGCTATAGGGAAGGGGAGTTTCCCCTCCCCCTGGTGCCACCGCCCACCATTTTGTAGGAGGGCAAGCCTAGGGTTGCCCCCACACCTATATAAGAGAGGGGGATGGGCTAGGGTGAAGCCACATAAAGCACTAGCCGCCGCCTCCCCTTCTGTTTCAGATACTTCTCCTTCCTTCGGGCAGATGCTCGGCATAGCTCTGCTACTTTCTATCCACCATAAGTATTGTCGTTGTGCCACCGGAGTCTCGTGGAGGCTTGATGGATGTCTGGATACCATAGAGACACTTCCGAATGCAAGACTTCATTAGATTGATCCGATGCGGATACGACTACAACATCCATGATCCCTCGATCATTAAACACTCGTGTGACTTTGAGGGTAAGTAGGTCAGATCTATATCTTATTACTAACATCTCATGGATCGGATCTTGTTGGGTTTCTTCCGCGAGATTTTTTTGTTTTCCTTGCAACGAACCCATCAATTGCATGCTCGGCCCAACACTCTACATGTATTTTTCTAAGCCACTCATATGCCTCCTCACTGTATTCTTTCATCAAATCTATTCCTTCATCAAATCCATGTTTTGTGTAGGAATAGGCACCATGATCCATGTGTTTTTAGCTCCTCACCTGTAAAACCACTAGTTTTGAAGTTTGCATAAATAAGCTAAGGAAAAATCTTTGTGGGATATTTGGGAACACTTGGTTAATTGCATTCAGCAAACCTTGGTAATTTAAGTGGTTCGATCAGCTAAATGCTATTTTATTTATCCTATATTACCATGTAGTAAGCATTTATAAGCAACCATGTAGTAAGCATTTAGAAGCAGAGAACATACCTTTTGTCTGTTAAAGATGATTGTGTAGTTCCCATACTGCCCTGACTCCCCTCCAAGTGCATATTTCAGCCACGTCAAGAACCAACACCAGCTTGCTTTATGTTCTTTGTCCACTAGTCCAAAGGCAATGTGGTATATATTGTTATTTCCATCCCTGCTATGACTTATAGAATTTGTTGTACTGTTGTCAATCTAACAAAGTAACCATCGAAACTTACACAAAACATGCAAACACAATTTAAATGATCAAATCGGTCCAACATGGTATGAAATAAACCACTATATGCACAAATAACTCACCATTAAATAGCGTGCATCCATTTAAGAATCCTTGAATTTAAGCACTCAAATACATGAACATGCCATGGAATCTAGGGTTCTTGCTTGGATGCTCAGGTATATTCTTTGTTGTTACAGTGCATCTACTACCAGGGTTGGTATTAATTACGGTTTGCAGATAGTCTCTTAACCTCTTGTGCTGGTGAACATGATCACCAAGAACTACTCTCACTGCTTCATTCTTAGCCATGTATGCCATAGTCTTTGGCACTACCACACCATATTTTATCTTGGAATTTTCTATGAGAGTGTTAACTTTGGTTATTGGAACGGTTCTAATAGTTAGCTCACATGTTTTAGCAACTATTTGGCATTTACTCTACAGACTACTCCCACTAGTGGAGATGTATTCTCCAAGTGTAACTTCCTTAGGTAGAAAGTTTGCTCATTGCCAACTTTAGAATAAGTCATGTAAAAAGGGCACTCCTTTTCTATGGACTTCCCTATAATTCTATCCTTGTTATTTATGTGCAAATAATGATTCCTGAGATGTGCTATGTGAAGCTACTACAAAGATCTCCTAAAATGGTAGGCATCCACATAACACATTTTTAGGCACAGTTGATCTTCAGGATGCTGCATGTTATCATTATACCAAACTCTTGGAGCTCTCTTATTGGCCCTACTCTTAACTCCAATTGGCAGCACAAAATTGAGTGGCTCAAATTGATCATCATCATCTGAGCACATATTTCCATAGTTTTGATAGTCATCATCATATGAGGGAAGTAATCAGACATGTACTCAACTTTAGCTTCACAATGAGATCTTGAGGTTGGCCTTGGATTTTTTGGTGTCTTCAATTCCTTCTCTGGATCAATAATGCAATCATTGTCTTCATCTAAATCAGTCGCTGACTCATAGAACACATCATCATCTGCAACATCAGCTCTTTTCCTCTTCATGTCAATGATTCTTTGAGTCAGCTCATCCTCTTCTTCTTCAGCCTCTTCTTATTCCTCAGAATCAAGGCTGATGCTCATCATTATCACCTTCTGAATCAGTGATTGGATGTACTGGAATACTGCTCTGTTGTTTGAGCACATATTCCTCTCATGTCTCCACACATACTATTTGCTTGTCTTTGTGCACTTTTATCACATAACTAGGATCTGCACTCTATGTACTTTCAAAAAGTACTCCTTGCACATCTAGTGAATATACAACTGGCACTCCGACCTTAGATATTTCTTTGAGTTATTCTTCACCATTGTTTATGTTGGTGTCGCCACTTAGAGAACCTCTTCCCTTAATTATTATGATTGAAACACACTTCTTGTTGTCATATTTTTTACCATTTCTTTGACCTTTCCTATGCCATCAATCAGTTCTATCCCAACCCTTCCTATGCCCTCCTCTTTCACATAATACATTTTCATTAAGGTCATAACCCTTTGTGCCAATTAGTGCTAGAAAATTGATGAAGGTTTTGCCAGATTCCCCAAGGGTTCTTTCCAGATTGTCTTGTCCATCTAAGTTGAACCTAATATCCCACATTGCATCATCCAAGATACAATCATTAAAGAGAATGAATTACATTACTACTTGTCCAAGCTACAACGACTAAAGAGAATGAATTACATTACTACTTGTCTTAACTCCGAAACAAAAACAACTAACTGGAAATTTAGGGGACAAGGGATAGGGGACATGGGACATGGGAGAGGGAGAGAGATGGAGGACTTACTCCACACCGCTGAGAGAGGAGGTCCAGTGGTGGCTCTCCGTTGGCCAGGCCTTCCACACCTTGGCCACCACCGTCGCCGCACCAGGAACAACAAGGTGTATGTGCGAGGGTTGGATCCACCGCAGAACTCCACGTCCTCCACGCCCAGGACCCCTAGCCCGTCGATGCCACTACAACCGACGTGACCACCGCCACGGGGATCTGGAGCCACCATGGGAAGTGAGCGCGGGAGGGGAACAATGTGCGTGTGGTTCAGACCGCCAACGCTAGGGTTAGGACACATGGGTAGACTGTGGGGCCCACACACCGTTAATGGCTGTCCGAGCCGGCCCTCAACCGCTTGCCACATCACCCTTGATAGTGGGTCCTGCTGTCGGGTTTGTCGTTAGCGCTCGCGAAATCGAGCATCGGCGCACAATGAGAGCCACCAGCGCAATGTAGGTGGATTTTTGCGAATCTGCAAAAAACTGGTGGATTTTATAACTTCTCACGCAATTGTCGTGGTTTTTTTGCAATTAACTCTATAGACGAGGGTAACCAGCTGAGCTAGCACATAGATTCTGATTAGTATAGGGAACCGTCCTATGTAAGCACTAGATGGATTTTCCTTAATCATGGTTAACCATCTCAGACAATGGTAGGATTTCTAGCTGGAATTGTCGGAATCTCTGATAATTTGACGCCGCTAGCACCGGCGTACTGCCATGTTGGCGACGGAGGACAATGGCGGATGACATTTTGACGAGGCACAAGTTTCTCCAAGAGTGAAATTATAATTTTTCTATTTGTAGGCTACTTTGTGGAAGTTGCATGACACGTAAATTTATATCTATTGGTGACCATGTAACCTTGGTAAAAGAAACTACTACGGCGTTATAGGTGGTGGCGGGGGAGGGAGTCATAGGGCTGCAATAAAGTTTCAGTAACGGGCTGTTTTTTACAAAATCTTAGTTACGGGATGATACGGGAATCACAGATTGGTTATGGTTTCCTGAAAACACGGGAGTGAAAAGATATGCACCACTGAACAACCTCCACCTCATCCCGTACAACTTTTGCGAAAGTAAAATTCCGTAGATGTAGCATTTTTTTATAAAGTTTCGCAAAAGGCCAGAAATAGCAATAAATTTAACAAAGGGCCATTTAGGGGGGAAAGTCCGTACATGCTCTGAAGTTTCGACTGTTCAGCGTAGCCTTTCGTACTTCTCAAACAGTCTCTCTTACAGTCTTACCAATCCCCAGTTTCCACGACTCGATTCTCTCCTCTCACAACCACACGTATTCATGGTGCATATATACACGTACGCACATACGCGCGCGAGGCACCAAGCACATACACAGTTTAACGGCCATGGACGCGGCCGCCGACCATGGAACCGGTGGACTCCTCCTAACATGAGAGGGACGCCCACACGGTGGTCGCGGTTCCTGTATATGGACGCCATATTCTCGCTCGCGGCGGTGCCCCGGGCTCGCGTCCTGGAGCGCGCGGCGGCGCGCGTCCCCGGCTGCCTCTACCTCTGCCTCTGGGCGCCGGTGACCGCCCAGCCCTCATCCAGGTTCGTACCGCCGTATCGTATGTACATACTTCTCTTCGCTCGTTCGGTTTGGTTCGCTCTTACGGTCTCACCGAGCAGCGCATTGTCTTCGCCGGCAGCCATTTGTTCTGCTTGGACGCGTGGATCGGCGGCGGTGACCGCGCGCGGCCGACGTTCGAGGCGTACCGAGGAGCGCTCTGCGCCGTCGTGAGCGGGTACACATGCATTGCGATTTCAGTTCAGTTCTTGCTCCTCACTCGGGTCTTTTATCTCGATTCTGACGGTGTAATCGAGCACGCAGATGTGTGCCCGGGTGGGCGTACAGGGAGGGCCGCGCGTACATCGAGCTGCCGGAGCCGGGCCTGACGGCGTCGGCGTCGCTGCAGGCGCAGCAGCAGTTCTACCATGTCAGTCACAAAGAACTTTTCTTCATTTTGCAAACGCTGAAACCATTCTCAAGTTTGCATACACTGGTCTTCTTTTTCTCCCTCCAGGAAGCCGGCACGAAGGTACGTACTACATGCGTTTCTCGAACAAGCGCACCTCACTGCTTTGCGATGCATTGCGTCAAATGAGCGACCTGATTAATGATCGTGGCAGATGGCGGTGTTCATGGGATGCGATAGCGGGGAGATCGAGGTCGGCCTGTCGACTACATCGGCGGCCGCAGGGGCAGCGGTGGCGGACCACGTGCAGCAGGCGCTCCTGGAGGAGATCCTCGAGCTGCCACCGGCACGCCCCACATCCTCGTCCTCCTCCATGCCCTCACTCTCGATCGGGAGCCCGGAGTACACCTCTCTCATCCGCGCGTTGGCGACGCCGCTCGCGGCAGCGGGCGAGCCGTCGACGCAGCCACTGCCCGGCTCACTCGCGCCGGTCTACGGCCTGCATGCGTTCCCGACCGCAGCAGAAGCCGACGACGCAGCCGCCGCCATGGCGCAGGCGATGCTCGCGCTCATCTCCTCCTCCGACGCCTCGACCACCACCTCAACGCCGCCGCCTCCGCCGAGCTACTCGACGCCCCCGTGGCTGGCGCGCCACCGCTCGTCGCCGCGGCGGACGACGGCGTTCAAGGCGTACAGCGCGGCGACAGCGCCGAGGGCGCGGCCGCGGCCAGGCGCGCCCGGGCAGAGGATGATCAAGACGTGCGTCTCGCTCCTAGCGAGCGTGCACGCGGCAATGCGCAGCCGGGAGCTCGCCGCGGCGCGGCACGGGGACGGTGGCGCGCAGCCACCGCCGTCCACCACCAGCAGCAGCCAGCTGCACCACATGATCTCGGAGCGGCGCCGGCGCGAGCGGCTCAACGACAGCTTCCAGAGCCTCAGGGCGCTGCTCCCTGCAGGGGCCAAGGTACGGAGCGGATCATGTATCGATGCAAGATTTACAGCATCATCTTTAAATTGTGATGATCGTTGGTTCTGTAGAAAGACAAGGCCAATGTTCTGGCCAGCACAACGGAGTACATGGCGAGACTGATATCCCAGGTGTCCCAACTCCAAGACCAGAACCAGCAGCTGGAAGCACAGCTCGGCCTGAACCGGACCGCGGGCGACGACGGCTCATCGGAGAGAATAGAGGTGGACGTGACCACCGGGGCATCATCGACGTCGACATCGTCGGCATCCATTGTGCCACGAGAGGTGAGCGTGAGGGTGACGGTGCGGGCGGAATGCGACATTTCGGAGGTGCTCATCTCGCTGCTTGCCCGTCTGAGGGAGACGGGGAGTTTCACCGTGGTGTCCGTGGAGGCGAGACAGCAGAACGGTGCAGCTGCACGGGCCAGCCTAACACTGCGAGTCACGGTAAGAGCTCGACCCTTTCCTTGCGGCCATGCCCTACGACGAAGCTCCATAGAACATACGGTCACATGGATACAATTCTGTCAGCCTACAGGCCACGCATGCCTACAATAGTATGGTCAGAACAAATTTATTCTTAAATTGGTGGTAGTAGACTAGCTCCGATGAGTGGTACCGTTGAACTTGAAAGGAACCAGAGGGGAAAGTTGGTGCCCTTGACCTGGATTAGACCATTCTTGCCGAATCTCTGAAATGTACTCAGAAAAAGGATTACAGGAGATCTGCAGAGAATCTAGCGAGTCAGTGACTGCTCAGATCAAAACCAAAACCGCAGGTCAAACTGGTATTCATTTTTAAACTAGGCATAGGTCAAATTAGCATTATTATGCTGTTTGAATTGGTTTCTGAAGACACGAGCACTCAACTGACCGATTAAGCCCCGACATATAGTTAAATACTTGGATTACGCACGTTGCAAGCTTGAAGCTGACTAAGACACTTACCACACCTAGTACGTAGTACCTCGTTAACTGCCCTGTCATCATGCCATAATTTACTCATGTTCTTTTCTGACACTGTCAACGACAACTCGACAAGTACAATGTGTTGGAATTAGAAGTTGTGACGACCAGGCATATGGCTGAAAAGCCCCCCGGTCAGAGTACGCACTTGCTCAACAAGCTTGACAAAGCGCTGCATTACCGTTCAAATGTTTGCTGCAGGAGGAGGCTGGCTACGTCGTGGACGAGGCATGGCTCAAGGAAGCTCTCACGAAGGTGGTCGAGGACGCCACGACGACGACGGCGCCGCCATCAGGGTCGCCGTAGGGTGGGCCCCACGCCGTACAACTGAAGCTTCTAAGCAGGATGTCCGTATTGACCGTACCAGGGAGGCAGGAAAGGGACTCTGTTTCGTGGCAATGGCGCCGCCTCTGTTTTTCTGTCGTTAGTCTTTTGTGGTCCATGTCTTGGTATGCCAGATCAAGACTGGAAATATATCTGGCATATATAGTGCTGGGGTTAGTCAGAAATGTAGCCTAGTCTTCTTGATGGTAGTTTATCTACTTGTCCACGTAGGGCCTTATTGCAATTTTGACATGTAATCTCTTCTGCCTGAGGAAAGGTCTAGTCATTGAGCAATTTTGTTTTGAATAACCTAGCACCAAATTCAAGCATCGGATGGTGCTCAGCTCAGTTCAGAACCAACCTGGGGGGCGGACAGCTTCAACTGGTCCGTGCCTTTCCGGCAAAAGCTGTTACGATGACTAGCTAAATACCCGTGCGTTGCTATGGGATAACTTAGCCCTGTGTAACTAAACAGTTAAACAATGAAGCTAAGAAAGTAGTAATAACTACTCCAAAGAATATTGGTGTCCATTTTAAAAGAAAAAACATTCTTGTCCTTTTATCTTTTATACACTTATAAGAATGGAGGGATTATGCGGAAAGTCCTTTTGGGCCCTCAGTGCTCCCTGTCTATAAAACTATACTTATACATTTTAAAAAATCTCTAAATAAAATCCTAACGGTTGGTAATGATGTATATCACTGCAAAAACTCAATTCGACATGTTTTGTATTTCGAGCTATCCACCCTCTTCTCCTCGGCCACTTCTCGAGTAATCCTTAACGGTATCCCTGGTAAGGACATCGCTCACGGCCACGGACTTCGCCAAGGAGACCCGCTATCCCCCCTACTTTTCGATATCGCCATCGACCCACTGCAACAAATCCTGGATAAAGCAACCACATCTGGTCTGATGAGCGAAATGCCTGGAGGTTCACAAGGTCCTCGGATCTCCCTTTACGCCGATGATGCTGCCAACTTCATTGCCCCTTCGGTGCAGGATATGTCTTGCCTGGCAAATATTCTCCAAGGTTTCGGGGAGGTTATGGGCATGGTGACCAATGTGGCTAAGAGCTCCATTGCCCCAATTCGCTGCTCCAATGTTGACCTTCCCGCAGTTCTGACAAACTTCCCGACGGCTACCACCTAGTTCCCCCTCAAGTATCTGGGGCTGCCCTTGTCGCTAGGTAGACTCAGAAAGGTCGACCTCCAGCCTTACATTGATAGAGCTGCTTCGCGATTGAACCCTCTGAAAGGCAGATTCCTAAATCGGGCGGGGTGCTGCGCTTATGTGAAATCAGTCCTTTCTTCCATGCCGATCTTCCTCCTTACCGCTCTCAAAGTGGATAAAGGCTTCCTGAGGGCTATGGCCAAGATCTGCCGCGGAATGCTTTGGGACTGCAAGGAATCTGTTAGTGGTGGAAAATGCAAGGTCAACTGATGCCGCCCTAAGGAGCTCGGTGGCTTGGGGATCCTCGATTTGGAAAAGTTTTCCCGTGCCCTTAGACTTCGCTGGCTTTGGAACGAATGGAAGGCTCATGAAAAACCTTGGGTAGGTTCTGAAACCCCAAACGATGCATCAGATAGACAGCTCTTTAACGCCGCGACTCGTGTTACCATCGGGGATGGCAAGAAGGCCTCCTTCTGGTCTTCCTCATGGCACCTCTGATCTTTAAAGCTTCGAGGAGGAAAAACCGAACGGTCCATGATGCCCTTCTTGACCACAATTGGGTCGCGGATATTGCGGTGGAGGCCTTCACGGTAGAGCACATAGGCCAGTTCGTCCAGCTTTGGGATCTCATTTCAGATGTCTAGCTCTCCCGGGATATAGAAGATTCCATCATTTGGACCCTCTCCCCAAATGGAGGCTACTCTGCCAGCTCCGCCTATAAGGCGCAGTTCATGACCTCTCTGCCTTGCTCCTTCGGGTCGATTGTCTGGAAAACCTGGGCACCTCCCAAATGCCGCTTTTTCGCTTGGCTCGCCGTCCAGAACCACCTCTGGACCACGGATCGCCTAGCCAAGTGTGGATGGCCGCACCAGCCCTCCTGCCAGCTCTGCCGGTGTACCCCTGAGACGGCGAGACACAAGCTCTTTGAATGTCGTTACTCCAGGAGGATCTGGTCCACAGCGGCTTCTTGGCTCTCTTGCTCGGACTTGCTGCTTAACATGGGTTCCGTTCGCCCCCAAGGTGGTGGACTACTGGCAGGCCTTGGCCAGGTCGCCCTCTTCCTCTCCCAAAGGTCTGAAAACCGCTATCATGCTCATCACTTGGAAAATCTGGAAGGAAAGAAATGAGAGTCTTCGACAAGAATTCCTCTCTGCGTTGGTGGTCATGCACAAGATAAGAGAAGTAGCAAAAGATTGGATTTTAGCAGGAGTAAAAAACTTTGCAGATCTTGTTGGCTGATCTGTTGTTGGGTTTGTTTCCTTTTTTTTTCTTTTGGGATGGCCTAGGCCATCCCCTCTTGTTTTTGCTCCTTCTATATCAATTTAAGGCAAAGCTTTTGCCTCGTTTCAAAGATTCTAACTTCTAAGAAACAAGGAACCATAGCAGGAATTACAGAACAGTGAACTGTACCATATCCGACAAGCCGGCGTTGAAAGCCACCCAAAAAATGGTCTTCCAAACTACCAGAAACTGCAGTGGGACAAAAAAAATGGTCACCTTCAAGATCTATACACAGACAAATTCCTAGACCGTGCATTTTAGTGGCTCCAAGGAAAAATTATTAGCTGAAACCCGTATAGTTTGACAGTGGAGATGGCCTAACGGGGATCCACTGGGATCTCCAAGCCCTGTTAGCTTCCCCGTTGTTTATTCTTCTTGGAAAGAAAGGCCTTATGACATATATACAAGGTGGCAAGATTTTTGTAAAACGTACATGCCAATTAGTATCATACAAGATATATATACAACCAGCAGATAAGTCCTTCATGTTGAACTGTCGTGGCCGGTTATCGCTTAGCCTAGCTGGCTACCTAGCTGTATCAAGTTCTTCTGTGAGAGATTGATAACCGAATCTGCGATTACTCGGGCACTCGACTTCATGTAGCCACCTGAGAAGGGAGTGGGGTGTATGCATATCGATGAGGTATTAGTTGTTGATGTATGCCAATATGGAGGACAGCAACAAAAACACAAAGTACATGGGAAGTGGTCCACCTGATGTCAGCATGAGAAGAGGAATGTTTTGATCTTTTGCAAACCTGAACACCTTCTCATCTCTAATCACCACACCTTCAGGACTAATCTGAAATTTGGGGGAAAACATGACAGCTTCAGCACTATAGCACCAACTGGAGCAACGCACAGAAGAAAAAAATTAAAGGCAATATTTTATTAGTAATAAACTACAGTAGTGTTTATCATACTTCAGCTCACGATTAGTTTCCAGTTTCCTGTTGTGGTATTACAGCCAAGAAAGTAAAGTCTAGCTTAGGCAGAGAAATATTGAACTACTCCAAGTCTTGGTTACCATTCATGTTTAAGATTCTGTACAATGTTGCCATCAAGAAATTTTCCACAGGTTGCACAGTTGCAGAATATGTTATGCACAGACGAAGTTATTTATGGGTATAATCTTTGTGAACAATATAGAGTTGATCAGAAAAGTACATTCAAGTTGCCCAGTGGATCACCATCCAGGATATCTGTTCCAGCATTATAAACAATCAACTGGGGCTGAAATCTACTTTGTGCAACCTACAAACAAAATATCCAAGAGAAACTGTAAATATCAATTCTCCTAACAAGAAATAAACTTATAAATCTAAAATAAGAGTGAATGGTTAAAGGTTCAACAAGCCTTCCAAACATACAGAACTAGTATGTTTCGAATTGGATTAAGTTGGAAAGTTGGAGTAACAGACAAAAAGAGTTGCCAGAGCCATTGGGTATGGACATTTCACCAGAAAGTAACACAGGGGAATTTATGTTGCCCAAGTGCCAATCCATTTTGAACATATTTTCACCATCTCAAACATCCGTGTCAGTTGAATAAGATGCAAATAACTTAATCAACAGTATGCTCTGTACCTCACAATCTAAAATAGTGAGTATACCAAATCACCTTTATGTACAGTTTACTGTAATCCTAGAATATATATCATGCAAAATATGGCACCTAAAATATCATCTTTCCCCTAATAATTCTCCTTATCCATTTGTAAATGCAAATTCTGCGAGCACCCCATCCATAAGTGTAAACGTACCTCGAGAGCCTTATCAAGCTGATCCAAGTAGTCATCTGTTTTTGTCCCACTCTGAAATGCACAATCACATAATGCACTCAACTCATATTTGAATTACATAAAAAAACAAGAGAATAAATAACCAACTGTTTGCAAGGAAGCAACTTACAACTAACTCGACTTTTTGATCAATATACCGCTTAGCAGCATGGTCCTAAAATAAAGTTATATCAGTTTCGATAGAAAATCAGAAACGTTACGTGCATAAAAAACGAAATGACAATACACAAGAACAGAACTTAAAGTTGGCGACAATAATGACAGACTAAACTTCGGATAGTGAGTACTCTAGAGCAGTTCTGAACCATATAATTCATAATGGTAGTCAAAGTATAATCAGCAGCAGAAAAAAAAAAGATTGATGTTCCTCAGGTGTAACGAGAATTCTAGATGGAGATACTTACGAAGGGATAAATTCCAGCATTGTACATGTCCAAGATGTAAACCCTTTCTGCAAGCAGATTTATTGTTTAGGGGATCATCATAGTGAACACAAAATGAATAGAAGAACAAAACGGATGGTGTACCATCATTGGCGAAATCCTTTTCATGGCCATTTCCTTGGTGAGCATCCAGATCTATGATCATTACTCTGCAAGTGTTTGAAAATTATAGGTACTTATGAAGCTAAATAGTTAGTAAAAAAATTCTACATATGCTTGGATCTTTGCATTGCACCTCCAATATATGTCTTGGCAAAATATAGTGCTTGCTAAGATGTGAACAAACATAGTAATCTTCATAGGGAAGAAAGCATGATTAAGATGACATAAGATGATTATTAACACAAATATATTACAGAATATACTGACAACTGGGCAGGCAAGCACATACATTGTATCAGTCAAATTAAGTCATACAAATAGTTCCAGACTAGAAAAACATAGTTTCTATAGTTGTCCGATCAGTATAAGTTTCTCACCTTGAAATATTTAATCGGACAAAGGCAAACTGAATGCAGAGTGTAATATCAGCATAGGCACAAAATCCACCCCCTTCCTCCGCCGAACAATGATGAAATCCTCCACCAACATTAACTGCCCATCCTCTCTCAAGCGCAAGTTTAGCTGATAAAATGGACCCACCAACCTATGGAAAAAAGAACTAGCCTATAGAGTTTCCTTGGTACTCAAACTGCCCATCTTGTTATTTTCAGAACAGATGGGGGCAGCCAATCACAAGACATCACCTGTTTCCGGAAGGGGTACAGTAGCTTTTGCTGCACCATCCAATTAGGAATGAACGTTAGAGGAGGAACCTGAAATAAAAGATCTCATTAGCAATCCCCACTGTACAACTTGGTACAAGTCAGGCCAACTGAAGTTCCTCTAAGAAATTACTACCTCCGTTCCACAATATAAGCCTTTTTAGCAAGCTGTTTTAGCTCTCTAAAAAGGCTTACATTGTGGAACGGAGGAAGTAGTGTATACCTCTACAATGGCCGCAACCCTGAAGCTGCTCTTGAGGCTGTTCAAGTATGCCTCCGAGTGAACCTGGCGAAGGAAACAAAATTAAAGGGAATCCGACAAAATAAAGAGGATGATACACTACAGGCAAGCAAAAAACAGCTTCCGATTCTTGGTCCGTACCACCAGTAAATCTTCCTTGGAAGCTTCCAGCGGCTCAATCACTCTGTTCTTCTCCAGGTGGCCTTCTCTGGTGAGGAACCTGCATATGCGGCCCCATTTGGAGGAATCGAACGGGTGCCTGCACAAGGTGTTAGACGCAGCCAGGGCGTGTGTGTGCAGGTACTACGGGAGGCGGAGAGCTGCTCACTCACAGCTTCTCGATGCCGAGGAAGGCGATGTCGTACGCCGCCGAGTAGACCACGGGAGCCTGCGAGACGCAACCGCGACCGCAGCCACAGATTAACGAGTGATGATCGTAGTGATCGGAGGAACGTTTCCGCGGCCGAGGGTCTGACCTTCGAGCCCGGGACGTCGAAGTAGAGCTTGCTGGAGAGGATACGGTTGCGGCGGAGGGCGTCCGCCGGGGTGGGCCCCGACGCGGCGGCGGCGGATGAGGAGGACATCCCGGCCGGCGGACGGGAGGTGAGGGCTTGGGCGGGGTTGCGGAGGAGACGAATGCTCGCCTCCACGTCCGGGGCTCGGGGCTGGGAGTTGCGTTGCGTTGCCGCGGGGAGGAGGAACGATGGCGATGGGGCTCACAGCCCCAGGACCAGGAGAATCCATTCGGTGGCGGTGCTGCACTTTTCGCGGGGTAGTCCTTCGGAAGATTTTATTTGCACTATTTGACCGGTTTCTCTTACTGCAGAGTGCAGACTTGAAGAGTCTATTGGAGCACACGAATACGTTTTTCCGTGGAAGTAACGGTGTCTAAATGTAAAATATCTATACCACCGTCCGCCGCCGAGGAGAAGAAAGTCGATTTCGCTCCAGTCCTTCGCACGGCGCTTCCATGGCGATCTCGAGGCCCCGAAGCAGGGCCATCCCCCTCCTCCCGCTCCTCCTCCTGATCCTCCTCGCCCCGCTCATCTACTCTGGTACGGCCCCGCGGCGCCTTCCTACTCCCGATTCCGCCACACATTAGGCAGTTTGCCCTCCTGATGATCCAATCTGTGTCCGTCCTTGCAGTTTCCAGGATGCGATTGAGCTGGGCGCCGGAGCAGCTGCCCCATCCTGACTCGCGGAAGCTTCCTGATGCCCTCGTACTCGGTCCTGCCGCCGGTCAAGGCCGTACTGATCGCCTCCAGTGCCAAGGTTTCTCCTTCAGCTTTCGTACCCCATCTGTTTGTCGCACTGTGAATTGTCACAGATGGTTGTTGCGCTTCTGGGTCTGGGAGTTGGGGAGCAGAGTTGGGCCCTGAGGCGTGGCGGAGCCACACTCAGGTTGCGGTGTCGGCATTTTGCAAAGCCACCATATGTTGGTACAAACTAATGAAACACATAGAAAACAGTACACAGCTTAGAGTTCATATGTGAAATTAGACGACTGTTCTCTGTTGTTTGTTCTTTCTACCGTACGTAGTATAAATGTGCAATCTCTCGGCATGTCCATATAACAATGATTCAGGAGAATTGGTTCCCATATGTAAGCTCTAACTGTGTTATCCCAATCTGAAGCAATTCTCTGGAGAGTAGGAAACGAGATTACTGTTATCAGTGCTTAAAGATTGTGCATACACTAAATGCAACCTTATTTAGTGACCACAATCTAGGATGTTCTGTGATATGCACTTAATAGTGCCAGCTATTCATACTTTTATAGTGTGATTTAAATCAGCATCTACTGTGTAGCACTGACTGCATCTTACCGTTTTCCTCAGGACTTAAAGCTGTGAATAAGATCAGTTTAGCAAGTGAAGGAAAATATTCTGGAGAACTTGTTTCTTTTGTTACAGTATTCACAGCATACAACTCTGACCCAGCTGGAGCTGGCAAAATGTCATCTGATGTTGTAACTGTTGGAAAACATTCTTATAGCAAGGTGGAAAGGTCCATGGCCATTCTTAACACTTTCATCAGTTTCATACAGGTACATCTTCCTTATCTTCTTGTTTGTGCTAGCCACTAGCGAACCACCAAAATGATTAAATTTCTTATCGTGTTTTTGCATGTTGTGAATGACTCATAATCACTCTCAGCTAAGAGAATTCTGAGAGTTAGTTATTTGGTAGTAGAGAAAGAGGAACAAATGTGGTGGCGACTAAAATAGATTTCTGGCATATAAATTGAATTCTGAGAGTTAGTTATCACTACGAGTCTATGGCCCAGCTAGTACACCTTTTTGTCGAATCCACTATGGGTGTTAGCCTTCTGGCATATAAATTGAATCTTCAAAAGTAGAAGAGACATATAAATTGGTGATTGCAAGGATGTTTGTTTAACATCTGATCTTATTTATAGAGCTCTGTAGGTCTCGATGCCAACAAGCAAAGTCATAATATTGACGGATCCTAAATCAAAATTGTCAATAAATCAAGGGAGGGCCACAATATTTCCTATCGACGGAAATTATTCCCGAGGAAATTTGATGCTTCAGAGAATCAAGTCTTACATTGTAAGTCTATATGCTTGATTCACACAACATCTTTCTCCATATGCTTTTCTCAGAAATTAGATGTATTGCTTTTCTCAGAAATATTAAGATCGTGCAACCATCTGTATGCATTATTTTCTTCTAAAATACTGATATCTTTATGTTTCTGCTTCATATTCAGGCCTTTCTAGAGCTAAAATTTGAGAAGCTTGACCAAGTGAACAGTTTTAGTAATTATATTTTCACTGATTCTGATATGGTAGTGGTGGAGGATCTTGGATATATCTTCAAGAGATATCCTCATTGTCACCTTGCTCTTACTTTTCGTAATAACAAAGGCCAACCTCTGAACTCTGGATTTGTAGCGGTCAGAGGGACCAGCGATGGCATCTCTAAGTAAGTAAACATCTACGTAACCTATCTTAGTAAAATAATTTGGTACTATATTAAATAATTCTTTCCTTTGCTTTTAGGGCTATTGAATTCTTCAAAAAGGTCCTTGAAGCATACAACCTAAAATATATGAAGGCTTCACGCATGCTTGGTGATCAACTAGCACTGGCATGGGTTGTGAAGTCTCATCTACCATCAGCTTTTGGGAAATTTTCTAGTCCTGAAATATTTACAGGTGAAGTCAATGGAGCATCAGTTTTGTTTTTGCCTTGTGCAGTTTATAATTGGACTCCACCTGAGGGTGCTGGACAGTTTCATGGTATGCCCTTGGATGTTAAGGTATAGCATTTTTCATACTCTTAAGAACTTGTCTGATCCATATCCTTCTCATGATAGATTTTTTGTTCGTTTAAACACTAGTAGTTTGCACAGCTATTTGTTCTTTTGTTATGGGCACACTGTGTTTTTCATTCCTGCCATTTATCGGTGCTACACGTGCGGATTTTGGGAAGCTCCAGCTCCCAGCCTCCCGGGAGCATGTTGTTATGTGCAGTGTTCTTTCATTACATATGATAACATACTAAATCTAATATAATGTTCTTAGGTTGTCCATTTCAAAGGTTCAAGAAAGCGTTTGATGCTTGAGGCATGGGATTTCTACAATTTGACCTCTGAATTATCTGATATGTTGTGCCTTATCTTGAAAAGTGGCAGAACAAAATATGACTTCTGAACTGTTCCACAATGACGTTACGCCCGGTAAACTTTCTCTCCCTCCCGAAATCTCTGGCTGGGTCAGCATTTTGGGTTTGCTTTTCTGGTGTCTTCTAGTTCCCGTATCACAATTAGTGTTAAGTCTTTGTAATGCTCTATGTATGGCTTACAACTTGTTTACGTGTGTCCAAGGTGTGCTTTACTCTGAAATTTTCTCTCAACAAGCTTATCTTCTTTTCGCAGTTGATCATCACTGTCATCCTATGGGTCTGATTGGCTTAGACTTCAGCTCTGCCGTTCTGGGTCATTTTGAAAATCCAGGTGGTGCGTAATATCGTAGAGTCATCGCAGAAGTTCAGGTGGCGTAAGACGAAACAGGGTGATCCAGAATGCAGTGAGAGCAATACGCATGTTTGATGAGATTGGTGCAAAGAGCCCCGTGGAAGCAGGGCCATACACAATACTGGTACTAGCAAGCTGGTAGGGTGATAGTATAGGAAATCAGCGGTTGATTTGGTGATCATTTTTGTCGCTTTGTCAGTTGTTATACCCTTCATTAGCCATTCATGCTGTAACAGTTTCTTGGTTGAGGGCTTGACACGGGAAAAAAATCCCTTTCAATATACATGCTATTATTAGCAAATGATGATTCTTTCGTAAATGAGAAGTAGCAGGGTGCTGCGTCTGTGTGCAATTGATGCTCCAGAGTATATATGTATCTACTTTGGAATGCTTTGTATAGTTCTGTTTCAAAGTTTTGTCATTGCTTGTTTCTACTGTGTTCAAGTTTTGATTGGAAAACTGGACAAAGAAGTCTGGACAAGAAGCTTATATGAATTTTTGAAACGTACACCAAATGCATTTGCTGAAAGCGATAGTTTCAGACTTCGAAAAGTGTAATGTCGCAGTACATTGAACAGTATTTTGGTAAGAAAGAATAATCAATAAAGAATTGGAATGTTGCACTGTACATCACTCTATAAGAAAGAATAATTAACATTACAACATCTTAGTCTCGAGGCTAAGGAGTACATGACCTAGCTTGTAGTATCAACACACTGCTAAGATGATGCTAACTAAGTCCTTAGCCTCGAGACCGGAATGTCCTTGGTCATGTCGTCCTGAGACTCGATGAAGGCAACGACGACCGTGATATCGTCCCTCTTCCCGCCGGTGCAAGTCCGTCCATGTTCCCTGGCAGCGACACTGAAGGGCGAGTCCTTGGAAGTGTTCATCGACGCGTTGCGCGCTTGTCCGGCCATGATGTCCGCCATGTGCTGCGGCGTGAAGTTGAACGCGGTTCCCATCTGCACTGTCCGCTCCAGCGTCGAGTCGAAGACGTTGTCGAAGAGGCCGTCCGACGCGACCACGAGCACGTCGCCTTCCTCCACGGCGACCTCGTCCACCGCCGCGTCGCTGACCTTGTAGCTGTGCTCGCCCGTGAAGAGCTGGAACGGGCAGTTGAAGTAGCGCTGCTGAGGCCGAAAGCGATGGAGCAGCTTGCCGTCGCGGAACAGGGCGTATCCGCTGTCGCCGATGTACGCCCACTTGAGCGCCTTGCCGGCGAGCGAGACGATGACGGCCGTGGACGCCCCAGGCGTGCCGGACGCGGCCGTCCGCTGGTACGCCCGGTCCAGGATCGTGTAGGGGCAGACAGGCTTGCCGAGCTCGGAGGCGGCCACCTCGGAGAAGGCGTTCCCCATCAGCCCGCGCGAGAAGGCGGCCGCGTCCACGCCTGCCGAGCGGCACCCTCCGACGCCGTCCGCCACGCCGATCACGCCGGCCACCGCGTGGAAGAAGTGGGAGTCCTCGTCGTGGTCTTGCAAGTAGCATGAGGCGAAGTTCATCCTATGCGGCGCCGCGGGGGTGTTCGGCCGCGCGCGCGGCTGCAGCTGCCGCGCCACGTAGGCGGCGTACCTCGCGACGTCCTCCCGGTCGTCGGCGGCCGAGCGCGGCAGGGTCCCGAAGTGGATGCCCACGGCGATCCGGTGGGCTTCGGGGGTCCGGGTGTAGACGTAGTCCAGGGTATCGCGGATCTGCGGCGGCGCCTCCATTGCTGGGCTTCGGTCGAGTTCTCCGACGAGCGAGCGAGTTGGTGGCTTTTCTTGGGCTTCTGGTCCTCCGGGCTCCGGCGAGCGAGTTCGCACGACGCGAGTTCTTGGAGTTGGAGTTGTGGCGCGGTATAGAGTTGTACGTAGACTCGAACCAATTGGGGCGCTATGTAGACACCGTCCAGATTGAACGACCTACCCAACCTCGAATTCATGTCAAAGCCGGATTTGAATTTGCTCGAGCCAGGATGGCAGGTGGGCTCGGCGCGGCTGCCGTCCGTCAGGGGGCAGTGGCGGCACTCGACCGGGACTCGGACTCGGACTCGCGGCGCGCGCCTCTGGGCAATATGCAGCATATGCTTCGCCGAGAAGTGATCGATCGTTCTCGTCTGTCACTTCTGAACCCTGTCGCTTCTACCGAACACCTTCAGTTAGAGCATCTCCACTCTGGCGTTTCCAGCCCGAATTCCGGAGCTAAATAGCGCCGGACGAAATGAGTTTTTGTCTGGGAACGACCCGTTTCCCAGCCACGTTCCCAGGCCGAGTTCTCGGGTTTGGCGAAATTCAAAAAAACTCAGCAAATTTTGGTAAAATATAGGCAATTTTCATTAATAGCGGGTGGATTCATAATATTACATCATCTAGGTTAAAGAAAATAAAAAAACTTAAAAACAACTGATGTCGATGCCGATGCCGTTCGCCGATGGCACGACATGAAGCTAGCTGGGCCACCTCTCTTTCTCAAAGAGACGGATCCCAGATCCTCAAACAAGAAAACACACATTGTGGCAGGTGACTGCAGATTTCACTAATGGCCAAGCAAGCATGAACACGGCGTCGCCCCCGTCTGGCGGCCGAGGGGAGCCCTCGATCGTTGTCGCTAGACTGCCAGACTCACACCTGACGAACAGATGAAAACATCCAGTTAGAGTGTTGCCGGTTTATACTTCAGCCGTCCTTCTACAACCCAACGGCTGAAAACTCTTCTTGCCGCTTCGCGCGAAGGTCATCTGCTATCCACCGTGGATCTTCTCGATCAGGCGGCACAGATTGCTCAAGGAGTTGTTGTTCTCTTCTTCAACTTTATTGCATTTCACCTACTCGCTTGTTTGTCGCCACTTGCAGCTGGCTATTTAGCTCGGATCAGAGCTTGTAAAACATATATTTATGTGTTAGATATAAAACCTAGATGTTGTGTTCCCACTTGCGTTCTGCTACTTGTAATAACCCTAATATTCTGCCAAGAAAAGTAGCTAAGAGATTCCTGAGTTCTTGTCTGAATTCTCAAGATTTTCCCTTTCTGTTGTGTTGGATCAGTAGATATGTCTATCAATTGGTATCAGAAGCTTCACGATCCTCGGCAGCGAGATAGATTGGTGTTTCGAGGTTGGTTTAGTTCTCCTTTAAAATCCCATCCTCCTCACCTTCTCCACGGTAGCGGTGTGTTCATTC
This sequence comes from Avena insularis, assembly GCA_023614405.1. Classification (NCBI taxonomy): domain Eukaryota; kingdom Viridiplantae; phylum Streptophyta; class Magnoliopsida; order Poales; family Poaceae; genus Avena; species Avena insularis. The sequence continues at coordinate 145,799,576 of CM042690.1, read as the reverse complement.
AATGGCGGTGCTAGAGGCGGTGACGCCCATCTTGACGTAGTCGACGGCTATTGTGGGGGCACAGTTCGGCTACAGATAGAGAGAAGAGGACTGGTTTTTAAAGACAACCCTTCACTATAAAATCCAATTCCTACCTTAATCCGTGTAGCACTAGCAGCGGGTGACATATGGCAGGAGAAGGAACGGTTGAGTCTAGTTGCCATCTTGCTGGTTTAGAATCCCCCTCACATGTCTTGTTCATCATCCTCTTCCGGAATGCCGGAGCATATTGTTCCCGGGAAATCTTCTAAAGATCAAATGGCAAAAGCAAACCGACAATTGTCTCGGAACACTAGTATGATTGATTTGAAATCTATGTAACTGGATGTAAAAACGATACAGAAAACAGGGTAGAGTATATACCATCTCAGCTGAAACAATTAGTTGTCTTGACTGCATTCTATCTTTGGGTGGTACAGTATATACCACGATATGAAGCTGGCTCGGCCACCTCTCTTTCTCAAAGAGACGGATCCCAGATCCTCAAACAACAAAACACACATTGCGGCAGGTGACTACAGATTTCACTAATGGTCAAGCAAGCATGAACACGTGTCGCCCCGTTTGACCGCCGAGGGAGCCCTAGATCATTGTCGCTAGACTGCCAGACTCACACCTGACGAACAGATGAAAACACCCAGTTAGAGCGTTGCCGGTTTATACTTTAGACATCCCCCATCGCAAGCGCACACCTCCGTCGGTGTTGCGTCGCAGCAGGAGGGTTACTGGCAGGTTCGCGCCCGGCACACCGATCAAGCAGCAGCAGAAGACCATGATAGTGCAGCTGGGGATTGCCCGTGAGGGTCAGGTGATCGGGGAGGAAGCTCTGCAAGCTTACCTCAAGTTCTTCGACAAGCCCATGACCTAGGAGAACCTGTCCGCGTGCCTGGCCCTCTTTGGCTGGACGTCGGAAGCGTTGTCGTTCGACGATGATGGTGTGGAGGCCATTGTGGTCTAGAGTTTGTGTTGTGGGGCTGATTCTGAGTTTGTAATAATAATAATGGCAGACTTCCTCTCATTCTTGGTTTGGAATGTGAGAGGCCTTAATCAAATGTCCCGGTGCGATGCGGTCTACCAGGTTGTTGCGTTGTCGGGTGCAAGTGTGGTGTGCCTGTGCCTGCAGGAGACCAAGCTTCAGGTGGTCTCTCGGGCCACTGTGGATCGCTGTCTGGGCCGACAGTTTGACGAGTTCTTTTTCCTCCCTACTGATGGCACGTGGGGTGGTATACTGCTCGCGTGGAAGTGGTTGCCCTCTCTAACCCTCACACTTCGTCCAATGCCATCACGGCATGGGTTGAATCCCCGGGCTCAGGAGAGTGGTGGTTCACCGGGGTTTACGGTCCCCAGGGGAGCCAGATAAACGGCAGTTCCTGCGGGAGCTGGCCGAGGTGAGGGCGCTTCACCCGGGCCCGTGGTTGGTTGCTGGCGACTACAACTTGATCGTCAATGCGGCGGACAAAAACAACCCCAACCTAAACCGGTGGATGATGACCAAGTTCAGGGGGATGCTGGCCTCGTTGGAGCTCAAGGAGCTATACCTAAACGGTCGTCGCTATACCTGGTCTAACGAAAGGGCGCATGCTACGATGGAGAGGTTGGACAGGGTCTTTACGACTACGGATTGAGAGGTGAGCTATCCTTCCTCCTTCCTTTCGGTGTTATCCTCCTCGACGTCCGATCACTGTCCACTCCTCCTCAACCTCGATGCCTAGCTGGAGACCGATAAACGCTTCCGTTTTGAGGCTTTTTGGCCCAAAGTGGAGAGGTTTATGGAGACTGTGGAGACCGCATGGGCTTCGGTACCGATGCTCGCAAACCTGTTCAAACGGATCACGGCGAAGTTGACTGCGACGGCTAAGGCTTTGACTAGTTGGAGTTATAGGATTATCGGTAACAACAAGAGGCAGATCATGTTGGCCAATGAGCTGATCCTAAGATTGGATGTCGCTATGGAGACGAGGGACCTATCCCCTAGCGAGCGTTCTTTCCGTAAGCTTCTCAAGAAGAAGCTACGGGGTCTCACCTCGCTGGAGAGGACGATTGCTCAGCAAAAATCAAGGTTACTGTGGTTGAGTGAGGGGATGCCTGCACTAAATTCTTTCACTTACAGGCCAATCATCAGAGGAGGAAGAATTATATTGCCCACCTCAAGATCGAGGGGGTGTTGGTGGCCAATCAGCTGAGTAAGGCTGAGGCCGTGGACGCTTCCTATGAGCAGCTACTAGGGTCCTGCCCTGAACGTGAGGCAGCCTTGGACTTGGAATTTCTGGGGTTGATACAACCTCTCCGAGCTGGATCTTCCATTCTCTGAGGAGGAAGTGTGGGGGTGATTCGGACTTAGGATCTGGACAAGGCGCTTGGGCCCGACGGCTTCACAGGCAGGTTCTACACTTCGTGTTGGCCTATGATTAAGGATGATGTCCTTGCTGCCTTCCACACGCCGTGGGAGGGGGAATCCTAGGGGCTACACGCGACGAATAAGGCATTGATCATGTTGCTCCCGAAGCATGCAAATGCGGTGGAAGTCATGGATTTTCACCCCATCAACCTTATTCATAGTCTAGCGAAGCTGGTGGCGAAGGTACTCTCGGTTCGCCTAGCATCGAGGATGCCACAACTGGTGGGCCCCCATCAGAGCGCCTTTATCAGGGGGAGATGCATTCACGACAACTTCCAGCTCGTGCTGGGCATGGCCAAGAAGCTTCATCGGCTCAAAACAACGGCTGTCATGCTAAAGCTTGACATCACGAAGGCGTTCGACACAGTGGATTGGGTGTTTCTACTCGAGGTGCTGGCTAAGCTCGGCTTTGGGGAGAGGTGGATCTCCATGATTTGTTGATTGCTAGGCTCGGCTTCAACGAGAGTCCTAGTGAACGGCTCCCCGGGAGCGATGATATACAACCAGAGGGGGCTGAGGCAGGGGGATCCACTTTCCCCCTTCTCTTTGACATGGTTATGGATGTGATCCATAAGCTCTTTGAGAGGGCGGCAGATGGGGATCCTTTCGGAGCTGGCGACTAGTGGGCTACGCCGCACCTCCATGTACGCGGATGATTTCATTACCTTCATTCGGCCCATGCCCCTGGATCTTCGCACCTGTGCGGTGATCGTGGCTAACTTTGGAGGGGCCTCCTACTTGCGCACCAATCTAGCGAAGTGCTCGATAAACCTGATACAATGCTCGTCGGGTCAGGTGGAGTTGGCGCGTGGCATCCTGGGTTGCAAGGTCGGCAGTTTCCCTTGCAAGTACCTTGGTCTCCCTTTGGGCCTCCGCAAGCCGACAGAGGCATAGCTGCAGTTCGTGGTGGACAATGCGGCTAACAGGCTACAACCGTGGTGTGCGGGTCTGATGAACAGGGGTGGGCGCACCACCCTGGTGAAGGTCACCCTTTTGGCCATCCCAGTCCATGCACTCATGTCACTGGATGTCCCACCCTAGACGTTGGTGCCATTCCGCAAGATTGTCCGGGCTTTCCTATGGAAGGGACGGAGAGAGGCAAAGGGTGGCCATTGTCTGGTCACCTAGGATAGGGTATGCTCGCCGAAGGAGTTTGGTGGCATGGGCATCCCGAACCTCCGCTTGCTAAACTTCACGTTGAGGTGTCGTTGGGCGTGGCTACAAAGGGTGGGTCCTAATAAGTTGTGGGCGGATTTTGACCTTAGGCTTTCGTGCCAGACTATGGAGCTCTTCTACACCACCACCTGCTACACTGTCGGCAATGGGGAGTGTGCCAAGTTTTGGCAGGATCGGTGGATCAATGGCTGCCGAGTTGAGGAGATTGCCCCAAACATCCTAGCTGCGATCCCCCCGAGCAAGGTGAAGGCTCGGTCGGTCAAGGAGGGGCTAGATGGGACCTGACTTAGGGACTATGGGCTAGACCTAGGAGAAGCGGTAGTCCCGGAGTTCTTCCTGCTGTGGCATGCGCTAGCTGAGGTTAGGCTGGTCCCTAGGTGCGAGGATGTGCTGACCTGGAAATGGTCGAACGATGGGAAGTACTCTTCAAAGTCGTCCTACGACGCCTTCTTTGCTGGCACTACCCGAGTGCTAGCCGCCACCCAGATCTAGCTCTCTCGGGCCCCAGCTGTAAGTTCTTTGCGTGGCTGGCGTCAAGGGACCAATGCTCGACAATTGGTTGGAGCAACATGGGCTCTCTCGACCGTCCAAGTGTTCGTTGTGTGATCAGGAGCCAGAAAGCATCCAGCATCTTCTGCTAGGATGTGTGGTGGCCCGAGAAGTCTGGACTTGGATGCTCCTTCGGTGGGGCCGAATCCAGTGGATGCCCGTGGGGGACACGAACCTTCTCCGTTGGTGGACGACAAGACCTTGCACGAAGGCCCACTAGCGGGACCTCTGGACGGCCATCATCTTGGTCTTCTGGAGCATCTGGAGAGACACCGGAACGACGTAGTTTTTAATGGTGTGCACCCCGAGGTGGAGGCCATCACGGCGAGGATTAGGGGCGACTTCGGGTAGTGGCGCTTAGCTAGGCTTTTTCATTCTGATGTTTTTGGCTTTCTAGAGCCGGTGCTCCTAGAGTTAGAAGGAGAGTAGGATTACGTGCCGGGGAGCTATCACCCCTATGTTGGTAGCCTTAGCTTGCCGCCTTGCGGTGTTGTAACTGACATCAGCAGCTTCTACTATGTGTTTGGTACACCTCCCAGGGTGTATCCTATGAAAGAAATATACTTCAGTCGTCCTTCTACGACCTGATGGATGAAATCTCTTCTTACCGCTTCGCGTGAAGGTCATCTGCTATCCATCGTGGATCTTCGATCGGACAACATAGATTGCTCAAGGAGTCGTTGTTCTTCTCCTCTTCAACTTTATTGCATTTCACCTACTCGCTTGTTTGTCACCACTTGCAGCTAGCAATTTAGCTTGGTTCTTGTCTGAATTCTCAAGATTTTTCCTTTCCGCTATGCTGTGTTGGATCAGTAGATAGGTCTATCAATTGGTATCAGAAGCTTCATGATCCTCGGAAGCGAGATGGATTGATGTCACGAGGTTGGTTTGGTTCTCCTTTAAAATCCCACTGTCCTCACCTTCTCAACGGTAGCGGTGTGTTCATTCAACAATGCTGCTAGAGGTGGTGACGCGCATCTTGACGTAGTCGATGGCTATGGTGGGGCCACAGTTCGGCTACAGATAGAGAGAAAATGATTGGGTTTTAAGGAGAACCCTTTACTGTAAAATCCAATTCCTACCTTAATCCGTGTAGCACTAGTGGCGAGCGACATAGGCATCGGTAGGAGAAGGAACGGTTGAGTCTAGTGTAGAATCCCCCCTCACATGTCTTGTTCATCATCCTCTTCCGGAATGCTGGAGCATATCGTTCTCGGTAAATCTTCTAAAGATCAAATGGCAAAAGAAAACTGACAACTATATCAGAACACTAGTATGATTGAATTGAAACCTCTGTAATTGGCTTTAAAAACAATACAGAAAATAGGGTAGAGGACAAATTGGAATTCGATGCTTTTCATTCCATTGTCTAGCAAAACTTTATCAGCATTCAAGAGTACTTCGGCACCATACATGCCAACTTTGAGATGTTGATGGCCACAATGACTTCTCGGGGCAATCCACAACTACCTCTACCTGCCTCACCACAACATCTACAACCAGGCATAGAAACTTCCCATGGACAAGCAAGTAATACTCAAACTCTACGTCAACAACAAAACCATGCAATTCCGGTTGTGGGAACAATAGTTTCCTATGATCCAATGGGTAAAGAAACACACTTGGATGGCTCGGCAAAATCATCTTACAAGCACCCCAATTTCCCAAATCAAACAGCTGCTGGACAACAAGTTATTATAAGACTCTACAACAACCAACAAATACTCCACCATGAAGATGAGGATGAAAATGAAATGGACAATAGGAGGCACCATAAAATGTTCAGAGGTGCAGAGTTCAGAAGAATTCAACATGTAGCCAGATAAATTAAATATTCTAGAATTTGATGGAAACCATGTTGACTCTTGGATACAAACAATGGAACAATACTTTGTTTCAGCTAGAACAGCTTTAGAACAGAGAACATAAGTGGCTGTCACATATCTGGAAGGACCAGCTGTACAATGGTGGAGAGTCACAGGAATAGATGCAAGAACATTATAATAGCCATCATGGTTGAAGTATTATATCTTGCTACCACCTTGTTGCTTGTCTTGCTTAACATAGGTTGTTGGTGCACTTAGTTGAACCTAGTGGTTTTAGGTTTTGTTCTTTGATAAATTAAACATTAGTTTTATTCCACATTTATTATAGCCTAAACTGTAATTATTTTAAAATCCTATTCGACCCCCCTCTAGGCGATATCATTTGTCCTTTCAGGCTCTTCTACAAAACAAAAATGCTTCTTCATGCGCTCTTATTGTCATCCTCCAACTCGATATTTCCCAAGAAAATTGTTCCCTCTCTATGGAGGAGTGTGAGCTTTGGTCTAGCCTAAAGAACAGAGTCATTAGCCTTGCTATCATCGAAAGGGCTAGAAATAAGCAAAGTGCTACAATGAAAAATATTAAAGAAGGAGATGCCAATACTAAATACTTCCGCTTGAGGGTCAATGCGTGAAGAAGGAAGAATCACATCCAACGCTAAAAGAACAACGGTGGTTGGGTTACCAATCATGAGCACAAAGAAAAAATTATTCATGATCACTTCTCTTTGGTTATGGGGAGAGGGAAACCAAGAAACAAAGATCTTGTTTGATATAATCTTTGCCTTGGTAATGTTTTCATGGAGGCAATTGATGAGCCTTTCTCGGAAGAGGAAGTTAAGAGAGTTGTTGACCAAATCCCTTCTGACAAAGCTCTTAGACCCGATGGCTTTATCGGGGCCTTCTTCAAGAAGTTTTGGGGTGCTATTAAAGAGGATGTTATGGGAGCCATCCTTCACTTCAATAATCTCCATGTGAGATGTCTTCAATGGATCAACTCGGCCAATATTGTGCTATTGCCAAAAACGAGGGTCAAGGACATATCCGACTATAGGCCTATTAGTTTGATTCATGCCATAGCAAAAGTCATTGCCAAGATCTTACCCCTTCGCCTTGCGCCTCTCATGAATGATCTCATTTCGAATGCTCAGAGTTTTTTCATTCAAAAGAGAAGCATTCATGACAAATTTATGTATATCCAAAAACTTGCTAGAAGACTTCACAAGAGAAAAATCCCTACACTCCTATTCAAGCTCGATATTTGCAAGGATTTTGAATTAGTTAGGTGGGAAATAATTCTTGAGCTCCTCAAGTGCCACGGGTTCCCGCCCAAGTTTCGGTATTGGATTACCGCCTTATTATGTACCTCCTCCTCAAGAGTCCTCCTCAATGGAATCGTCGGGTCTCCAATTAAGCATGGGAGGGAGCTTCAACAAGGATACCCGCTTTCGCCTCTACTCTTTGTCCTTTCCATTGACTCTCTCCAACAAATCCTTGAGTTGGCCACTAGCCACGAGCTCCTTCAAAATATTAGGGGAAGAGGAAATGCGATGCGAACCTCACTTTATGAGGATGATGCGTCCATTTTTGTGCACCCAAACAAGCAAGATATCCAAAAACTTTCATCAATCCTTGAGTCCTTTGGGGAGGTAACCGGCCTCCAAACAAATTTCCAAAAAAGCATGGTGGTGCCCATTGGTTGCAACGCGATCGATCTTGATGATGTGCTTGAAGGATTATCAATGATTCATGCATCCATCCCCTTGAAATACCTCGACCTTCTTCTCTCGGTTAGGCAACTTTTAATAGGGTGGATTTCCAACCGTTGGAGGATAAATGGCAGGAAAGATTGTCATTTGGGATGGGAAAAACTTCAACATGGTCGGTCGTAGTGCCCTTGTTAAATCCATGCTCACTTCTCAAGCGATCTTCCACCTAAAACTGCTCCCCATCCCTCCGGGTTGCTTCGCTATCATGAACAAGATTGAGCACGCCTTCCTTTGGGTGGGCATAAAAGAGATCTCTGGTGGCAAGTGCAAGATCAATTGGGAGTCGATTTGTATGCCTACTCACCTTGGTGGCTTGGTTATCCCCCACCTTGAGAAATTGCGAGGGCTCTCCACTTGCGATGGCCATGGTTGGAGTGGCGCGACCGAAAGAAGCTTTGGGTGGGGACTAGCAGCCCATGTAATGAGGTAGATATGAGCCTCTTCTATGCCACTACCACCATCACTATTGGAAATGGTAACATTACGCCGTTTTGGGACTCCCCTTGGCTCTACGGGAAGATGCCAGAAGACATTGCACCACTCATCTATGAGGCATCAACTAAAAAGAAGTGGAGTGTCAAACATGCTTTGAGCGATAACGCGTGGATCTCCAAGATCAAGATGGATTCAAATTTGACAATTCCCCACATTCACCAATACATTCGGCTTTGGTGTGAGCTAAGCTGCATCCAACTTAGAGAAGAGGTGGAAGACTCAATCTCTTGGAACCTTCCAAGAAATGGGGAGTACACTTCTGAATCGGCCTATGAAGCTCAATTCTTTGGGGCAACTCTCACCAACATGAATAAGATGATTTGGAAGGTTTGGGATCCTCCAAAGTTTAGGTTCTTCGCATGGTTGGCAATCCAAAATAGGCTCTGGACCGCGAACCGCTTGGAGAAGAGGGGGCGTGATGATGACCCACAAGTATAGGGGGTGTATCGCAGTATTTTTGATAAGTAAGAGTGTCGAACTCAACAAGGAGCAGAAGGTGTTGATGAGTGGCTTGGATTAGGAATTCTCTGTAAATACTTAGCAAACGGATTTTTAGGGACTTTTGATAATGCAGATAAATAAAGTGCGAGTAAATAAAAGATAATAATAATAATTGCAGCAAGTGGCCCAATCCTTTCTTTAGCAAAGGACAAGCCGGTTGTATTACTTAAGATGACCAAACGTTCTCAAGGACACATGGGAATATTGTCAAGTGCTTTCGCTTCATATAGTTGATTACTCTTCTTTGGTTGGATAAGTGTTGTGTGGGTGAACCTATGTTTATGTACTAACCTTCCTAGGACTAATACATACTTGTGATTATACCCCTTGCAAGCAGCCACAACTACAAGAAAATAATGAAGATAAAAACCTAACCACATCCTTAAACTCTGAGATCCTACACTCTCTTATGCAAAGGTTTCCTAACGGGGGTTCAAGTTTCTGTCACTCTGACAACCCCACGATTAGTAGCTAAATACACAATGCATTCCCCTAGGCCCATAAAGGTGAAGTATCATGTAGTCGATGTTCACATGACACCACTAGAAGAATAACACAACAACTTAAATATCAAACCAGTGAATCTTTCTCAACACAATTTCACTACTAACAACATGACTTCTCCCATGTCCTCAAGAACTAAATGAACTACTCACGAGACATCATATGGATCAAGATCAGAGATGAAATAATGATAAGTAACAATTTGAACATGAACAATAATTCAATGGTTCCACTCAATTGTTGGAAATATGCCCTAGAGACAAATAGTAGTAAGGACTATTATCATATTTCATATAGTTTATGATTAAGTTTTATATCATGCTATAACTGTATTGAGTGGAAACATCAATACACGTGTGATATATAAACAACCAGGGGTTCCAAGTGAAACTCTAGTCACTGGTTCATTGGTCAACAGATGATCATGTTTCCTGATCATGTGGCATTTATGCCAGTTGGAAATGGAGTCAACTCATTCTGAGAATGAGATGATGAACCAATACCCAACCTAAACACCGTGACCCGATCATGTCACGAAGTTCAAGTTACGATGATTAGAAATGGATCCTCATAGACTATTCCTAGACCATGAGGCTATATCAATCACTGTCTCCTAAGAGTGCTTAGATAGCATCAAGTGCCACTTGGTAATATAGTGGTTATAAAGGTGTGTTCAGGTACTCGGAGGAAACCGTAGAGACAATATATGTCAAGAGCGGGATTTGTCCGTCCATGTGACAGAAAGATACTCAAGGGCCCACTCGGAGAAGTTATATCCAATAGCTATGCAGCGTGTGATTTGATCACAGGGATATCACTTGTCGGAACGATTCAAGTAGCATTGTTCGGTAACAAGATTGAACACGACATGGTGATGTCACTGATCAGATCTCGAGCAATGCAAGTATCGAGAGACAAAGGGAATAAGACACGACTGTCCCGGTTCAAACGACGAAAGATCTTCGTGGAACGCACAGGGGTCACATGGTCATCTAGGTCCCTCTATCGATCATTTGTGCGGGAGTGTCCCGACCATGTCTGGAGTGTTCCCGAACCGTGGGGTATCATGCTTAAGGGCTTTATGATGCTTAGAGAGTGTTTATAGGATCGGTAGAATCGCCGAAGAATAGTAGAGAGAAAACCGGAAGGGTTTTGGTAAGTCCGGAGGATGTCCGGAGTGGAGGTGGAAATGTTCCATAGCCACGGAGGTTGAATAATATGTGAATGAATGTTAAATATTGATTTAATCATTTATTCATAATTATTTAATAAAGAGAAAATCAATTTAAAAGGTCAAAAGGCTTAATGGGCCAATTCCCGGAGGGGAGAGGGCCCATTAGGGAAAGGAGAGAGCGAGAAGGGGCAAGGGGGTGGCCGGCTGGGCCAAGCCTCCCCGCGCGGGGCCCACTAGGGCCGGCCGGCGGCTGCCCCTCCCCCTCCTCTCCTTTAGTCCCACCCCGGGACTTTGAGGGAGGTAGTACCTCCCCTCCCCCTATATATAGTGGGGGTATTTGGCCAGATAAATACACACAATATTCAATAAAGGTCTTCTCACTTTTGGGAGGACCTCTAGTTGATATTTTTTCTCTCTCTCTCGTGACCATGGTCCCAAGTTCGGACTACGCGAACGAGAGACATCTTCACCACGGAGCGCCATCTCGCTGTAGGATTTGGATCCAGGAGATCTACTTCCACAACTGCTGCTGGATCAGGGAAGCGGGAGTCATTGTCAGGCACTGGATGTGTGTAACTCCCCGCGAGGTGTCACACTTGAGGCACTCAAGACGTTGGAGCCATTGGAGCGCGAGGACTTCATCACGACCTTGAGGTCGGCTTCGGCTCGTCTACATCAACCATGCTCTCCTGAGCGTTGACAGTGCTTTTCGGTCTTCAAGGGTAAGTTCATGAAAAGCCCCTCCTGTTACTATATTACTAATAGATAGGTCCTGGCAACATCAGGGGTTCAGGGGCGTAGGGTAAAAATTATTGTTTTCATACGCGAAACCCCTATAGTGGTATCAGAGCTAGATCTATGTGTAGTAATGCTGGTACGGGTAGAACACACGAGATGTAGCGTGTGGGCGTTGATCTTTTAGTTGTTACCCTCCCACATGTACTTGTGTATACCGCAGTAATGCTTGATGAAGAGGCCCCCAACTGACTTTACGCGTTCATTCGCGAGACTGGTCCACGCTTGACATACGGCTTGTACCGTATAAAGTGGCTTAGGGGGGTGTCTGTCTCTCTCGCATTAGTTGGTATGACATTTGCAACGGAGGGCCCCAAAAGGGGTGTATAGAGACAACTACTTGATCAGCATTGTGCTGAAAATTCGTAGGTAAGAACGGTTCTTGTGCGAAAGCCCATTCAGCCATGTAAAACATGCAAAGATAAAGTAGAGGCATCTAACTTTGTTTTGCATGAGGGCATTGCTTTGTGATATGGTTGTGGCAAAGGTAAAGTGATTACCTTATGTTACATAGTAGTAGATAGTCACGGAGGTGACGGACTACCATGCCGGAATGACACCGGTACCCTGGCGTCTACGGCGCCGTAACCCTGGCGTCGGAATCCGGTGACGACGGATGGAGATCACGACGTGAAGGACCATATCACATCGCATTTACATTCAATGTTATTATTTGTATATCTTATTGTGTGCTAGTATTAGATACTCGACGATAGACTAATAAGATGATCCCTGTTAAAATTACCAACGACTGTGTTCCCCCTTAGTGTGCACCACCAAGAAAGCTCTTCAGTATGAGGTAATCCATGGTACAGGCATGGGTGTCAGACATATCTACATTTGCATACAGTGGGTATAAGCCATGTTGCACAGCGAATACACTAAGGTTGAGTTGGCGAGCCTAGCACGCCATAGAAGCGTGGCCTCGGAACACGGATGGTCGAAAGATCAAGCACGAGTCGCATGAATGATGTGATCGACGTTTAGCGTCCACCCTTGAACCCACATTGTAACACCCCAAATCTTTAATCAAGGTTATCAAGTTCCTAATCATCCAATTTAGAGTTAATAAAAACTTTTATTAATAAAATGATTATGAATGCATGTGTGTGTTGCATTAGTGTAGAATTGTTTAAAAATGCCATGCTTGATTGTTCTAAATGTTGTGAAATGATTTAAAGGTGAATGCCGCATCATCTAGACCATTTACAAACAAAATCCAAAGAAAAAGAAATCAAATAAGATTAAATAAGGCAAATGGTCATTTTGACCAAAGTTAACCACTAGGCCACTTTGAGTGTTCCTAGAAGAGAATTTCTAACAGAAACTTTTCTAGTTCTTTTCACCCCTTGCTAGACCAAGTAAAAGTGAACCCAAGCCCACTTACAAACTTGTAGAAACTATTTTCAAATTCAAATAAGAGACATTTGGAAATGGAATTAAGTTCATATGTATAGATGGCCATTTCTCAAAAACCAACCAACCCAGTTCACCTGGGTAAACAAGCTTGTGACCAACACACCCACCAAATCTCAACCAAAAGTTCAAATTTAAATCTCATGCGGGCATTGTGTCGAACACTTGGTGAGCACATAAATAGCTACCAAACTTTTACTATTTTTGATCAATGCTTTGTCTACAATTTGTCGCCAAAACTTGTCCTTGGTCTCCCCCAGTCCCAACCAACACCGTAGAACCACTCCTCCTTGATGTTTGCGCCAGTGTCGAGCCACCCCGAGCACCCCCATGCCGGTCGACCATGGACCGCTCACCCTGTACCGCCCCGAGCTCGCCCACGATGTCTAGGAGGTAGCCGCGACCACCCCGCCGCTCCCTATCCACTCCCTGAGCAAAGCCAAGCCATGGACCACCCCAGAAAAGCCACGCCCAGAGCATATGTGCCATGTAGAGCATGCGCCAGAACGCCGCGCCCGACTAGCTCGCACATGCCGCCTCGGCGCACCAGCACACTGCTTCCGCCATGACCCAAGAGCCGCCAGACATCCCGTCATGCCATCTGCCAGCTTGACCCGTAGCCACCATGCACCGCATCGACACCGCCTCTGCCACGTAGAGCACCGCCCGCTCCCGACCAAACGCGACCGCCACATGCCTCACCTTTAAGCCAGAGAGGACCGCCAGGAGACCATGCATCGTCCCCTACCTCCAGCCGCGCCGCTAGCTGCCTGTAGCGTCGCCACCGACGAGCCGCTCCCACGCTGCTCGGTTCCCTCGTCGAGCTATAAAAGGAGGCCCTCTCCACCTAAATTCCTCACACCATTCCACTCCCCTCTCACCACTGATCCTCCCACACTCTCCCCAGAGCAAGGCGAGCCTCAGTCCGCCAGAATTTCACCGGAGTTCGCCGCCGTAGAGGAGAAGAGGACCGTCGATTGGAGCCACCCCAGGAGCTGCCGCGACCACGCCTCGAACCACCGTCGTCTACTAGCTTGAACGCCCCCATCGCCGACCTTAGCTGGAGCCCAGGTGAGCCACAACGCACCCCCACCGTGCCGCTAGGTTTTGTTCTCGCCGACGAGCTGTTCACTTGGGACGACGAGCCTCAGCCGTTAGATTAGGTTCTAATCGTAGCGCCCAGATCGCTCGGTACCGCTTCGCGTAGTAACAATAACTAACCGTGACACCACCCTGTCACCAATTCACCGCCACCAGCAGTGCTGTGGGCGCCCATTCCTTTTTTGCTAGCCCAATCGCCATAACACGTAGACCCACCCTGTCAGCCTGCCACGTTGTGCCAGCAGTGCAGGCAGTCGGCGGCCCATTTTTTTTCCTGCTAGCCCACCGATTCAAATTAGTATTTTTCCTTTTAAATTGAAATCCTATTCTGTCCACTTATTCAAAAATTAATTCAGAGAGTTTCACTTAACCAAAATGCATGATTCAAATTTTGTTAGAAAGATAATTAAAATATCTATCCAAGCCCGTTGGATTTAAATCAATTGGAGTTAGAGATAACATATAGCCAAAATAACAAAATAGAGACTTTTGCAACTTCAAACATTTTTCAAAAATCAACTATAATAGCTTTTGAGTTGATTCCAACTCTCAAAAATCAAATTTGACAATACCTATCTGAATATGTAAAAATATCTAGGATTGCATGCAGTGACTTTGGACTAGTACCAAAATAATTCTATATAGGCATTTCTAGTCACTTTAAATCTATTAAATAATAATGTTAAACTTTATAAAATGTGACCAACCCTTTAAATCACATTCCCATGTATTAGAATATGTGGTGATGACATGTGTCCACATGATCCAATATTTTAATTGGAGAATATTAAATCTTAATTAATTTCAATGAGTAGAAATTACTTTTCTCAAATAAACTAAATAAAACTAGTTCTTTAAATCTTGTGATGATTGTGATGATACTAGATCATCAAGTGTGTGCCTTAGTGTGCTAAATAGACTAGTTAAGTATTGTTTGGTGATTGTGTATCCCGTATTCATTTATAGACGATAGTACCGACCAAGTCTACGAGGAGGAGGAGTTCTACCCCGAAGAAGACGAGGAGAACTTCAATCACTACACCAATCAAGGCAAGCTATTATTGGCAAGCTAATACTTGCAAGCCATCACTAGATGCAAGTTAACCTAAGCAAGATGCATTAGGCATGCTTGGTTGTACATTTTGATTTATACCCATCCCAAGTTTTACTTGCAAGCTTTACTCTTTTACTTTACCAAAGTTTCTTTACTTTTAGTAATGCTTTGTGAGATTTTGGAAAGTCGTATAGATAGCATAAAGAGTATAAAACTAGGCCTATACTAGATGTCATTCTATGGCATGAGATTGAGATTAGCACTCCTCATTAGTGAACAATCTTAACCTTAGTGGCTAGTGCTAAGCATAAAACTTGATCACTTTAGATGGGAATACTTGGTGAAAATGTTTATGAAAACCTTGGAATGATGAGTCATTCTATCGAGATGTTTTGACATGTGTTGAGAAACACAAATGGTTCTAATGATGAAAATGTTTAGGCATGAGCCTTAGCCCTTTATAAAAACTGATGGTTGGGTTCGGATGCGATACCATTCCAATTTTACCGTACAACCACAATACCTGAATTGGGTAAGGCTTAGCCGAAAGTTTATATGCATTAGTATGGGTTCCCTCGCGGAAGAGGTTTGAGCTGAGGCTACCTCTTGATGATGTCCACCTATGCAGTGCCCAGGATGGCAGATGGCCATGGCTAGGAGGCCAAGCTCATAGGAGAGGTGTTTATACTAGAGTGTGTCAAGGAAAGGTTATGATTGATTATCCGTATACTAAGTATGATGACTCAGGGTTATCCCTAACGGATGTATCGAATTTTATGGTGAAAGTGTACCACCTCTGCAGAGTATCAAACTATTCGAATAGCCGCATCCATGGTCATGGATAGTTGGAGTGGCCATACTGTTCCGTCGTCAGATGTTTTCAAAATGACTTGTGAAGTGATCTATGATTTTGACTTGACCACAACAGGGTTGTGGCTATGAAAACTAAGTTCCCACTTAGGTGATTTAGAACATTACTTTAGTTTTCTTTACTTCTAAACTCATCTTAGGTTAAATTTAGCTTTTGCAAATAAACTTAGAGCTTAGCATTCCTACTAGAACTACCTTACTTGTTAGTGATAGTTTGCGAGTACTTAAAGAGTACTCATGGCTTTGTCCTTGGCTATTCCCGTGGCCAGACTATGAGGAGGACTATCCGGAAGAAGGACAGCAAGACGGCTACGACAACTAGGATCATATCCCATCGTTAGCATTGCTTGTGACACTGAAGATGGAGCCCACCGCTACGCTTATTATTCCGCTGCTTGTTTGTATTAAGACTGGATCATGAGATCCTTTATTTGTGTAAAACCTTATTATGGTTTGTAATGGATGATGTACTGTGATATCCAATCTGTTATGTCTCGCAAAAATGGTAATCCTGGGATTGCGATGTATGGCATAACAGGCATCTGGGATTAAAAATCCGGGTGTTGACAAGTTGGTATCAGAGCCATCCTGACCATAGGAAACCCTAGTTAGAATGGACGTCCGAACAAAAACTTAGTTTCAAAACCAAAGAAGTAAGTATTTATGGAAACATATTCTCACTCTTATCCTTGATTCTTTCAAAAAAAAATCATGTTCCTAAAAAAATTCTTACATTCCTACATAAAATTTGACACACTTGATCACATCACTAACTTACTCATCCTAAATTCTTATAGATGGAAGTTCAGTATTGCAAGTTCTACCAGTTGGGCAACAGAGGCCAACTGATCTTTGAGAGGGATCTTGATGCACTATCTGAGTACCTTGAGCGTCCGCATCCGGAATTCTTCGGAGCTCAACTCAAGGATTTTCCAGGATGAGATCTACAATGGCTGATAGTTGCAGATCTTCGAGGCAAAATGGAAGCACCCCTTTCTGAGAAGATTCAATTCACCGTGCGAGAGAACAACTGGCTAGATGGATTAGCCAGGGCTATGCATGAAGCTCTTGCCCGTCTATGTGGGCAAAACATCAACTTGATCCAGGGAACTCGCTTTGCTCACTACGCAAGGCGTGATTCTATGGGAATGCCATTGGAGATGCCAAGTCACCCGGAGATGAAGCGCCAAGTGGAGAATCTTGACTTCTTGTTGTATGATAGACAGAAGGAATTGGACAATGCTCGAGCCTACGCCAACCACAACCTTGCCATTGCTGCCAAGAAGGACCAGACTCTCGCCATGCTCGTCAAGGATCGCCAATCACTTCGTCGTCAACGCGAGAAGAAGGATCACACCATCTCTCATCTTTGCAAGAAGGTGGCCGACCTCGAGAAGACCATCCAGGAGCAAGAAGCTCAGCTTGCAGCAAAAGAAGAAGAGGAAGAAGGTGAAGACATCCAGGGAGATATTCACTCATACCTCAGTGATGACAATGACTACCTGGAGGATGATGCCATGGATTTCTACACTGATGATGATGACTCCGACTTCATTGATGATGAGTAGATGCACTTGATCACTACCGTAGGAAGGAGTTGTATTGGTCCCACTATATCTTAGCTTCACATAATGGTTCTTAAAACCATCTGTTTTCCTTTTATGTTGTGGTGTGTGTGTTTGTATGGTGTACTTGAATGAATGAATGAATGAATGAGAAGGAGTTAGTTTGCAAAACCTGAGTTCAAACTCAAAGTTTTACCCTTGAAAACAAAACCATGAACCTTAGAATTTTCCCTCTTACCTCATTATCTATCTCAATCTTCAGATGACTCGTGGAAACCAAGGCGGAAGCAGCTCACCGCAGGACCCGATGCTGCAGATTCTGCAGATGGTAGTTTCTGACCGTGAAGCTAGTAGAGCCGAGCGCCAAGCCAACCTAGCCACCCTGCAACAGATAGCTCAGATGGCCCACAATAATCAAGGCCATGGAAATCAGGATCATCATGGATCCAAGCTTAAGAACTTTCAGAATACCAATCCCCCTATCTTGAACAAATCTGAGGATCCTTTAGATGCTGATGATTGGTTGCAAACCATGGAGAATAATCTGGAAGTCGTAGGAGTTGACGCCAACGAGAAAGTTCTATTTGCCACCCACTATCTGGCAGGAGATGCAAGAGCCTGGTGGAATAGCACTCGTACTATGAACCACGGTCAAGTGATGACATGGGAAGCTTTCAAGATCAAGTTTAGCCGCACCCATGTGCCTCAAGGTTTAGTCACGAGAATGAGAGATGAGTTCAGGGAACTGAAGCAAGGAAGGATGGCGGTAGTTGAGTACCGTGACAAATTTCTATCCCTCGCTAGGTATGCACCTGATGAGATCAACACTGAAGCCAAGAAGAAGGAACGGTTCCTGAACGGACTGCATGATGAGATGCAGACAGTGTTAGTCAACATCCGTTTTGAAGATCTCGAAGAGCTAGTCGACTCTACCATCCAGATGGAAGGAAAGATCAACCAAGAAAATGACAACCGCAAGCGCAGGATGATGCATCAGACTAGGTCCCACAATACCTAGAAGTATCGCCCCAACCCGTCTGTAGGATATGCCCCAAGAAACAATAGACCCCCAATGTCTCGCCCAAGCTACCCCAATCGTAGCGGAGGAAACGTGAAATCCGGAGGAAACCACAATAACAACCCCGGCAACTCCAACAACTTCAACCGTGCACCGCTGATACGTCCATTTTGCATCACTATTCTATATCATAATTCACTATTATTCATTGATATATTTCATATTAAGAGATGATATTTATGTTATTTCATCTGTTTTTGCATGGTTGCTGACTTTTGGAGCATGGACCGCTGCAGTTAGGATTCTGATGGAAAAGGTGCTATTTGGAGGCAAAATTCGCGAAGATCAGAAAATCCGGGAAAATACATGGAAAATCCTATTTTTCAAGAAGTCGAAGGAAGCCAGAAGGGGAGGCTAAGATGGGCCATAGGGGGCCCACACCACCCCCTGGCGCGGGCCAGCCTACGCCGTGCCACTAGGTGGTGTGGCCGCGCTGGTCGACCCTTGGCTCTCCCTTCTGGCATATATTATCCTCTCGAAACCCTTAGACTCGGGGAGCGACCACAGAAAGATTCCGCCACCTCTGCGGGGCGGAAAACACCGAGAGAGAAAGATCTCTCCGATAGACAGAATTCTGCCGGGGGAATTCCTTCCTGGAGAGGGGAGATCATCGCCATCAACACCACCATCAAGCTGGACTTCATCGGGATCATCAGCATCATCATCACCACCATCATCTCCACCAGCACCCTCATCACCATCTTCATATTGCTGTAATAATTGGGTTGAATCTTGCATAGTTCTTAGGGGAAACTTTCTCGGTGTTGATTACTCTTTGTAGTTGATGCTATTGAGTGAACCGTGGAATTATTGTTTATGTTCAGATTGTTATACATCATTATTCCATCTCTGATCATGATCCATATGATGTCTTGTGAGTAGTTCGTTTTGTTCTTGAGGACATGGGAGAAGTCATGTTGTTAGTAGTGGAATTGTGTTGAGAAAGATTCAATAGTCTGATATTTAAGTTGTGGTGTACTTCTGCTAGTGGTGTCATATGAACATCGACTACATGACACTTCACCTATATGGGCCTAGGGGAATGCATTGTGTATTTGGCTACTAATCATAGGGGTTGCCGGAGTGACAGAAACCTGAACCCCCGTTAGGAAACCATTGCACAAGGGACATTAGGGTCTTAGAATTTAAAGTTGTGGTTAGGTTTCTACCTTAATTACTTTCTTGTACTTGCGGATGCTTGCAAGGGATATAATCACAAGTATGTATTAGTCCTAGGAAGGTCGGTACATTAGCACAGGTTCACCCACACAACACTTAGCAAACTAAAGAAGATTAATCAACTATATGAAGCGAAAGCACTTGAAGATATTCCCGTGTGTCCTCGAGAACGTTTGGTCATCTTAAGTAATACAACCGGCTTGTCCTTTGCTGAATAAAGGATTGGGCCACTTGCTGCATTTATTCTTATTGTCTTTTATTTACTCATACTTTATTTACTTGCATTATCAAAAACCCCTAAAAATCCGTTTGCTAAGTATTTGCAGAGAATTCCTGATCCATACCACTAGCCAGCACCTTCTGCTCCTCGTTGGGTTCGACACTCTTACTTATCAAAAATACTGTGATACACCCCTATACTTGTGGGTCATCAAGACTATTTTCTGGCGCCGTTGCCAGGGAGTGAAGTGCTATTAAAGAGTGGAACTGGTAAAGGAAACTTCTACTATGAGTATTGTTTACTTTTGTTAGTTGCTTTATTTTCAATATGGATAATTTGCTGAGTTTCTTATTTCGTAATGCTACTACCACTGCTAAGGTAGTAGATGAACCACCGCCTGCTGAGAATGATACTTTTAAAATACCTACAATAATTATTGATCGTGTTATGGATAACTATTATGTTGGAGATGGAACTGTCCATCCTGGTGACCATTTTCTCTTTATACACGAATTATGCGGGTTGTACAAGTGTGCAGGTATTACTACAGATCAAGTTAAGAAGAAGTTATTCTCATTATCACTAAAAGGAATAGCTGAAGAATGGTATAAGCTGCTGAAGAATGGTCAAGCTCTTGAATGGGAGGAAATAGTACCTCTCTTTTATTCAAAGTTTTATCCTCCTAGTGAGATTCATAAAGATCGGAATCAAATATACAACTTTTGGCCTCTTGATGGAGAGAGTACAACTCAAGCTTGGGGGAGATTGAAGTTACTAATGCTCAAATGCCCCATTCATGAGCTCCCCAACAATATTATTATCAATAACTTTTATGCAAGGCTTTCTCTTCATGATAAGGATTTATTGGATGCTTCTTGTGCTGGATCATTCACTCGCATGGAAGAAGAAGCTCAATGGGATCTTCTGAACCGTATTCAAGATAATGCTGAAGCATGGGAGAATGATAAAGGAAGAAAGTCAGGTATAAATTATGATTATGAATGCATTGAATCTTTTGTGGGAACTAATGACTTTCAAAATATTAGTAATGCTTATAGTCTTGACTTACAAGTTATTACAAATTGTTTTAAGGCTTTTGCCTCTTATATTGAAATCCCGAAAAAGGGATGGAACAAGTACCATCCACCTTATAAAGATGTTGTGGACTGTGTTCCTGTTGGTAGAACTGAGTTTTGCACTATTGATCACATCTTACCTGAACCTTATATCGAGAAAATACCCTTTCCGGATAAGGTAAAGGATCATCCTATGATAACTAGTGGAAAACACCGAGAGAGAAAGATCTCTCCGACAAACAGAATTCTGCCGGGGGAATTCCTTCCCGGAGAGGGGAGATCGTCACCATCAACACCACCATCAAGCTGGACTTCATCGGGATCATCATCATCATCACCACCATCATCTCCACCAGCACCCTCATCACCATCTCCATATTGCTGTAATAATTGGGTTGAATCTTGCATATTTCTTAGGGGAAACTTTCTCGGTGTTGATTACTCTTTGTAGTTGACGCTATTGAGTGAACCGTGGAATTATTGTTTATGTTCAGATTGTTATACATCATTATTCCATCTGTGATCATGATCCATATGATGTCTTGTGAGTAGTTCGTTTTGTTCTTGAGGACATGGGAGAAGTCATGTTGTTAGTAGTGGAATTGTGTTGAGAAAGATTCAATAGTCTGATATTTAAGTTGTGGTGTACTTCTGCTAGTGGTGTCATGTGAACGTAGACTACATGACACTTCACCTATATGGGCCTAGGGGAATGCATTGTGTATTTGGCTACTAATCATAGGGGTTGCCGGAGTGACAGAAACCTGAACCCCCGTTAGGACACCATTGCACAAGGGACGTTAGGGTCTTAGAGTTTAAAGTTGTGGTTAGGTTTCTACCTTAATTACTTTCTTGTACTTGCGGATTCTTGCAAGGGATATAATCACAAGTATGTATTAGTCCTAGGAAAGTCGGTACATTAGCACAGGTTCACCCACACAACACTTAGCAAACTAAAGAAGATTAATCAACTATATGAAGCGAAAGCACTTGACGATATTCCCGTGTGTCCTCGATAACGTTTGGTCATCTTAAGTAATACAACCGGCTTGTCCTTTGCTGAATAAAGGATTGGGCCACTTGTTGCATTTATTCTTATTGTCTTTTATTTACTCGTACTTTATTTACTTGCATTATCAAAAAACCCTAAAAATCTGTTTGCTAAGTATTTGCAGAGAATTCCTGATCCATACCACTAGCCAGCACCTTCTACTCCTCGTTGGGTTCGACACTCTTACTTATCGAAAATACTGCGATACACCCCTATACTTGTGGGTCATCAAGACTATTTTCTGGCACCGTTGCCGGGGAGTGAAGCGCTATTGGAGAGTGGAACTGGTAAAGAAAACTTCTACTATGAGTATTGTTTACTTTTGTTAGTTGCTTTATTTTCAATATGGATAATTCGCTGAGTTTCTTATTTCGTAATGCTACTACCACTGCTAAGGTAGTAGATGAACCACCATCTGCTGAGAATGATACTTTTAAAATACCTACAATAATTATTGATCGTGGTATGGATAACTATTATGTTGGAGATGGAACTGTCCATCCTGGTGATTATTTTCTCTTTATACACGAATTATGCGGGTTGTACAAGTGTGCAGGTATTACTACAGATCAAGTTAAGAAGAAGTTATTCTCATTATCACTAAAAGGAAGAGCTGAAGAATGGTATAAGCTGCTGAAGAATGGTCAAGCTCTTGAATGGAAGGAAATAGTACCTCTCTTTTATTCAAAGTTTTATCCTCCTAGTGAGATTCATAAAGATCGGAATCAAATATACAACTTTTGGCCTCTTGATGGAGAGAGTACAGCTCAAGCTTGGGGGAGATTGAAGTTACTAATGCTCAAATGTCCCATTCATGAGCTCCCCAACAATATTATTGTCAATAACTTTTATGCAAGGCTTTCTCTTCATGATAAGGATTTATTGGATGCTTCTTGTGCTGGATCATTCACTCGCATGGAAGAAGAAGCTCAATGGGATCTTCTGGACCGTATTCAAGATAATGCTGAAGCATGGGAGAATGATAAAGGAAGAAAGTCAGGTATAAATTATGATTATGAATGCATTGAATCTTTTATGGGAACTGACGACTTTCAAAATATTAGTAATGCTTATGGTCTTGACTTACAAGTTATTACAAATTGTTTTAAGGCTTTTGCCTCTTATATTGATATCCCGAAAAAGGGATGGAACAAGTACCATCCACCTTATAAAGATGTTGTGGACTGTGTTCCTGTTGGTAGAACTGAGTTTTGCACTATTGATCACATCTTACCTGAACCTTATATCGAGAAAATACCCTTTCCGGATAAGGTAAAGGATCATCCTATGGTAACTAGTGTAATCACTAAAAGTGCAAAGAGAACTGTAAAACCTGATGAACAAATAAACATTGAACCTGTTGTAGCAATTGTGAAAGACCTTGTCACTAAAAGTATAGAAGATGGACACATAGTCTTTTGTGAGGATGCTTCTAATATTGTCTCACATCCTAATAAAGCTAAAAAAGCTAGTGTCCCTATGCTTTCTGTTAGAATTGGTGATCATTGCTATTATGGTTTATGTGATAATGGTGCAAGTTCAAGCGCTATTCCTTATGAGCTTTATAAAGAAATTATGCATGAAATCAGTCCCTGTGAATTGGAAGAGATTGATGTGGTTATTCACCTTGCTAATAGAGAGACCATCTCTCCAATTGGTATTGTGCAGGGTGTAGAAGTTCTGTGTGGTAAGATTAAATATCCTGCTAATTTTCTAGTACTTGATTCAGCTGCTAGTAAAACTTATCCCATCATTTTTGGTAGACCTTTCCTGAGTACTTGTGGAGCTATTATAGATTGCAAAAGGGAGAAAATCTTGACTAAGTTTGATGGGGAATCTTATGAGTTTAATTTTCCGAAATTTACTAAAGAACCTTGTGAAAATGAAACACATAATGAGGATTTTAGAGTTGAACAACTTGATTCTATCTCTCTTGCTCCTAACAATGCTTTGCAGCAATTTATGGAGGATCATGAAAGTGAAATCTTCATGGAAGAAAGAAATGAGATTGACGAGATTCTCTGTCGTCAACCTAAGATGCTTAGGCACAACTTGCCTGTAGAATACTTGGGTACCACGATGCCACCTAAAAAGGATCCGGTCTTTGATCTAAAACCTCTCCCGGATGATCTTAAATATGCTTACATTGATGATAATAAGATATATCCTGTTATTATTAGCTCTAAACTTTCAGGGAAGGAAGAGGAAAGGTTATTGGAGGTACTGAAGAAACACCGAGGGGCTATGGGCTACACTCTGGATGATTTAAAAGGGATTTCTCCTACTATATGTCAGCATGCTATCAATATAGAACCAGATGCAAAGCCAGTGGTCGAGCACCAATGGTGTTTAAAACCTAAGATGAAGGAAGTGGTAAGAAATGAGGTATTGAAACTCCTTGATGCTGGTATTATTTACCCTATTGCTGATAGTGAATGGGTTAGTCCTGTTCATTGTGTCCCTAAAAAGGGGGGAATTACGATCGTCCCTAATGATAATGATGAGCTTATTCCCCAAAGAATAGTAGTAGGCTATAGAATGTGCATTGATTTTAGGAAAGTTAACAAAGTTACTAAGAAAGATCATTACCCACTACCTTTTATCGATCAAATGTTAGAAAGGTTGTCTAAAAAGACCCATTTTTGTTTTCTTGATGGATATTCCGGTTTCTCCCAAATTGTTGTTAAACAACAAATCAGAAAAAAACTACTTTTACATGCCCTTATGAAACCTATGCTTATAGACGTATGCCTTTTGGTTTATGTAATGCTCCTACTACTTTTCAAAGATGCATGTCTGCTATCTTTCATGGTTTTTGTGAGGAAATTGTGGAAGTGTTCATGGATGACTTCTGTGGGTTAGGAAGCTAGAAATTAGGGGGAAATAAAACTTTTTCTAATTGTTTGCATATAAGCCTAGCTTTATTAGATTGCTTGATCACTTGTGTTGCCTTGGTAGTGTTGCTTGCTAATCTACATGCTTGAATGACCACCAAGGGTCATATTAGTTAGTCTTCCCACAAGCTAAGAAATTGGCTAAATCATAGAAATCTAGTTTTGTTTCAACTTTGGAGCTTTGGTTTGGATAAATCCTTCACCCTTTCTACCATGCAGGAGTACCATGTGGTACTATGTTTTGAGTACTTGAGAATCACACCTTAGCCCTGGTTAAACCACAAGCCCAAGATTTTTGCATGTGAGTGTTTACCTCACTAGTTGTCACTTAGGGAATGACCACCTTATTTTGTCCAAAGTTTGGATGATCATTGTGAGCTCATGGCTGTGATCTAGGAGGCAACCAAGACTTAAGCATGATCACCTAGTATCCCTCTACACCCCCTGACATGGGTATACCCTACAGGTACTCGAGCTTGGTATATACGGCCTAAATATGTAAAGGTCCACGGTGTCGCCAAGGCCCAAATGAAGGATTCAAGTAACCTACAGACTCTCGATTGCTTGAAGAACAAGAAGAAACTAAAGATAGAAAGTTTGAAGGGGAAAACCCTAACTTGTAATCGACTCGACCTGCTACCCGAGACCTAGCCTATCTATATAAAGGCTAGGAGGGGGCGGCGAGGAGGACACACGCAACCCTAGTTTCCACAACCCTTGCCAGATTGCATCTGCGCACCATTGTAATCCTCGATTCCTTTGATAATTCCACGAGCAGACAAGCAGGAGTAGGGACCTTTATGAGGCCTGAACCTGGGTAAATCTTCGAGTCCCCTGTGTGCTTGTTAGCTAGTCGATAGATGTCTCTAGCGCTCCCTCCTTCTCCAAAACCCAAGTCCATAACAATGGGCATTGATGAGTTAAACCCTCGTCAATTGGCGCCGTCTGTGGGGATTGGTAGTGCTGATGATGCGGCTTCTTTGGCCCCATCAACCGCGATCTACAACTCCGCAATAGCGGAGATTCGCCAGCTCTTCGGCGCATTCGAATTCACCATCCATACGCCAGCCACTCGCCTGGCTTTCGAGTCCGTGGGCGACGGAATCAGCCTGGCAATAGGGAGCTTCCGCTTCCAAGTTGGTCAGATGGGCATGCTTCACATGCCTGATCAGCCGACGGTGTCGTCGATTGCCCCAGCATCATGGTTCCCTCCATCGATCGGCACCCTCAGTGAGCTCAACGCCCCGACAACAGTCGAAAACACGGTCAGTGACAGCAGTCGCGACTACGATCTGAGCAATCTGGCCACTGAAGATGGAACCTATGGTTCCGGATCTGAGAGTTGTGAGAGCAGCAGCTTCCCTAATCACTTCATGTGCGTCGTCATCAACACAGGCGACACCTCCGCCAACCACGACAACACAGGCAATCGCGGTAATGGCGGCAATGGTGGCAATCGCATCCCCGTCAACAATGGAGGAGCAGTCGAACCTCCAACCATAACAAACGAGCAAACCGGCGAACGCGTCATGGTCAGGCTCAATGAGCTTGAGTGGGCTCGCTGCCACGAGGCCCTGCGAGGCAACCCTTTACCTCCCGACTCCCCGCAAGAACTTCTGATGGGCTACCACTGGCTCCTAAAGGAAGAATTCAAGCGTCAAGCGCAAATAGTCGCGCAACTAGAAGCACGCAAAAGGGCGACAGATGAGTCAAGTCTTCGTCGTGCTGGGCTCTCCTCCCACGGAGGATCCTCCTCAAAAGGCAACGAGTACATCGCCAAAAAGAGGCAACCTCGGATGGCCCATCTCACCGAGCAAGAGCGCATAGAAGTTGCAAAGGTCCTCGACTTCAGCTCTATGATAGTCGATACGCGGGGCAATGTGGTCCCAAAGACGTCGCAAGCTACAGTGACAGCGGCCACCATGTACCTCCTCAATAACCAGCCGCCAGCTGGCGATCCCCAGGCCGCCATGCACCGATCTACGATCGCGGGCTTGGGACTAATCGAGGCTGCCCTCGACAAGGAGTCAACGCCGGAGCCGAAGAAAGGCAAAGCGCTAGCAAAGCGCTACTCCTCACCCTCATCCAGTGATGACAGTCACGACCTGTCTCGATGCCGTTGCTCACGGCGACACAACCACGACTACGACGCGCGTGATGACATCACGTAGCGCAAGATCGACAAATCAAGGGCGCGACGTGCTCGGTCGACTTACTCGGAAGAGGAAGATGTGGAGCTCTGCGGTGCCAGATGCTTCAGCAGATCCATAAGGCAAAAGCGAATGCCCAAGGGGTTCAAACTCCCATTGGAGAACCAAAAGTTTGACGGTCTACAGGACCCAAAGATTTGGCTGGAGGATCACATCTCCTCCGTCAGACTCCACGGCGGCAGTCGAAGCACAGCCATGCAATGCTTACAGCTACAGCTGCAGGGCGTCGCCCGAGCATGGCTCAACAACATCCCGCGCAGATCCATTCGCAGTTGGGATGAGCTGGTTTACAGCTTCGTGCGCAACTTCAAAGGCACATACAAGCGTCCAGCATCAATCGAAGAGCTAAGATGCTGCCAGCAAAGATCGGGCAAGTCGCTACGCTCCTACATCCAAAGGTGGTCCATCATCAAGAACTCCACAGAGAACATCTCGGAGGATCGCGCGATTGACGCATTCAACGGGCGCGCCCGCAGATAGAGCCAGAGGAGGAGCTGGACGCCAAGCCCAAGACCATTGATCACTTGATGGAAATTGCAAATCGGTGGGCCGATGGAGAAGATTCGGTGAAAAATCGTGTTCACTCCGACGAGGAGGCAGAACTCGACGGCAGACGCGACCGCCGAGGCAAACGCCGCATGCGCATCTACAATGACCGCGACGACGTCAACATGGTCGCAGCCGGCTACGCCGACAGACGCGACGACAACCGCAACAGCGGATACCGCAGCGGTGGATACCGTGACTCCGGGAAGACCACGCAAGTGTGGCAACGCCGCGATCATGATGAAGCCCCCGCAACATCCATTGAAGACAAACTGTCCGGGCCATGTACGGTGCACTTCTACATCGACAAGCATGATGGAAAGAAGAAGTCCAGCCACCTCCTCAAGGACTGCCGCGAGTTCCTCAAACTACATGAGGGATTAGCTCGGATGAACCGCAACACAGTTGAAAGATGCTACGGAGCCGCTCTAGGCGCCGTGGCACATGGCGCTCCGCCACCGCCACCTGGAATGCCCTCAAACGCACCTGCACCGGACCAGCACCAGGGAGGCGAACCCTACCCAAGGGCCATGGGTACCATGATGATCCAAAAAGGACTCCCCTCCAATGGGGTGCAGAAGGCCATCACTCACCAAGTCAACTTGGCCACACACTCACCACCATCTACCACTGAGTACCTCAGCGGAAGCGATTCGTGCATCACATTCGACAAACGCGATCACCCACCTCAAGTACCTCGTCCAGGACATTGTCCCCTCATACTCGTGGCGCAAATCGGAGGCTTCGACATGAGCTGTGTCTTCATGGATGGCGGAAGTGGCATCAACCTTATATTCGCAAGTACCTTGCGAGCAATGAGGATCCCTCTGACTTGCCTAGAGGCCTCGGACACAACATTCCACGGCATCGTCCCAGGAAAAGGCGTATATCCCCTGGGCAAAATCAACCTCGACGTTATCTTTGGCACGCCGAAAAACTTTCGGCACGAGCAGATCGACTTTGAGGTCGTCGACTGGCCCTCGCAGTACCACTGCATCCTCGGACGTGTCGCGTTCGCTAGATTCATGGCAGTACCACATTATGCCTACCTGCAGATGAAGATGCCAGGCCCCAATGGCGTCATCATAGTCAACAGGAGCTTCGAGAGGTCCGACAGTTGTGATAGGGAATTCAACAGAATTTCCTAGTCCTTTGGCATGCAGGAAGAACTCGCAAGACTAAAGGAGTCGACAGACAACAGTCTGTCTCCCCTAAGCCGGCCAAGCTCGCCTGATCTATCTTTCGACTCATCCGTGCATACAAAGAAAGTGCAGGTCCACCCATCGGATCCCGCCAAAACGGCCCTCATCGCCAACAACTTGAGTCTCGCATAGGAACTCCCGCTCATCGAATTCCTCCGTGAGCACTGGGAGATTTTCGCCTGGTGTCCCGCGGACATGCCAGGAGTTCCCAGGGAATTCGCCGAGCACGCACTCAACGTCAACCAAGACGCAAGGCCGGTCAAGCAAACAATCCGGCGATTATCTAAGCCACGGGCGAAGGCAGTCGGAATGGAGATCAACAGACTCCTCGACGCCAAATTCATACGCGAGATCAAGGAAAGCACTTGGCTCGCCAACACGGTGCTGGTACCAAAAAAGGACACGGATATCCTGCGGATGTGCGTGGACTTCACCTCTTTGAATAAGCACTTCCCAAAGGATCACTTCCCGCTCCCGCGCATCGACCAGATCATCGACTCCACCGCGGGATGCGAGTGCCTCTGCTTCCTCGACGCCTACTCAGGCTATAATCAGATCCGAATGAAGGAGGAAGTTCAAGAGAAAACAGCGTTTACAACGCCCTTCGGTGTGTTCTGCTACAACACAATGCCCTTCGGGCTAAAAAACGCGGGAGCCACCTACCAGCGGTGCATGCAGGCTTGCCTCAAGGAACAACTTGGTCGCAACATTCAAGTCTATGTCGACGACATAGTAATCAAGACCAAGGAAGAAGCCTCTCTAATCAACGATTTGCACGAAACCTTCGCCAACCTCGACCGCTACCAGATCAAGCTCAATCCGGACAAATGTGCCTTTGGCGTTCCATCTGGGCAACTACTCGGGTACCTCATCTCTGCCAGAGGAATCGAGGCAAACCCGAAGAAAATAAGAGCCATACTGGCCATGGAGAAGCCGAAGAACATAAGGGGCGTCAGGTGGCGAATCGAATCGCCCTCGGCCGATTCATCATTCGGATGGGTGAAAAGGCACTGCCCTTCTGTCAACTCCTCCGCAAAGCTGAAAAGTTCGAGTGGACCAACGAAGCGCAGGAAGCATTCGAAGACCTCAAGCGCCTGCTATCCACTTCGCTAGTACTGGTAACCCCACGAGAAAGGGAACCACTATTGCTATATATCTCCGCCACCAACCAGGTGGTTAGCACAGTGCTCGTGGTCGAACGAGCTGAGGAAAACAAGGTCCATGGGGTACAGCGCCTAGTCTACTACCTCAGCGAGGTCCTCATGCCAACAAAACAGCAGTACCCGCACTACCAGAAGCTGGCGTACGGCGTCTTCATGACCGCCCGACGACTGCGCCACTACTTCCAGGAACACCCAATCGTGGTGGTCAATGACGCCCCGCTGGGGCATATCCTCAATAACCCCGACGCCACGGGACGAGTCGCGCTTTGGGGAATCGAATTGTCTCCATGAGACATCACATATGAAAAGCGTGACGCAATCAAGTCGCAAGTTCTCCCTGACTTCCTCGTGCACTGGATGGAGAACCAGCTCCCTGACAAACCAGACATGTCCTACCTCTGGACAATGCACTTCGATGGGTCCAAGCGGAAGGACAGAGCAGGTGCAGGTGTCATACTGACATCACCTCAAGGGGACAAGCTGAAGTACATCCTGTGAATGCAGTTCACCGCCTCCAACAACGAAGCTGAATACGAGGCCCTGCTACACGGGATGAGGATGGCAAAAGCCTGTGGCGCCAAGAGACTCATTATTTTCGGCGACTCCAAGTTGGTCGTCAACCAAACAATGCATGAGTGCGACACACTGAACGATAACATGATCGCCTACCGCGACCTCTACGACACACTCGAAGGGGACTTCGACGGCTGCGAACTGCGACACGTAGGCCGCGAAAGCAATGAAGAGGCGGACGCACTCGCCAACATAGGCTCTACCTGCGCCCCCATACCACCTAGGGTATTTCTCGAGCGCATTTGCGAATGCTCAATCAAGCGAAAGGCCGCAGAGAAGAAAACAAGCGCAACAACAGACTCGGGGGCTACGCCGCCCAATGAGCCAATGGCACTCGATGACCTAGAACTAGACACAGGGCTCGAGGGACCAATGAGTGTCATGATGATTGAGCAATCCTGGACGCAACCATACATCATGTACCTCCTCAGCAAGAGGCTACCGGACGATCCGACTGACGCACGGCACATCGCGCGATGATCCAAGGCATTCGCTGTCATCAACGGCGAACTATACAAGCGCAACATCACAGGAGTGTTCCAGTAATGCGTCTCCATGGCTGATGGAAGAGCTGTCCTCCTCGACATCCATGAGGGAACCTGCGGACA
Organism: Avena insularis; assembly: GCA_023614405.1. NCBI lineage: Eukaryota > Viridiplantae > Streptophyta > Magnoliopsida > Poales > Poaceae > Avena > Avena insularis. The sequence goes on along the minus strand of CM042690.1, from coordinate 145,768,545 downwards.
CCACGCTGGCAGTCGCGCCCTCGTGGCCAAAGCTCTGCGAGCTGGGTTCTACTGGCCTACGTCCATGCGTGACGCCAAATACATCGTCCAGAAATGCAACGTGTGTCAACGATTCGCGGACAAGCCGCACGCACCTGGCGTGGAACTCCGGCCAATCCCATTGGCCTGGCCCTTCGTGCAATGGGGACTCGACATGGTCGGCAAGCTCCCCAAGTCCTCACGAGGAGGTTACGTCTACCTCCTGGTGGCAGTCGACAAGTTCACCAAGTGGATAGAAGCCATGCCAGTGACCAATCAATCGGGGCACAGCGCAGTCAAGTTCTTCGAGTCCATCGTCTTCCGCTTTGGAGTGCCTGATGTCTACGCACTTCTATTCTTGTAGACAGTTGTTGGGCCTCCAAGTGCAGAGGTTTGTAGAACAGCAGCAAGTTTTCCCTTAAGTGGATCACCCAAGGTTTATCGAACTTAGGGAGGAAGTGGTCAAAGGTATCCCCTCTCAAGCAGCCCTGCAATCAAGAAACAAGAAGTCTCTTGTGTCCCCAACACACCCAATACACTTGTCAGGTGTATAGGTGCACTAGTTCGGCGAAGAGATAGTGAAATACAAGTGGTATAGATAATTATAAGTGGTAACGGTGATAGAAGATAACTTGATGGCGTGGAAGAGACTAAAAGCAAACTGAAATAAAGAAGGAAGCAGCAAACATGTAACAGATCTAATAGCAAAGGTATCAATGCTTAGAAACAAGGCCTAGGGATCATACTTTCACTAGTGAACACTCTCACATAAATATATTCTTCTTTATGATACTACGCTGAACTACTCTCCGGTTGGACACTCTAATCCATGGTAGGGCTATAACAGCACACCTCAAAGTTCATCTTTCCCATCTAGAAAACCCCACACTGTCACCTTGAGTACTAGATGAGTCCAACAAACACCACAATTTCATAAAGACATCCAACTCCAAATATAACTCATAACAAGTATTTGTAATCTCTAGCCTAAGTGCCACCATGGTGTGCACACTGTCAACTTCACACACATGGGGAGAGCAGAGATCTATTAAAGCACTTGAGTAGCAAGGTAGATCTACTTGGTTGCAAAGCTCATGATCACAATATGATCATGCATAGAGAGAGAGAGATGAACACATAGCTACCGGTAGAACCCTTAGCCTCGAGAGAGATCTACTCCCTCCTTATCATGGGAATCAGCAACGGTGATGGAGATGGTGGTGGAGATCGATGGAGATGGCTCCGGGGGCACTTCACCGTCCCGGCAGGTGCCGCAGAGACTCGTCCCCGAATCTCCCCTTCGGTGGCGGCGGCACTGCGGAACTTTTCTTGGCTGGAGGCTTGACGATTTATGGTTTCTGCATCGGGAGGCTCTTATAGGCGAGAGAGGCAAGGTCGGTGGCCGGCCAGGGGGCCCACACCATGCCCTGGCGTGGCCTGGGCTGGCCCGTGCCAAGGGGGTGTGGCCACCCTGTGGCCCCTCTCCGACTCTCTTTCTGGCTCCGTGAGTCTTCCGGGAAAATAGTAACTTTGGCTTTTGTCCCGTCCAATTCCGAGAATACTCATTTTCTGACTTTCCTGGGACCAAAAAAGTAGAAAATAGGCAACTGGCACTGTGGCATCTTGTTAATAGGTTAGTCCAAGAAATCATATGAAAAGTACTCCAAAGTTGGAACAAAACACAAGAAAGTAGATAAAACCAAGCATGGAAACATCAAAAATTATAAATACATTTGCAATGTATCAACATCCCCAAGCTTAACTCCTGCTCGTCCTGAAGTAGGTAAGTGATAAAAAGAAAGAATAATTTTTGAGGTGACATGCACCATCATAAACTTGATCAAAGTATTTGTAAAACATTCAAAGCTGGGATCATAGTACTTCAATCATAACATGAAAGATAAAGTTCTAGCAATAAGACAAAGAAACTATGTTGCAACATGAAAAGGCACAAACAAAAGATTAATGAATAGCAATGCTTTGCAAGACGTTTGTTTGTTTCACATAAAGAAAACATAGCATAATAGCATTCAGCTTGTCCCTCAATAGAGTAGCAAATATAAATGCATAGGACACCTTCAAAGTTCATAAGAGTGACTAGATACAATAGTTTAAAACAAGCAATATCAAAGTATGCATCAATCAACTAGTCTTGGGACAATGCACATAGAACTAAGAATGGCAACTATGCTCTCAAAGTAGGTGCATAAAGATAGAATATGGTGACTCAATATAAAAGTAAAAGAAAGGCCTTCATAGAAGGAAGTAGGAATTCAAGTTTCATAAAGAGCTTCCAAAAATTATGGTACTTATAGCTTTCAGCTCTCATTGCCCCTATCATAAGCATTTTGAAGTGATTAAGGTTAAAGTGAACAAACTATGGAGTATATGCTTGACAAAGTATAAGTTGGAAATCTCATGTCCCTTGAATACGAGGGCCACTCCTCATGTTACTCAAGTTTAGTCACCGGTAAGTTCTTGTCATCGTAAGTACATGTGTATCATAGAGAACCGCCAACGGGGTACCCCTTGCCCGATGATACGGAAGAATCCCCATATCAAAATGACAAGGCAAGCAGACAACGAGCATCTCAGCAATCTTCTTATTTACCATGGGAATATGGTGCTTTTTTCTCTCTTTCCTCTTTTCATAATATCTCCTTTTTTATTTTCTCTTTTTTCTCAATATAGGACTCTTTTTTTATAAGAAAAATGCTTCATAGACAGCTCATTATGGTTACGCTGCAGGTTTCCACCATGTCAGCATGGATTAGACCAGCGGCCAGTGCTTTCTAACACATATACATAACTCCATGGACTTACAAGCTCCCCTTTCATTTCACACCGACGACATCCATATACAAAAGAGCATGATATCAACTAGGTACAAGTACCAAGTGCAATGTTGAAAGCCTTCCCCACGATAGCATGGTTCTGCTAATCCCCAACAAATAAGTGCAAGCATATACAACATAGACGACACAATGGTTCAAGTTTATTAAGGGCAAGAAAAGTAAAGTGTGCCATCAAGTTCGTGAGAGCTTTAATCACTAGTTTTCTCATAACAAGTTTAATTCGGAAGGTAAACAAAAGCATGAATATACTTGGAATAGCATAAGCTAGTAGGTAGGTATGGTGTACTCTTTGGAATAACTTGGTTTAGGGAGTTGGATGCATGAGTGGAACTCATACTTAGTTGTGGAGGCTAGCAAAAGACTAGGAGCGACAAACTAAGAGAGCAATAATGGCCATAATCATGCAGAGCGACAAAACATCATTGATCAAAGCACAAAGTGATACTACAAGTTGAAAATTAAAGGATCATAAAGGCTATGGTGACTTGGGATAGTCATAACATGGTGTGAGCATGTGCCAAGTCAACCCAAATAAAGCATCAAAGGAGAATACTAGTATACTATGCTTTAATATGCTAAAACAACGCATGATTCATCCAAGGCACATTAGCAATCTCAATTGTTTATAACAAGTCATGCTACAGCAAAGAATACTAAGCATAAATCCAAAACAATATCAAGCATGGCATGACAAAGCATAGGCCACTGTCAAAAACAAGCTCTCTTTACCACTTAAGCATAACTTTCCTACTCTTTTCCAAACCAAACCAAACTATTTGCAAACCAAAGTATGAAAGAGGGGGTCCAACCAATTTATTCAGCAAACTAAGCAAACCAAACAAATGAAAAACAAAAACAAAAAAGAAGACGCTCCAAGAACAACACAACTGTGCATGAAACAATAAAAATGAAGCGTTTGGAAGAAACCTGGGATTTTTATTGATGAAGAGGGGGATGCCTTGGGCATCCCCAAGATTTGACGCTTGTACTTCTTGGATATTTCTTGGGGTGACACGCGTGGAATCCCCAAGCTTGAGCTTTAGTCCATCCTTCATCTCATTACTCATTCCTTCCGTACACCTGAAATTTTTCCTTCATACAAAACTTCACACAATCTTTATTAGCAACATTAGTGCACTCAATATAATAGGTCTTAAGGTTCAGTTATAACACCAAATAAACTTCCATTAGAACACTAGCTACTGTAGAACTTCTCTCAGAAAGCTCAATTCCCCAAAAGAACTCAAAAAGGAACCAACAAGAAGCAAATGCAAATAATGGCAGAAATCTGTCAAAACAGACCAGAAGGTAAAGACGAATTTTTTAGAAGACCTTCTGTTGCTCAAATAAAAAAGTGTTGAACTAACGAAAGTTAGATAACAACCTGGGGCAGAAGCACAAAAATTCACGCCTCAAAAGAACGTACAGAGATTTTACATGATTTTGACGGTGAAGCACAGAAATCTGTTTTGGGACAGCAACTTTCCCAATCATTACTTCTCTCTCATTAGAGGTTACTCTTGGCACAAAAAGCAAATAAAAAGGATAAGGAGCGGTTATTACAGAGGTAATAACTTCCAAGACTCATCTAAAACTTTTGGGTTATCTCCCAATAAGTACTTTTATTTAACGCCTTTAAGTTAGGCATGATAGTTTGAGAAGATGCTCACATAAGAAATATGAATTGAAGTAAAAGAGAGCATCAAGAAGCAAATTCAAAACACATTTAAGTCTAACCCACTTCCTATGCATAGGAATCTTGTAAAGAAATAAGTCATGAAAGCACAAAGCAATGAGCATAGTAAAGAAAAACAAGTGCAACTTCAAGACTTTCAACATAAAGAGGGGAAACTTAATATTGTTGAGATATATAAAACCATGTTTCCCTCCCTCATAATAACTTTCAGTAGCATCATGAATAAAAGTAACAATATAACTATCACAAGAAACATTCTTATCATGAGCCACATGCATAAAAGAATTAATACTCCCCACATAAACATAGTCATTCTTATTGATTGTAGTGGGAGCAAATTCGACAAAATAGCTATCATTATTATTTTCATCACCATAATCATCAAATATAGGAGGCATATTGTAGTCATAATTAATTTTCTCCTCAATTGTAGGTGGACTGAAAATATCATATTCATCATTGTAATCATCATATATTGGAGGTATAGTATCATCAAAGTAAATTTTCTCCTCCATGCTTGGGGGACTAAAAAGATCATGCTCATCAAAACCAGCTTCCCCAAGCTTAGACTTTTACATAGCATTAGCAATAATGGTGTTCAAAGAATTCATACTAATAACATTGCTATTAGCACGCAAATAAAGTTCCATAGGTTTTTTAATTTTCTCCTCAAACACTTCATGTCCTAACTCAAGATAAATACTATAAATCTCTCTAATTTTGTTGTTGTTTTCCATTAAGCCTAACTAGTGAAAACAAGAAACAAAAAGACAAAATTGCAGAATCTAAAGGAAATAACTTCGAGCACTCACACCAGAGGATGTGAGTACCTTTTACCTTACCTCCCCGGCAACGGCGCCAAAAAATAGCTTGATGTCTACGCACTTCTATTCTTGTAGATAGTTGTTGGGCCTCCAAGTGCAGAGGTTTGTAGAACAGCAGCAAGTTTTCCCTTAAGTGGATCACCCAAGGTTTATCGAACTTAGGGAGGAAGTGGTCAAAGGTATCCCCTCTCAAGCAACCCTGCAATCAAGATACAAGAAGTCTCTTGTGTCCCCAACACACCCAATACACTTGTCAGGTGTATAGGTGCACTAGTTCGGCGAAGAGATAGTGAAATACAAGTGGTATAGATAATTATAAGTGGTAACGGTGATAGAAGATAACTTGATGGCGTGGAAGAGACTAAAAGCAAACTGAAATAAAGAAGGAAGCAGCAAACATGTAACAGATCTAATAGCAAACAGTGTATCAATGCTTAGAAACAAGGCCTAGGGATCATACTTTCACTAGTGAACACTCTCACATAAATATATTCTTCTTTATGATACTACGCTGAACTACTCTCCGGTTGGACACTCTAATCCATGGTAGGGCTATAACAGCACACCTCAAAGTTCATCTTTCCCATCTAGAAAACCCCACACTGTCACCTTGAGTACTAGATGAGTCCAACAAACACCACAATTTCATAAAGACATCCAACTCCAAATATAACTCATAACAAGTATTTGTAATCTCTAGCCTAAGTGCCACCATGGTGTGCACACTGTCAACTTCACACACATGGGGAGAGCAGAGATCTATTAAAGCACTTGAGTAGCAAGGTAGATCTACTTGATTACAAAGGTCATGATCACAATATGACCATGCATAGAGAGAGAGATGAACACATAGCTACCGGTAGAACCCTTAGCCTCTAGAGAGATCTACTCCCACCTCATCATGGGAATCAGCAACGGCGATGGAGATGGTGGTGGAGATCGATGGAGATGGCTTCGGGGCACTTCCCCATCCCGTCAGGGTGCCGGAACAGAGACTTTCTGTCCCCCGAATCTCCCCTTTGGTGGCGGCGGCGCTGTGGAACTTTTCTTGGCTGGAGGCTTGACGATTTAGGGTTTCTGCATCGGGAGGCTCTTATAGGCGAGAGAGGCAAGGTCGGTAGCCGGCCAGGGGGCCCACACCATGCCCTGGCGCGGCCTGGGCTGGCCCGCGCCAAGGGGTGTGTGGCCACCCTGTGGCCCCTCTCCGACTCTGCTTCTGGCTCCGTGAGTCTTCCGGGAAAATAGTAACTTTGGCTTTTGTCCCATCCAATTCCGAGAATATTCATTTTCTGACTTTCCTGGGACCAAAAACAGCAGAATGTGCAACTGCAATCGTATGGCGTCTTGTTAATAGGTTAGTCCAAGAAATCATATGAAAAGTACTCCAAAGTTGGAACAAAACACAAGAAAGTAGATAAAACCAAGCATGGAACATCAAAAAATATAGATACATTTGCAATGTATCAGTGCCACACAACATCATCACGGACAATGGAATGAACTTCACATCCAAGGAGTTCCAAGAATTCTGTGAGAATCTGGGAATCAACATCAGCTATGCCTCGGTAGCACATCCACAAACCAATGGTCAGGTTGAAAAGGCGAACGGGCTCGTCTGCGGCGGCATCAAGAAGCGGCTCCTCTGGCCACTCGAACAAGCCGCGGGCTGCTGGCCAGATGAACTGCAATCAGTACTCTGAAGCCTACGCACAACCCCAAATAGTGCTACAGGCTACACCCCGTTCTTTATGGTGCACGGGGCCGAAGCGGTGCTGCCCCCGAGGTACGGTACAAGGCGCCACGCGTGGTCGCTTACAGCGAGCAGGAGTCATCCCTTGCACTCGAAGACCCTGTCGATCTCCTTGACGAGGCAAGGGAAATCGCCGTGGAAAGATCAACGATCTACCAGCAGAACCTGCGCAACTACCAGAGTAGGAGGCTACGCCCCAGATCCTTCATCGAAGGCGACCTAGTCCTGCGACTAAAGCAGCAGGGACATCTCAAGCTCGAATCCCCCTGGGAAGGACCATACGTGATTACAGAAGTAATCCCAGGTGGCGCCTATCGCCTTCAAGATCTAGAGCTGGAATGTCGCACAGCTGCGACGCTTACACCTTAGTCGTTTTTACTTTTGCATCGCAAAATAAGGCACTCAGGCAAGGCTACTTAGCCACACATTGTACTTCGTACTGTCTCACGAATAAATAAAGCTAAGTGCCCCAAAACTCTGTGTCTTCCTTTATTTTTCTGCAACTTATCGACTCGGGGGCTACACCACCCTATACACATCTGTTCTACGAACTAAAACGCGATATCCTGAATAGCTGGCACATCAATCGAAACCCTTGACACAACATCAACCCAGTTGCAACACATCTAACAGGTTGACAAGGGACTGAGATAAACGCATGGCCAGGCTAACGAAAAGGAGTCGCATAGTGCAACGCACTCACATGCTAACAAGCTCTTTATACATATTCGACAATCAATTATACACAACATTTATACGAACTTTACAACATGGGTACACTTATGTGCAGGATACAAACTAAGCTACTACTGCAACAAGAGAATGTTGGTTTGTTCCTCAAAGAAGCCGACGATCTCTTCTGCTGGGCGATCCACCGCCTGGTAGTGCGGCACCATATTCCAGGCAGAACCTGCTGGTGGCGCAGGTGGCCCAGCCGCAATTGCCGCAACATCTACATCAGGCCTATGCAGTCGCACCAACGATAGAGCGGCCTGGGCACCAGGCACCAACTGTTGCCTCACACACTCGCGAACCGCGGCCATGTCTTGAAACTTGGCGAGGAGGGCCAGCAGGCTTGATGGAGTAACATCCAGCGGAAACATCGTCCAATAAATGTTCTTCAAGCATGACTGCGACTTCTTCAGAAAGTGCATCACTCGCGACGCACGATCCTGTAAGGTCGCCGGCGCAATCGCACGATCATGATCTACCCAGAAGTACCCCCTCTCTTGAAGTTGCTCCTGGGTCAGATCATGCATACGAATGGCAATTTTATCCTTCTCATCTTGCGGATGACGCGCGCTGACAACTATACGAAGCCAAAACAGAAGCATAAGGACAGCGCACCATCGCGAATGCCTACAAGGAAAAGATAAGAGCAAGCAAACTAACACTTGAATTGGTCGCCCAGCTGCGTCACCTCGCCAAGCAGATATTGTTCTCGGGCGGCGGCCTTCTCTGCCTTTGACTTCCATACATCCGTGTTACCGCGGAGCATGGGTAATTCACGCTCTAACTGCTTCACGCGGTCACGCAGTCGCGAAAGCAGCGACAACTCATCCACCCTGGAGTACGATGGCGCCAAGGTATCATCAAGGGGCGGTGAGTCCTGAGGTTCCCTCAAAGGATCACTTGATGTACCCTACCACAAGCCAAGCAAGAAGCGAATAAGAAGATCAAATCGACACACAGACAAAAGATTCGAGTGCATTCAAGAGTGGAAGAAAGTATCAGCAGATACACCCGCCAAAGGCATGTTCTAGACAAAAGGCATAAACTAATCAACTATTACAAAACTACTGAGGAGCGATTGGCTTCTTCGACTTCGACGGCTTCGGGGGCTTCATCGAGTCCGTGGCAGTGTCAGATGCCACTGACTTTCCGCCAGCCCCTGATGTCGCAGCCTTTGCCGCCTTCTTGGCTCGCTGCAGCTCCTCAGAGTACTTCGCAACCGTGTTAATCAGCTGCGGCCCATACTTGCCACAGGCAGTCGCGAAGGGAGCAAAGACTACCTGCTGGCCGTCCGTGCTAACGGGCATCACCTTCGAAACCGCTGCAGGATCAACTTCAATTCCATGGGCCTGCACCATGGCAAGTGACATGGACGCGCCAGCCGCACAGAGCGAGTTCTTGAAGGATGCAGGAACACCCCCGGCAAGAGACTCCACCAGCTCGTTCATGTTCTCGATTAGCTCCGCCTTGGGCACCAACTCCTCCCGGAGGCGACTGAGCACGCCCTTGGCCTTGGAGATCCTATGCTGAACGGCAACGTTGCGGTCCTCGACTGCTGAAAGCGCACACGCCAAAGCGTCGTCACGGCGAAGGGCCTGAGGATCGAAGCTCAAGTCGCCAGCATCTGTACATAAACCCATACATGGACACAAACATCAGCGCCAATGGCAAAATATTGAACAAAAGCAAGATAATGATATCCAAAGCAAAGTACCTGAGAGGGCCTTGGTAATCGAGAAAAGCTGTTCTTCAAACAACTTCTCCCTGGCTGCGAAGGAGGCACGCAGATCCTCTTCGCGCCTTTGTGCCTCGTCACGTGCCGCGATTGCCTCATCGCGACCCTTCACAGCCGCGGTGAGTGTTTTATCCATGGTGGCAGCGTTGCGTAGGAGGGCATTATGTTCAGCTACAAACCAAAAAGGATTGACTATCAGTCGACTATATAAAAAGGAGAAGAAGAAAAAGCGAAGAACACTTACTTTCGACCACGCGATGACACATCTCCAGCATTGCATGCTAGCGGCCCATCGCAAGCACTTGCTCCGCCAAGTGAGTGGCTTCCTTTACAAGGAGCTATCGCACAACAAGGGATCAGCAGACGCAATAGATAACATCGACTGCAACATTAAAAGAAGAAACCATACACTTACATGATCCTCCAATGACTCCGAAGTTGTCTGATGTGCCGTCATCCGGGCAACCATTCGATGCTCCCCTTCATGCGGAGAGCTAGAAGAGTTGTGCCCAGAGTGGGCCGCCAATGGAGGGGAAGGAGCATGCTCGACCTCTTTCTTGGCCCTTGAGGTCGCGACTCCTGATTCTTTTAAAAATTGGACGTCGCCAGAAGATGACGACGCCTCTTGACTGCAAAGAGAAAATCAACATCAAGAAAAAGGCAAAATACAGAGACGAACCAAAAAGGACAAATCTAGAGAAGAGCAAACAAACTAGAAAACTTACCAATCAAATTTATCAAAGTCAAAGGTTGGTTCCCTCGACTCTGACGAAGACTCCTTTGGCAGTCGCATCTTCTTGCGAGAAGACGGCGCCACGGTGCTCATAGGAATGGCAGGGATTGGCGATCCCGCACCAACGCATGCACCTTCCGGAGTCGAAGGAGACGACGCATCGGAATCCTCGCTGCGCGAACGCTTGCGAGTATCCGGACTACCCGACTCGGGGGCTTCCTCTTCCACATCGGATCAGACGGTCAATTCTGACTCGTCCTCTTCCAAGTCCTCGCGAGGGATAACCCCCTCAGGAAGAGGGGGCATACAGGATGACACCGCCCAATCCTGTATACAAACAACAAATTCAGCACAAAGCAAAGAAACAGCAAAGAAGCAATCAACAAATTAAGCTACTACGTAGCACAATTGTACCTCAGGAGGAGGGTTAGAAGCGTCGAACGGGGGGACGACTGGATCACTAGGCAGCACATCCTTGATGGTGTATGTGGTCACCAGTCGAACCCTTTTATCCACATCACTCGTGGACATGCCATCGGCAGACACACAAGTGACATCGTCAGCGCTAGCCCACTGAAACATGGGGTGGACTCTGGCCTGCAGAGGCTGGACGCGACGGAGCAACCACGTGTGAATGAGAGCGCAACCTCCCTCCTCTTTGCCTATGCGACTCTCGAGGTCGCAGACGCACTCGTACAGCACATCTGTCTCCGCGGACTCGCCAGGCATGACTACATTCTTCCAGGAGCGCCTCCTCTTGCATGGCGTCGCAGGATCGAAAGGTGCGAGTCCGAAGTGGTCTCCGTCGGCCTTCTGCTCGCGAACGTAGAACCACTTGTCCCTCCACCCTTGGACGGACTTCATCAGCTTGATGTCGAAATAAGTGGTGGATGGATCAATGTGGATTCCGCAGCTGCCTACATCATAGACTAAAGAGCCAGACGCAGATTGGCACTTCAACTTGAAGAGGCGCTTGAAGAGGCCGAAGTGCGGCTCGATTCCGAGCCAGCACTTGCAGAGGGTGATGAAGCAAGAGATATGGAGGATAGAGTTCGGGGACAGCTGATGGAGCTGAAGCCCATAAAAACAAAGGAGACCCCTGAAGAAGGAATGCAGTGGCAACGAGAGGCCGCGAATGATGAATGCCAAGAACATCACTCGAAAACCAGCGGGAGGAGAGGGGATTATCTCACCGCTAGGGACGTGCGCATCGGCGACTGTGGCGGACAGCACTTCGTCTTGACGAAGAAGACGAAGATCAGAGGACTTGATGATGGACGGACACCACGCGCCATTTGTGACGCGGGTGCCCGTGCCCTTATTCTTCCCGCCGGCGGCGGTACTGGTGCCCGCAGCGGTGGAGCTGCCTTTCTTCTTCACCACAGCAGCGGTAGCCGCGGAATAGGCCGCAGCACCTCCCTTCTTTTTTCCCATTGCACGGCGGCGATGCGACCAGAGAAAGTAGCTAGGAAATGCATGGAGCTGGTCCAGCGCCGCGGAGGAAAAGAGAACAGAGAAAGCAGGGGAGCAGCGGCAATGGTGATGAAGGCAAAAAGATGAGCGAAAGCAGATGTGAATTTTACCGTCGCAGCATCACTACTTAACCCCTGGAAGATGCAATCCAACGGCTCAGAAAAACCCTACTGGACGCGTGGCGTTCATCCTGCTCGACACGTGGAGGAGCTGAAACACGAACCGTCTCCCCACTACTCCCATTACGTGCGGAAATCGAGGAGGCACAGTTAAAATAAAGATTACGCACGCCCGGTTAAATCAGAGTCAGGGAATGGGACCCACCGCTCGTCACGTCCCGTCAAACTCGCTCACGTGGACAACTGAGGTCATGAAATCATCAGCACTAACGTCATCAAAAGCTATGTAGCAGAAGACTTCGATTACTTTAGTTCTTGCTCGAGTCTTCGACTCCACCAAGTACTCGGGGGCTACTCCCATAGGGAGCGCTGGTCGCGCACCCTACGATTTTCTTTCTTCTTCTTTTTTCAGGAGCATGGACAATCAAAGCAAACCCAACCACTCGAAGCATGATTCGACTATGGACATGGTTTACTCCCATAGGGAGCGCTGGAAGTAAATTTCGACTGAAACAAGAAAACAAAAGACGACAGCAGTCGCAAAAGTTCTTTAGTCCCTGCTTGAGTCTTCGACTCAACCAGGCACTCGGGGGCTACTCCCATAGGGAGCGCTGGTCGCGCACCCTATGATTATTTGTAGAAAGTACTATGTGTCGATAACATCCGCACTCGAAGTTTATGGCGACACCGCCTCAACAATTTTTCCCTACAAAGAGACTGCATCTCCTGGGTTACCCGAATCGTCTCCGTGATGATAAAATTCGGATGTCGCGCTTACAGCGTGAAGGTAAGACCTGAATAAGGCCTGGCAACGCAATAAGTTGCGCACTACCAGAAATATATCTGTGCCTGCAGGTACGATGAACATGCCTTGACGGACGCGTCGAGTGCTCACACCCATATACTGGAATTCGACTCCTGTAAGACCTCCGCGACTTGAGTCGAATCACACCAGCACTTTTCCAGATTCGAGTCCAGGGACTCGAGTTTGAGTAGGTGGCGTTGTTTTACCCTAAGGTAGTTAACTGATACCGATACATCGGTTAAAATCAGGCACGCCACCAACAATCCCTATGACACAGACAAAGCAGTCGAAAAATGTACTCAGTCATGCACTCAAAAGACTTCATAAAGTCTCCAGTCGAATCTGTGATTCCACTGGACACTCGGGGGCTACTGACATGGGTATACCCTGCAGGTACTCGAGCTTGGTATATACGGCCTAAATATGTAAAGGCCCACGGTGTCGCCAAGGCCCAAATGAAGGATTTGAGTAACCTACGGACTCTCGATTGCTTGAAGAACAAGAAGAAACTAAAGATAGAAAGTTTGAAGGGGAAAACCCTAACTTGTAATCGACTCGACCTGCTACCCGAGACCTAGCCTATCTATATAAAGGCTAGGAGGGGGCAGCGAGGAGGACACACGCTGAACCTAGGTAAATCTTCGAGTCCCCTGTGTGCTTGTTTGCTAGCCGATAGATGTCTCCAGCGCTCCCTCCTTCTCCAAAACCCAAGTCCATAACAATAGGCATTGATGAGTTAAACCCTCGTCACCCCCATTCTTCCCCCACTGCCATTGGTGGCCCTAACTCGATTTGGCAAGCTCCCAAAGTTGCCACCTCATCAACTCGGCACAAGATCACCCCAAAACCCTCTCCCACTCCCTGCCCGTGCTACACCCTCTCCCTGGCCCTGGCACGAAGCAGCTCGAGGAAAACCTCCCCTGTACCGCCTCGGACCACCCACATGCAGCCTGGCCCGGCAAGGAGGGAGAAAAAACCCCCAACAACGGTAAGCCCTGCCCGAGCCCTCCACTCGCATGCCTACCGCTGCCCTGCCGTGCCTGGACCCACGCGCGTGCCCGCTCCTTCCCCAGGCACGCCCTACACCCCTCCTCTCTCTCACCCGCTGCCCCGATCATCCCCAACCCGTGCCCGGCCACGTCGGCAGAGCGCCGTGTGTGCCGCACCGCTCCCTCGCTCGCGCGATACGTTTCAACACCGCTCTCTGCCCCGAGGGGACCTCTCCACCCCCTACTAACCTCCCTAGCCCTGGGCCAGGTTGCAGCCCTGCCTCACCACATCACGCGTGGCGATGGCTGCCAGCGTGCACCACCTCCCTCTCTGCCGCACGCGCTCCTGAGGCTAAGTGACGCGACCAGACACACCCATGGTCCTTCCACGCAGATACGGGATCCCGCCGCCGCTCCCAGTCACTCCCAGGCCTGTCTCCCCCTCTTGCCACCCTCCCCTATACCTGGTGCACCGTGGGTGCACCCCACTGGCTTTAAAGCCCCCAGACCGCCCCAGCCCTCGCGCACCCACCCCATTTCCTCCTCTGCCACCTCCACTTCACCCCCCAGAGCGGAGCCCAGCACGCTCGGCCCCTGCCGCTCTCGCCATCGCCACACCGACGCGGCACCATCGAGCATGGTCGAGGTTGCCGTCGCCCGCCCGTCTCTCTGCCCTACCCTCACTTTGTCCCCTTCCCCAGACCATGTGTAACCACTCCCTCTCCTCCCTTTTTGTCCAGAAGCACCGGAGCCACGGGGACACCGTGGACACCGAGGAGCCGAGGACGTCCTTGGCCCCGCCAGCAGCCGAGATCGCCTCTATCACCCTTGTTCGGATCCGCATCGACGATCGCCTCCAATGCCACCATCACCGATCCCTCTCCGCCCCTAGGTGAGCCACCCCGAACCCCGCACGGTCCAGCTAGGGTTTGCTCGCCGGCGTTTCTGTTCCTGAAAGAAGACAAGTTGCTGGCTGTCGATTCGGCTTTTAATCCAACGGCCAGCAGAGCCCAATACCCCTTCGCCCCTCTGTGCCTATGACACGCGGGCCCCACGGTGGGATTTGAATCCCCAGCCCTCCCGCACAGGCCACCGTGTACGCGGGCTGGCCCAGCTTCTTAGCGGACTGCAACCCAGCCTCTTCACTGCTTCTTCTTTTTATTTTTAGGCCATTTTAATTCCCTGAAATTTGTTCTGTAGTTTTAATTCCACAAATTATTATCTGTGTAGTATTTTGGCTTGATTCAAATTTTGTGGAGTAGCCTGCGTAATTATCTATTGCATGGCACTGGTAGCTAGTCATTAGCATGTCTGTGTTTTTACTGAGGATTTTTGTGGTAAATTGTATATGTTTGGAGTATTTAATCTATAGATTTAATTCTGGAGCTTAGAAAAATGTGAAACCAATTTCCAGGCATTGCCTATGAAATTACCTACTGAGCAAAACTTGAATCACCCAATTTGGTTGTGTCTGGCCTCTGTTCTTATCGTTGCAAATTTTGGACAGAGGGTTCTTAGTTAATTTCTAGAGGTTGATGTGAAGCTAATTTTGGGATGAAACCAACTCCCAGAGTTAGGCCTCTCTATGGCTACTCAGAAATATATTTTGTGGTCACTTTACACCAACTTGTCTTGGTCAAATTATCTGCTTGTGTGCTAATCTAGTCTTTACCACTAAAATCACCAATTAAGTTTGTCTTAATCTTTTTGATTGTTTCCAATGGCTTTGTACTGCTAGGTTAAGTAGCTACTTGTGTTTCGATGGATTGGTTCAGTTGTGCTTCTGTTCCGTACTGATTGTGTTGTTTGTGCCATGGATGTTGATTGGTGTTATGGTTTGATTGTATTTCCCCTTTTTGTGACGATAGATACGAACAAGGACGAGTTTGAGGAAGGTACTTGGGAAGATTTTGAGGAAGAGGACCAGGAACAAGCTGCCAACCAAGGCAAGCCACCTACAAGTTCATGAGACTTGTCCCATCTTTATTTTATGCATTCCGTTTTACTTACTCTTATTAATGCACTGTTTTAATATTATTATGGTATTAGTTTGGCTCTACCAAACTTATGCCTATGGTTTTTTTTAAGTACTCCCCCTTGGTATTACCTATTCCTACCCTAGTAGTTAAGGTGGTCTAATATACCACAACCCCTTGGAAACCCCAGTTTAGCCTAACAAAAACTCTAGGTGGGAACCCGATGGCAAGAAGGGCTTTTATAAAAGTTTTGGACTGAAAACCCTGGCAAGTGGGACTTGCCGGGTGAATTTTTTTTAAATGAGTTTGGTTCCGTTTTACAAGTGGTGGCACAAAAGAAGGAGATGAAGGAAAAACTGTTTTTCGAAAACGCACCCGATTCTTTGCAGTCTAGCTATAACAACCACCCTGTGCAACCACACTACCCCTATATGGGAAGGGGCTCGACTAGAAGGTAGTCCTCTCTCATGCAAGTGCCTCGCAACTAATACAGGGGATGAAACTCCCTGGAGGGTGGGCCTTCTCTGGACAAACGGTCCATGTGGGACATCGACCGGGAGAAGGAACAAAGGGTTTACGGACTTCCACGCGTTACTATGAGCCCCTCATTGAAAGCGCACACTTGATAAGTGGAAAAGGCGCTCCGGTTGGTCCTCGATACCCGACATCCCGGTTTTGAGGGGAACAACACTCATAGGGTAGGCGCTTGTGTTAAGAGTGGATTATCCCGAAGGTCTCAACCGGTTATCCGAAACCTGCATACTATTGTATGACGATCCGCGACTGTTCGCGGCGGATGTATCAGATCTTGTGGGTAAAGTGTACAACCTCTGCAGAGCGTAAATCTATTCGAATAGCCGTGTTCATGGTCATGGACGGGTTGGACAAACTTCTGTAGAGCGGTACCGGTTTTGGTTTATAAAAAGGTTTTCTAAAAAGAGACTCGGCCATGGGATGGTCGGAGGGCATGAAGGATGGGCCATGGGATGGTCGGACCTTGTTGAAGTATTGGTCATGGGATGACCACAGTGGAAGTGAATAACAGGGTTGATCCCATCCTAGTAGTTCAAGTTTTTCCTAATTATTTTACCCCTAAAAAGTTTTGCAAACAACGAATGGTAGAGTTGAGAGTATATCTCTAAGAGGTTTCTCAAATAGCCGCTTTGGAGCCATCCTATCCAAAGACATATTGCATACTCTTTGTTCTTCCTTGTATGGTGGTTTGCGAGTACATTCAAAGTACTCACTGGCAATGTTCCCTGGCTATCAACTTGGTCAGATTATGAGCAGGATGAAGGAGACAAAGGAGGGTACGACGACGACTTTGCGAACTAGGGCGTTACTCCGAGTCAGGCACCTGTTGGGCTATGGCTTGACTCGGGTCCTCCGCGTTTATTAGTACCGCTGCTATTATCTATTTGTGCCCCTGGAGGCAAGTTGTAAGACTTATTGTATCGTACTTGTAATGGATGTGTGAACTTTGATATCATGTCGGTTATGCTCCACGATGCATTGATCATGGGATCATGGTGGTTTGTATAATTTGGTTATCTCGGGTGAAAATCCGGGGTCGCCACAGACTTGGTATCAGAGCCATCCTGACTTTAGGAGCCCCTAGTTAGCCTGGATGTTAGACCCGGACCCCAAAAACTATTTTCTCTATAAAGGAAGGAGTTTAGTATTTGCAAAAATATTGCTTATGACTCCTCCCCTCTATTTCCAAAACAACTTGCATTCAATTAACTTTTGCATATTTAAAACTTTGCACACTGTTCACTAACTTAAATTTACCTAAAATTTTGTAGATGGCTGTGGTGTTCAACATGTACCGTCAGGTCGGACTGGACTTGCCACTTCAGTTGTTTGAGGCTGAGCTAAGGTACTTGGCCAAGCATGTGGGCCGCCCAACACCGGAGATCCAAGGCGCTTTCATTCCCAGGCTCGTGGAAGGAGAGAATAATTGGTTGGTTGTTTGCACCACGAGGGGTGGCGTAGTGCCTCCATTCTCCGAGGAGCTGAAGGTGGAAGTACTGGAGAAGGACTGGGGTGATGGTGTGCTTCGGGTGGCGCAGGAGGCCCTAGCACGCATCTCCTATCACCATCACGAGCACTAGAGTGTACCAAGTTCTACCATTTTGGGAGGCGCCATCCCCGGGGTTACGCCACTGTGACCCCGCAACACTACGACTTTGGTGAGCACATCCAGAACATGGAGTATCTCCTGAGGAAGACCCAGGAATCTATGGATGATGTTCGCACGCACCTGGACAACAAGACCTTGGAGTATCTCACCCTTGTGGAGGAATTGAGGATCGAGAAGTTGGAGCACGCCCAGACCAAGATGAACAAGCAGACTGTGGTGGCTAGGAACAAGCGTCTCCTGAAGACCACTAAGGAGCAGAAAGAACTCTTGGTGACGATGGAGGCCCGGATAGAAGCATTGGAGGAGGAATGCGCTCAGCTCGACAAGGACAACGATGACCTACTGAACGAGACAGATAATGATGCTGCCTACAAGGAGGATTTCGATATGGAGGCCTAGAGTGAACCCAAAGATGATGATAATATGGGGGGAGAGGAAGAGGATCCAGAGGAGCGTGTTCTCGAGTCTGAGGATGATACTAAGGTCATCATTGAGGAAGACACCACCGCACGCCATGACGCGGAGTAGGTTTCACGCTAGTCTATGAGAGCAAGTGAGAATATCGTCGTGTCCCTCTTTTTGAGTGGCGATTTGTCTATCTTCTGCTTTCTTGTATGGTTGAACTCGTAGTATTATCTAGCGTCGAGATGTGACACATAAACTTGATTATTTTGGGGTTAACTCTATGGTTGCTTAATTCCTAAGCACCCCTTATCTCTTATGCATTCCTATTTATTGTGTTACTTCCTTCTCGCACCTTGAGGTTCCGGTTGCGAACCGCCCCCTTTGTAACCCATCCTAACCATATACCTTCAGGATGGTGCGCCCACGCGGACCCCCTCCACCACCCCCGACCATGGCGCAGCTCCTGCACATGTTCATGCAAGACCGCCAAGCCACCAATGAGGAGCGCCAAGCCAACATTGCCGCTCTCCAGTAGCTCGTGCAAGCCATAGCTGGAAACGCCCCCGACCCCGAGGGCGAAGAACAGAGATCCAGACTTAGGGACTTTCAGAACACCAACCCACATGTGTTCACCAAATGCACCAACCCACTTGACGCCGATGACTGGCTCCGCACTATTGAGAACAACCTGGAAGTTGCCCGTGTTGGAGAGAATGAGAAAGTCACCTTGGCCACCCACTTCCTCGCGGGTCAAGCAAGGACTTGGTGGATCAGCGTCAAGGAAATCCTGCCCGCGGGACAAGCCATCACTTGGGAGGACTTCAAGGAAAGGTTCCGCAAGCGTCATATCGCACCTGGTTTGATCAAGATGATGAGAGACCAATTCCGTGATCTGAAGCAGGGAGGAATGTCTGTGCTGCAATATCTGGAGAAGTACACTGATCTGGCCCGATACGCCCCGGATGACACCAACACTGAAGAGAAGAAGGTGGATACCTTCATGAATGGACTCCAAGATGAACTACAGTGTCACCTAGTAGCCCAGAGGTTCCAAGAGCTGGATGCCCTTGTTGATGCCGCCATTCTGGTGGAAAACAAGTGCAAAGGAGTGATTGAGAACTGCAAGCGCCGGATGATGCAGCAGGGAGGACCCAGTGGACAGAGGTCGTGAAGCATGCCACCTTCAAGGCCTGCACCCCCACCGCAGAGGACTCCGTCCTATGCTTCGCGCCCCAACAACCCCAATCGCAACTACAACAACCCTCGCCCTAGAGGCGGGAACCCAAGACCCACCCCTAGAGGCCCTGTCAACCCCAATGTATGCCCCAATGCAGCTGGTTGCTTCAACTATGGACAAGTGGGACACTTCTCCCGTGAATGCCCCGAGAGGAAGAAGGACAACGCACCACGCCCTAATGCAGCCTGCCTGAATCAAGGGCACGCCAGGGGAGCCCCAGCCAAGGGCACCGCTCCCAAGAAGCATGCCAATGCTACCAGAGGACATCTGAACCATATCACTGCTGAGGAAGCCCAGGAGTCTCCTGACATTGTTCTGGGTACGTTCCTTGTCAACTCCATCCCTACTACCGTATTATTTGACTCCGGGGCCTCGCATTCATTTGCTACTGAGCCATTTGTTAAAAGAAGTGGGATGGAACCTAGCCAACTGAGCAGGCTCATGCTAGTACAAATACCCGGTTCGACAGCCAAAACCAAATCCGTCTGCCGAGATATCCCCATAATTATCCATGGTATAAACTTCACGGCCGACCTAATAGTTTTGGGAGCCCAAGGTCTAGACGTGATCTTAGGAATGGATTGGATGAGCAAGTACCATGGAATCATAGATTGTGCAAGAAAGTCCATATCTTTGACAAGTAGTGAAGGTGTACAAGTCGATTACAAGGCAACTCTGCCCTCATCTCGGATCTACTGCCAGAAGAGTATAGTCGGACCTACCCTAGAACAAGTGCCAGTAGTCTGTGAGTATCCATATGTGGTCCCTGAGGAGTTGCTCGGTATGCCCCCTGACAGGGATATCGAGTTCATCATAGAGTTAGTCCCCAGAACAGCCCCTTAGCTCAGAGGCCATACCATATGAACCCCGAAGAATTGGTCGAGTTGAAGAAGCAACTGGACGACATGGAACTCAAGGGTCACATTTAGCCGAGTGCCTCCCCTTGGGGATCACCCGTTCTTTTTGTGGATAAAAGAGATGGAACCACCCGACTAGTGACTGATTACCGGAAGCTCAACGACGTCACAATCAAAAACAAGTATCCTTTACCGAAGATCGAAGATCTGTTTGACCAGCTAAATGGAGCCCGAATCTTCTCTAAGATAGATCTCCGCACCGGATACCACCAACTTAAGATCCGAGAGTTAGACGTACCCAAAATAGCTTTTACCACCCGATACGGCCTATATGAATACACCGTCATGTCCTTCGGCTTAACCAACGCCCTTGCCTATTTCATGAATCTCATGAATAAGGTATTCATGCCCTACCTGGACAAGTTTGTCGTAGTTTTTATCAACGACATCCTCATATACTCCAAGACTGAAGCCGAGCATGAGCAGCACCTGAGAGTAGTACTGGGAACACTCAAGGAGCATCAACTGTATGCTAAGTTCAGCAAGTGCGAGTTTTGGTTAAAGGAAGTTGGATTCCTTGGCCACATACTGTCTGCTAGAGGAATCTCAGTCGACCCCTCCAAAATCAAGTCAGTTCTGGAATGGAAAGCCCCCACCAACCCCTCGGAAATCCGAAGCTTTCTGGGTTTAGCCGGATACTACCGTAAATTTGTTGAAGGTTTCTCAAGCATCGCAAAGCCAATGACACAACTACTGAAGAAGGACAAGAAATTCGAGTGGGCCGAGAAGTGTGAAGAGAGTTTTCAGGAACTCAAGAAGAGACTCCTGACCATACCAGATATCACCAAAAGCTTTGAAGTTTACTGCGAAGCCTCCAAGTTAGGACTCGGAAGTGTGCTGATGCAGGAAGGCAAGGTCATCGCCTATCTATCTAGACAACTAAAGCCTCATGAGATGAACTAACCCACCCATGACCTGGAGCTCGCAGCGGTGGTTCACGCACTTAAGACCTGGCGCCACTACCTGATGGGGAACCGCTGCGAGATCTACACAGATCACAAGAGTCTGAAATATATCTTCACACAGAAAGAGTTGAACATGAGGCAGCGAAGATGGATTGAGCTGATCAAGGACTATGATCTTGGCATTCACTATCACCCGGGCAAGGCTAATGTAGTAGCCGACGCCCTCAGCCGGGAACCTTGTTCCCTGAATGCTATGATCATAAGAGAACAACCAGAACTAAGCCAAGAACTAGAAAGGTTCGGACTCGAAATAGTCAGCCATGGATTCTTAGCCCATCTGGAGCTAAAGCCGACCCTCTTAGACCAAATCAAGGAAGCTCAGAAAGGCCACAAAAGCATTGAGGGTATTAAAAGAAGAATGGAAAAGGAAAACATTCCCGGATTCAAGGTTGACGACTGTGGTGTACTATGGTACAAAGGGCGCATCTGTGTACCCAGCGAGCATGACTTGAAGCAGATGATTATGAAGGAAGCCCATGATACACTCTACTCCATCCACCCCGGTAGCACCAAGATGTATCGGGATCTGAAGGAACAGTTCTGGTGGCATGGGATGAAGTGCGAAATCGCCTTGTTCGTGGCTAAGTGTGATATATGCCAGAGGGTCAAAGCCGAGCACCAACGACCCGTAGGATTACTACAACCAATGAAGATCCCGGAATGGAAATGGGAAAAGGTTGGAATGGACTTTATCACTAGACCACCCACTTCCAACAGAGGTCACGACTCAATTTGGGTTATAGTCGACTACCTATCAAAAGTAGCCCATTTCATCCCTGTGAAGACAACTTTCAATGGAAAGAAGTTGGCAGAACTGTATATCTCTAGGATCGTCAGTCTCCATGGAGTCCCCAAGGAGATTGTGTCTGATAGAGGACTGCAATTCACCTCCCGCTTCTGGAATAAGCTACACGAGGCCTTAGGTACCACTCTATCCTTTAGCACCGCCTATCACCCACAGACCGGAGGACAGACCGAGAGTCAATCAAGTCCTGGAGGATATGCTCCGATCCTATGTTCTAGCTTATGGATCTAAGTGGGAGGATTGTCTGCCGTTCGCGGAATTCTCCTACAATAATAGCTACCAAGCCAGTCTAAAGATGGCACCCTTTCAGTTCCTCTATGGAAAGAAGTGTAGAACCCCTCTAAACTGGACTGAGACTGGAGAGAGCCAAATCTTTGGCCCTGGTGTGATCAAGGCAGCAGAAGAGCAGTACAGCTAGCTCGAGACCGCTTGAGAGCTGCCCAATCTCGCCAGAAGAGCTATGCCAACACCAAACGCCGAGATGTGAGTTTCAACAAGGGAGACTTCGTGTATCTTTGTGTCTCCCCTCTCAAGGGAATGCAACGGTTTCATGAAAAGGGGAAGCTCGCCCCAAGGTACATTGGGCCCTTCAAGATCCTCGCTCAGCGAGGAAAGGTGTCATATCAACTAGAGCTACCCAAAGAATTGGCAAAGTTCCATAACGTCTTCCATGTGTCCCAACTCCGGAAGTGTCTCCAAGCACCCAACAAGCCTGAAACATTCAAGGAAATTGACTATCATGCCATCGACCTCAACCGAGATCTAACCTACCAAGAGGTGCCCGTCAAAATCCTAAAGAAAGCCAATCGACTCACCCGGTGTCGGAACATAAACTTTTACAAGGTTCAATGGAGCAACCATTCGGAAGACGAAGCCACCTGGGAGCGAGAGGATTATCTCAGGAAGGAATTCCCCCATCTCCTGTCAGCGAAACCAGCGAATCTCGGGACGAGATTCTTTTAAGGGGGGAAGGTCTGTAACATCCCATCTTTTTCATCCATGTATGTGGAGGGTTAGGAAGCTAGAAATTAGGGGGAAATAAAACTTTTTCTAATTGTTTGCATATAAGCCTAGCTTTATTAGATTGTTTGATCACTTGTGTTGCCTTGGTAGTGTTGCTTGCTAATCTACATGCTTGAATGACCACCAAGGGTCATATTAGTTAGTCTTCCCACAAGCTAAGAAATTGGCTAAATCATAGAAATCTAGTTTTGTTTCAACTTTGGAGCTTTGGTTTGGATAAATCCTTCACCCTTTCTACCATGCAAGAGTACCATGTGGTACTATGTTTTGAGTACTTGAGAATCACACCTTAGCCCTGGTTAAACCACAAGCCCAAGCTTTTTGCATGTGAGTGTTTACCTCACTAGTTGTCACTTAGGGAATGACCACCTTATTTTGTCCAAAGTTTGGATGATCCTTGTGAGCTCATGGCTCTGATCTAGGAGGCAAACAAGACCTGAGCATGATCACCTAGTATCCCTCTACACCCCCATTCTTCCCCCACTGCCATTGGTGGCCCTAACTCGATTTGGCAAGCTCCCAAAGTTGCCACCTCATCAACTCGGCACAAGATCACCCCAAAACCCTCTCCCACTCCCCTTCCCGTGCTACACCCTCTCCCTGGCCCTAGCACGATGCAGCTCAATAAAAACCTCCCACGTACCGCCTCGGACCACCCCCATGCAGCCTGGCCCGACAAGGAGGGAGAAAAACCCCCTAGCAACGGTCAATCCCTGCCCGAGCCGTCCACTCGCGTGCCTACCACTGCCCTGCCGTGCCTGGACCCATGCGTGTGCCCGCTCCTTCCCCAGGCACGCCCTGCACCCCTCCTCTCTCTCACCGCTGCCCCGATCACCCCCAACCCGCGTCGGCCACGTCGGCAGAGCGCCGCGCGTGTCGTGCCGCTCCCTCGCTCGCGCGGTACGTTTCAACGCCACTCTCTACCCCGAGGTGACCTCTCCACCCCGCCCCTACTAACCTCCCTAGCCCCAGCGCCGTGCTGCAGCCCCCTGCCTCACGACCTGTCACGCGTGACAGCACGCGAGCACCTTGCGTGCACCACCTCCTTCTCTGCCGTGCACGCTCCCGAGGCTAAGTGACGCGACCAGACACACCCGTGGCCCTCCCACGCAGATACAGGATCCCCCCGCTGCTCCCAGCCACTCCCAGGCCTGTCTCCCCCTCTTGCCACCCTCCCCTACACCTGGTGCACCGTGGGTGCACCCCACTGGCTTTAAAGCCCCCAGACCGCCCCAACCCTCGCGCACCCACCCCATTTACTCCTCTGCCACCTCCACTTCACCCCCAGAGCGGAGCCGAGCATGCTCGGCCCCTGCCGCTCTCGCCACCGCCACACCGACACGGCACCGTCGAGCACGATCAAGGTTGCCGTCGCCCACCCGTCTCTCCGCCCTACCCTCACTATGTCCCCTTCCCCACACTGCGTCTAACCTCTCCCTCTCCTCCCTTTTTGGCCAGGAGCACCGGAGCCACGAGGACGCCGTGGACACCGAGGAGCCGAGGACGTCCCCGACCCCGCCAGCACCCGAGATAGCCTATGTCGCCCCTCGTTTGGATCCGCATTGACGACCGTCTCCAACGCCACCATCGCCGACCCCTCTCTGCCCTTAGGTGAGCCACCCCGAGCCCCGCACGGTCCAGCTAGGGTTTGCTCGCCGGTGTTTCTGTTCCTGGAAGAAGACGAGATGATGGTCGTCGATTCGGCTTTTAATCCAACAGCCAGCAGAGCCCAATATCCCTTCGCCCCTCTGTGCCTATGACACACGGGCCCCACGGCAAGATTTGAATCCCCAGCCCTCCTGTGCAGGCCACGGTGTATGCGGGCTAGCCCAGCTTCTTAGCGGGCCGCAACCCAGCATCTTCACTGCCTCTTCTTTTTATTTTTAGGCCATTTTAATTCCCTGAAATTTGTTCTGTAGTTTTAATTCCACAAATTATTATCTGTGTAGTATTTTGGCTTGATTCAAATTTTGTGGAGTAGCCTGAGTAATTCTCTATTGCATGGCACTGGTAGCTAGTCATTAGCATGTCTGTGTTTTTACTGAGGATTTTTGTGGTAAATTGTATCTATTTGGAGTATTTAATCTGTAGCTTTAATTATGGAGCTCAGAAAAATGTGAAACCAATTTCCACGCATGCCTGTGAAGTTACCTACTGAGCAAAACTTGAATCAACCAATTTGGTTGTGTGTAGCCTCTGTTCTTATTGTTACAAATTTTGGACAGAGGGTTCTTAGTTAATTTCCAGAGGTTGCTGTGAAGCTAATTTTGGGGTGAAACCAACTCCCAAAGTTAGGCCTCTAATGGTACTACTTATACCTGGAAGGGCATAATTTTTGGCTCTGTGGTTCTGCCCTGAGGATTTTAGTACTAGAATCTGCACTGTTTTCAGTATTTTAATTTTAAAAATCAACCCTCTTTGATAAAAAATATGAAACCAGTGGGGTTGGCTTTGTATTCTCTATGGCTACTCAGAAATATATTTGGTGGTCACCTTACACCAACTTGTCTTGGTCGAATTATCTGCTTGTGTGCTAATCTAGTCTTTACCACTAAAATCACCAATTAAGTTTGTCTTAATCTTTTTGATTGTTTCCAATGGCTTTGTACTTCTAGGTTAAGTAGCTACTTGTGTTTGGATGGATTGGTTCAGTTGTCCTTCTGTTCTGTACTGATTGTGTTGTTTGTGCCATGGATGTTGATTGGTGTTATGGTTTGATTGTATTTCCCCTTTTTGCAACGATAGATACGAACGAGGACGAGTTTGAGGAAGGTACTTGGGAAGATTTTGAGGAAGAGGACCAGGAACAAGCTGCCAACCAAGGCAAGCCACCTACAAGTTCATGAGACTTGTCCCATCTTTATTTTGTGCATTCTGTTTTACTTACTCTTATTAATGCACTGTTTTACTCACTATAATATTATTATGGTATTAGTTTGGCTCCACCAAACTTATGCCTATGGTACTGTTTAAGTACTCCCCCTTGGTATTACCTATTCCTACCCTAGTAATTAAGGTGGTCTAATATACCACAACCCCTTGGAAACCCTAGTTTAGCCTAACAAAAACTCTAGGTGGGAACCCGATGGCAAGAAGGGCTTTTATAAAAGTTTTGGACTGAAAACTCCGGCAAGTGGGACTTGTCGGGTGAATTTTTTTTAAAATGAGTTTGGTTCCACTCTACAAGTGGTGGCACAAAAGAAGGAGATGAAGGAAAAAGTGTTTTTGAAAACGCACCTGGTTCTTTGCAGTCTAGCTATAACAACCACCCCGTGCAACCACACTACCCCTATATGGGAAGGGGCTCGACTAGAAGGTAGTCCTCTCTGATGCAGGTGCCTCGCAACTACTTCAGGGGATGAAACTCCCTGGAGGGTGGGCCTTCTCTGGACAAACAGTCCATGTGGGACATCGACCGGGAGAAGGAACGAAGGGTTTACGGACCTCCACGCGTTACTATGAGCCCCTCATTGAAAGCGCACACTTGATAAGTGGAAAAGGCGCTCTGGTTGGTCCTCGGTACCCGACGTCCTGGTTTTGAGGGGAACAACACTCATAGGGTAGGCGCTTGTGTTAAGAGTGGATTATCCCGAAGGTCTCGACCGGTTATCCGAAACCCGCATACTATTGTATGACGATCCGCGACTGTTCGCGGCGGATGTATTGGATCTTGTGGGTAAAGTGTACAACCTCTGCAGTGCGTAAATCTATTCGAATAGCCGTGTCCGCGGTCATGGATGGGTTGGACAAACTTCTGTAGAGCGGTGCTGGTTTTGGTTTATAAAAAGGTTTTCTAAAAAGAGACTCGGCCATGGGATGGTCGGAGGGCATGAAGGATGGGCCATGGGATGGTCGGACCTTGTTGAAGTATTGGTCATGATATGACCATAGTGGAAGTGAATAACAGGGTTGATCCCATCCTAGTAGTTCAAGTTTTTCCTAATTATTTTACCCCTAAAAAGTTTTGCAAACAACGAATGGTAGAGTTGAGAGTATATCTCTAAGAGGTTTCTCAAATAGCCGCTTTGGAGCCATCCTATCCAAAGCCATATTGCATACTCTTTGTTCTTCCTTGTATGGTGGTTTGCGAGTACATTCAAAGTACTCACTAGAAATGTTCCCTGGCTATCAACTTGGTCAGATTATGAGCAGGATGAAGGAGACGAAGGAGGGTACGACGACGACTTTGTGAACTAGGGCGTTACTCCGAGTCAGGCACCCATTGGGCTATGGCTTGACTCGGGTCCTCCACGTTTATTAGTACCGCTGCTATTATCTATTTGTGCCCTTGGAGGCAAGTTGTAAGACTATTATTGTAAGACTTATTGTACCGTACTTGTAATGGATGTGTGAACTTTGATATCATGTCGGTTATGCTCCATGATGCACTGATCATGGGATCATGGTGGTTTGCATAATTTAGTTATCTTGGGTGAAAATCCGGGGTCGCCACAACTTCTCCGTCTATGGAACTTCTTTTGATAATTGTCTGCACAACCTTGATAAAGTTTTGTAGAGGTGTGAAGAAACTAATCCTGTTCTTAATTGGGAAAATGCCACTTCATGGTTAATGAAGGGATTGTCCTTGGGCATAAGGTTTCCAAAAGAGGCATAGAAGTGGATAGAGCTAAAGTTGAGGCAATTGAGAAAATGCCCTGCCTAAGAGACATCAAAGGTATTCGTAGTATCCTTGGTCATGCTGGTTTCTATAGAAGGTTTATTAAAGATTTCTCTAAGATATCAAAACCCCTCACTAATCTTCTTCAAAAAGATGTACCCTTTGTTTTTGATGGTGATTGTAAGGAAGCTTCTGAAACTCTTAAGAAGGCTTTAACTACAACTCCTATCGTTCAACCACCTGATTGGAGTTTACCCTTTGAAATAATGTGTGATGCTAGTGATTTTGCTGTAGGTGATGTCCTTGGGCAACGAATTGATAAAAAGTTAAACGTTATTCATTATGCTAGTAAGACTCTTGACACTGCTCAAAGGAATTATGCTACTACTGAAAAAGAATTCCTAGCTATCGTTTTTGCTTGTGATAAGTTTAGACCTTATATTGTAGACTCAAAAGTCACCATCCATACTGATCATGCTGCTATTAAGTACCTTATGATGAAGAAGGATGCTAAGCCTAGGCTTATTAGATGGGTGCTGCTTTTACAAGAGTTTGATCTACATATTGTAGATAGGAAAGGTGCTGAAGATCCTGTTGCTGATAATTTATCCCGGTTGGAAAATATCTCTTTTGATCCTATGCCTATTAATGATAGTTTCCTGAATGAACAGTTGGCCGCAATAGAGAT
Organism: Avena insularis; assembly: GCA_023614405.1. NCBI lineage: Eukaryota > Viridiplantae > Streptophyta > Magnoliopsida > Poales > Poaceae > Avena > Avena insularis. Next base: position 145,740,039 of record CM042690.1, on the reverse strand, counting down.
AAGCTCACGAGGGAGCCCTTAGTATGCTGATTATGCTAACTTTATTGTCTCCAAGTATTTGCCTCCAACTTTCACAGCTTAGCAAAGAAGGAAGTTCTTTTACGATTTGAGGCATTATTTTTGGGATGACCCACATTTATATAAAGAAGGAGTGGATGGTATTATGCGAAGATGTGTCCAGAATACGAACAAAAGGAGATATTGCAGAAATGTCATGGTAGTGCCTATGGAGGACATCATGCGGGAGATAGAACTGCGCAAAAGGTGCTACAATCAGGTTTCTACTGGCCTACCCTTTTTAAAGATGCAAGAAAATTTGTTTTATCTTGTGATGAGTGTCAGCTTGTTGGTAATATTTCTAGACGCAATGAGATGCCTATGAACTACTCTCTAGTTATTGAACCCTTTGATTGTTGGGGATTTGACTTTATGGGTCCTTTTCCTCCCTCGAAAGGTTATACTCATATTCTTGTTGCCGTTGATTATGTTACTAAGTGGGTAGAAGCCATACCTACAAAGAGGGTTGATGGGGAGACCTCTCTAAAAATGCTTAAGGATGTTATCTTTCCTAGGTTTGGAGTGCCTAGGTATCTAATAACTGATGGAGATTCTCATTTCATTCATGGTGGTTTTAGAAAGACCCTTGCTAAATATGATGTTAATCATAGAATCGCTTCATCTTATCACCCCCAAATTAGTGGGCAAGTAGAGTTATCAAATAGAGAAATTAAATCCATCTTGCAAAAGACTGTTAATAGATCTAGAAAAAACTGAGCTAAAAAGTTGAACGATGCTTTATGGGCTTATAGGACTGCCTATAAAAACCCTATGGGGATGTCTCCTTATAAAATGGTTTATGGGAAAGCTTGTCACCTACCTTTAGAATTAGAACACAAAGCTTATTGGGCAATTAAAGAACTTAATAGAGATTGTAAGCTTGCTGGTGAAAAAAGATTATTTGACTTAAGTTCTTTGGATGAATGGAGGAGTGAAGCATATGAGAATGCTAGACTCTTCAAGGAAAAAGTTAAAAGATGGAATGACAAGCGAATACCTAAGAGAGAATTCCATGTTGGTGAGAAAGTTCTATTGTATAGGTCTCCTCTCAGATTTTTTGCAGGAAAACTACTATCAAAATGGGAAGGACCTTTCGTTATTGAAGAAGTGTACCGTTCAGGAGCGATAAAATTTTCCTCTTTAAAAGACAACACTACACAAGTGGTGAATGGGCAACGACTCAAGCACTATATTGCTGGAGATTCTTACAATGAAGATGTTGATGCTTTTCAAGTTATAACTCCGGAAAATTTTATAAAAGACCAAATTCAGAGACCTGCAGAGTCCGTTTTCGAATAGGTAACAGTTCTAGTAATAAAAGTTCCACGAAAATTCTGTCTAGTTAATTTTTTTGTAGTTTTTAGCCAACAAGGAAAGCTACGAAGCGAAAGAGGGACGGAAATGGAGCCAGGGTGGCTCACACCACCCTGTGGCGCGGGCCCACCCCTGGCCACGCCACCAGGTGGTGTGGCCACCTCGGACTCCATCTCCGACCCGTTTTCTCCCAGTACCTTCCTGTTGTTGTGAAAATTCGTAATATATAATCCCCCAGATCCCCCGAGGTTCGTATAGCGTGTTCTCGTCGTGTTTTCGTTTCGATCTGTTTTTGACAGGTAGAGTCCCAGATTTGGAGCCACAATATCTTCCTCTGGATCAGCCAAGGAAGATTCCTCAGCTGATATCATCAACCCATACATGAGAGAGATGAAGATTCATCCCAAGGAGTTGTTGCTTGAAGATGGGGAGGTACGGATAAAAGAGGTTCAAGGCCCTAAAGGTGAAGGAAGTCTGGAGGACAGGATGGAAGCACTGGAGCAAGAAGTCTTTAGGATGCTGGAGACCACGATGTCCTTTGTTGATGGGAAGCCCTTACCCTGGAATTCGGACGATGACAAGAGGATACCACCACCGAAGGAGTAATTCGTCATCAGGTTTGGCATCCCCTTGGTTTGTTCCAAGCTTGGGGGAGTGTCGCGGTATCACATCACTATCTTCCATCTTTTTACCCTTTTAGTAGAGTCATATCATGAATAGAGGAGTTATCATGTAGGATGGTTTGCATTATGGAAGTGTCCCCTCTCTCGTTAGATACGTATCCCTTGGTGTGAGTTGCCGTTATGGAATATTAATGAGAAGTTCTATCATTTACTCTTTTGCATATCTTATATTAGTTTTCAATTCGTGGTTATATGATTAATCTTGTTGTTAGTATTGGTATCACTTTGGGATCATTGAGTTAATTTAGTTGGTTTTGGCAAACCTGTCTTGGTCAGTAGCAACACTATTTTTGAGAATTGAATGAAAAAGATAGAAGTACTCTTAAAAAAATATAATTTCATCATCTTTCTTTCTTGATTTGCTCATAAGTTTAGTATTCTCTGGTTAAGATCTTTTGTGCTTCCAAGGAAGATTGCATGTTTGTTTTTTATCACTTGTATGTTTGTTTGTTTCCTTCAACTCTTATACTTGCTACCCAGCCTTGCTAGCCAAAAACCTGTACTAAGAGGGAATTCTTCTCGTGCATCCAATCCTTAAACCAAAACTATGCCATTTGTGTCCACCATACCTACCTATTAGCACTATTGCTATTCCAAGTAAATTCATATTTTTATCTACCTTCCAAATTAAACTTGTTATGTGAAAATTAGTGATTAAAGCTCTCACGAACTTTATGGCACACTTTACTTTCTTGCACTTAATAAACTTGAACCATTGTGCCCATCTATGTTGCGTATATGCTTGCGCTTTGTGAGTTGTGAATTAGCAGAACCATGCTGTCATGGGGAACGCTTTCAACATTGCACTGGTACTTTGTACCTAGTTGATATCATGTTCTTTTGTCTATGGATGTTGTCGGTGTGAAATGAAAGGGGAGCTTGTAAGTCCATGGAGTTATGCATGTGTGTTAGAGAAACGCCTAGGCCGCCGGTCTAATCCATGCTGTCATGGTGGAAACCTGTAGCGTAACCATAATGAGCATCTATGAAGCATTCTTCTTATAAAAAAAGAGAAGAGATAGAGATTGACAAAAAAAGAAAAAGAAAAAAAAGAGATGAGAAAATAGGAAAGAGAGAAAAAAGCACCATATTCCCATGGTAAATAAGAAGATTGCTGAGATGCTCGTTGTCTGCTTGCCTTGTCATTTTGATATGGGGATTCTTCTGTATCATCGGGCAAGGGGTACCCCGTTGGAGGTTCTCCATGATACACATGTGCTTACTATGACAAGAACTTACCGGTGACTAAACTTGAGTAGCATGAGGAGCGGCCCTCGTATTCAAGGGACATGAGATTTTCAACTTACAACTTGTCAAACATATCCTCGTATTTGATCACTTTAACCTTAATCACCTAAAGATGCCTATGATAGGGGCAATGAGATCTGAAAGCTAATAAGTATCATAATTTTGGGGAGCTCTTTATGAAACTTGAAATCCCTTCTTCCCTCTGCAAAGGGCCTTTCTTTTACTTTTTAGTTGAGTCAGTAAACCTATTCCGCTCTATCTCAGCAAGTATTTTGAGTTGTTGTGTTTCATTCATTCATATGATGATCTATTCAATCATGTTTCTTATTTTCCTTGTTTTGCACATTGCTCTTATCTTGGTGATTACTACTTTGAAAGCTATCATTGAAATTCAGTTATTTGTGAACTCTAGCAAATTGTCAACTATTCTTTAACCAAGAGCTAAGTTTGCCATTACCAATTATGATTCACTTTATGTATCTTTATTGTGTTTCCTTTACTTATTGCAAGTTAAGTTATATAATAGTGAGTTGTCTTCTATTATGATTTACGTATTGATGAATGTGATGCTTCTTGTCCGTATTCTTTTATCGACTCTTCACTCCATAAACCTGAGGCCATGTTTACTGAGCTCAGTTTCGCTTAGGGAGAAGCGAAGTCTAAGCTTGGGGGGAGTTGATACGTCCATTTTGCATCACTATTCTATATCATAATTCACTGTTATTCATTGATATATTTCATATTAAGAGATGCTACTTATGTTATTTCATCTTTTTTTGCATGGTTGATGACTTTTGGAGCATGGACCGCTGTAGTCAGGATTCTGATGGAAAAGGTGCTGTTTGGAGGCAAAATTCGCGAAGATCAGAAAATCCGGAAAAATACATGGAAAATCCTATTTTTCTAAGCGAAGGAAGCGGAAGGGAGGCTGAGATGGGCCACAGGGGCCCACACCACCTAGCGGGCCGGCCAGCCTAGGCGCCACCAGTGGTGTGGCGCCTGGTCCACCCCTAGCTCTCCCCTCGCGATATTAACCTCGAAACCCTAAGACTGGGAGCAACCACAGAAGATTACGCCTCAAGGCGGAAAACACCGAGAGAGAAAGATCTCTCCGGCAGACAGAATTCTGTCGGGGGAATTCCTTCCCGGAGAGGGGAGATCGTTGCCATCAACACCACCATCAAGCTGGACTTCATCGGGATCATCATCATCACCACCAGCACCCTCATCACCATCTCCATATCGCTATAACAATTGGGTTGAATCTTGCATAGTTCTTAGGGGAAATTTTCCCGGTGTTGATTACTCTTTGTAGTTGATGCTATTGAGTGAACCGTGGAATTATTGTTTATGTTCAGATTGTTATACATCATTATTCCATCTTTGATCATGATCCATATGATGTCTTGTGAGTAGTTCGTTTTGTTCTTCAGGACATGGGAGAAGTCATGTTGTTAGTAGTGGAATTCTGTTGAGAAAGATTCAATAGTCTGATATTTAAGTTGTGGTGTACTTCTTCTAGTGGTGTCATGTGAACATCGACTACATGACACTTCACCTATATGGGCCTAGGGTAATGCATTGTGTATTTGGCTACTAATCGTAGGGGTTGCCGGAGTGACAGAAACCTGAACCCCCGTTAGGAAACCATTGCACAAGGGACGTCAGGGTCTTAGAGTTTAAAGTTGTGGTTAGGTTTCTACCTTAATTACTTTCTTGTACTTGCGGATGCTTGCAAGGGGTATAATCACAAGTATGTATTAGTCCTAGGAAGGTCGGTACATTAGCACAGGTTCACCCACACAACACTTACCAGACTAAAGAAGATTAATCAACTATACGAAGCGAAAGCACTTGACGATATTCCCGTGTGTCCTCGAGAACGTTTGGTCATCTTAAGTAATACAACCGGCTTGTCCTTTGCTGAATAAAGGATTGGGCCACTTGCTGCATTTATTCTTATTGTCTTTTATTTACTTGTACTTTATTTATTTGCATTATCAAAAACCCCTAAAAATCCGTTTGCTAAGTATTTGCAGAGAATTCCTGATCCATACCACTAGCCAGCACCTTCTGCTCCTTGTTGGGTTCGACACTCTTACTTATCGAAAATACTGTGATGCACCCCCTATACTTGTGGGTCATCAACCGCCCCAAGTCCAACAACAACAACAACAACAACAATACTGCCCCAAGGACTGGAAGCAATAACGTGCCTATTGCAACCAAAGACAAGTCCCAGATTACTTGCTTTGAATGTGGAGTCAAGGGTCACTACTCCAATGAGTGTCCCAAGAAGCTTGCAGCCACCACCAATGTGAATGCCCCAGCTCAGCAGCAACGCCATGTTCAGCCTGGAAGAAGATTTTCCCCAGGGAATTCGCTCAACCGCAATGGCCGTTTGTTCCACATGAATGCTGAAGAAGCCCAGGAAGCGCCAGATATTGTGCTAGGTATGTTTTCTGTTAACTCAGTACTTGCAAGAGTGTTGTTTGATTCTGGAGCATCGCACTTTTTTGTTACAGAAGAATTTGCATGCACTAGTAAGATTCAACCAACAAAACTGAAGCATGTTATGATAGTTCAAAATACCTGGTTCAACCACCAAAGCTAGAAAAATTTGCAAGGCTGTACCTATCAGAATCCATGGGATAGATTTTTATGCCAATCTAATAGTACTTGGAACCAAAGGTTTGGAAGTGGTACTAGGAATGGATCGGATGACGAAACATAAAGGATTGATCGACTATGCCAAGAAAGCCATAACCATGACCAGTAGCTCTAGAGTATCAGTAGAGCATGTATCTGAAACCTTGCCCCGCTAGTTCAAATGCAACAAGAGTCTAGCCCAACCCACCATAGACCAAGTCAGAGTAGTCTACGAATACCCCGACGTATTCCTAGATGAATTGCCCGGTATGCCCCCGGATCTGGATATCGAGTTCATTATTGAACTAATTCCTGGAACTGGACCCATAGCCCAGAGACCTTATAGTATGAACCCATCTGAATTAGTGGAGCTGAAGAAACAACTTGATGCTATGCTGGAGAAAGGCTTGATTCAACCAAGCGCATCGCCATGGAGATCACCTGTTTTGTTTGTCGACAAGAAATATGGAGGTAACCGTTTGTGCACGGATTACCGGAAGATGAATGATGACACCATCAAGAACAAGTACCCGCTGCCCAAGATTGAGGATCTGTTTGATCAGTTGACCAGTGCTAGAGTGTTTTCTAAGATTGATCTTAGGACTGGTTATCATCAACTCAAAATTCGTGCAACGGATATTCCAAAGACCGCCTTTACCACAAGATATGGGTTGTATGAGTATACGCATGTATTTTGGATTAACCAATGCCCCCGCTTATTTCATGAATCCCATGAATAAGATTTTTATGAATTTTCTAGATAAGTTTGTCGTTGTTTTTATCGACGATATTCTTATCTATTCCAAGTCAGAAGAAGACCATGAGCAACACCTGAGAACCATCCTTGAAACCCTTAGAGAGCATCAGTTGTATGCCGAGTTCAGCAAATGTGAGTTCTGGTTGAAGGAAGTAGGATTCCTCGGACATATTGTTTCGGCAGGAGGAGTCACTGTTGATCCCGCCAAGATCAAAGATGTTGAAGAATGGGAAGCCCCAACCACTCAAACCCAAGTCCGTGCATTTCTCGGATTAGCGGGATACTACCGCAAGTTCGTTGAAGGATTTTCTAGCATTGCAAGACCGATGACCCAATTGTTGAAGAAAGATAAGAAGTTTGAATGGACCGACAAATGTGAAGCAAGCTTTCAAGAGCTCAAGAAGAGATTGATTTCAGCCCCAATATTGATTATGCCAGATATCAAGAAGCCTTTTGATGTGTATTGTGATGCATCCAAGATTGGTCTCGGATGTGTGTTAATGCAAGAAGGCAAAGTCATAGCATATATGTCTCGACAACTGAAGCAACATGAGGAAAAACTATCCCACCCATGATCTTGAACTAGCAGCCGTAGTTTTAGCCTTGAAGACATGGCATCATTACCTTATGGGTAACCGCTGTGAGATTTATTCAGATCACAAGAGATTGAAGTATATTTTCACCCAGAAGGAGCTGAATATGAGGCAAAGGAGATGGATAGAGTTAATCAAGGATTATGACCTTGACATTCACTATCACCTCGGCAAAGCCAATGTGGTAGCGGATGCTCTTAGCAGATTGCCATGTAGGTTAAACACCATGATCAAAGAGAACCAGCCAAGTTTGCATGAAGAGTTGGAGCAGTTTAGAACTGAGCTAGTTAGCAAAGGATTTTTAGTTAGCATTGAACTTCAACCCACGTTGATTAGCCAGATCAAGGAAGCCCAGAAAGGAAATGCAAGTATCGACGGAATCAAACATCGTATTGGTACAGGAAAGGTACCTGGATTTACAGAAGATGAATAAGGAGTTTTGTGGTACAAAGGACGTATCTGTGTGCCAGCAGATTCGGAGCTGGAGCAAGTTATCATCCAAGAAGCTCATGATACTCTTTATTCTATCCACCCCGGAGGAACGAAAATGTATCAGGATTTGAAGGAGCAATTTTGGTGGCACAAGATGAAGAGAGAAATCGGAAGCTACATCGCCAAGTGTGATATCTATCAAAGAGTCAAGACGGAACATCAGAGACCCGCAGGACTATTGCAACCATTGCAGATTCCGAAATGGAAATGGGATTCCGTCGGAATGGACATTATCACTGGTTTGCCTACTTCTAGTAGGGGAAATGACTCTATCTGGGTCATAATGGATAGACTGTCCAAGGTAGCCCATTGTATACCCGTCAAGACAACCTACCAGAGTTCAAAGCTAGCAGAGTTGTACATTGCTAGAATTGTCAGTTTGGATGGAACCCCCAAGACCATAGTGTCAGATCGAGGAACCCAATTTACCTCGAGATTAAGGTAGAAAGTCCAAGAAGGACTAGGGACCAAGTTGAATTTCAGCACAGCTTATCACCCGCAGACCGATGGACAGACTGAAAGAGTCAACCAGATCTTAGAAGATATGTTGAGAGCTTGTGTGCTAGAGTATGGATCAAAATGGGAAGATTGCCTGCCTTTCGCAGAATTCTCATACAACAACAGTTATCAAGCCAGTTTGCAAATGGCCCCCTTTGAATTTCTATATGGAAGAAAGTGTTGTACCCCTTTGAATTGGTCGCAAGTAGGAGAGTCAGATTTTCGGACCCGACATCCTACGAGAAGCCGAAGAGAAGGTTCACAAAGTCCGTGAGCACCTCAAGACCGCCTAATCCAGACAGAAGAGTTATGCTGACAAGAGACGTAGAGACCTAACTTTCAATGTTGGAGATTTTGTGTATCTCAAAGTTTCGCTGTTGAAAGGAATGCAGCGTTTTCAACTAAAAGGAAAGTTAGCCCCCAGATATATTGGACCCTTCAAGATTTTGAATCGCCAAGGAGAAGTATCTTATCAACTGGAACTGCTAGAGGAGATGTCAGCCATCCATAATGTGTTCCATATCTCGTAACTTCGCAAATGCCTAGAAGTGCCAGAGAAGACCGAAGTGTTCAAGAACATCGATTACCAAGCCATTGATATCAACAAGGATCTGACGTATCGTGAAGTACCCATTCGTATCTTGGAAGAAGTCTTCAGAACTACTAGGACCCGGAGTATCAAATTTCTCAAGATCCAACGGAGCAACTATACCGAAGAAGAAGCTACCTCGGAGCGAGAAGATTACATTAGGACTGAGTTTCTAGATCTCTTTACTTCCTAGTTTTTCTTAAATCTCGGGATGAGATTTTGTTTAAGGAGGGAAGCTTTGTAACACCCCAAATCTTTAATCAAGGTTATCAAGTTCCTAATCACCCAATTTAGGGTTAACAAAAAAAAATATTAATAAAATGATTATGAATGCATGTGTGTGTTGCATTAGTGTAGAATTGTTTGAAAATGACATGCTTGATTGTTCTAAATGTTGTGAAATGGTTTAAAGGTGAATGCCACATCATCTAGACCATTTACAAACAAAATCCAAAGAAAAATAAATCAAATAAGATTAAATAAGGCAAATGGTCATTTTGACCAAAGTTAACCACTAGGCCACTTTGAGTGTTCCTAGAAGAGAATTTCTAACAGAAACTTTTCTAGTTCTTTTCACCCCTTGCTAGATTAAGTAAAAGTGAACCCAAGCCCACTTACAAACTTGCAGAAATTATTTTAAAATTCAAATAAGAGACATTTGGAAATGGAATTAAGTTCATATGTATAGATGGCCATTTCTCAAAAACCAACCAAACCAGTTCACCTGGGCAAACCCTAGCAACCACATATGCCCAAGCTTGTGACCAACACACCCACCAAATCTCAGCCAAAAATTCAAATTTAAATCTCATGCGGGCATTGTGTCGAACACTTGGTGAGCATAGAAATAGCTGCCAAACTTTTACTGTTTTTGATCAATGCTTTATCTACCATTTGTCGCCAAAACTTGTCCCTGGTCTTCCCAGTCCCAACCAGCGCCATAGAACCACTCCCCCTTGTTGTTTGTGCCAGTGCCGAGCCACCCCGAGCACCCCCATGCCGGTCGACCATGGACCGCTCACCCCGGACCGCCCCGAGCTCTCCCATGATGTCTAGGAGGTAGCCGCGACCACACCGCCGCCTCTTGTCCACTCCCCGAGCGAAGCCAAGCTGTGGACCACCCCAGCAAAGCCGCGCCGAGAGCGTCTGCGCCATGCCGAGCACGCGCCAGAGCGCCATGCCCGACCAGCTCGCACATGCCGCGCCTCGACTGCACCCCACGCACACTGCACCGCCATGACCCCAGTAGCCGCCCAGACATCCCCGTTCACCGTCGCTTGACCTGTAGCCACCGTATGCCGCATCGAACACCGCCTCTGCCGTGCAGAGCACCGCCTGCTCCTGACCAAATGCGACTGCCCCATGCCTCGCCTTTAAGCCAGAGAGGACCGCCAGGAGACCACACACCGTCCCCTACCTCCAGCTGCGCTGCTAGCTGCTTGTAGCGTCGCCACCGACGAGTCGCGCCCATGCTGCTCGATCCCCTCGTCGAGCTATAAAAGGAGGCCCTCTCCGCCTAAATTCCTCACACCATTCCACTCCCCTCTCACCACAGATCCTCCCACACTCTCCCCGGAACAAGGCAAGCCTCAGTCTGCCGGAATTTCACCGGAGTTCGCCGTTGCAGAGGAGAAGAGGCGTCGTCGATTGGAGCTGCCCTAGGAGCTGTCGCGACCACCCTCCGAACCACCATCGTCTACCAACTCGAACGCCCCCATCGCCGACCTTAGCTGGAGCCCAGGTGAGCTACAATGCACCCCCAATGTGCCGCTAGGTTTCGTTCTCGCCGGCGAGCGGTTCACCGGGGACGACGAGCCTCAGCCGTTAGATTAGGTTCTAATCGTAGCGCCCAGATCGCTCGGTACCCCTTCGTAATGTAACAGCCGCGTAGGACATCTGTCAACAGCTGACCATTCCATACAAGTGTAGAATTGGGCCCATTTCCTTTCCCGTGCTAGCCCACCGATTCAAATTAGTATTTTCCTTTTAAATTGAAATCCTATTCTGTCCACTTATTCAAAAATCAATTTAGAGAGTTTCACTTAACCAAAATGCATGATTCAATTTTTTTAGAAAGATAATTAAAATATCCATCCAAGCCCGTTGGATTTAAATCAATTGGAGTTAGAGATCACATATAGCCAAAATAACAAAACAGAGACTTTTGCAACTTCAAACATTTTTCAAAAATCAACCATAATAGCTTTTGAGTTGATTCCAACTCTCAAAAATCACATTTGACAATACCTATCTGAATATGTAAAAATATCTAGGATTGCATGCGATGACTTTGGACTAGTACCAAAATAATGCTATATAGGCATTTCTAGTCACTTTAAATCTATTAAATAATAATATTAAACTTTATAAAATTTGACCAACCCTTTAAATCACATTCCCATGTATTAGAATATGTGGTGATGACATGTGTCCACATGATCCCATATTTTAATTGGAGAATATTAAATCTTAATTAATTTCAATGAGTAGAAATTACTTTTCTCAAATAAACTAAATAAAACTAGTTCTTTAAATCTTGTGATGATTGTGATGATACTAGATCATCAAGTGTGTTCCTTAGTGTGCTAAATAGACTAGTTAAGTATTTTTTGGTGATTGTGTATCCCGTATTCATTTATAGACGATAGTACCGACCAAGTCTACGAGGAGGAGGAGTTTTACCCCGAAGAAGACGAGGAGAACTTCAATTACTACACCAATCAAGGCAAGCTATTATTGGGAAGCTAATATTTACAAGCCAATATTTGCAAGCCATCACTAGATGCAAGTTAACCTAAGCAAGATGCATTAGGCATGCTTGGTTGTACATTTTGATTTATACCCATCCCAAGTTTTACTTGCAAGCTTTACTATTTTACTTTACCAAAGTTTCTTTACTTTTAGTAATGCTTTGTGAGATTTTGGAAAGTCGTATAGATAGCATAAAGAGTATAAAACTAGGCTTATACTAGATATCATTCTATGGCATGAGATTGGGATTAGCACTTTTCATTAGTGAACACTCTTAACCTTAGTGGCTAGTGCTAAGCATAAAACTTGCTCATTTTAGATGGGAATACTTGGTGAAAATGCTTATGAAAACCTTGGAATGATGAGTCATTCTATTGAGATTTTTTGACGTGTGTTGAGAAACACAAATGGTTCGGCATGAGCCTTAGCCCTTTATAAAAACTGATGGTTGGGTTCGGATGCGATACCATTCCAATTTTACTGTATAACCACAATACCTGAATTGGGTAAGGCTTAGCCGAAGTTTATATGCATTAGTATGGTTTCCCTCGCGGAAGAGGTTTTAGATGAGGCTACCTCTTGATGATGTCCACCTATGTAGTGCCCAGGATGGCAGATGACCATGGTTGGGAGGCCAAGCTCATAGGAGAGGTGCTTATACTAGAGTGTGTAAAGGAAAGGTCATGATTGATTATCCGCATACTAAGTATGATGATTCAGGGTTATCCTTGACGGATGTATCGAATTTTGTGGTGAAACTGTACCACCTCTGGAGACTGTCAAACTATTTGAATAGCCGCGTCCGCGGTCATGGACAGTTGGAGTGGCCATACTGTTCCATCGTCAGATGTTTTCAAAATGACTTGTGAAGTGATCTATGATTTTCACTTGACCACAACAGGGTTGTGGCTATGAAATCTAAGGTCCCACTTAGGTGATTTAGAACATTACTTTAGTTTTCTTTACTTCTGAACTCAGCTTAGGTTAAATTTAGATTTTGCAAATAAACTTAGAGCTTAGCATTCCTACTAGAACTACCTTACTTGTTAGTGATAGTTTACGAGTACTTAAAGAGTAGTCATGGCTTTGTCCCTGGCTATTCCCGTGGCCAGACTATGAGGAGGACTACACGGAAGAAGGAGAGCAGGACGGCTACGACAACTAGGATCATCTCCCATCGTCAGCATTGCCTGTGACACTGAATATGGATCCCACCGCTACGCTTATTATTCTGCTGCTTGTTTGTATTAAGACTGGATCATGAGATCCTTTATTTGTGTAAAACCTTATTATGGTTTGTAATGGATGATGTACTGTGATATCCAATCTGTTATGTCTCGCAAAACTGGTAATCCTGGGATTGTGATGTATGGCATAACAGGCATCTGGGATTAAAAATCCGGGTGTTGACACACATTGATGGCCGTGATGATCGGGGGAGATGTGGCTGATAGGGGTCGTGTTATCACTAGAAACCCTTATGGGGATAGGTGTTTCTGAGTGGAGTTATTATTAACTCATTTAATTATAAACTTAGTCTAAATTCCTTTTGCAATTATGAATGTAGAAAATGGTTCTCCTCGAGATTACCTTCCCTATTGACGATTGGTTAAAAGGAGAAAAGCTCAAGTTAGATGGATCCAACTTTTCTGCATGGGTCATGCGCCTTTTTGATCTCCTTGGTGAGAACAAAATGGCTGACTACATGATCTATGAGATGTACATGGAGCCACCGTATTCTCGTGAGACCCAAGAGCAGTGGGATCTCCGCTGCCGTCGTCGTGTGATGGCCACATTCATATCAGTAACGATGCGCCTCGGGATGGAAGATGGGCTATGGCCGATGGTGGGAAGTCTTAATCCCCGAACGGTTATGGCACATTTGAGATCGCATTTCATGGAACAAGTGCGCATATGGGAGTATGAGCTAATGGGGGACTTCCTCTCCATAAAGATGGAGGAAGGCTCCTCACTGGACGATCACTTGTTGAGCATATATGATGCATACATGAGTCTGGCATACTTCCTAGACAACTGGTTCACAAGCTCTTTTGCAATAGGAGTTGTGTTGCGGTCGCTGCCACCAAGCTTCCAAGCACAAGTCAGGATTTGCATTATGAGAGGCAACGCGGAAACACAAGATTTCCATGAGTTCATATCACATTTTAGAGATGTGGTGGTTGAACCCGTTGTCATTAAGGTCATCAATGACAAAGGTATATATTTTATACACAATTTTATAAATGTTATAATCTTGCAAACACATTTGCAGTGTTAAGTATATTTGATACTTGTTTTGTTTTGCTGAAAACAGGTCCTTCTGCATGAGAGGTGCTTGCTGGAGAGGAGGTGACGTTGTGTGTTGATGGCGAGCATGATGATGATGGCCGACAACACTCTCCCTCGACATTTATCACTTAGTTTATGTTTTTGTTTAGTTATTGTAATCAAAAGATTGTGAACTTCTTTAGTGTGTCTCACACTTTGTGAGACGGTTATTCATATGAGTTTGTAACAAACAGTTGTTCCACTTTTATGAATGATTTCTATTTGTGTTCATATCTTGTTTGATTATATGTGAATTATCCTTGTTATTTGAAACTAATTGATAATGCATGAACATTTGTAAAATATTGAAATGCCTTAAAAATACCCAACTTAATGATATGTTCATTAATGAATGAAACCATTGTATAAATCAAAGTTATATGATAATATGTGAAAGTCATTCGATTTCTTATCACATATAAATCATGCCTGAGTTCGGCAAAATAACTTGAACACCGTGTATTACTTGAATACAAAGTGTTTAATGAATTGCTAAAAGTAAATACATATTCAATGTATTGTGTTTTAACGAAAATGGTAATTATCATTATATGATTGTTTAAATGCGTAAATAAGTTTACCAAAGTAAACATAAGTATGAAACTATTTGATTTGATCAAAGTGTTTCATCAACAAAGGGTATAAATATAAAAGAGAATCTAATTACTACGATTTGATAATAGTAATGAAATTCAACTTTATAAGATTGGCATAAAGAAATTGTGAAATGCAATGCGTTTGAAATGTCAAAATGCAAAGCATCACAATGTGATATTAGATATCAAAGTGGGTATATAGATGGCACCAAATAAATCGTTGTAGTGTAGATGTAGAGACCATTAGTTAGAAATAGTTAGCACTCAATTAGAATATATAGTGAACCATCTAAATTCGTGAAAGTGGCTCCATATCTAGTATGGATCGTCGTAAAAGTTTTGGGGTTATTCGATATAACCAAAATAATAGCGAATAAGTCCTTGTAGAGTATTCATTGGAAACTTTGAATACGAAATCCATAGCTGAAACCAAAAGAGAAGCAAAATTTGTATTGCTTGGATTTTGGTGCATTCTTGAGAAAGCTCACTTTTAGTGATATTTCTCGATTATGAAGCAAATGGAAGATAGTGAAAAACACGATGATGATTCAAATCCCTACATCAGAGTGTTAAGAAGCGCAACGGAAAATGTTCCTGAACGATTCTCTTCACAAAGGAAAGAATTAATGATATTGATCATTGTGTTTTCCCCACTAGTGTTTTCACTACATGAAGTAGGATTCAAAATGTAATCCATATCTAGTATGGAGACATTTGTGAATCATTTGTCATGATTCTTGGAATATGACATACGTACGAACTACTAAGGAAATTTGTAAACTAGAATTATGAGAAATCCTAAAAGCAAAATTCACTTGAGATTAGAAAGCAATTCGTTGCTGAATCTCACAAGTAAAAGGGGTTACTTGAATTTTCCCAAATGACTGCAAAGCCATAGTGGAAAAGGGGATGAATGACAAAGGCACAATTTGTCAAGTACTGGACGAATTCAAGTGAATTTGATTCAAGTATGCTAAATGTCTAGTGGATTTAAAACTAGTAAAAGTACTAGTATCTCATAGTAAAACTCCAAGTTTGATATTTGATCAAAGGATTTTGAAATTGTTCAAAATAGTGAGTGGATATGCAATTTGCATGAAATTGAGTGGGAGCTGTGAAAGTCTTCCTAAAACAATATGTGAATGACATATTTTTGAGTGGGAGCAATATAAGTCTCAAATTCAAATATGTAGGAACATAGTTTGAGTAAGAGTACTAACTCATACCTAAATATGTAAGAACATATTTTGAGTGGGAGCTTATAGGCGTGATTCTTAAGTGTGTTAAGAATAAAAGTGCAAGTACTGATAAATAATGATTTATAAGGTGTAGAAGTTAATAATAAGTGTATTATGATATTATGTAGTATTCCTTAAGGGATTCTGAAAAGGGTTTCGGAATAGAAGTTAATTAAGGAACTGGTCCTTAATAACTCAAGTTAGGAATAGCATTAAGTTTAACATCAATGGTTGAAATAAAGAAAAGGATGATCATCATCCACTATGTTGAGACATAGGTTCTATCTTAGAAAACCATGATGATAACTTAACATAATATTTGATCCAAGAAGGAACGTTTGAAAGTGATTAAGTTCGAATCACAGAATGTTGAGCTAAGTTTATCCGCAGAGTCTAATAGAGAACTGCAGACATGTTTTCCAAATCCATAAAGGATGACATATCTTAAAACATAAAGGGTTATGTTATAAGGGAATATGTTGGAAACTCCTGTAAATACCGATTAAAGTCAAGTAGGAAGCGAGGTGAACAAAACATCGAAAGTTGCACAGAGTGCACTCGTGTTTTCGATGAATACATTTATAATAATAATAGATAAGGGTACCATCTAAAGTGTTGTATAATGTTATGGCGGGGCTAGTTCGCTTTTAACGTAGAATGATGTGTCCCAGGGCACAGTGCCTATGAGAAAGCCCTCGAGGTTGATCTAAAGTCACTGTAGGCTCCTGGAATCAGGCCTTCTTCTGCTGCCATAGCGACAATGCATACACACAGATGTTATCATGTGATGATAAAGTATTAATGTAAATCAAGGTGACATTAGTAAGTTGCAAAGGATTTGGGACTGTAAAGTACAGACCCAAGACTCAACCTCTTCCATGAGCAAGCATGTTCAGGGTACCGGATATATGGTGCCAATGATTAAGAACAAATGCAGCTAGTGTATTTGTACTCTAGTGCAAGTGGGAGACTATTGGAAATATTCCCTAGAGACAAATAGTAGTAAGGACTATTATCATATTTCATATAATTTATGATTAGGTTTTATATCATGCTATAACTGTATTGAGTGGAAACATCAATACACGTGTGATATATAAACAACCAGGGGTTCCCAGTGAAACTCTAGTCACTGGTTCATTGGTCAACAGATGATCATGTTTCCTAATCATGTGGCATTTATGCCAGTTGGAAATGGAGTCAACTCATTCTGAGAATGAGATGATGAACTAATACCCAACCTAAACATCGTGACCCGATCATGTCACGAAGTTCAAGTTATGATGATTAGAAATGGATCCTCATAGACTATTCCTCAGACCGTGAGGCTATATCAATCACCGTCTCCCGAGAGTGCTTAGATAGAATCAAGCTCCACTTGGTAATACAGTGGTTATAAATGTGTGTTTGGGTACTTGGAGGAAACCGTAGATGCAATATATGTCAAGAGCGGGATTTGTTCGTCCATGTTATGGAAAGATACTCAAGGGCCCACTCAGAGAAGTTATATCCAATAGCTGCGCAACGTGTGATTTGATCACAGGGATATCACTTGTCGGAACGATTCAAGTAGCATTGTTCGGTAACGAGATTGAACACGACATGGTGATGTCATTGATCAGATCTCGGGCAATGCAAGTATCGAGAGACAAAGGGAATAAGACACAACTGTCCCGGTTCAAACAACGAAAGATCTTCATGGAACGCATAGGGGTCACATGGCCATCCAGGTCCCTCTGTCGATCATTGGTGCGGGAGTGTCCCGACCATGTTTGGAGTGTTCCCGAACCGTTGGGTGCTGACTCGTGTATTAACGAGCTCGTTGGGGAACCCCAAGAGGAAGGTATGATGAGCACAGTAGTAAGTGTTCCCTCAGTTATGAAACCAAGGTTATCAATCCAGTAGGAGCAAGGAAACACCCCAAAGGTGTAGCTAGCTGAACTTTGGCAGGGCGCACTACCGGTGCCAGCAGCAATGTGGAGACCTACACAACACAACCACAGAACTCTTTCCCTAACTTACGATGAGGTTGTCAATCTCACCGGTTTTGCTGAAAACAAAGGATTAAATGTATCAAGTGGAAGAAAGTAATAGTTTGCAGAAAGTAAACACAAAGCAGTAAACACTTGATTGTAGATTGATAGTAAAAGAAAGGACCGGGATCTATAGTTCACTAGAGGTGGCTCTCCTTAAGATAGATGACATGTTGGGTGAACAAATTACAGCGGGGCAATTGACAAACATCGAGAAAGCATACAAGCATATACTACTCATCTTGACTCCTTTGAGATTCGATTGGGCATTACAACATTATACATAGACCGCCATCCAACTACATCTATGACTAATAATCCACCTTCAGGTTATCATCTGAACCCCCTCCAGTATTAAGTTGCAAGAAATGGATAATTGCATTACGAATTGCGTGTAAAGTAAACAATACAATTGTTCTATGAACAAAGGATTGTTGTTTTCTCCCTAGTAGCAACATCACATCTAGTACCTTAGAGATTTCTGTCACTTCCCCAGATTACCAGAGGCATGAACCCACTATCGAGCATAAATACTAACTCTTGGAGTTGCTAGCATCTACTTGGCCAAGATAGCTACTAACAACGAAAAGCATGCAAAATCACAAATAACAAAGACATGATAGAATCAATAATCAATCTGAAATAGCATCTCAATATCCATCGGATCCCCGCAAACACAACATGCAGAATTACAAATAGATGATCTTGATCATGAACAGAGCTCACAAGATCTAAACATGATAGCACAAAGGAGGAGAACCAACCATCTAGCTACTACATGGACCCGTAGTCCAGAGAAGAAATACGCACGCATCACACTGGAGGCTTGCATGATGATGAAGAAGGCCTCCAGGGTGAATTCCCCTCTCCAGTAGGGTGCCGGGAAGAGCTTCATATCCCTCCCGATCTAGGGATGGAGATGACGGCGGCTATAGACTCTTTCGTGGATTTTTGATCGGGTACTTAGGGTTTCCATATCAGAGGCAATATATAGGCGGAAGGAGAGGCCGAGGGGTGCCTGGGGCGGCCAGACCACCCCCTGGCGTGGGCCAGGCCTGGCCGCGCGGCCAGGTGGTGTGGTCGGGCCCCAGCCCCTCTCCGTCTCGTATTCTGGCTCCAGATGTCTCTCGGTGAAAAACTGACTTTGGCTTTTGTCCCGTCCAATTCCGAGAATATTCATTTTCTGACTTTCCTAGAACCAAAAACAGGAGAAAATAGGCAGCTGGCACTATGGTTCTTGTTAATAGGTTAGTCCAAGAAATCATATGAAAAGTACTCCAAAGTGTGTACAAAACATAAAAAAGTAGATAAAACCAAGCATGGAACATCAAAAATTATGGATACGTTTGCAACGTATCATGGGGTATCATGCTTAAGGGCTTGATGATGCTTAGAGAGTGTCTATAGGATCGGTAGAATCGCCAAAGAATAGTAGAGAGAAAACCGGAAGGGTTTCGGTAAGTCCGGAGGATGTTCGGAGTGGAGGTGGAAGTGTTCCATAGCCACGGAGGTTGAATAATATGTGAATGAATGTTAAATATTGATTTAATCATTTATTCATAATTATTTAATAAAGACAAAATCAATTTAAAAGATCAAAAGGCTTAATGGGCCAATTCCCGAAGGGGAGAGGGCCCATTAGGGAAAGGGGAGAGGGCCCATTAGGGAAAGGAGAGAGGGAGAAGGGGCAAGAGGGTGGCCGGTTGTGCCAAGCCCCCCCCCCCCCCGCACGGGGTCCACTAGGGTCGGTCGGCGGCTGCCCCTCCCCCTCCTTTACTTTAGTCCCACCCCGGGACTTTGAGGGAGGTAGTACCTCCCCTCCCCCTATATATAGTGGGGGTATTTGGCCAGATAAATACACACAATATTCAATAAAGGTCTTCTCATTTTTGGGAGGACCTCCAGTTGATATTTTCTCTCTCTCTATGTCTCTCTCTCGTGAGCATGGTCCCAAGTTCGGACTGCGCGAATGAGAGACATCTTCACTGGAGCACGTCATGGGATTCGGATCCAGAGCTCTACTTCAAGAATCTTTGGATCGAGGAAGCGGGGTCATCGTTAGGCACCGGACGTGTGTAACTCCCCGTGAGGTGACACACTTGAGGTACTCAAGTTGTTGGAGCCATTGGAGCACGATGACTTCATCACGACCTTGAGGTCAGCTTCGGCTCGTCTACATCAACCACGCTCTCCTAAGCGTTGACAGCGCTTTTCGGTCTTCAAGGGTAAGTTCGTGAAAAGCCCCTCATGTTACTGTATTACTAATAGATAGGTCCTGGCAACATCAGGGGTTCAGGGGCGTAGGGTAAAAATTATTGTTTTCATACATGGAACCCCTACATCAATAGCATCAACTACAACAAGTAATCAACACCAGGAAAGTTTCCCCTAAGAACTATGCAAGATTCAACCCAATTGTTACAGCGGTATGGAGTGGTGGTGATGGTGCTGGTGATGATGATGATGGAGATGATGATGATGATCCCGATGAAGTCTAGCTTCATGATGGTGTTGATGGCGACGATCTCCCCTCTCCGGGAAGGAATTTCCCCGGCAGATTCCTGCCTGCCGGAGAGCTCTTTCTCTCTCTGTAGTTTCCGCCCTGCAAAGGTGGTGGAACCTTTCTGTGGTCGCTCCCCGAGTCTTCGGGTTTCGAGGGGATTATATACGCCAAAGGGCGATGCTAGAGGTAGGCCAGGGTGGCCACACCACCTGGTGGCACGGCCAGGGGTGGCCCACGCCTAGGGGTGGTGTGGGCCCCCTATGGCCCATCTCCACTCCTCCTTCTGGCCTCCATCATCTTCTAGAAAAATAGGAATTTCCATATATTTTCCGGGATTTCTAATCTTCACGAATTTTGCATCCAGACGGTGCTTTTTCCATCAGAATCCTGAGTCCAGTGGTTCATCCTCCAAAAGTCATCAATCGTGCAAAAATAGATGAAATAACATAAGTATCATCTCTTAATATGAAATATATCAATGAATAATAGTAAATTATGATATAGAATAGTGATGCAAAATGGACGTATCAACTCCCCCCAAGCTTAGACCTTGCTTGTCCCCAAGCAAAAACTAAGCTCAATAAACATGACCACAGGTTTATGGAGTGAAGTGTCGATAAAGAGAATACGGACAAGAAGCATCACATTCGTCAATACACAAATCATAATAGAAAACAACTCACTATTATATAACTTAACTTGCAATGAGTAAAGGAAACACAATCAAGATACACAAAGTAAATCATAATTGGTAATGGAAAACTTTGTTCTTAGTCAGAGAGCGGTTAACAAGTTGCAGGAGTCAAACATAATGGGGTTTTCAATGATAGCTTTCAAAGTAATATTCACTAAGATAAGAGCAGTGTGCAAAACAAGGAACATAAGAAACATGATTGAACAAATCATCATATGGATGATTGAATCACAACAACTCAAATACTTGCTTGAGATGGAAAGGGATAGGTTTACTAACTCAACTAAAAAGTAAAAGATAGGCCCTTTGCAGAGGGAAGCAGGGATTTCAAGTTTCATAAAGAGATTCCAAAAATTATGGCACTTATTAGCTTTCATCTCTCATTGCCCCTATCATAAGCATCTTGAGGTGATTAAGGTTAAAGTGACACAAATATGAGGATATGCTTGACAAGTTATAAGTTGAAAATCTCATGCCCCTTTCTTACGAGTATCGAACCTCATGCTACTCAACTTTAGTCACAAATAAGTTCTTGTCATTGTAAATACATGTGTATCATGGAGAACCGCCAACAGGGTACCCCTTGCCCCATGATACAGGAGCTATCCCATATCAAAATGATAAGGCAACAGACAATGAGCATCTCAGCAATCTTTTTATTTGCTATTTGCATAGGTTTTTATTGAGGATTCTTCACAGAATGCTCACTATGGTTATGCTGCAAGTTTCCACCATGATTAGGCATGGCTAGGCTAGTCGCCCAGGCATTTCTCTAACACATATATAAACTCCATGAGCTTACAAGCTCCCCTTTTATTTCACACCACCGGGATCCATAAACAAAAGAACATGATATCAACTGAATAATAAGTGCAATGTTGAAAGTGTTCCCCATGGTAACATGGTTCTACTAATTCACAACTTATAAAGCGCAAGCATATAAGCAACATAGATGGACACAATGGTTCGAGTTTATTAAGTGCAAGAAAAATAAAGTGTGCCATCAAGTTTTTGAGAGCTTTAATCACTAATTTTCACATAACAAGTTTTATTTGGAAGGTAGATAAAAAACATGAATATACTTGGAATAGCAATAATGCTAATAGGTAGGTATGGTGGACACAAATGGCATAGGTTTTGGTTTAAGGATTGGATGCACGAGAAGCATTCCCTCTCAGTACAGGTTTTTGGCTAGCAAGGCTGGGTAGCAAGCAATAAGAGTCGAAAGAAACAAATAAACATACAAGTGATAGAAACAATCATGCAATCTTCCTTGGAAGCACAAAAGATCTTAACTAGAGAATACTAAGCTTATGAGCCAAACAAGAAAGAAAGATGATGAAATTATATTTCTAAAAGTACTTATCTCTTTTTCATTCAATTCTCAAATAGTGTTGCTACTGACCAGAGCCAGGTTTGCCAAAACCAACTAAATTTACTCAATGATTCCAAAGTGATACCAATACTAACAACAAGATCAATCATATAACAGAAATTGCAAACTAAAATAAGATGTGCAAAAAGTAAATGATAGAACTTCTCATTAATATTCCATAACGGCAACTCACACCAAGGGATACATAGATATCTAACTAGATGAGAGATACTTCCACAATGCAAACCATCCTATATGATAACTTCTCTATTCATGATATGACTTTACTAAAAAGGTAAAAAGATGAAAGATAATGATGTGATACCACGGCACTCCCCCAAGCTTGGAACAAACCAAGGGGATGCCAAAACCTGATGACGAATTACTCCTTTGGTGGTGGTGTTCTCGTGATAAGCTTTTCAATCAATTTCTTCAAATCCTCAATCTCGAAGGTGAGAGTACGAATCAACTCCGAATTTTGTTCGATGCGGTTCATGATCATGTCGGACTGTGAATCCCAGCCCTTGTGATTCTTTCCCAACTCTTCCTCCTTAAAGTGTTCTTTTCCTGCATGGTTAGAACGAAGCATATCCTAATTGGAGGGTAATTTTTCCTTAGGCATCTTTTGGAATTGTTGCTCATGTATGAGGGTATGGAAGGGATTCTTGTCGCGTGGAGGAAGCGACCATGGAGCTCCAGTGGACATCCGTGCAGTCCTTTTGAGCTTGACAGGACGTGCCATCACTTCAATGCTTGCAATGGTGGTGCTGGTGCGCGGATGCTGGTCTTCCTTCACTTCCTCTTCAACTTCACCTTGATCTCCTCCTCCTTCTTGGGGTCTTGGAGATCATCTTCCACAAGCTTCTTGCCCTTATCATTGGCGGAGACCATCGTGCTTCTAAACTTGAGAATATTTCCTGAAAGAAACAGATCGAAACGAAAACACGATGAGAACACGATATACGAACCTCGGGGGATCCGGGGGATTATATATTACAAAGTTTAACAACAAGAGGAAGGTACTAGGAGAAAATGGGTCGGAGACAAGCTCCGGGGTGGCCACACCCCCTGGTGGCGCGGCCAGGTGGGCCTGCGCCACAAGGTGGTGTGAGCCACCCGGGCTCCGTTTTCGTCCCTTTTTCGACTCATTATTTTCCATGTTAGATAAAAACTGCAAAAATATAAACTGAAAAGTTTTCGTGGACCTTTCCTTACCAGAATTGTTACCTATTCGGAAACAAATCCTTCCGGAGTCACCTCTTGAATAATATCAATATCTTCTTTGTAAGAATCTTCAAAAATATAGTGCTTGAGTCTTTTGACCATTCACCATCTCATTACACCATTCTATCCTAGCACTTGAAAATTTATTTCATACAAAACTTCACACAATCTTCATTAGCAACATTAGTGCATATAAGATAATAAACCTTTTGGGTTCAGTTTCAACTGAAGTCCATCAAAACATAAGCTACGGTAACAACTCCTTTCAAAAACCCAAAAGAATTCAAAAAGGAAATTGATTTAAGAGGCAAATGCAAGAATGGCAAAAATCTGTCAAAACAGACTAGCAGGTAAAGATCAATTTTTTCGAAACTCTTCCATTACTCAAATCAAAAAGTGCAAGACTAACGAAAGTTAAATAATAACCTGGGGCATGCACAAAAAAATTATAGACCAGTACAACATTCTGGGATGTTTCACGATTTTTTATAGTGAAGCACAAAAATCTGTTTCGGGACAGCAACTTCCTCAAATCTTAATTCTCTCTCATTAGAGGCTAATCTTGACACAAAAACCAAACAAAAAGGATAAGGAGAGGTTATTACAGAAGCAATAACTTCCAAGACTCAAATAAACAAAAATAAACTGAAAGAAAAAATATATTGGGTTATCTCCCAAGAAGCTCTTTCTTTATAGCCATTAAGATAGGCATGATAAATTTCAATGATGCTCACATAAGGACATGAATTGAAGTAAAAGAGAGAATCAAGGAGCAAATATACACATATTTAAGTCTAACCCACTTCCTATGCAAGGGAATTTTGTAAGAAAATAAATTATTGAAACCAGAGGCTACTAGCATAGGAAGGCAAAACAAGTGCAACATAAAAACTTTCAGCATAAAGCGAGGAAACTTAATATTATTGAGATGCATAGAGACAATTTTCCCTCTCTCATAATAACTTTCAGTATCATGAATAAATGTAACGATATAACTATCACATGAACCATAGTAGCAATGATCACTTATTCTGACAGAAAACACAGGGATACTAGCTTTCCTAGTTCTACTAGGATGTGAACCAATATTAGAAGTATCCTTACAAAAGATAATGTGCTCATCTTCTACATTTTTAGAGACAAAGTCTTTCTCAATTGCTACTATAGGTTCAACATCTATTTGTTCATCAAGTTCTACAGCTTTCTATGTACTTTCGTTAACCATACTAGTTATCATAGAATGCTCCTTTACCTTAACAGGGAAAGGTATTTTCTTGATGTAAGGTTTGGGTAAAATATGATCAACAGTATAAACTTCAGTACTTCTAGCAGGAACACAATTAACAATATCTTTATATGGTGCATGATACTTGTTCCATTTCTTTTTAGGAATTTCAATATAAGAGGAAAAATCCTTAAAGCAATTTGCAATACTTTGAGAATCAAGACCATAAGCATTACTAATATTATGAAAGTCATCAGTTCCCATAAAAGATTTAATGCATTTATAATCATAATTTATACCTGACTTTCTTCCTTTGTCATTCTCCCATGCTTCAGCATTGTCTTGAATATAGTCTAGAAGATCCCATTTAGCTTCTTCTTCCATACGTGTAAATGATCCAGCACAAGAAGCATCCATTAGATCCTTATCATGAAGAGAAAGCCTTGCATAAAGGTTATTGATAATAATATTGTTAGGGAGCTCATGAATAGGACATTTGAGCATTAGTAACTTCAATCTCCCCCAAGCTTGGGATGTACTCTCTCCATCACGAGGCCAAAAGTTATATATTTGATTCCGATCTTTATGAATCTCACTGCGAGGCTAAAATTTGGAATAAAAGAGAGGTACAACTTTGTACCATTGAAGAGATTGGCCATTCTTCAGCAGCTTGTACCATTCCTCGGCTCTGCCTTTCAATGATAACGAGAATAACTTCTTCTTAACTTGATCTGTTGTAATTCCTGCACACTTAGACAATCCGCATAATTCATGTATAAAGAGCAAATGATCACCGGGATGAACAGTTCCATCTCCAAAATAGTAGTTATCCATAACACGATCAACAATTTTTGTAGGTATTTTAAAAGGATCAATTTTAGCAGGTGGTGGTTCATCTACTACCTTAGCAGTGGTAGTAGCATTACGAAATAAGAAACTAAGTGAACTATCCATATTGAGAATAAAGTAACAAAAAGAAATAAACAATACTCATAGTAGAAGTTTCCTTTACCATTTCCACTCTTCAATAGCGCTTCACTCCCCGGCAACGGCGCTAGAAAATAGTCTTGATGACCCACAAGTATAGGGGGTGTATCGCAGTATTTTTGATAAGTAAGAGTGTCGAACCCAACAAGGAGCAGAAGGTGTTGACGAGTGGCTTGGATCAGGAATTCTCTGTAAATACTTAGCAAACGAATTTTTAGGGTTTTTTGATAATGTAGATAAATAAAGTGCGAGTAAATAAAAGACAATAATAATAATTGCAGCAAGTGGCCCAATCATTTCTTTAGCAAAGGACAAGCCAGTTGTATTACTTAAGATGACCAAACATTCTCAAGGACACATGGGAATATTGTCAAGTGCTTTCGCTTCATATAGTTGATTAATCTTCTTTGGTTGGATAAGTGTTGTGTGGGTGAACCTATGCTAATGTACTGACCTTCCTAGGACTAATACATACTTGTGATTATACCCCTTGCAAGCATCCGCAACAACAAGAAAGTAATTAAGATAAAAACCTAACCACAGTCTTAAATTCTGAGATCCTACACTCCCTTATGCAAAGGTTTCCTAACGGGGGTTCAGGTTTCTATCACTCCGGTAACCCCATGATTAGTAGCCAAATACACAATGCATTCCCCTAGGCCCATAAAGGTGAAGTATCATGTAGTCGATGTTCACATGACACCACTAGAAGAATAACACCACAACTTAAATACCAAACCATTGAATCTTTCTCAACACAATTCCACTACTAACAACATGACTTCTCCCATGTCCTCAAGAACTAAACGAACTACTCACGAGACATCATATGGATCAAGATCAGAGATGAAATAATGATAAGTAACAATCTGAACATGAACAATAATTCAATGGTTCCACTCAATAGCATCAACTACAACAAGTAATCAACACCGGGAAAGTTTCCCCTAAGGACTATGCAAGATTCAACCCAATTGTTACAGTGGTACGGAGTGGCGGTGATGGTGCTGGTGATGATGATGGTGGAGATGATGATGATGATGATGATGATACCGATGAAGTCTAGCTTGATGATGGTATTGACGGCGAAGATCTCCCCTCTCCGGGAAGGAATTTCCCAAGCAGATTCCTGCCTGCCGGAGAGCTCTTTCTCTCTCTGTAGTTTCCGCCCCGCAGAGGCGGTGGAACCTTTCTGTGGTCGCTCCCCGAGTCTTAGGGTTTCGAGGGGATTATATACGCCAAAGGGTGATGCCAGAGGTGGGCCAGGGTGGCCACACCACCTGGTGGCATGGCCAGGGGTGGCCCGCGCCAGGGGGTGGTGTGGGCCCCCTGTGGCCCATCTCCACTCCTCCTTCTGGCCTCCTTCGTCTTCTGGAAAAATAGAAATTTCCATATAGTTTCCGAAATTTTCTGATCTTCGTGAATTTTGCATCGAGACAGTGCTTTTTTCATCAGAATCCTGACTCCAATGGTTCATCCTCCAAAAGTCATCAATCACGTAAAAATAGAGGAAATGATATAAGTATCATCTCTTAATATGAAATATCTCAATGAATAATAGTAAATTATAATATAGAATAATGATGCAAAATGGACGTATCACGGGACAATTGTGGACTTTGCCCACTTTGCAAGAAAACGCAAGAGATGGCGGCATACCTCTTCATCCATTGTTGATTCACCAAGAGGGTTTGGGGCTTGTTGAAAGATTGTCTTGGTGTTCCTATCTTTCAAGCCTAGGCTTGGGACCAAAACCTCTACATCAAGGAGTGGTGGACTATGATGACGACAATAGCCATGGAGAATCGAAAGGCAGTGGCCTCCCTAGTCATGCTCACATGTTGGACAATTTGGAAAGAAAGGAACGCGTGAGTTTTCAATAACAAGGCCGCACTGCCTATAATTATTTCAGAGGTCATTAAAAGGGAAGCTAAACTTTGGGTGACCATGGGTTCCGCGTCTTTGAGTCATGTAATATTGGGAGAGTAATCCTCTGGCGACTCTTTTTCTTTTATTTTGTCATGTCATGACTCTCCTTCTATTCTTAATGGAATGAGGCAAATCTTTTGTCTCCGGTTTCAAAAATAAAAATTCTTTGTAGTATCAAGGCACAACCAACTAAATTATATGGTCCCACATAAATAAAAATTATGAAGATTGGAGTTTAACAAGAACAAAAAAATGCATAGATTTACTCGGAAGACGGTCATATGGAAGGAAGAAAGTGAGGGTTGGGATAGGAGCCTGGAAGGGGGCTTAGACGACGGTGATGGGCAGGTGAGCAGAGCACTGCCTGGCACAGACGAAGTGCTGATTTCCGTTGCTTCTTGTGGTTCGGGGAGGAGGAGGGCGAGAAGAAGGCCGCCGGTGCCGCCCGCATCATCATCGCCATTGCCGCCTCTCCTCTGTCCCTAGGGTTATCCGCGCTACCACCACCATCACCTAGAAGAGGAAGTTATTCCGGCATGAGGCAGCCGCACGTAAACCTCGTAGCTAGAAGAACCATACCATAGCCAGTCTTGCATCACTAATCCATACCATAGCCAGTCTTGCATCACTAATCTCATATATCCTGCTTCAGAAAGCCGTTTCAGGGATATCTTGTAGAAGTGCAGGTATATATGTGCGAAGAGATTGGCATCAGAAGAAAATCACTTAAACTTAGTCCAAAAAAATCACTTGATGTTTGGTACTCCGTCAGAGTAGGAAAAGCTCATTGAAATAAACATTTGTCAGAGTTATTGCATACATGGATATAAAATGGCTACGAGCATGCATAAAGCATCAAGCAAGATTTATATTTTGCTGTAAAATACAAAAAATATATGCAATTAAGAATACAAATTACAATATATTGGGTGTATGTACAAGACCCAACACATACATGTGTGTAAGACAAACATCGTATTCTATCATACATGACCAAGGATGATGCCCTAGCTTGTACTAGTATCAACACACTGCACATTGTACATCACTTGCTATGCTAAGGTGACGCTAGCCTCGAGACCGGAATGTCCTTGGTCATATCGTCCTGAGACTCTACGAAGGCGACGACGACGGTGATATCATCCTTCTTCCCGCCGGTGCAATTCCGTCCATGTTCCCTGCCGGCGACGCTGAACGGCGAGTCCTTGGAAGCATCCATCGACGCGTTGCGCGCTTGCCCGGCTATGATGTCCGCCATGTGCTGCGGCGTGAAGTTGAACGCGGTTCCCATCTGCACGGTCCTCTCCAGCGTCGAGTCGAAGACGTTGTCGAAGAGTCCGTCCGACGCGACCACGAGCACGTCGCCTTCCTCCACGGCGATCTCGCCCACCGCCGCGCCGCTGATCCTGTGGCTGCCCTCGCCGGCGAAGAGCTGGAACGGACAGTTGAAATAGTGCTGCTGGGGCTGAGAGCGGTGGAGCAGCTTGCCGTCGCGGAAGAGGGCGAAGCCGCTGTCGCCAATGTACGCCCACTTGAGCGCCTTGCCGGCGAGCGAGACGATGACGGCCGTGGACGCCCCCGGCGTGCCGGACGCGGCGGTGCGCTGGTACGCTCGGTCCAGGATCGTGTAGGGGCAGACGGGCTTGCCGAGCTCGGAGGCGGCCACCTCGGAGAAGGCGTTCCCCATGAGCCCGCGCGAGAAAGCCGCGGCGTCGACGCCTCTCGAGCGGCATCCCCCGACGCCGTCCGCCACGCCGATCACGCCGGCCACGGCGTGGAAGAAGTGGGAGTCCTCGTCGTGGTCTTCCAAGTAGCATGAGGCGAAGTTCATCCTGAGCGGCGCCGCCGGGGTGTTCAGCGGCGCGCGCGGCTGCAGCTGCCGCGCCACGTAGGCAGCGTACCTCGCGACGTCCTCGCGGTCGGCGGCGGCCGAGCGCGGCAGGGTCCCGAAGTGGATGCCCACGGCGATCCGGTGGGCTTCGGGGGTCCGGGTGTAGACGTAGTCTAGTGTCTCGCGGATCTGCGGCGGCGCCTCCATTGCCGGGCTCCGATCGAGTTCGCCGGCGAGTGAGTTTTCGGTGCGCGCGACGCGAGTTCTTGGAGTTGGAGTCGTGGCGCGGAAAGAAACGAGATGTGGGATGATGCCGTCGTAGTGCTATGGTGTATATGTAGATGCCAGTAAAACGACCTACCTAGTCTCGAATTCAAATCAGAGTCGGGCTTCGATTTGAATTTGACTCGGACTCGCCGCGCGTGCGCCCGGGAAGTGATGGATCGTTCGGAACTTCCAGTTGATGATCGTTCCAAGTAGTTATCGTCTGTCAGACCCCTTGGTTCTGTCGGACCTTTCGTGTTGTCGTTGTCGCCAGTGCGAGGCAGCCACCAAATTTCTTCTCAGTCGTCTCCCCTCCGTCGTGTCCCCGCGAGGTTCAGACTCGAGATTCTTGGCACTTGAACCAGGACGGGCAAGTGTCGAAAGAAACACTCAGAGCTTGCATTGTCAGTACCTCAATCACTGCACTAGAAAGCAATTTCTGAAGACTGAATGCTTTCTACTCTGTAAATTCAGCAGTTTGTATACCGTCATCCATGGCCCAAAAGCCAGTATCTGACTGTCAGATGATTCTTCTAGTACAGTACATAGTATGACCCTAAGTGCTCTCATACATACCATACCACCTCGGCTGGAACAATCTTTGTCTCGACTGCATTCTACCTCTGGGTAGCATATATACCACGATAAGAAAGCTGGCCCGGCCACCTCTCTTTTTCGAAGAGACTGATCCTCAACATGAAGAGGTGATGGGTTTTTTCACTGTTCATTCTTCATAATGAAATGGAACTTCACATTTGAGGGGCCGTTAACAGGACCCGTGAGTTTTGTTTACGGGTTGGGCCCTATACGGGCTCTGTTAGCTCGTCCACGCGGACCAGAGCCCGTATACTCGTCGAAAAAATATGGGTTTGGCCTGTTTACGGGCTCTGTAAGTCATGCTGTAAGAAAGCCCATCGCATCTTCGTGTTGCCTTTGTTGAGGATCAGTCTCTTGAAAAAAAAGAAGAGACTGATCCTCAACAAAGGCAGCACGAAGATGTGATGGGTTTTTCTGTGTTCATTCTTCATAGTGAGATGGAACTTCACATTTGAAGGGGTGAAATCTCTGTTGTATAGCAGTACATGACGGTGATTAGTATTAGTTTTGATTGCCCTGTTTTGTTCATTTAAAGCCTTGGTTATTCAAACATGTGGGCAACTTATTTATAGAATTCATACCAGTTGATTCACACAAAAAACTGTTATGATTCAGAGAATTCATAGTGCCGCTGATCATAGAATTCATGCCAGTTGATTAACACAAAACTGATCTATACGTACGCAGGTGGCAGGTCACACCAAACCAAACACGCTCACTGCCTAGAATGGACATGCTGAATTTCTTCAGAATACTGTGGCAAGTTTCTACTAGCACCGTAGCTCTTGCACTTGCAGCACAACACTACTACTCGCTGCTTCAACCCTCGGCTCTGAGGGCGAGCAGTAGCGTCGCAACGGCGGGGTAGGCCGGGGTCCTGGACATGGCGGGGGTGTGGGCGGCGCTCAGGCCGTACGTGAAGCACGGCATCTGCGGCACCTTAATCGGCCTCACCGTCTCCGACCGGTACATCTCCCTCGCCGCCGTCAAAGGCGCCTCCATGCAGCCCACCTTAGGCGAGAGGACAGGTAAACTGCCCCTCCCCCGCTCCACATCCAGAACCGCCGCCGGATTCGTCCCGCGGGACCGATCTCTGACCACCGCCCGCCCGCTCGCCCGTCAGGTGAATACGCGCTAGTGGAGCGGTCCTGCCTCGACTTCTCCCACGGCCAAGTCGTCACCTTCCTGTAAGCCTGCCTGCCTGCTCTCCGCCCTCACCCAAGTCCCCTTTCGGCCAGGGGTCCACAATACTGGTTTGTCTTTTAATATTTTTGTTTATAAAATGTAGCAGCGTGCTAATATTTTTGTGGCTGATCTTGAGTCAGATAAATGATTCCTGGCTTGTGGATCAAAATATTGGTGGAAAAGTAGAGCAGATAACGTATTTGTGTATCCCATACTAGCAAATGGTGTATATCTGCTCTATAATAATTGTTATTTCATTACTCGGATTGTTATAGATAAAAACTGTCTCATTTATCTCTTATGCTTCATTTTTATCTTAAAATGCGTTTGATGTATATGCCCATGATTAGTCGGAGCACACCAATACAATGATATGTATTTAGGCATCCTTGCATTCCATGTGTTTATGTAATACAGATTTTTGTTGGTTCCATTGAACAAGCGCTTAAACCAATAGAGAAATGCTAAGCAGAGCAGGAGTACACAGTTGTCTTGGAGCCTTCTGCTATGATGCCATTTTTCATTTGGCTATTGTCTTCATTCTTGAACTCTAGTCAATCTTCAGTCTGTAGTTAGTTCGAATCCACAACACTGATATTTCTTTCTGTACTTTTCGCTGAAAAGATACTGGTATGCCATGGCAATTTAAGAGCTAAACTGTGAGTGACAGCACCCGTAACTCATATACTGTTTGTGTTTCGACTCCATATAAATTCAGAAATATTTAGACCGCCATCCATGGCCCAAAATGAAGTATCTGCACTGTGGATGACTCTTGTAGTACATAGTATGACCTAGTGCTCTGTTCCATACATAACACCTCAGCTGGAACAGTCCTCAACAAATAAAACACACCATATGTCTCTGGGTAGTACTCCGTATATACCACGATATGAAGCTGGCTCAGCCACCTCTCTTTTTCAAAGAGACAGATCCTCAGCAAAGAGAACACTCCATCCGCACAAGACCCAAATGCATAAACACCATCATAGCATAACGAGACAGAAGGAACAGATACTGAAAACTCATGACATAGCAAAAAAAATTGGCTGGTTCACTAGAAAAAATTGGCATTGAGTAACAAAACAAACTCTTACCAAAAGATTTGTCCCCGCGAAATTTACTTCACAATTTGAGGCTGAAAATTCACATAGTGAATGGTTGCTGCCCTACCTTTGAGTGCGATTGATTTACGTGATTGCAAGTAACAGAAGTTCGAAATGCATAAACCTCATATATATATAGCATAATAAAGACGGTAAGACTAGATATCAAAACTCTTGGGAGTGACTATTGATCAGCTAGCTATTTTACAATTGAGAAACAGACACATTTTAAGCCAATGAAAAAATGACAGCTGTAAGACTGAAAATGAGTCAAAAAGTATAAAGAAAAGTGTCTGTTTTCAGTTCGATCAAACAGATATATTTTTCTCAGCCCAACATTGAGTTGCAGCACCTAAACCTTTCAGCCCAACAGAGAGAATGTTGCACTTTATTCATTAGGATTTAGGAAGCATCCATACAGAGTTTGCCTAATACATTCTGGAGTCGAATAGGAAACATGTGAAACAACAAACTCACATGACGAAAAGAAACTGAAGAAAAGCTAGCAGCAAAAAGCTTGATATCTGCCATCATTGCACCCCTTTAGACCTGTCATTGGTCGATGATTTGATTTGATTAACCAGTGAGAGACAGTCCGACGCTAACACCACCAAGGAGAGTCATTCATTGCGGGTGAGAGACATGGCACAAACGAAGTGCCCAGCTTTCAGCGAGTTCTGGTGATACGATCCACTAGAGTGGCTCGGTGCAAGCAACCAAGCAATCCCCATCGTGGTTATGGATCAGGATGGCTCCCACCATATGCAAGTTTGAGAAGACAGTTGTATCCAGATTAACAAGGAGTGAACCGGGCAGCAGCGAAAACCACCTGTCGTTGAATAAGATTGCGTCTCACTACTGTACTCGGTAATAGTCTTAAAATGATGCAGAAGAACCAAATCAGCATAAGCATGAATCTTTGAGGCAATAGAATGTGGATGGATATTACCTCTGTCATCTGTGAACACATTCCTTGCTGCCGAAATATGACATACCGTGAGTGGACTGTTGCGGCGAGGCTCTATCAACGAAATGAAACAACCATTTCTTCAGAGAGTGGAAGTTTCTGCGACACAAGTGGATGTCGAAACACTCTTTCACCTAGCTCCATACCTCGGAAGCAAACTCACAAAATAGCAGACAATGTTCAACACTCTACACTCTAACCACAATGCACACGAAGCAGGATTTGCAGGGAGTATTCTTCTGGCATGGGTTCATGCCACATTCTGTAGGCACACTACAGAGGTAACAAACAAAAGGTCCACTACAGAAGTAACAAACAAATGGCCATATCTGAAGAAATATATGTTCACTTCCAAAATGAATTGGCTATGCAAAAACAAAGACAAACTTAAAAATTGGATAGGCGGAGTTACCCAAGCTAAGCCCATCCCTGCAAACTGTACTGGAAAACTCAAATGCTAAAGAAGATCAAAAATGAAAAAATAAGGTGAATAGACTTTAAAATGTAGAAAATGAGAAAGAAGAATCAATGATCAACACATACCGAAGCAATGAATAACAAAGAAATTAAGTGAGAAACTCACAAAAATAATGAATAACCGGGGAACTCATGAACAACGAAGAATGAAACATTGATTGAAGAAAAGGATAAACATATTTAATGAAAGAATGAGAAGCCGACAAATGGGGACTAAATAACTGAGAAACTTAATACTGAAAGACTGAAGAGAAGGGACTAGACAAAGAGTACTGAACACTGAAAAATGCAGAGGCTAAAGAAAATGATGATCATAACTAATGAAAGAATGAAAAGCCGAGGAATTCATAACTGGAAAACTAAAATACTTACTATTGAAAGACTGAAGAAAAGAGACTATAAAGAGAGTGACTGAGACCTTTAAAAAGGGACAATAATTGAAGAAAATGATGATCAAATATAATTAAAGAATGAAAGGCCAAGGAATTAGTGACTGAAATACTTAAGACTGGGTGAGTTACGAAATGGGACTAAACAAAGAGTGGCTGAAAACTTAAAAACATGAAGCAGAGATTGAAGAAAGAAGAAACAATGATTGAAGAAAATGATAAATAGATCTAGTGAAAGAATAAATAGCTGAGGGATTAGTGCCTAAAAATCTGAATAAAGAACTTGAATGAACATTAGAGAAAGCCAGAGCCTCCTTGGAAAATTTGTTTCATCCATGTTCAAATAATTTAACCAAAGGCTAATGCTGAAGCCAGTGCACGCATGAGCTATAACAACAGTGTGTGGAGGATAAATGGTTTCTCTCTCTCCTGTTAAATCATATTAACACATGGAAGGAGAGGCATAAAGACCACACAAATGAGCCAATCACGCACTCATAGCAAGAAAAGAAACAAGCCATTACACTTAAAATTGATGCCTATGAGGATCACTAGTGTGTCAAGATACAACACTGTTAGCAGCATGCAACAGATCATGACCCCCCTCAGAAAGTATGAGATTATGCCTAGTAAAATCACTCCATATCCAGTTGGGGATTTATCCAGATCAAAATCATAACAGAAGGTATGGTGAACAGAGAACAAAACCTACATTCGTCCTAAATCATCATCCACTCGAACTGACGGAACAACACATCATGGACAGTGTCATGTGAAAAAGGTCAAAATCAATTGTTGGCCCAGCCACCTTGCCGCCATGTACTTCCGGTGAACGCGGCGACAAAGATCCGGCGAGACGCACACGTACTACCAAACAAGCTAGCAAGTTGATCGATTTGAAACCAGCAGCTAGCAGAACTCACGCATGCAAGCCACGCAGGGCCAATAAGAATCAGTGATGTAGTTCTAGTCCTACTCTTTACGACATATCAGACGGAGGAGCGTACACGCAAATGACGATCGTGCCGGCGTCGATCGGGATTAGTATTCCTATTTCCTAACAGTCAGAACAACAATGGAGCGAAATCCCCAGCCGTTCGCGCTCGGTGACGGAACAAAATGCCGATGACCCCACAGTCATGCCTCCCCCTCCACCCAGCGACCAGATTCCACAATCCCGCCACCTAAACCAAAACATATCGCCACCGAAAACGGATCATCCCGCTGCTCCCACGCCGACGGCGACTACCACATCGGAACAAAAACTCTCTCACTGACAAATAAATGAGAAACAGATAGAAGAACCTATCTCCATGGAGGCGACCATGCCTTCCGTCCCCGAGAGCCACCGCTCT
Organism: Avena insularis; assembly: GCA_023614405.1. Lineage (NCBI taxonomy): Eukaryota > Viridiplantae > Streptophyta > Magnoliopsida > Poales > Poaceae > Avena > Avena insularis. The sequence continues at coordinate 145,704,105 of CM042690.1, read as the reverse complement.
GTCAGGGCACACTGGTTGAGGGATACAGCCCGCAGACCTTACCGCCATGCCCTCACCCAATCTGAGCTCCTCCTGTGTATTCTCCTCCCACCTCGATCCAAACAAAGAGGAAATGAAACGAGGAGACAGACTCACGACTTACACTCGTGGGGAATAAAAAAATGAGATGTATGAGTCGGAGTGGCCCAGACAAAGCCCAAACAGAACACTCAGCAGTGATGCACCAAAATTCGTCAATAGAGAAGAGAATCAACGGATAGAAATGTGACTGTTTCCCATTTACAAAACAGCTAGCTGTTTAATAGGAAAAGTGAAACTCTTACATAGCAATCAGCCACTTGTTCAGGTGATAAGTAACACAAGCAACTTGTTTCCTAAAACACATCAACTGTTTTGAAACCGAATTCAAGTCCTAAGAAAATTCTCTATCACCGTCGTCTTGACCCCAGGCACTGCTCTGCTTACTTGAAGCACTTGGCGTCCAGCAAGGCCTGCCCCTCGAATGGCTCAAGGTCCTCAATCATGGCGTTGACGCGCTCCTTCTGGGCCTCGTTGGAGATGTCGACCTTGCTCCACTCGTAGAGCTCCATGTCGTAAACCTCGTCATGACGAACTTGGGGATTTCCTGGCCACGGAAGAGCCAGAGTCCCTTGAGTTTGAAGGGTGCCTCAGAACCAATCACGAGCATCTTGCCGAAAGCATACTTGCGGCAGAGGTCCATCCTCTGGAGGAACCCACCGACCTTGTTCATGGTCACATATGACACGGTGTTCTCCTCTTGGTACTTGTACTCACAGAACCACAGAGAGTAACCCTCTGGGTCATACATGTCCCAGAAACCTGAAACAGGCAACGTATATGAGTTTCAATTCATTTGAGGGTGACGGTTAAGAAATGGACATACTTTTGAATTGCGAAAAAGTTGAAAAAATAGATTCACGCCATTATATTCTCAAATGTAAGCTGGCCTAATGTTAAGGAAGTACAGAATGTCTGAAGTGATTCTAGTCTCAGTTCATAACAAGGACAGTATGTCAGGATGCCACAATTAGACAGATTAGAAAGAAAAACTGCCATCCTGATGAACCAAGTAGCATTGCTTCAAGGCTTAATTGCATGACTCGGGAGTTGCAGGAGGGGGTAACAGAATGTTAAGTAGACAGAAACATGAAAGAATGGACAAGAGTTCTACTTGACCTTTACATGTGTTGACAAAACAAATTTGTAGCTAACAGTGGTTGGTTATATTGCTAGATTCCACTATTGAAAAATAGGTTGGTCTTGATTCAAGGTATGTTTCAGGGATTAACCACCACTCAGAAATCTGTTTGCGCCCCTATTCAAGCCAGAAGCGACAATGCACGAGAGAGAGGCAATCTTTCCTATCCAAAGAACCACTAGCACATATCCATGGAATCGGGGTTTAAGTGTCGGCAGATCTGGCAGGCGTAATTTGGAGCTAACATGAGGTACAAAATCCATGGCTTCTAAACAATAAACAAACATTGCAGATAGAAGTTACAAGGGATCACTAACATATAGGAGTAGAAGAAATTCTACAAGACAGAAATGATACCTTTAATGGCAACCTCGTGGAAGTTGCTCTTTGTGTTTGAGTACAGCCTCTTCCAATCATCAAGAACCATCTTGCTTGGTGGCAGTAGATCAAGGGGATTTTTGGGCTTTGGCTTTGGTGCCTCTTCCTCTGGTTCCTCAACCACTGGTTTTGGGTCTCCTTCGGAGCCGCTTTCTTAACCTCCTTTGGTTTAGCAGGAGCAGCATTTCTGCGAATAGCAGGTACAGCCTCTGCCTGCTTGACATCACCAATGATCTTCTTGAAGTTAGGCTGGTTAACCATGGTCCAGAAGTACCTCTCAACATGAGGGAACTGAGACGTGAAGTCCTTGTTCAGTATCCCAGCAAAACCAGAGTAGAGGTTGCATGTCATCACGATATCAGCTAGTGTGACAGAATTTCCAACAAGGAATGTGCATGAAGCCAGATATGTGTTCAAAGCACCAAGCGACCTCTTCAATACAGCAATGCTAATTTCCTCAGACTGTATATACATACACACATAAAAATCAGAACCTTGCAACTCACCAATGCTCAAATACAGAGTATTCTGATATACCAATTCAACAACTTACCGCAGGAACAAAAGGCATGAAACCAAGCCTTGGGTACAGCCACCTTGCAATATTGGAATCTACCTCTGTGGTAGCGAAGTCTATCCATTGCTCCACACGTCCCTGCAAGAAACATTAACAGGTAAGCAACTAAACCCTGCTGCGCTATGACAGTAGAGTACTTGATAGATCACTCTTTCCAAGAGACTTGATAGACCACCCACATGTTGGATAAGAGAATCCCCGAAAAGAAGATTGTCACCCTTGGAACGAGCAACTTCAAGAAGAAATAAGAACAGTGATTAATTTAGTAAATGCAAAAAGTCAGGTAAAACTTAAATCGGGTGTAACACAATAAATACCATAGCGTGCGATAGCATTGCTCTCAAAAATAGCACCATCAGGCGTCTCAAGAACAGGAACCTACAAAGAAATATTAGTCCTTGAGCCACTGTATCAAACTAACTTGTATCCCAGCTTAATTAGCATACCTTCCCGAGGGGATTCATCTTGATAAATTCAGGGGTTCTGTTTGTGACACCCATCTCAAAGTTCTTGGCCAGCAGAACCTTGGCCCCGCAGTACTCTGCAGCAATAAGTGCCTTGAAGGCATTCTTGTTGCGGTCGCCTGAGTGCAAAATCTATGCGAAATAAAACATAGGATAAATACATTCAGAACAGTGGAAGAACATTTGTACCTGCATATAAAGCAACTACAACATCCATGCAAGCTGAGCAACTAAATGTGAACCGGCAGGGTAGAGCAGAGTGAATAAAGCAAGCAGAAATCTGCACTAATCTCTCTCGGGCACACAAAAGAAACAGCTCCCCAAATTCATTCCAACGTGGTCAAAGGTACAACAACTCAAAAGATGGAGAATTCGATAATTTAGAAATAGCTGGCATATACTGGAGACCTGAGCTTGTGCATAAACACAAATTTACACAACAGTGTCAAGGTGAGTAATTTGGCCCATCGCTCCAGCACACCTAACAAATCAATACTACTTGGATCAGAGCCCCATAGAATCCTAGAACCACATCCATCAGAGACCTACGACCCGCGTCGAGCATCACGCCCCGAACTACGCAACAGTAAATAAGCAACAACGAAATCAACGAAGCGGGAGGAAACTCACGAGCGCCGCCATGTCGGCAGGAGCTGCTGGCTCTCGCCCGATTCCAAACCCCAGATCTGCACAAAAGCAAAACGAAACACCGCAGGAAACCGTGAGCCCGGCTAGAATTACAACGGACGGACGGAGGGAAGAGAGATTTCTAGGAGCGGGCGTGCGGAGATTTGGGATCTTACAGCGCGTGCGAATCAAAACGTGATCGCGGAATCAGCAGCGAAAAACCCCAGGAGCCGGGGGTGGGGGAGGCGGGCAGAGAGGGTTTTACAAGGACCGGGGTCGTCGGGAGCAATGAACAGGACGGACTAGCGGCGATGGCAAAACGTCACTCGCACGGAAACTAACTCCGTGGGTACCAAGTAAAAGATTTTATTTCTATATTTGTATTAAATCATATAGAGTAGTATTAATGTAAAATGAAAAGTCATACTAGTATTTGGGAGGTAAGAAAAAAATAAATCATGCGTGGTACACTGTGTCTTGCATACCCTAAAAAAATGATAATCCCTATATCGAATTAGATGTCTTAGATGTATCTAGACACTTTTTAGTTTATAATACATACGAGTCTAGAAAAAATTAAGATATCTAATTTAAGACCACGGAAGTATTTTAAATAGTACTCCCTCCGTCTATAAATAAATGACTTCGATTTGTTTAGATTCGTATGTATCTATACACTAAAATATGTCTGTATACATGTGAATCTAGACAAATACAAGTCACTTACTTTTGAACGGAGAGAGAGTAGTAAAGCTTACATGCATACCGTGATTTCATAATGTCTACTCTCTACATTTGCAAATTATAAGTGCTTTTTCATAACTTCTACTCCCTCACTAGATAGTAGATAGTATTTTAAATGGTTCTCCCTCCAATCCAAATTAACAACCTCAATTTTATGTAGATACGCATGCATCTAGTCCAAATACTTAACTAGATACGTATAAATCTAGACAAAGTTAAGTCCATTAATATAAATCGGAGAGAGTATTAAAGCTTATCAACATACTGTGTTTTTCATAACTTCTACTCCTTCCATTTTTTAAATTATAAGATGTTTTTCATAACTTCTACTCCTTCTATTTTAAAATTGTATTCTCTAAAACTATATAGGCGTATTTTAGCTGTAGGTTCGAGGGAGTATCTTTCAAATGCAGTAGTTTTCACCGGCTTCTACTGTAAGTTGGTTTCCAAGTGTCTGACTAGCTCATTGGTTTAGACTTTTGAACTGCACCAGTTATCTATCCATTTTTCTTGAATTATACACGAATAGATAGTGATGGAATTCGACTCGCTCAACTAACAAACTATCTCAGCTCGGCTGGTTTACACGTCAAGCTCATATTTGAAACTCGCGAGTCTCGCTTACCTAGTTATATAAGTTCTGAACAGAACACATATAACAAAAACTAGTAATTCTCCTACTTATTTAGAGCTGCAATGGTGATAGTACTTCCATAATAACACGAAGGTAAGATCAATGAAAAATACGGTAGCTCTACAACGGTTATAGGTAAAGAAACATTCATAGTTCAACACTTAATTATGGAAATTTTTGAAATCTACAATTGTAGTTCAACAAGTACTCTCTCTATTTAGAAATATAAGACATTTTAGTTTTGTAAAATAAATGTATCTAGACGCTTTTTAGTGTATAGATTGACTCCGAACCTTTACACTAAAAGATATATCTAGATACATTCGATTCAAAAAGTTAAAAAAATTTATATTTTTAAACGGAGAGAGTAGCTCATAACGACTAAGCTAGTGACGAGTTGCTCGCTTAGCTCTCGTTTAGGTCGCAAGTTCTAAGTTATAATTCCAACTATAAAACCCCAAAGTAACGTATAATCTGACATGGATACAAAAATGGGACAAGTGGAAGTGGGATCCAACTTATATACTCGACTTAACAAATCACACTTACCCCGCATATTCCACTTAGTTTAGCCACTTATTCCACTTAGATTAGAGTTAGTATATGAGTCTAAATATGACATCACACTTATGCATCCCTATAGTGTTCACCAGACTCTACACCTGCTGTTAACCGTGACAGCACAGGCCCTATACCCTGAGATAGGGGTTGGTTTGTTCTAAAGTGCAAAAGTATAGTGAACGATACAACTAAAGAATAACAGCAACTAAATCAGCAGATACAGCAACATCAGATGGTACAATCTGCAGTAAGACCCAGATGCATAAAACCTCATAGCATAACGATAGACTCATGACCTAGCACAAAAATCGATCTGTTCACCAGGTAAAATAGGCATTAAGTAACAAGCAAACTCATCCAAAAAAAGAGACATCAACTGTTTCGACACTGAATTCATGTCCTACATAGTTCTTTGTCACCACGGTCATCATCCCAAGCACTGCTCCGCTCACTTGAAGCACTTCGCGTCCAGCAAGGCCTCACCCTCGAATGGCTCAAGGTCCTCGATCATGGCGTTGACGCGCTCCTTCTGGGCTGGGTCAGAGATGTCGGCCTTGGTCCACTCGTAGAGCTCCATGTCGTAGACCTCCTCCATGACGAACTTGGGGATCTCCTGGCCACGGAAGAGCCACAGTCCCTTGAGCTTGAAGGGTGGCTCAGAACCGATCACGAGCATCTTGCCAAAAGCATACTTGCGGCACAGATCCATCCTCTGGAGGAACCCGCCAACCTTGTTCATGGTCACAAATGACACGGTGTTCTCCTCTTGGTACTTGTACTCACAGAACCACAGAGAGTAACCCTCTGGGTCATACATGTCCCAGAAACCTGAAACACATTACATACCATGAGTTTCGGTTCAAGTCAGGGACAGGGTTATAAAAATGAACAGAAATGATTTCCTAAATTATTTCACTTGGATTTTCGAAAGAAAAGGTTGACAAATAGGCTAACATGGTTGTATTCCGTTATTGTAAGCTAACATTTACTCAGAAAACAAAATTGTTATCGTCCATACATGACTCAGATGAAGCTGAATTTAAAGACAGATAACAAGGACATAATGCCACAACTGCACAAACATTCAGAAAACAGAACATTTGTCCTGAGTCCAAGACTAAGATGAAGTTGAATTTAATAGCCAGAAACATGAGAGAATGGAATAGAGTTCCAATTAGCCTTTACACCAATTAGTGTTTGACTGAACAAATTGGTAGACTATAATTTATATTTACTCATATCAAATCCACGTATCAGGCTTCTCAACAATTAGCAAATATCACAGATAGAAGTTGCAACAAATCACTACAGAAACATGAGAGAATGGACAAAGGTCGGTTATCAAATCCACTATCAGGCTTCTCAACAATTAACAAACACAGATAGAAATTGCAACAGATCACTACAGAAACATGAGAGAATGGACAAAGAGATGCAATTAGCCTTTACACACCAATTAGGATTTGACTAAACGAGTTTGTAAGCTTGTCAATGGTTAATTATATGTACTTGATTATCAAATCCACATATCAGGCTTCTCAATAATTAACAAACATCACAGACAGAAGTAGCAACAGATCACTAACATACAAAATAAGAGATTTTGTTAAGACCAAGTAATACCTTTAATGGCAACCTCGTGGAAGTTGCTCTTGGTGTTTGAGTACAGCCTCTTCCAGTCATCAAGCACCATCTTGCTTGGTGGCAGCAGATCAAGGGGGTTTTTAGCCTTTGGCTTCGGTGCCTCTTCCTCTGGTGCCTCAACCACTGGCTTTGGGGCCTCCTTCGGAGCCTCTTTCTTGACCTCCTTTGGTTTAGCAGGAGCAGCAGCCTTCTTCTGAACAGGAGGAACAGCCTCTGCCTGCTTGACCTCACCAATGACCTTATTGAAGTTAGGCTGGTTAACCATTGTCCAGAAGTACCTCTCAACATGAGGGAACTCAGATGTGAAAGTCTTGGTCAAGAGGCGCGCAAAACCATGGTAGAGGTTGCAAGTCATGACGATATCCGCCAGAGTGACAGAATGCCCAACAAGGAATGTGTTCGAGGCCAGGTGCGTGTTCAGAGCATCAAGCGCCCTCTTCAATCCAGCAATGCCAATTTCCTCAGACTGTAATGGTGAACATTAGAACCTTGCAGCATACCAATGCTCATATGGCTGATATACAAATCCCAGTACTTACAGCGGGAATGTATGGCATAAACCCCAGCCTTGGGTACAACCACTTTGCAATATTGGAATCAACCTCTGTGGCAGCAAAGTCCATCCATTGCTCAACACGGGCCTGCAAGAATGATTAGAAGGTCAGTACCAAGACCTGGTGAGCTATAATGATACTACGAGTTCTGCATAAATCACTCACATATTCGATGAGGGAGCTGCCATATAGGCAGTTGTCACCCTTTGAGCGAGCAACTGAAGGAAGAATGGACAAGATTAGTTAATTGAGGCAGTGTGGAGTCAGTCAGGTTGATCAAAAGATGCAATAGTATATACCATAGCGAGCAATAGCATTGCTCTCAAAAACAGCACCATCAGGAGTCTCAAGAACAGGAACCTGAAAAGAATTATTAGTTCCAGAGTGTCTGTCCTTGGTCAGCTCAAATAGTTGTGAATTTAAATTAGTGTACCTTCCCGAGGGGGTTCATCTTGATAAACTCAGGGGTTTTGTTCGAGACACCCATCTGAAAATCCTTGGCCAGCTCAACCTTGACCCCACAGTACTCGGCAGCAATAAGTCCCTTGAAGGCATTCTTGTTGCCACTGCCCGAATGCAGAACCTATGTAAATAAGACAAGACATATTCAGGACAGAAAATCATTTGTATCTGCAAATAGAGTAACCAGAACATAAATGCAATCAGAACAACCTTATGTACACCAACAAGCTAAGCAAAGTAAACGAGGCAGAGATGCAGTTATCTGTCTCAGGCACACACATAAAAACAGCTCCCTACGTTGCCATGTACAAGCAGATCGAGAATCCAAAAGGCCAAAAATAACTGGCATGACCTGGAGATCTAACAAGCTTGCGCATGATCGTACACAAATCTAAACGACACTGACAGAATACCAAGCGAGTAAATAGGCTATCGTTCCGGCCCCAGCTATCAAATAAATATTCAGATCGGAACCGTGTAAATCCCACATCTGAGACCGACGAACTGCGTGCAGCAGAGACGCTATACAGATAAGACATACGACCCGAGCATCTGACCAAGCTAACCACACATCACGCGCCCTCCAAATCGGATTGGCTACGACATCAGCATCTACTCGCAGGCAACGGAATCTATGAAGCAAGATGAAACTCACGAGCGCCATGCCGGCAGGAGCTGCAGGCTTCGCCCGACCCAAATCTCAGATCTGCACGAAAGCAAAAGGAAACAGTGAGCTTAGACTAGGATTACAACGAACAAAGAGCGAGAGAAAGTAGAATTCTAGGGGACGGAAGCTTGGGATCTTACAGCGCGCGTGGATCGAGACGAAATCGCGGAAGCGGCGGCGAAAACCCCAGGAGTCGAGGGTGGAAGAGGCAGAGAGGGGTTTACAGAGGGAGAGGGGTGCGGATTTATGGCGGCGCTGGGGAGTGGGGAGGGGAGAGGAGCTCGCGGCTATCTAGGGTTGCGGCACGGAGGGCCGCGATGGCGTGGGCTGGGGGGCCTGGACGGATGAGATTTGTCGGGAAATGAGGCGGATGAGCGTGTGGCTTTTGTCTTTTTTTCTGTGACTCCTTGAAGTTTCTTGGAACTGATATCAGGTCCATGCAGGGTCGATCCTGTAATTCGGAATTACTTGCACGAACCGTGCGCGCCACGGGAAATAAACGGGTCCGCAAGGGTCACGTCATCTCAAAAACGCATTGCGTGACGGATGCTCTAGCTCTCCACGTCCTGGAATGCTATGGTAGACATGCATTTGCGAAAAATGGTGAACTATATATGACCGTAGCCCTGGAATTAAATCATTTGTTATGGATTGTATTGTTTGGCTACTATTTATGGCTGAATTTGATCTTTTGTTGCTCTATGTGTGAATTGAATTCCTACTAACATTTGGTAGCACGGCAGCATTTTACATGTTCTTTTATGTACATTCTATTTTCCTTTATTGTAAACTTTTTATGACGTTTTTGCTAAATTATACTTCCTCCGTTTTAAAATATAAGATGTTTTAGCTTTGTGAATGAAATGTATCTAGCCCTCTTTTAGTGTGTAGGTTCATCTATGTCTAGAGCGAACCTAGACACTAAAATGGGTCTAGATACACTCCTTTCACAAAGCTAAAACATCTTATATTTTAAAACGGAGGGAGTAGTTTAGAAGCATTGCAATATCTAACACTTTTTTGATTTAACAGCAGAGTGCCTAGAAGGGGCTAGAATCATGTATTAATATAATAGTGGAGGGGTACAACGATTGCAAAGGACCTCGTGAAATAAGAAAATAAGAGATTGGAAATTGCAATCTAGTCCCTCCTCTTCTCCAATGTGGAGCAAGGAGATCAGAGCGTTGCAGCCATGGATAGAGACGGGGACGCAGCCACTTGCCTCTGGCCCGGCGAAGCCCTCAACGTGTGAGCTCGAACAAGGCCTCCCGGCAGAGGTAGAGGACTTGCCGGAGCTCACCGACATGAAGAAGACCATCTTGGCCAGTAATTTCAGCATCTTGTCAGTAAATGCAGAGAAGGTGCTCCGAGAGAGATAGGTTCTATTACTCCGGCGCCACTCCAGCCTAGCGTCGACTTTTGACAGCTTCTCTCCCCATCACCACCTTGGCGCTCGAGGAGAAGAAGAAAGGCAGAGCCAGCAGAAGAGCAAGAATAGCGGGGGCATGCCAACACCACAAAAGAGAACGCGACTCACCATCAAAACCCTAGCGCCTTCCACGGACTCGGGGAGGCGAGCATAGATGATAGTGTTGGTGATGAACCAGCACATGGACCTTATTAGGAGGGCAAGTGGTGGTCTTCCTCGCCGCCGCTTTCGGCTCTCTCCATGAGAGCGCTGCCACAGAGGGAAGTGGAACCACTTCGAGCACGCGAAGGTCTAAATCCACCAGCTCGAAGCACCCAAAGCGGGCCTTATTTAGAGGGATGCGAGCGCCTGCTGAATCCTTCCACCTCGCCACCTGCCACCAGCACAAGGAAGAGGGAGAGGGCCGACACAGGTCGTGGTGGCTCTAGACGCCAAGGGCCACCGGTCTACCCTCATACTCCACTGTGGGAAACACGGGATTCACCCAAAATCTAGTCTTAAACCTAAAATGGGACCCTCAAACATTGGAAGGAAAGCAAGACTTAGAAACAATAGCTCGCATGTGACGTTTTCTATGGGCCAAATAGCTCGTGTGCGACACCTCTCCTTAACCTCACGAGACAACTTATGAATTGGAATTAACTGAGTCGAGTGGGACCACCTCAACGTGGTGGTCCCTAGAGGATGAGTTGTGAGCGTGGGGCTATCGCATATGCGGGAACTGGGGTATCCCGGATATGTAGAGCGGGCATGATGGCTCCGATTTTTGCCATCTTCCACTTGGTTTAAACGTTATTTTTGGTCAATCAATTGCCAAAGAAACTCTCATCTCTTGCCACTAATGACTAATAATTGCAAATATATGCAAATCCCTTCTTTGATTTATGTTGTGCAGGAAATTACGGCTTTTAATAATAAATAAGGAGTCATAATGAAGGATTTTGAGGAAGTACACACGGCCAAGTAATTGGAGAAGCATTCCAGGACGTCAGCAGGCTTAACGACCACTAATGCAGGTCATCGTCACCATTTTGTGTATACGGCTTCGCCGTCTCGTCAAACCCTACAACTTTCGTGAAGACGCATATATATTTTGAAGCTCCAGCCGCCGACCAGAGAGCCGCCATTCTCAGATTACATCGCAACACCACTAAAGGAGATCCACACCATTGTTCATCCATTGTTCATCACTTCCACCCTCTATCCATCCACTAGCCATAGCCATTGCTTTGTACTTTAGATCTCCTTGTGATTTAGCGACCATTGTAAGAATATTTGATTTCAATCTAAGTATTTGCTGAAGGAAATATGCCCTGAGAGGCAATAATAAAGTTGTTATTATGTATTCCTTATATATGATAGATGTTTATTTTGCATGCTAGAATTGTATTGATCGGAAACATCAATACATGTGTGTTTAATAAACAAAAAGGATTCCTGGTTATGCCTCTCTTATAGACTAGCTTGTTGATTAACAAGATGATCAAGGTTTCCTGATCATGGACATTGGATGTTGTTAATAACAAGGTCACACCATTGGTGGAATGATGTGATGAACATTCATCCGAAGTATAGCATTACGATCAAGTCATTATGTTTATATTGCTATAACATCATACGAAGTAATCTTTATCTTTAGACCATGAGATCATGTTAATTGCTAACATCGGAAGAGTATCTTGATAACATCAAACGTCACACCGTAACAGGGTGACTATAAAGATGGGTTCAGTACTACAAAGGTGTTATCGTGAGGCTCATGGATCAAGAATGGAATTTGTCAATCCCGATGATGGATAGATATACTCTGGGCCCTCTCGGTGATATCACATTGAGATAGCTTGCAAGCAAGTGATGTGATCACTAGAATGTTATATCACAGAAACGAGAAAAGAGTGCATGTCGGTAATGAGATCAAACTAGGTATGGAGATACCGATGATCGAATCTCGGACATGTAATACATCGCAAGACAAAGGGATTTAGTTACAAGCGTTAAAGGTTCTCACGATCACAGAAGTCATCGTTGAATGTGTAGGAGTCAGTACGGATCTCCAGGTCCCGCTGCTGATTATTGATCGGAGAAGGGTCTCGATCATGTCTGCATTATTCGCGAACCGTAGGGTGACACACTTAAGAGTTGCCGGACACCATTTTGGAGCACATATGTTTCAGACGAAAGAATTGCAGCGCAGGAATTGTTTCAATAAAAACCGGAAATTGTTTCGGGTGAAATTGCAGAAAGTGGTTCTGCATGTGATATTGAAATATTGCAAGGGGCTATATGTGAATGTTTGTTAATTAAAGTAATTAACAAAGTTCTGAATAAATTTAATAAAAGAGTTTTATTAAATGAGAGAGCATTAAACTTGGAGAATTTTAATGCATTTAAAGTGGAGACTTTAAAAGAGAATGTGAAGAGGCATTTTAATGTGGAGGGGTTACCACCACATGAATGGGGGAGGTGAGGGGTCACCCCCATGCGCCGGCCATGGAGAGGAGGGGCACCCCCCCTCCTCCTATGAAAGGCCACCCATTCCCTCCTTCATCCACACACCTCCTCGTGAAGGATCTCTCTCCTCCTCTAGAATAATTCTCCCATGGTCTCGGATTAGCGAGATACATGTTCCCGGTGGCATTTCGTCTGGAAAGAGTTGCTGCTTCCGCTGGATCACTAGAGCGAGGAGGTGGAGGTTGTCTGGTGGCTTGAACGTGTGTACGAGTACGGATGCGCTGCTGAGTTGCAGCGCTCGGACTTCCTCACGATCTTGAGATCGGTAAGTGTACGACTACATCAACCACGAGTTCCTACTCATTAACAAAACTTGTTGTCTTCGAGGGTAAGTTCTCGTTGGATGTATGTCCACCCGTTGCTTTGTACCTAGTAGATAGATATTGGCGTGTAGTTCATACCGTAGGAATTTTTTTGTTTTCTATGCTGCGGACCCAACAGTGGTATCAGAGCCTGATCTATGTGTAGGTGCTTTGCACGGGTAGTACACATATGTTTATATGTGGCCGATGATGATCATATTATTGCATCTTCTATGTATTTTGGATATTGGTGGCATAGTGGGATGAAGCAACCCGGACCAACCTTACATGTCATCGTACATGAGACCGGTTCCACGACTGACATGCAACTTGTTTTGCATGAGTGGCTGGCAGGTGTTTGTCTCTCCTACTATAGTCAATATCTGATTTACAACGAGTTGCTAATAACTCGGTTATCCTCGTTGTGGTTCATGTTCGTAGGTGAGAACAGTTCTATCTCCGAAAGCCCTAAGCCACGTAAAACTTGCAATTGATAAATTAGAGGCGTCTAGTTTAGATCGTTGCTAGGCTAGTGTATTGATATGGTATTGTTGTAAGTAGATGTAGGATAGATACTCTTACAACACATTCAACGTGTAAGTTCCATAGACCTTGGCCTTACACACAAAGGAATGATAGAGATCATACCACGATGCAAATGATAGAGATCAAATGCATGGACCATATCATCTCACTTTACACATTAGATGTTAGCATCTTATACTGCTAGTTTGGCGCTTTTGGTAGCATTGTAAGATGATCCCTCTTTTAGATATCAAGATAAAATGTGTTCTTCCTTGAGTATGCACCGTTCTATGGATCATGTTTCGAGACATCATGTGATGATCGGGTGTACTCGAATCTACGCTTTCATAGGAACGGGTGTAAGACAGTTTTACACACGCAAATACTAAGGTTCTTACTTGGCGACCTAGCATGTACAGACATGGCCTCGGAACACGGACCGAAAGGTTAAGCATGAGTCATATAGTTGATATGATGCCCATATAGATGCTCGCCTTTGAAGCTACATCAACTCACGTGATGATCGGACTTGATATAGTGGATTTGGTTCATGTAATCACCAAAAGGACACGAGGGATGTCGTTTTTGAGTGGGAGTTCATTAGTAATTTGGATTAGTTGAACTCAATCTATCATAAACTTAGTCTAAATAAACTTTACAAATTCTGTTGTAGATGGCACCACCTGCTTTTAATTTCAATGCGTTCATGGTGAAAGAGAAACTTGTTGCGAATGGTAGCAACTTCACCAACTGGGCTATGAATTTGAGGATTCTCCTCACTGCTGCACAAAAGCAATATGTGCTAGATGCGCCACTAGGCCCCCCACCAGCTCCTGATGCCCCTGACGAAGAAAAGAATGTCTATGTGACTCGTCAGGAGGACCACAACTTAGTTCATTGTGGCATACTGTATGGGCTAGAGCCAGAACTTCGAAAGCGTTTCGAAAATGGCAATGCCTTTGATACCATGGGAGAATTGAAAATGATTTTCGATACCCATGCTGCCTTAGAGAGTTATAATGCTACTGAAAAGTTCTTTAGCTGCATGAAGGAGGAGAACAACTCCGTTAGTGAGCATGTACTCAAAATGTCTGGGTACGCCGATAAGCTTGTGTCCTTGGGAATAACGATTCCCATTGACTTGGGCATACATCGTGTTCTCCAATCTCTGCCACCTAGCTACAAGAGCTTCGTGATGAACTATAATATGCAGGGCATGAAGAAGACTCTTCCGAGCTTCTTTCAATGCTTAAGACTGCAGAAGTGGAGATTAGGAAAGAACATCAAGTGTTGATGATCAATAGGACCACCGGTTTCAAGAAGGACAAGAAAGGCAAGCACAAGGGAAAGAAGGGTGGCAAATCTATTGCCACGCCTGAAAAGAAACCCCGAGCTGGCCCTAAGTCTGACACCAAGTGTTACTATTTCAAGGGGACTGGCCATTGGAAGCGCAATTGCCCCAAGTATTTGGCGGACAAGAAGTCTGGCAAGACAAACAAAGTTATATGTGATATACATGTTATTGATGTGTACTTGACTAGTACTCGCAGTAGCACCTGGGTATTTGATACAGGATCGGTTGCTAATATATGTAACTCGATTCAGGGGCTACGGAACAAGCGACAACTAGCAAGGGATGAGGTCAGGATGCGGGTCGGCAATGGATCAAAAGTTGATGTGATCTCCGTCGGGACGCTACCTCTCCATATGCCATCAGGATTAGTTATAAACCTAAATAATTGTTATTTGGTGCCTGCACTGAGCATGAACATTGTATCCGGATCGTGTTTGATGCAAAGTGGTCATTCCTTTAAATCTGAAAACAATGGTTGTTCGATTTATAAGAATGATATCTTCTATGGTCATGCACCTATGTTGAATGGTTTATTTCTGATGGATCTTGATAGTAATATTACGCACATTCATAATGTTAATGCTAAAAAGATTAAACTTGATGATGATATATCTGCATATATGTGGCACTGCCGTCTAGGTCATATTGGTGTTAAACGCATGAAGAAACTCCATTCTGATGGACTTTTGGAATCACTTGATTTTGAATCATTTGATACATGTGAGTCATGCCTTATGGGCAAGATGACTAGAACACCGTTTTCCGGTTCAATGGAACAGGCGATAGATCTATTGGAAATCATACATACTGATGTGTGTGGACCAATGAGTGTGTCGGCGCGAGGTGGATATCGTTATTTTGTTACTTTCACGGATGATTTGAGTAGATACGGGTATATCTATTTGATGAAACACAAGTCTGAAACTTTTGAAATGTTCAAAGAATTTCAGAATGAAGTGGAAAATCATCGTAATAGAAAGATCAAATTTCTACGGTCTGACCGTGGAGGAGAGTATCTAAGTTACGAGTTTAGTACACACATGAAAGAGTGTGGAATAGTTTCACAACTCACGCCTGCCGGAACACCACAACGTAATGGTGTGTCAAAACATCGTAATCGTATCTTATTAGATATGGTTCGATCTATGATGTCTCTGGCTGACTTGCCACTGTCATTTTGGGGTTATGCACTGGAAGCAGCTGCATTCACTTTAAATCGGGCACCATCTAAATCCGTTGAAACGACATCGTATGAATTATGGTTTGGAAACAAACCTAAGCTGTCATTTCTTAAAGTTTGGGGATGCGATGTTTATGTGAAGAAACTTCAACCGGATAAACTCGAACCCAAAGCGGAAAAATGCGTCTTCATAGGATACCCTAAGGAAACGATTGGGTATACCTTCTATCACAGATCCGAAGGCAAGGTTTTTGTTGCCAAGAATGGATCCTTCCTTGAGAAGGAATTTCTCGCGAAAGGTGTGAGTAGTCGGAAGGTAGAACTCGAAGAGGTTATTGAACCTTCTCTTCATGAAATGGCGATTGGCGCAGCACCGGAAGTTGTTTCGGAGTTGACTTCACCTAATGAAGAGAGAGCTAATGATATTGATCATGAAACTCTGAAAGAGGACACTACCGAACCTCGCAGGTCAAGCAGGACACGTGAAGCTCCTGAACTGTATGGCAATCCTGTTGTGAATTTCATGGTTGATGAAATGGATGACCCTGCGACGTATGAAGAAGCGATGATGAGCCCGGATTCCAACAAATGGCTAGAAGCCATGAAATCCGAGATGGAATCCATGTACGAGAACGAAGTTTGGACCTTGGTGGACTTACCTCACGATCGAAAGGCCGTTGAGAATAAATGGATTTTCCAAAGAAAAACCGATGCTGATGGTAATGTGACCATCTATAAGGCTCGACTTGTCGCAAAGAGGTTTCGACAAATTCAAGGAGTTGACTACGATGAGACATTCTCTCCCGTAGCGATGCTTAAGTCGGTTAGGATTATGTTAGCAATTGCTGCATATTTCGATTATGAAATATGGCAGATGGATGTCAAAACTGCGTTCCTCAATGGTAATATTGAAGAAGAGTTGTATATGATATAACCTAAGGGTTTTGTCGATCCTAAGGATTCTAATAAGGTATGCAAACTTCAGCGATCCATCTATGGACTGAAGCAAGCATCCCGGAGTTGGAATCTCCACTTTGATGAGGTGATCAAAGAGTTTGGATTTGTCCAAACTTATGGAGAGGCTTGTATTTACAAGAAAGTGAGTGGGAGCAATGTGGCATTTCTAATATTATATGTGGATGACATATTATTGATTGAAAATGATATAGATCTTTTAAACAGTGTTAAAAGTTATCTAAACAGCAAATTTTCGATGAAAGACCTTGGTGAAGCTTCATATATATTAGGCATTAAAATCTATAGAGATAGATCAAGACGCCTAATTGGGCTATCACAGATTACATACCTTGATAAGATATTAAAGATGTTTAAAATGGACAGAAGTAAGAAGGGGTTCTTAGCTATGTTGCAAGGCAAGACATTGAGTAAGACTCAAAGTCCGGCTACGGCGGAAGAAAGAGAGACGATGGATAAGGTCCCCTATGCCTCGGCCATAGGCTCTATAATGTATGCCATGCTATGTACAAGACCGGATGTGGCACATGCTATTAGTTTGACTAGTAGATACCAATCTGATCCAGGTTCGGAACACTGGATAGCGGTAAAGAACATCCTCAAGTACTTGAGAAGAACTAGGGATATGTTTCTTATATATGGAGGTGAAGAAGAGCTAGTCGATAAGTGTTATGTCGATGCTAGTTTTGACACCGATCCAGATGACTCTAAGTCTCAATCCGGATACGTATTTCTCTTGAACGGGGCAGCAGTTAGTTGGAGGAGTTCTAAACAACCTGTGGTGGCTGGATCAACAACGGAGGCGGAATATGTTGCTACTTTAGAAGCAGCGCAGGAAGCGGTTTGGATGAAAGAGTTCATTACGGAACTAGGTGTGGTCCCTAGTGCGTTGGACCCGATGATGATCTATTGTGACAACAATGGAGCCATAGCCAACACAAAGGAACCGAGGTCTCACAAGAATTCCAAGCATATTAAGCGCCGGTTTCACTCCATCCGCGAGCATGTCAAGGATGGAGATATAAAGATTTGTAAAGTACACACGGACCTAAATGTAGCAGATCCGTTGACTAAAGCTCTCCCTAGGGCAAAACATGATCAACACCAGAACTCCATGGGTGTTAGATTTATCACTATGTGAACTAGATTATTGTCTCCAGTGCAAGTGGGAGACTGAAGAAAATATGCCCTGAGAGGCAATAATAAAGTTGTTATTATGTATTCCTTATATATGATAGATGTTTATTTTGCATGCTAGATGTGTATTGATCGGAAACATCAATACATGTGTGTTTAATAAACAAAAAGGGTTCCTAGTTATGCCTCTCTTATAGACTAGCTTGTCGATTAACAAGATGATCAAGGTTTCCTGATCATGGACATTGGATGTTGTTAATAACAAGGTCACA
The DNA here is from genome assembly GCA_023614405.1 of Avena insularis. Lineage (NCBI taxonomy): Eukaryota > Viridiplantae > Streptophyta > Magnoliopsida > Poales > Poaceae > Avena > Avena insularis. The sequence goes on along the minus strand of CM042690.1, from coordinate 145,685,889 downwards.
CCATTGGTGGAATGATGTGATGAACATTCATCTGAAGTATAGCATTACGATCAAGTCATTATGTTTATATTGCTATAACATCATACGAAGTAATCTTTATCCTTAGACCATGAGATCATGTTAATTGCTAACACCGGAAGAGTATCTTGATAACATCAAACGTCACACCGTAACAGGGTGACTATAAAGATGGGTTCAGTACTACAAAGGTGTTATGTTGAGGCTCATGGATCAAGAGTGGAATTTGTCAATCCCGATGACGGATAGATATACTCTGGGCCCTCTCGGTGATATCACATTGAGATAGCTTGCAAGCAAGTGATGTGATCACTAGAATGTTATATCACGGGAACGAGAAAAGAGTACATGTCGGTAACGAGATCAAACTAGGTATGGAGATACCGATGATCGAATCTCGGACATGTAATATATCGCAAGACAAAGGGATTTAGTTACAAGCGTTAAAGGTTCTCACGATCACAGAAGTCATCGTTGAATGTGTAGGAGTCAGTACGGATCTCCAGGTCTCGCTGCTGATTATTGATCGGAGAAGGGTCACGATCATATACGCATTATTCATGAACCGTAGGGTGACACACTTAAGAGTTGCGGACACCATTTTGGAGCACATATGTTTCAGACAGAAGAATTGCAAAGCGCAGAATTGTTTCAATAGAAACCGAAATTGTTTGGGTGAAATTGCGAAAGTGGTTACGCATGTTATATTGAAATATTGCAAGGGGCTATATGTGAATGTTTGTTAATTAAAGTAATTAACAAAATTCTGAATAAATTTAATAAAAGAGTTTTGTTAAATGAGAGAGCATTAAACTTGGAGAATTTTAATGCATTTAAAGTGGAGACTTTAAAAGGGAATGTGAAGAGGCATTTTAATATGGAGGGGTTACCACCACATGAATGGGGGAGGTGAGGGGTCACCCCCATGCGCCGGCCATGGAGAGGAGGGGCACCCCCCTCCTCCTATAAAAGGCCACCCATTCCCTCCTTCATCCACACACCTCCTTGTGAAGGATCTCTCTCCCCCTCTAGAATTATTCCCCCATGGTCTCGAATTAGCGAGATACATGTTCCCGGTGGCATTTAAATGCGGAAGGAGTTGCTGCTCACGGACTGGGCGAGGAGGTGGAGGTTGTCTGGTGGCTTGAGCGTGTGTGCGAGTACGGATCTGTTGCTGAGTTGCGCTGGACTTCCTCACGATCTTGAGATCGGCAAGTGTACGACTACATCAACCACGAGTTCCTACTCGTTAACAAAACTCGTTGTCTTCGAGGGTAAGTTCTCGTTAGATGTATGTCCACCCATTGCTTTGTACCTACTAGATAGATCTTGGCGTGTAGTTCACACCTAGGAATTTTTTTGTTTTATATGCTGCGAACCAACATTTGCATGATATTTTCTATCTCCGATCTATTTGTTATGAGTGAGTAGTCCTCACGGACTGCGGGTTGGGGAGAAACCTTGCAGCAATTATGTGCTTCTAGATCATGGGAGAATTGTATTTTATTTGAGATTGTGATTTGTATCTTTTTTTGTCTCTTGTCTTGATCTATTGACTTGTTGGTACCCAAGATACCATACATTGATAAAGGCTTGAGGTGAGATACTTTTCTAGCAACGATTTCATAGGAACCTCGGTGATAGAAAAGGTAGTATGGTCTTAAACAACGCCCCATTCGGGATCAACAACAACATCACCACTTAAAGCTTTGATCTGTGTTTTGCATTTAATAATCGTTTGTAACCCGTGGCTTCGGTATACTCTCGGTTGGTTTAGAAGTCTTTTGCTATGCCCGCTACATCACGGGGGCTCTAGAATATTAGGATGTATTGCCCACAAGAGATTATCTCGATTCAAACATTATACATGACAACACTTATTATTATATTTTATCCCATTTGATGTGCATTTGTAGGTGGATCTTCAACCCTAGCCTATATCCATCCATTGATTCAAACCCGTTATAAAGTAAACTAGATTGGTCCGGTCAACTAAGATAAAACAAATAAACAAAGTCTTGTAGACATGTCCTTTTTTATTACCTTTTAGCAGTGCTTTCCGAGGTTCGATTAAACCTAGGTCTTCTAGGGAAAAAGCTATTATACTACATCCATGAATCCGGATCGAAGGTATCAACCCTTTTTCTAGCACCGTTGCCGGGGAAGCAATTTCACTATCCTGGTGAGGTCATGAGAGACCTTGTTTTTAGTTTTATTATTAGTTGTAGTTTAATTATTGTTATTAGTTTACTTTCTTGTTATCTATTTGAAAACCCAAAAAAATTAGTTACTTGTTATTTGTTTTCATTACTTAAAATTTACCAAAAAGATAAGAGCCATGGCTCAAAAGAGATTAGCGGAGTATGCTACTCTCACTGCTGATTTTATCCGTGCACCCATCACTCAACCCACAGTTGATGCGGAAACATATGAGATAAAACCTAACCTTTTAAGTTTGGTTCAACAAAACCAATTTGGGGGTTCATCTGCTGAAGATTCGGGATTGCACTTAAATACTTTGACTGAAATTTGTGACATGATGCGTATTAAGGATGTAGACCCAAATGTTGTTAAGATAAGATTGTTTCCTTTCTCTCTTAGAGGAAAGGCTAAGGAGTGGTTGCTAGCTCTACCAAAGGGCACTATTAAATCTTGGGAGGAATGTACTAATTTGTTTATGACAAAAAAAAATCCCCCAACTAAGACTATGTAGATAAGATCTAACATTAAAAGTTTTAGACAAGAAGACCACGAGCCACTAGCGCTTGAGTGGGAAAGGATGAAAGATGCCATAATGAACTATCCTAATCATGGGAAGGAAGAGCGGCTTATATTACATTTATTTTATAATGGTCTTAACCCAATGTCTAAGTTTATGCTAGATACTGCAGCAGGAGGAATGATCATGGGGAAGCATGTGAGTATTGCAAAAAAGTTGCTTGATGATATGCAAAATAACCATGCCCAATGGCATGTGAAAAGAACCTCGAAGAGATTAAGTTCAATTATCGAGGTAAACAATGAGGAGCTTACATCTAGGGTAGATGAGTTGCTTAGCTTAGTAAAGAGTAAGGAAGATACCCAAGTTAATGCTATCACTACCGATGTTAATGATGTTAATTTTATAGCTCACACTCCTTTTAATCCTGCATGGAAAAATAATTATGCTTCTAATGTTCAAAAATATCATGCTAATCCTGTATGAGCTGCTTATAATAATTATGATAGTACTAAAGGAGCAAATCATGGCAATCTCCCGTTTGAGCAAACCGTTAGAACATCTATACAAGCTCAAACCGAGCAAAATAATGTGCTTATTAAGATTATGGAGAACCATGAAAGTAGTATAGGGAGATTATCTAACCAAGCCGTTGCAATTAGAATTGATGTGCGGTCATGAGAAAGAACAAAGACCATGGAGGCTCAGCTGGGTAAGGTAGCCGAGAGCCAAGCTCTCATACTAGCAAAGTTTGCTGAAAAACCCGAGCCAAATCCGGTAGAAGACCTCAAAATGATGAGGGTGGTAACCAATGATGAAAAATCTGAATAGCTGGATTATATCAACGCGCTGACACCGGAATATAACGTGGAAGATCTATTGAAGATGATCACCGTTAAGAATCCATGTATAGAACAAGGTAATGATGCTATGTACCAACAATTTATACAACAAGTAGCATCTAAGGTTCGTGATTTAGAGATGGAGTATAAAAGACTAGCTGATACTTCCATTAAAAGGGATGATATATTTGAGCCCACTATTAAAATTAAGTTGGGAGTTAATGAGATATCTTCACTTTGTGATCTTGGTGCAAGCGTCTCAACAATTTCCAAAAGCCTATTCGATATGTTAAACTTGGGGCCATTTGTTACAACTGAAATAAGACTCCATCTAGCCGATTCAACTTATAAATAAGCTGTTGTGATAAAATAAAATATAGTTGTTGAAATTAAAGGTAGTCCCGCTCTTATTGATCTTGTTATCGTGGACATGCCTGAAGATCCCATAGCACCAATAATTCTAGGTAGGCCATTCCTAATAACTATTAAAACTTTGATTAATTTACATGAAGGGAATGTGAGAATAGGGCTACCATCTAGAGATCCTTTTGTAGTCCACTTCCCTAGGAAAAAGAAGGCCAAGCCTAATGATGATGATGGTGTAATTATTTTAAAAGCAAACTACTTTGGAGTGGGTGTTCCACTTCACAAACCTAACTGATTACCATCGAGGTCAAGCTAATTGACTTTAACTAGAAGCGCTTCATGGGAGACAACCCATGTAAAATAAAATTCATTCTTTATATTTCCTATTGTGTTAGTTTTGTTTTGTTTTGTTTTTAAATAAAGAGTGTTCAAGAAGACCTATGGAGAGAGGAGAAGAAATATGGTAATCCTCTATGATTTTATTTTACTAACACATGGCCTAAGAAATATTGTTGGATCATTACTTAGTATTTTTTATGCTATCTAACCCTTTGATAAGATGTGCAAAGGCGCACGAAAATACTAATCAAATTTCTCGAGTTTTGTAGTTCACAATATTCATAACGACCCTTTGTACGGCCAGTAGACCGTGGCGATATGTACCACCTTAAGGCAAAGGAGGATAAAAATTTTGATGTTTGCCAAAAGGAATAGTATCTATAACGACCATAGGTACGGTCGGACGCGCCCGTACCGCGCTCCCGTACCGTACCCCAGAGCAAACATTAGATTTTAAGCAAAAGTCACCGTAGTGTTAACGACCAACAGTACGGGCGCGCTCGACCATACCGCGCGCCTGTACCGAGTGCACCGCCTGGGAGCAGTTGTCGCCCCCAAGGTAAGTCACCCGGTATGGGCGGGCTCCGGCCGTACCGAGTATGCGGCCGCCATAAGCACCCCGAGGAGGTAACCTAAAAATCCCCAAATTAATTTTTCTCTTTCTTCTTCCTCCAAACTTCAAACCACCTCCATTGGATCTCCAAATTTACTCAAACTTTCTTCGATTCTTCGCACTCACTCGATCTAAGGTATGATTCTCCTCCGATCCCCAACTTATTTGTGCAAAAGCTTCAGTCAATCATTCATCAATGTCAATCTAGACATAGGTCTTGTTCTTGATTCAATCTTGATATTAAGTATGCTTAGCATTATTTTAGAGGAGTTTATTTTGTAGTTAGTGTAGAGAATCACTTATGCTATGTTTCTATTGGACCAAAAAAAATATTAGCGGTCTTTATTTACTTTGTCTTGAGGAGTCGTACACGTGAGATGGCTGCGGAATCCTCCGCACCACCCGTTGATACATTAACCCCTGAGTCACTTGACATCGAGTTCACCGAGGAGTTCCATCTGACGTGTTTCGATCGTTTCAAGATTCGAGAGATCAAGTCTACCAAGTGGGTGTGTCCATATATCCTGAACCAACTTGGCATTTGTGCTGATTTCGATTTACTTTGCAACAATGTTGATTTGTACAATTTTGTCTTTCAGGATGTTGTGACATATCGCCGCTTGACGCTTGAGTTCTTCAGCACCTTGACACACACGGTGGATCCTTATGGTTGTTCCGAGGAATAAAGGCCCGGAGTTGATCGAATTAAATTCCGCCTTATGAACTGTGAGTATACTTTGATACTTAGCCAATGGGCTCAATGCTTTGGATTTGCCAACACCACTACCAATGTACGCACAACTACCTTTGTTTTAGATCTTTCCCCTTTACAATATTTTAATTTGATGAGAATCCGTGGAAACACACCCAAGGGGAATCAAATTGATCATCCTGCTATTCGATATTTATTCTATGTTATTGCTAACACAATGCAGACACATGATGAGTTACTAAAGTTAATAAGGAGGACATGTTGATCCTTGCAAAAGATGCACTTATCAATTGTAACTTAACGCCAAATTTGGGTGCTCTACTTGTGTTTTACCTTAAGTATCAGACTCTTCAATCTCGAGGACCCATATGTGGAGGAGGAGTTGTGACCGTTCTTGCACGCGCACTTCGCATCAACCTAGGTAACATCCAACCGTTGACTGGAGGTATCCGTCTCGGTCTTTCTACTCTAAGGCATGTGGTATGATTTCTAAAAATCATGCTAGATATTTCTTCAATATACCTGAAGCGGATCACTTGATCCCAACTCCTTTGCCTAACAGTTTATTCTCTATCGAGGATGGACGTTTGCGTTATGACACGCAGGTTGAAGCTAATCTACCCCAACAAGAAATACCCGTGGGAGGAGGAGAAGATGAAGAAGTAGAACAAGGAGGACCCGAACAAGATGTGCAGTGATGCACTCGACGTTCAACGTAGAGCTTGTTGGGAACCCCAAGAGGAAGGTATGATGAGCACAGCAGCAAGTTTTCCCTCAGTTATGAGACCAGGGTTTAATCGAACCAGTAGGAGCAAGGAAACACGCCAAAGGTGTTACTAGCTGAGCTTTGGCAGGGCGCAATACCGGTTCTAGTAGCAACGTGGAGACCTGCACAACACAACCACAGAACTTTGTCCCCAACTTGCGATGAGGTTGTCAATCTCACCGTGTTTTGTGGAAAACAAAGGATTAAACGTATCGAATGGAAAGAAGTAAAAGTTTGCAGAAAGTAAACACAAAGCAGTAAACAGTTGTAGATTGTATGTAAAGAAAAAGGATCGGGATCCATAGTTCACTAGAGGTGGCTCTCCTTAGATAGATAACATGTTGGGTGAACAAATTACAGCGGGGCAATTGACAAACAGCGAGAAAGCAATACATGCATATACTAATCATCTTGACTCCTTTGAGACTTGATTGGGCATTACAACATAATACATAGACCGCCATCCAATTGCATCTATGACTAATAATCCACCTTGAGTTATCATCCAACCCTCCGATTAAGTTGCAAGCAGATTATTGCTTACGAATGCGTGTAAAGTAAACAATACAATTGTTCTATGAATAAAGGATCGTTGTTTTCTCCTAGTAGCAACAACACATCTAGTACCTTAGAGATTTCGCCACTTCCCAGTTACAGGAGGCATGAACCCACTATCGAGCATAAATACTAACTCTTGGAGTTGCTAGCATCTACTTGGCCAAGATAGCTACTAACAACGGAAAGCATGCAAGATCTCAAATAACAAAGACATGATAGAATCAATAATCAATCTGAAATAGCATCTCAATATCCATCGGATCCCCACAAACACAACATGTATGAATTACAAATAGATGATCTTGATCATGAGCAGACTCACAAGATCTAAACAAGAACGCACAAAGGAGGAGAAACCAGCCATCTAGCTACTACATGGATCCGTAGTCCAAGGATGAACTACTCACGCATCACACCGGAGGCTTGCATGGTGATGAAGAAGGCCTCCAGCGTGAATTCCCTCTCCAGGTGCTGGGAAGAGCTTAGATCCTCCCGATCTAGGGATGGAGATGATGGCTCTGAGACTCTTTCATGGATTTTGATCGGGTACCTAGGGTTTTCGTCCGAGGGCATCTTATAGGCGGAAGGAGGCCGAGGGGTGCTAGTCGGCGCCAGACCACCCCTGGCTGCCAGGCCTGGCCACAGCCTGTGGTGTGGCCACCCCAGCCCTTCCGTCTTGTATTCGGCACTTGATCCCTTAGGAAAATTAGGCACTTTGGCTTTTGTCCCGTCCAATTCGAGAATATTCATTTTCGACTTTCCTAGAACCAAAACAGTAGAAAAGCAGTACGGCAGCTGTGGCTCTTGTTAATAGGTTAGTCCAAGAAATCATAATAAAAGTACTCCAAAGTTGGAACAAAACACAAGAAAGTGGATAAAACCAAGCATGGAGCATCAAAAATTATAGATACATTTGCAATGTATCATGCAACCACCAAACTACTACACCACCTTCGAAGATATCTATGCACTCAAAGGAAACATTCAAAACATGAACAACCTCTCCATCGCCTTGAGATGCCACGCAAGCCTCGCCACCTAGTTCCATGATTGGAGCAGCCAATGGAATGTGGGAGACTATCCACCGGCATCACAATGAGCAACAAAAGGGCTTGCAAAAGCCTAAGCTTGGGGATGTGTTCCTCTGGCAAATTTATTTGTGTAATAACGAGGTTGTACTCCAGCTCCTTAAGAGCTTTGAAACACTCGTGTTGGCTTGTTTCAACACTTTGCTTTTTTCCTTTGCCTTTTAATTTGCTTTAATTTTAGTTTATTTGTTTTTCTTTTCTTAAACCCTTGCTTGTTCACACGTTCTTTTCTATTCTTTAATCCCTATCCTCAAAAATACAAAAAGATTTTTCCGTTTATCCTTTTTTCGTAAACATGGATTCATACTTTGCCTCTTTGCTTTAATATCATTTCAAAAGTAATCGTGTTTGAGTTTTGAAGGAACACATCCCTATAAGGAAGAAGATCATGAAGTTACTTATGAGAGGTATGTCCTATGTCTCCCACTTATGAAGTTTGAATTGTTTATCTTAGTTGGTTGATTTGCTAAGATGCCATGCTAGTGTGAAGTAATTTAATATGGTTAGAGTAAGGCTTTTTATTGGTATGATGATTAGTTATTGAAGCTCTTGCTCTAGTTATTTTAGTTAACCGAGTCTTGCCTTGGAAATAATAATGCCAAACAAGTACAATAAGAAAAAGTCTGAAATTTATGACTTGTTTCATGAATGATTGCCTTGAGAGTATATCCTTGATGATACTTAACCCCATAGATATTTTGATAGTCTCGACGACACTCATGAAAGGAGTTGTTTGATTGAAATAAAGTCTAGTGGTAATCGTGATGCATGCCAAAGCTAACCTTGTCGATCAAACCGCGGTACTAGCTCAAAAAAAGAGAAAGAAGTGAGAAAACTTTGTTCTATGTCTCTAATGCATACGTTTGGGATGCCACTTGACTCGCTTAGCTTTTGAGCGATCTATGGTTTAACCCGGATTTCTTCTATGAGTTGATGACATGAGTGGCATCCGTGTCAATGTATGGCCAAAAGTATTGGTACTCTCAAAGGTTGTGTAATTCCTTGCAAAAGAAAGAAAAAAAGATATTTATGAGGATCCACATAACAAGTCCTTGGCATGGTCTCATTACTACTTTATAATTTTTTCTTGAAAGACAATGATTGGATTAAAATTGTTTTAGACAGACTTGATTTATTGATGTGGGTGTAAATAAGACACTTCATTGTTATACTACTTGGGACATGAAACTCTCTTACTCAATAATGCTATTTAAACATCCTAGCGTTCCTTGGCAAACTAAGAGTTAATTAGAGGAATTGGATTGATTGCTACACTTATAGTTACTTATACTTATATTAAACTTTACTTTGATTATCTTGACTTACCGAAGCTTGTATAATATTCTTGTCATCTCTCTAACTTTAATAAGCTTCGCAAATGAATGAAGTGTTGAGCACATATGACTACCGACTATAAGTGAACTCTTATTCTCGTTGTTTCAAGTTTAAACGCTGAATTCCTTATAGTTCTTTTGGTTCTTCTTGCTCGAGGACGATCAAGGTTTGAGCTTTGGGGAAGTTGATGGCTCCGATTTTTTGCCATCTTCCACTATGTTTAAACGTTGTTTTTGGTCAAGAAATTGCCAAAGAAACTCTCAACTCTTGCGACTAATGACTAATAATTGCAAAGATATGCAAATACCTTCTTTGATTTATGTTGTGCAGGAAATCACGACTTTTAATGCGAAATAAGGAGTCATAATGAAGGATTTTGAGGAAGTACACATGGCCAAGTAATTGGAGAAGCATTCTAGGGCGTCAGCAAACTTAACAACCACTGGTACGGGCATGGTCCGCCTGTACCGCCCGCCCGTACCAGGTGGCGGCAGCTTCGTCTCATCAAACCCTACAACTTTTGTGAAGACGCCTATATATTACGAGGTTCCAGCCGCTGGCCAGAGAGCCGCCCTTCTCAGATTACATCACAACACCACCAAAGGAGATCCACACCATTGTTCATCCATTTTTCATCACTTCCACCATCCATCCATCCACTAGCCATAGCTGTTCCTTTGTACTTTAGATCTCCTTGTGATTTGGCGACCATTCTAAGAATATTTGATTTCAATCTAAGTATTTGCATGATGTTTTATATCTCTGATCTATTTGTTATGAGTGAGTAGTCCTCACGGGCTACGGGTTGGGGAGAAACCTTGCAACAATTATGTGCATCTAGATCATGGAAGAATTGTATTTTGTTTGAGATTGTGATTTATATCTTTTGTTTCTTCGTCTCTTGTCTCGATCTGTGGACTTGTAGGTACCCAAGATCCCATAGATTGATAAAGGCTTGAGGTGAGATACTTGGCTAGCGGCAATCTCATAGGAACCTCAGTGATAGAAAAGGTAGTATGGTCTTCGCTTAGCGCCCCATTCGGGATCAACAACAACATCACCATTTAAAGCTATGATCTGTGTTTTACACTTAATAATCGTTTGTAACTCGTGGCTTTGGTGTACTCTCGGTTGGATTAAAAGTCTATTGCTATGCCCGCTGCATCATCCATTTGATGTGCAGCTGTGTCAACACCCGGATTTTTAATCCCAGATGCCCGTTATGCCATACCTCGCAATCCCAGGATTACCATTTTTGCGAGACATAACAGATTGGATATCACAGTACATCATCCATTACAAACCATACATAAGGTCTTACACAAATAAGGATCTCATGATCCAGTCTGAATACAACAAGCAGCAGAAATAAAAGATAAGCGTAGCAGTGGGGTCCATCTTCAGGGGCACAGGCAATCTTGTGAAGATAGTCCTAGTTATCATAGCCGTCCTGTTGGCCATCATCTTGATAGTCCCCTTCATAGTCTGGCCATGAGAATAGCCAGGGACAAAAGCCATGAGTACTCTTTAAGTACTCGCAAACTACCACTAATAAATAATATAGTTCTAAGTCAAGTGCTAAACTCTATGTTTAACTATAAGGTTAAGCTTGAAACCTAAGCTGAGTTCTGAAGCAAAGAAAGATAAAGTAAAATTCTAGAATCACTTAAGTTGGGAAGCAATAGCATAAACACAACCCTGTTGTGGTCAAGTCAAGATTCATCATTCATTTCATAAGTTATTTGGAAAACATCTGACAACGAAACAGTATGGCCATTCCAACTGTCCTTAACTGCGAACACGGCTATTCGAATAGTTTAACACTCTGCAGAGGTGGTACACTTTCACCACAAGATTCGATACATCTGTCAGGGATAACCCTGAATCATCATACTTAGTATGCAGATAATCAAACATAACCTTTCCTTTACACACCCTAGTATAAGCACCTCTCCTATGAGCATGGCCTCCCAACCATGACCATCAGTCATCTTGGGCACTGCATACATGGACAACATTGAGAGGCAGCCTCAGCTCAAACCTCTCCCGTGAGGGAACTAATACTAATGCATATAAATTTCTAGCTAAGCCTTACCTAATTCAGGTAGTGTGGTTGTACGGTAAATTTGGAATGGTATCGCATCCGAATCCAACCATCAGTTTTATAAAAGGGCTAAGGCTCATGCCTCAACATTTTCATCATCATAAACCATTTGTGTTTCTCAACACATGTCAAAACATCTCAATAGAATGACTCATCATTCCAAGGTTTTCATAATTCATTTTCACCAAGTGTTCCCATCTAAAAGTGACTCAAGTTTTTATCTACTCTAAACTACTAAGTTAAGAGTGTTCACTAAGGTGGAAAGATGATGGGTTCAATCTCATGCCATAGAATGACATCTAAAGCTTATCTAAATAGGTCAAGTTTTATACTTTTTATGCTACCTTCAAAACAAGTAAAGGACTTGTGTAAACTAAAGGAATTAAAGCTTGTAAGGTAATACTTGGGGTAGTAATAGTCAAGGTGGTATGACCAAAGCATGCCTAAAGCATCTTTGCTCATTCATCTCTCTTAATTCTAGCTTGCTAACAATAGCTTACCTTTATTAATGGTGGCTTGCAAGTACAACTTGCAAGGGTTAACTTGGATAGTGCTAGCTTGCCTTGGTTGGTGCAGTGGTTGAAGTTTTCTTCTTCTTCTTCTTCTTCTTCTTCTTCTTGGTAGCACTCCTCCTCCTCGTAAGCTTGGTCGGTACTATCTTCTATAAATACATCTGGAATTACACAATCACCAAACAATACTTAACTAGTCTAATTAGCATTCTAAGACACACATTTGATGATCTATTATCATCACAAGCATCACAAGTTTAATTCACTAGTTTCTTCCTTTTTATTCTAGAAAAGTAATTTCTACTCATTGAAAAATTAACTAAGATTTAATATTCACCACTTAAAATATGGGATCATGTGGACACATGTCATCACCACATATTCTAACATGTGGGAATGAGATTTATAGGTTGGATCATAATTATTTTGGTTTAAGTTCATTATTTAATGATTTAAAGTGACTAGAAATGCCTATATAGCATTATTTTGGTACTAGTCCAAAGTCACTGCATGTAAACCTTAATATTATTACATATTTAGATAGATATGATGAAATGTGATTTTTGAGAGTTGGAATCAACTCAAAACCTATCTCAGTTGATTTTATAAAAATGTTGCCATATGCAAAAGCTTCTGTTTTGTTATTTTTACTAGGAGAGATCTATAACTCTAATTGAATTAAATCCAACGGGCTTGGATAGATCATTTCAAAACTTTTCAGGCAAAATTGGTTTCATGCAAATTGGATTTGTCAAACTCTCTGAAGTGATTTTCAAACTCAGAGACAGAACTAAGTTTAAACTAAAAAGGAAAATCCTAATTCAAACTAACTGGTTCACGCGGGAAATTCTAATGGGCCGGCCCAGTGTCACTCCATGTTGAGCTCAAGACAGGGGTCCACCGGTGTGACTCATAACGCTGGCAATGCAGGCGATGTGGGCGTTAGTTTAGGCCGAGGATCAACGACTATGGCTTGTAAATCGACAACGGACTGTCGCGTGACTCGAACCCTAAGCGGCTCGATGGGGTGCATAGAGGCGTGCAGGGGCTCCAGCAAGGTCGGCGAGGCGGGCAAACGGACTGGTGGTCGACGGCGAGCTCAGGGACGGTCGAGGCAGCTCCGGGGGTGGTCGCAATCAGCGGCGCCCCTTCCTCCTGTGCTGCGGGCTACTCCGGCCAAATTCCGGCGAGCAAGTGCTCGCGCTGCTCCGACTAGAGGTGGGGAACGGTCAGTGAAGTGAGGGGAGTGGAGTGGTGTGCTTCAAACGGCTGGGGGTGCCCTCCTTTTATAGGCTCGACGGCGAGACCGAGAGGGATGGGCAGGCGACAGTGGCGACATGGCTACAGACGGCTAGCGGCATGGCTGAGGGTGGTGATCAACAGGCGGTCTCCTGGCGGTGCTCTAGGAACTCAATGCGGGCATAGGGGCGGTGGTATGCGGTCGGGGGCAGCTGGCGCTCTGAGCAGCAGAAGCGGCAATGTCCACGGCGAGCGGTGTATGTGGTGCGTTGGGCGGCAAACGGGCGTGTTCGTCATGTTCCCTGGGTCATGGCGGAGCGGTGGGCGCGACGGCGTGCTCGGCATGGCTCGGTGGCACTAGGCGCGGGCTCTCCTCGATGGTCCACTATTGGGCTTGGCTCGGGGAAGGGACAGAGGGTGGCGGTGAGGTCCTGGCTACCTCCTAGACATGGTGAGAGAGAGGGAGGTGGTCTGCCGGGGCGAGTGCATGGTTGGCCGGCGAGCTAGTGCTCGAGGTGGCTCGACACTATGGCTAGGGACAAGAGGGAGGGGTGCTAATGGTATGGTTAGGTCATGAGGGGACCAAAGGATTAAATGGAGATCAAATGGGGGCAAAACCCTGTTCAAAACAGTGAGCTATGGTTTATAGTTTAACCCTGCCTGCCAAGTGTTTGATTAAATGGCCGCAAGAAATAAACTTTTGAATTTTGAAAAGATTTTTGGTGGGTTTGCTAGGAATAAGCTTGAGACTCTGTGGTTGCTTGGGTTTTGAAAATTGAGCTTGTTTGAGTGGTTTTTGAAATAGTGGGATCTTCCCATATGAATTAGATTCAATTTTAAACTGTCATTTAAAATTAACATTTGAAACATTTTAGAAGATCACAAAGTGGGCCTTGGTACCTCATTATGTGTACTATAAAGGGGTGTAAAGATCCACACATGTTTCTGTTAAGTTTTGAGTACTAGGAATAGCCATAGTAGGCATGATAGTTAATTTGGCCAAAATGACCATTCACTTTAATTATTCATTTTGAGTTGTTCTTCTATGGGAAAAGTTTGGGAATGATGTAGATGATGCTTAAATCACCTAAGAAACATTTTACAAGCAAGGAATTACAGAACCATGGCAATTCAAATCAATTCCTAAATTAAATGCTCATACACATGAATGCTTTCATTTTTACTTTGGAAAAGTTTTTGTTAACCCTAAATTTGATGATTTGGATCTTGATAAGCTTGGATTAAAGTTTTGGGATGGCTGACATCTCTTCAGGCAGTTCCAGTTGATACGATACTTCTCCTCGACGCTTCAGAATCTTGAAGGGCCCGATATATCTGGGGGCTAACTTTCCTTTTAGACTAAAGCGTTGAGTTCCCTTCAATGGTGAAACCTTGAGATATACAAAATCTCCGACATTGAAAGTCAGGTCTCTCCTTCTCTTGTCAGCATAACTCTTACATGCGGATTGAGCGGTCTTGAGGTGTTCACGGACTTTGTGAACCTTCTCTTGACTTCTCGGAGAATGTCGGGTCCAAAATCGACTCTCCTACTTGCGACCAATTCAAAGTGCGACACTTTCTTCCGTATAGGAATTCAAATGGTGCCATCTGCAAACTAGCTTGATAACTGTTGTTATATGAGAATTCTGCGAAAGGCAGGCAGTCTTCCCATTTTGATCCGTATTCCAACACACAAGCTCTAAGCATATCCTCTAGGATCTGGTTGACTCTCTCATTCTGTCCATCAGATTGTGGGTGATAAGCGATGCTGAAATTCAACTTGGTGCCCAATCCTTCCTGAACTTTCTACCAAAATCTCGAGGTAAACTGGGTTCCTCGATCTGATACGATGGTCTTGGGGGTTCCATGCAGACTAACAATCCTAGCAATGTATAGCTCTGCTAACTTTGCACTCTGGTAGGTTGTCTTGACAGGTATGAAGTGAGCTACCTTGGACAGTCTATCAACTATGACCCAGATTGAGTCATTTCCCCTACTGGAAGTAGGTACCAGTGATAAAGTCCATTCCGATGGAATCCCATTTCCATTCTGGAATCTGCAATGGTTGCAACAGTCCTGTGGGTCTCTGGTGCTCTGCTTTGACTCTTTGACAGATGTCACACTTGGCGATGTAGCTTCCGATTTCTCTCTTCATCTTGTGCCACCAAAATTGCTCTTTCAAATCCTGATACATCTTCGTTCCTCCAGGGTGGATAGAATAAAGAGTATCATGATCTTCCTTCATGATAACTTGCTTGACTCGAATCTGTGGCACCTGAATCGTCCTTTATACCACAGTACTCCTTCTTCGTCTTCGGTGAATCCAGGTACCTTTCCTGTACCAATACGATGTTTGATTCCGTCGATACTTTCATTCCCCTTCTGGGCTTCCTTGATTTGGCTAATCAAAGTGGGTTGAAGTTCAATGCTAGCTAAGAATCCTTTGCTAACTAATTCAGTCCTGAACTGCTCCAACTCTTCATACAAACTTGGTTGCTTCTTCTTGATCATGGTATTTAGCCTACACGGCAATTTGCTCAGAGCATCCGCTACCACATTGGCTTTGCCGGGGTGATAGTGAATGTCAAGGTCATAATCCTTGATTAACTCTATCCATCTCCTTTGCCTCATATTCAGGTCCTACGGTGAAAATATACTTTAAACTCTTATGATGCGAGTAAATCTCACAGCGATTACCCATCGGATAATGACGCCATGTCTTCAATGCTAGAACCACTGGCGCTAGCTCAAGATCATGGGTCGGATAGTTCTGCTCATGTTGCTTCAGTTGTCGAGACAGATACGCGATGACTTTGCCTTCTTGCATCAATACACATCCTAGACCAATCTTGGATGCATCACAATATACATCAAACGACTTCTTTATGTCTGACATGATTAATATTGGGGCTGATATCAATCTCTTCTTCAACTCCTGAAAACTGGCTTCACATTTGTCTGTCCATTCAAACTTCTTGTCCTTCTTCAATAATTGGGTCATGGGTCGGGCGATGCTCGATAATCCTTCTACGAACTTGCGGTAGTATTCCGCTAATCCGAGAAATGCACGGACTTGGGTTTGAGTGGTCGGGGCTTCCCATTCTTCGACATCTTTGATCTTGGCGGGATCAACAGAGACTCCTCCGGCAGACACAATATGTCCTAGGAATCCTACTTCTTTCAGCCAAAACTCACACTTGCTGAACTTGGCATATAACTGATGCTCTCTCAGGGTTTCTAGGATGATTCTCAGATGTTGCTCATGCTCTTCTTCTAACTTGGAGTAGATAAGGATGTCGTCGATAAATACAACTACAAACTTATCTAGGAAATTCATAAAGATCTTATTCATGAGATTCATGAAATAAGCAGGGGCATTGGTTAATCCAAAAGACATAACCGTATACTCGTATAAACCATAGCGAGTAGTAAAGGCGGTCTTCAGAATATCCGTTGCACGAATCTTAAGTTGGTGATAACCAGTCCTAAGATCAATCTTTGAGAATACCTGAGCTCCGGTCAACTGATCAAATAGATCCTCTATCTTTGGCAAGGGGTACTTGTTTTTGATGGTGACGTCATTCAAATTTCTGTAATCTGTACACAGACGATTTCCTCCATCTTTCTTGTCGACTAATAACACTGGTGATCTCCATGGCGATGTGCTTGGTTGAATCAAGCCTGTTGCTAACATGGCATCTAACTGCTTCTTCAGTTCCACTAACTCTGAGGGGTTCATGCTATATGCTCTCTGGGCTATGGGTCCGGTTCCGGGGATTAGTTCGATGATGAACTCAATATCCCTATCCGGGGGCATACCTGGCAATTCATCTGGGAATACGTCGGGGTATTCACAGACTACTCTGACTTGGTCTATGGTGGGTAGGGCTAGACTCTTGTTGCACTTGAATTGACGAGGTAAGGTTTCAGATATATGCTCTACTGTTACTCCAGAACTACTGGTCATGGTGATGGCTTTCTTAGCACAGTCTATCAGTCCTTTATGCCTTGACATCCAGTCCATACCTAGTACTACATCCAATCCTTTGGTTCCAAGTACAATTAGGTTGGCATAAAAAATCTATCCCATGTATCCTGATAGGCACAACTTTGCAAATTTTTCTAGCTTTTATAGTTGAACCGGGGATTTGAACTATCATGACATGCTTCAAGTTGGTTGGGTGAATCTTACTAGTGCATGCAAATTCTTCGGTGACAAATGAATGCGATGCTCCCGAATCAAACAATACTCTTGCTAAAACTGAGTTGACAGAAAACATACCCAGTACTACATTTGGCGCTTCGGAAGCTTCTGCGTTCATGTGGAAGAGGCGACCGTTCGGTTGTGAGGGTTCTGGGCAAATCTTCTTCTGGTTGAACACGGCTGCTTTGTTGGTGGGGCATTCACAGTGGCATTGGCTGCAGTCTTCTTGGGACACTCATTGGAGTAGTGACCCTTCACTCCACACTCAAAACAAGTGATTTGGGACTTGTCCTTGACTGCGACAGGCACAACATTGCTGCCAGTTCTGGGTGCAGTGTTGTTGTTGTTGTTCTTGGGAGGGGCACGGGTGAAATTGTTGGTGTTGTCGGAGTTGGGATGGTTTCCTCCGGACTTCACATTGCCTCCGCTACGGTTGGGGTAGCTTGGGCGAGACATTGGGGGTCGGTTGTTCTGGTGCATATCTGGTGAGGGTTGGGGCGGTACTTACGTGACCTTTGGATCCTGATTGTTGCATCATACGATGTTTGCGATTGTCGTTTGCCTAATTAATCTTCCCTTCCATCTGAATGGCAGAGTCGACTAGCTCTTCGAGATCCTAAAAACGGATGTTGACGAGGACAGTCTGCATCTCATCATGCAGTCCGTTCAAGAATCTCTCCTTCTTCTTGGCCTCCATGTTGATTTCATCAGGTGCATATCTGGCAAGTGACAGGAATCTGTCACGGTATTCTACCACGGTCATTCTTCCTTGCTTCAATTCGCGGAATTCATCTCTCATCCTGTTGACGAGACCTTGCGGCACGTGGGTGCGGCTGAACTTGACTTTGAATGCTTCCCATGTCATCACTTGACCATGGTTCATATCGCGGATGCTATTCCACCAAGCTCTTGCATCTCCCGCCAGATAGTGGGTGGCAAAGAGAACTTTCTCATTTTCATCAACTCCTGCAACTTCGAGGTTGTTTGCCATCGTCTGCAACCAGTCGTCAGCATCTAATGGGTTTTCAGATTGGTTGAAGATTGGGGGATTGGTATTCTGAATTTTTTTGAGTTTGGATCCATGGTGATCCTGATTTCCATGTCCTTGGTTGTTGAGAGCCATCTGGGCGATCTGCTGTAGTGTTGCTAAGTTGGCTTGACGTTCTGCCCTGCTTGCTTCACGGTCTGCGATGAGATTCTGCAAGATCTGCAGCATTGGGTCCTATGACGAGCTGCTCCCTCCTTGGTTTCCATGAGTCATCTGAAGATTGAGATAGATGTAGGGATAAGAGGGAATTTCTAAGGTTCATGGTTTTGGTTTTTCAAAGCTAAAAACTTTGAGTTAGACTCAGGTTTTTCAACTAACTCCATTTCATTCATGCCAACAAACACACGATACAACACACACCACAACAAACAAAGGAAGACAGATGGTTTGAAGAACCATTCTGCAAGCTATGATATAGTGGGACCGATACATCTCATGCTACGAAAGTGCTCTAGTGCATCTACTCATCGTTGATGAAGTCGGAGTCCTCATCGTCAGTGTAGAAGTCCATGACATCTTCCTCCAGAAAGTCATCATCGTTGCTGAGGTAAGAATCCATGTCTCCTTGGATGTCTTCACCCTCATCTTCTTCTTCCTTGGCGGCAAGCTGAGCTTCCTGCTCCTTGACGGTCTTCTCGAGGTTGGCCACCTTCTTGCAAAGACGGGCGATGGTGCGATCCTTCTTGGCACGCTGGCGGCAAAGAGACTGGCGGTCCTGGACGAGCAGTGCGAAAGTCTGGGTCTTCTGGTCGGCAATGGCATGGTTCTGGTTGGCTAACTCTCTAGCATTGTCCAGTTCCTGCTGTCTGTCATGCAGCAAGAAGTCAAGATTCTCCACTTGAGAATAGCCAGGGACAAAAGCCATGAGTACTCTTTAAGTACTCGCAAACTACCACTAACAAGTAATATAGTTCTAAGTCAAGTGCTAAACTCTATGTTTAACTATAAGGTTAAGCTTGAAACCTAAGCTGAGTTCTGAAGCAAAGAAAGATAAAGTAAAATTCTAGAATCACTTAAGTTGGGAAGCTAATAGCACAAACACAACCCTGTTGTGGTCAAGTCAAGATTCATCATTCATTTCATAAGTTATTTGGAAAACATCGTAAACAAGCAGTATGGCCATTCCAATCTGTCTTAACATGACGCGACTATTGAATAGTTTGACACTCTGCAGAGGTGGTACACTTTCACCACAAGATTCGATACATCCGGGGATAACCTGAATCATCATACTTAGTATGATAATCAAACATAACCTTTCCTTTACACACCCTAGTATAAGCACCTCTCCTATGAGCATGGCCCCCAACCATGACCATCGGTCATCTTGGCACTGCATAGGTGGACAACATTGAGAGGTAGCCTCAGCTCAAACCTCTCCATGAGAACTAATACTAATACATATAAATTTCCAGCTAAGCGTTACCCAATTCAGGTAGTGTGGTTATGCGGTAAATTTGGAGGTATCGCATCGAATCCAACCATCAGTTTTATAAAAGGGCTAAGGCTCATGCCTCAACATTTTCATCATCATAAACCATTTGTGTTTCTCAACACATGTCAAAACATCTCAATAGAATGACTCATCATTCCAAGGTTTTCATAATTCATTTTCACCAAGTGTTCCCATCTAAAGTGACTCAAGTTTTTATCTACTCTAAACTACTAAGTTAAGAGTGTTCACTAAGGTGGAAAGATGATGGGTTCAATCTCATGCCATAGAATGACATCTAAAGCATATCTAAATAGGTCAAGTTTTATACCTTTTATGCTACCTTCAAAACAAGTAAAGGACTTGTGTAAACTAAAGGAATTAAAGCTTGTAAGGTAATACTTGGGGTAGTAATAGTCAAGGTGGTGTGACCAAAGCATGCCTAAAGCATCTTTGCTCATTCATCTCTCTTAATTCTAGCTTGCTAACAATAGCTTGCACTGTTAAGGGTGGCTTGCAAGTACAACTTGCAAGGGTTAACTTGGATAGTGCTAGCTTGCCTTGGTTGGTGCAGTGGTTGAAGTTTTCTTCTTCTTCTTCTTCTTCTTCTTGGTAGCACTCCTCCTCCTCGTAAGCTTGGTCGGTACTATCTTCTATAAATACATACGGAGTACACAATCACCAAACAATACTTAACTAGTCTAATTAGCATTCTAAGACACACATTTGATGATCTATTATCATCACAAGCATCACAAGTTTAATTCACTAGTTTCTTCCTTTTTATTCTATAAAAGTAATTTCTACTCATTGAAAAATTAACTAAGATTTAATATTCACCACTTAAAATATGGGATCATGTGGACACATGTCATCACCACATATTCTAACATGTGGGAGTGAGATTTAAAGGTTGGATCATAATTACTTTGGTTTAAGTTCATTATTTAATGATTTAAAGTGACTAGAAATGCCTATATAGCATTATTTTGGTACTAGTCCAAAGTCACTGCATGTAAACCTTAATATTATTACATATTTAGATAGATATGATGAAATGTGATTTTTGAGAGTTGGAATCAACTCAAAACCTATCTCAGTTGATTTTATAAAAATGTTGCCATATGCAAAAGCTTCTGTTTTGTTATTTTTACTAGGAGAGATCTATAACTCTAATTGAATTAAATCCAACGGTCTTGGATAGATCATTTCAAAACTTTTCAAGCAAAATTGGTTTCATGCAAATTGGATTTGTCAAACTCTCTGAATTGATTTTCAAACTCAGAGACAGAACTAAGTTTAAACTAAAAAGGAAAATCCTAATTCAAACTAACTAGGTCGCGCGGGAAATTCTAATGGGCCGGCCGGTGTCACTCCAGTGTGAGCTCAAGCGACAGGGGGATCCACGGTCACGGCTCATAACGCCGTGCAGGCGATGTGGGCGTTAGATTAGATTGAGGATCAGCTTTGTGGCTTGTCATCGACGATGGACTGCCAAGAAGCTCGAACCCTAGCGGCTCGGTGGGGTGCATAGGGCGTGCAGGGGCTCTAGCAAGGTCAGCGAGGCGGGAAAACGGACTGGTGGTCGACTGTGAGCTCAGGGATGGTCGAGGCAGCTCCGGGGGTGGTCACAATCAGCGGCGCCCCTTCCTCCTCTGCTGCGGGCTACTCCGGCCAAATTCCGGCAAGAAAGTGCTCGCGCTGCTCCGGCTAGAGGTGGGGAACGGTCAGTGAGGTGAGGGGAGTGGAGTGGTGTGCTTCAAACGGCTGGGGGTGCCCTCCTTTTATAGGCTCGACGGCGAGACCGAGAGGGATGGGCAGGCGACGGTGGCGACATGGCTACGGGCGGCTAGCGGCATGGCTGAGGGTGGCGATCGACAGTCAGTCTCCTGGCGGTGCTCTAGGAACTCAATGCGGGCATAGGGGCGGTGGTATGCGGTCGGGGGCAGCTGGTGCTCTGAGCGGCAGAAGCGGTAATGTCCATGGCGTGATGGCTGTGGTGCGTTAGGCGTGACAGGCATGTCGTCGTGTTCCCAGGTCGTGGTGAGCGGTGGGCGCGAGAGGCGGCTTGTGCCGCAGCGTGCTGGTGCGCTTCAGCACGCATGTGCTCGGCATGGCTCGGTGGCCTGGGCGTGGCTCTCCTCGGTGGTCCACCGCTGGGCTTGGCTCGAGGAAGGGACCGAGGGTGGCGGTGAGGTCCTGGCTACCTCCTAGACATGGCGAGAGAGAGGGAGGTGGTCTGCTAGGGCGAGTGCATGGTTGGCCGGTGAGCTAGTGCTCGGGGTGGCTCGGCACTGTGGTTAGGGACAAGGGGGAGGGGTGCTAATAGTATGGTTAGATCATGAGGGGACCAAAGGATTAAATGGAGATCAAATGGGGGCAAAACCCTATTCAAAACAGTGAGCTATGGTTTAGAGTTTAACCCTGCCTGCCAAGTGTTTGATTAAATGGCCGCAAGAAATAAACTTTTGAATTTTGAAAAGATTTTTGGTGGATTTGCTAGGCATAAGCTTGAGACTCTGTGGTTGCTTGGGTTT
Organism: Avena insularis; assembly: GCA_023614405.1. Taxonomy (NCBI): domain Eukaryota; kingdom Viridiplantae; phylum Streptophyta; class Magnoliopsida; order Poales; family Poaceae; genus Avena; species Avena insularis. The sequence goes on along the minus strand of CM042690.1, from coordinate 145,663,457 downwards.
GAAAATTGAGCTTGTGTGAGTGGTTTTTGAAATAGTGGGATCTTCCCATATGAATTAGATTCAATTTTAAACTGTCATTTAAAATTAGCATTTGAAACATTTTAGAAGATCACAAAGTGGGCCTTGGTACCTCATTATGTGTACTATCAAGGGGTGTAAAGATCCACACATGTTTCTGTTAAGTTTTGAGTACTAGGAATATCCATAGTAGGCGTGATAGTTAATTTGGCCAAAATGACCATTCACTTTAATTATTCATTTTGAGTTGTTCTTCTTTGGGAAAAGTTTGGGAATGATGTAGATGATGTTTAAATCACCTAAGAAACATTTTAAAAGCAAGGAATTACAGAACCATGGCAATTCAAATCAATTCCTAAATTAAATGCTCATACACATGAATGCTTTCATTTTTACTTTGGAAAAGTTTTTGTTAACCCTAAATTTGATGATTTGGATCTTGATAAGCTTGGATTAAAGTTTTGGGATGTTACAAGTTGTAAGTGGATCTTAAACCCTAGTCTATCTCCATCCATTGATTCAAACCCGTTATAAAGTAAACTAGATTGTTCCGGTCAACTAAGGTAAAACGAAAAACAAATTCCGGTAGACGTGTCCATTTTTATTACCTTTTAGCAGTGCTTTCTGAGGTTCGATTAAACCTAGGTCTTCTAGGGAAAAAGCTATTATACTACATTAGTGAATCCAGATCAAAGGTATCAGGGCCGCAACCTGAGAAGGAGACTACGCGGGGGCGCTCTGCCGGGACATCCCCAAGACCCGGCGGCACTCCCGCCATCAAGCCCAACCCCCGCCTCTCCAGGGTGTGTTGAGCAAGCCGCAACCCAAGAAGGAGACCGCACGGGGGGTTCTGCCGGGACATCCTCACAGGGACTGGCGGTAATCCCCACTTCGTGACCGACACGAGTAGAACACAAGGTGATAGAATCAGGCTGACGTGACTTGACCCTGCATCAGCCTGCAGGAAATAGGTAGCACGCGGGGCTAGAGCAGGATTGTCCAGCCACGTTGCACACCCTGGCCAGCCTTGTCGTAAGGCTCACTCCGCCGCGTGTATCTCGACCCCTGTGGTGTCCCCTTTCAGTATAAAAGGAGTCCCAAGTCGAGCGAGAGAGGAGGAGGAAAGTTGGAGAGGAGATAGTAGACGAGAGAATCTTCCCGAGGGAAGGAACCCATTGTAACCTTATGATCAGTAGATAGTAGCTAGTTGCAGGAAGTAGGGGTAGGACTCCACTCACTGCGGACCTGAACCTGGTTAAAAATGTGGTGTCTCTCACTGTGATTGTGTTCGTCTAGCTTGCTCATTGATCTCGGTGGACGTTGCGCCCCTAGCCGAACAACAAAGGGGGACTCAAAGCCCTAGTGTCAAAAATCAAGACACGACATATGGCGTGCCAGGTAGGGGCGCAACCCTAGCGATCTTCATCGGGCAAAGTCACTAGCCACCGATTGTGATTGGGCGAGGAGCCATGGCTAGAGCCTCCACAAGCTCCTGGCCAAAGGGAGACTCGCCCGAGGCTCGGAGGAAGCCTTAGGAGCTTGGCCGACTTTGGCACCGCAGGGGGTAGCCGATGAAGGAAGAGTGTCGTTGCTCGTGCCGGTGATCCCAACCCTTTTCTTCCATCCATCATCCGACGTATTGCTAGAGCGGCCTATCTCGAGGGCGAATATCCATCCCCGGAATGGGGTATGGTTGCCCAGGTGGCGGCGCCGGCCCGGATGCATTAACACCCTCAACAAAATCTGTCAGAGGCCCGGGAAAAAGCCTCCGAGATTACCTACACTGGTTCTGGATCATCCTCGACATCATCCACGAAGCGCCCCACACTCGTTATCCGAGCCCTCTAGAGGGGAACGTGTTACACGCTCCTCCGGAAGGAAATACGAGTCTAAGGCGTGAGCATGGTTTCAGGGACGTTCGACGTGGCGGACCTCTGTGCTAGATCGAAGAAGACAAGCTATCCTTTGCGAGGAGGGGAGTACCGTGGGGTCCATGCCCGAAGCCTTGCCAGTAGGTCTCCCTAGGATGGAAACCTGGGGAGGCGAGAAGCGGTCCGAGGGGACCTCTAGGGCGCCCCTCAGGGGAGACTAGTCAGAAAGGAGGGTGCATGCCCCGAGCGGGTTTTCGACGGGGAAGAACCACACCTAACGCATGGATTTTGTAAGCAGGGGTTCGCCATTTGAGGAAACATAAGGTGAATGTCGGCACTGCGCCTCATCGTCAGAGCGGCCTTGCATTGGCCACTGCAGGGCGATGAGCGGGACAGAGTACCTGAACTGTTAGGTCAAATGAGCGTCCCCAGGACAAAATGCCATATCAAGCAAGGCACCCCTTCGAAGGTCACCCGGGACGACACCCGGGATCCCTGAGCTGGGAACGAAGTCAGTTTCGAGCAGGCATCATGCACGACCATCGAGCGTAACCCAAAGATAAATGGCGTTCATTCGCAAGTCACCAATAAGCTTTTCTGTACAAAAAGTAAAAACTGCATCTTAGGCGTGCTCCATCTAGGTTGCTCTACCTTTTCAGCGTACGCTGATACATTGCAAATGTATCTATAATTTTTGATGTTCCATGCTTGGTTTTATCCACTTTCTTGTGTTTTGTTCCAACTTTGGAGTACTTTTCATATGATTTCTTAGACTAACCTATTAACAAGAGCCACAGTGCCGGTACATTTTCTGCTGTTTTTGGTTCGGGAAAGTCAGAAAATGAATATTCTCGAATTGACGGGACAAAAGCCAAAGTGCCTATTTTTCCGGAAGGATCAAGTGCCGAATCACGAGGCGGAGAAAGGCCAGGAGCCACCACACCACCTCACATGGCCAGGCTGCCCACGCCAGGTGGTGTGGCCGCTCCGCACCTCGGCCTCTCCTTCCGCCTATATATTGCCCTAGGGAAAAAACCGTAAGTACCGATCAAAAATCCACGAAAGTCTCAGAGCGCCGTCATCTCCATCCCTATATCGGGAGGGATCTGAAGCTCTTCCCGGCACCCTGCCGGAGAGGGGAATTCACCCTGGAGGCCTTCTTCATCACCATGCAAGCCTCCGGTGTGATGCGTGATTAATTCATCCCTGGACTACGGATCCATGTAGTAGCTAGATGGCTAGTTCTCCTCCTTTGTGCTTTCATGTTTAGATCTTGTGAGCTCCGTTCATGATCAAGATCATCTATTTGTAATTCATACATGTTGTGTTTGCGGGGATCCGATGGATATTGAGATGCTATTTCAGATTGATTATTGATTCTATCATGTCTTTGTTATTTGTGATCTTGCATGCTTTCCGTTGTTAGTAGCTATCTTGGCCAAGTAGATGCTAGCAACTCCAAGAGTTAGTATTTATGCTCGATAGTGGGTTCATGCCTCTGGTAATATGGGGAAGTGACAGAAATCTCTAAGGCACTAGATGTGTTGTTGCTACTAGGGAGAAAACAATAATCCTTTGTTCATAGAACAATCGTATTGTTTACTTTACACGCAGTTCGTAAAGCAATAATCTGTTGCTTGCAACTTAATACTGGAGGGGGTTCGGATGATAACCCGAAGGTGGATTATTAGTCATAGACGCAGTTGGATGGCGGTCTATGTATTATGTTGTATTGCCCAATCAAGTCTCAAAGGAGTCAAGATGATTAGTATATGCATGTATTGCTTTCTCGGTGTTTGTCAATTGCCCCGCTGTAATTTGTTCATCCAGCATGTTAACTATCTAAGGAGAGCCACCTCTAGTGAACTATGGATCCCGGTCCTTTTTGTTTACATACAATCTACAACTATTTACTTCTTTGTGTTTACTTTCTACAAATTTTTACTTCTTTCCATTTGATACGTTTAATCCTTTGTTTTCCGCAAAACACGGTGAGATTAACAGCCTCATCGCAAGTTGGGGACAAAGTTCTGTGGTTGTGTTGTGCAGGTTTCCACGTAGCTACTAGCACCGTAGTGCATGCCAAAGCTCAGCTAGTAACACCTTTGGGGTGTTTCCTTGCTCCTACTGGTTCGATTAAACCTTGGTTTCATAACTGAGGAAAACTTCTTGTGCTCATCATACCTTCCTCTTGGGGTTCTAACGAGCTCTACGTCAACGACGAGCACATCAAGATCTTTTGGCGCGCGTTGTCGGGGAGTCAAGGACATCTTCACAAGGGGAGTCCCTCATAACCAATCTCTTTACTTTGTTGTTTTTGTTTTGCTTAGTTTCTTTTTGCTTTGTTTGCTTGTTTTGTTCTTCAAAAACACAAAAAAATTAGTTTTACTTGTTTCCTTTCTTATTTGAAAACCCAAAAAAATGACTACTCTTGAAAATACTAAGTTGTGTGACTTCACTAGCACCAACAACAATGATTTTATGAGCACACCTATTGCTCTCCACCTGTGGCTGAAAATACATTCTTTGAGATAAAACCTGCTTTGCTCAATCTTGTTATGAGAGAACAATTTTCTGGTATGGTAATGAAGATGTTGCTTCCCATCTAAATAACTTTGTTGAACTTTGTGAGATGCAAAAGCATAGTGATGTAGATGGTGATATTATTAAGCTGAAATTGTTTCCTTTCTCTTTGAGAGGAAAAGCTAAAGAATGGTTGAATTCCTTAACTAGGAATAGTATTGATTCTTGGACTAAATGCAAATATGCTTTTATTGGAAAGTACTATCCTCCTGCTAAGATTATATCCATGAGAAGTGAAATAATGAAGTTTAAACAACTTGATAATGAGCATGTTGCTCAAGCTTGGGAAAGAATGAAATCTTTGGTAAAGAATTGTCCCACTAATGGACTGACTGCTTGGATGATCATCCAAACTTTTTATGCATGATTAAACTATTCTTCAAGGAACCTATTGGATTCTGCTACTGGAGGTACCTTTATGACCATCACTTTGGGTGCTTCAACAAAACTTCTGGACAATATGATGGTTAATTATTCTGAATGGCATACTGAGAGAGCTCCACAAGGTAGGAAGGTAAATTCTGTTGAGGAAACCTCCTCCTTGAGTGATAAAATTGATATTATTATGTCTATGCTTGTTAATGGGAAAGCCCATATTGATCCAAATAATGTTCCTTTGGCTTCTTTGTTGCTCAAGAAGAGCAAGTTGATGTGAACTTCATAAGAAATAATAATTTTGGCAACAATGCTTACGGTAACAATGCTTATAGGAACAATTTTGGTAATAACAATTATAAGCCATATCCTCCCAACAATGGTAATCTTATGGAAATTCTTGCAACAATAATAAGAGTGGTCCCTCTGAACTTGAAGTTATGCTTAAAGAGTTTATTATTAAACAAACTGCTTTCAATAAAACTATTGAGGAAAAACTCTCTCATGCTGAAAGAAATATAGCATCTTTGGCTGAAGCTCAATCTTCTTTGAATAAAATGGCTGCTAAACCTGAAACTAATGATAATCCCTTTGCAGCTACCAATGCTATACAAGTAAGAATTGATGAAAATGTTAGACTATTACCTGAATTACATGCTAAGTGGGAAAGAGAAGATGAAATTTCTAGAAACATTAGTATTTCTACTATCACCACCACTAGTGTTGAGGCTAGTAATAGTTCTACTACTTTAGATGATTCATCAGATGATACATGAGTCCCTAATTCCGAATCAAGAGATTGTTATTTTTGTGGAATTTGTCAACTGAGTAAAGTAATAATAGTAAGAACTAGATCATGTAATCCCATTGAAAAAATGGAATTCGATTTTCAGGGGAATTTTGGAATAAGAGATAAATAAAGAATTGAATTTGAAAAAAATTGTTTTGTATTTTGGATTATGTAAAGTTGATTTTGATCTTGATGGTTGCAACATCTCTGAAGTTATTAAGTTTCTACAAAATCTTGCTAAAAGTCCTAATGCTAGTGCTATGAACATGGCCTTTACAAAACACATTACTGATGCTCTCATAAATATTAAAGAACAAAAGATGAAACATAAAGCTTCTATTCCTATAAAACAAGAAGATGGTTGGGAACCCATCATTAATATGAAAGTGAATGACTTTGATTTCAAAGCTTTATGTGATCTTGATAGTAGTGTTTCTATTATGCCTAGAAGGATTTATGATATGCTTGATTTGCCTCCTGTTGAAGATTGTTATTTGAATGTCCCACTTGATGATAATGCTAAAAAGAAACTCATGGGGAGTCTTAATGATGTTCTTATTATGGTTAACAATTCCTATGTCCCCGTTGATTTCTATGTTTTGGATGTTGAATACAATGCTTCTTGTCCTATTGAGAGAGGATCCTCTAGAACTTACTTGGATGATATACCTTGCCTTGTTGAAAATATTTCTGGTATTGATCTTAATGCTTCTTCATTTGAGAACACTTGATTCTTTCTTTGGTTCTTATGCCTAACTTAAAGGCGTTAAAGAAAAGTACTTATTGGGAGATAACACAAAAGTTTTAGATGAGTCTTGGAAGTTATTACCTCAGTAATAACCTCTCTTTATCCTTCTTATTTGCTTTTTGTGCCAAGAGTAACCTCTAATGAGAGTGAAGTAATGATTGGGAAAGTTGCTGTCCCGAAACAGATTTTTATGCTTCAGCGTAAAACTTCGTGAGAGAGCTCTGTATGTCGGATTGAGCTGTAATTTTTTGTGCTTCTTCCCCAGGTTGTTATATAACTTTCGTTAGTTCAACACTTTTTGATTTGAGCAACATAAGGTCTTCGAAAAAATTCGTATTTACCTGCTGGTCTGTTTTGACAGATTTCTGACATTTTCTGCATTTGCTTCTTGTGGGTTCCTTTTTGAGTTCTTTTGGGAAATTGAGCTTTTTGAACGAAGTGCTACAGTATCTAGTGTTCTAATGGAAGTTTATTTGGTGTTAGAACTGAACCTTAAGACTTATTTATCTTAAGTGCACTAATGTTGCTAATGAGATTGTGTGAAGTTTTGTATGAAGGAAAATTTTCATGTGTATGGAAGGAATGAGTAATGAGATGAAGGATGGACTAAAGACAAGCTTGGGGATGCCACGCGTGTCACCCCAAGAAATATCCAAGAAGTACAAGCGTCAAAGCTTGGGGATGCCCAAGGCATCCTCTTCTTCATCAATAAAAATCCCAGGTTTCTTCCAAACGCTTCATTTTTATTGTTTCATGCACAGTTGTGTTGTTCTTGGAGCGTCTTATTTTTTGTTTTTGTTTTTGTTTTGGTTTTTAGTTTGCTTGGTTTGCTTAGTTTTCTGAATAAATTGGTTGGACCCCCTCTTTCATACATTGGTTTGTAAATGGTTTGGTTTGGTTTGGAAAAGAGTAGGAAAGTTCATACTTATGTGGTAAAAAGAGCTCGTTTTTTACTGTGGCCTATGCTTTGTCATGCCATGCTTGATTTTGTTTTGGCTTTATGCTTAGTATTGTTTGCTATAGAATGACTTGTTATAAACAATTGAGATTGCTTAATGTGCCTTGGATGAATCATGCGTTGTTTTAGCATATTAAAGCATAGTATAGTGGTATTCTCCTTTGATGCTTTATTTGAGTTGATTTGGCGCATGCTCACACCATGTTATGACTATCACAAGTCACCATAGCCTTTATGATCCTTTAGTTTTCAACTTGTAGTATCACTTTATGCTTTGATTAATGATATTTTGTCGCTCTGCATGATTATGGCCATTATTGCTCTCTTAGTTTGTCGCTCCCAGTCTTTTGCTAGCCTCCACAACCAAGTATGAGTTCCACTCATGCATCCAACTCCCTAAACCAAGTTATTCCAAATAGTCCACCATACCTACCTACTAGCTTATGCTATTCCAAGTAAATTCATGCTTTTGTTTACCTTCCAAATTAAACTTGTTATGAGAAAACTAGTGATTAAAGCTCTCACGAACTTGATGGCACACTTTACTTGACTTGCCCTTAATAAACTTGAACTGTTGTGTAGTCTATGTTGTATATGCTTGCACTTATTTGTTGGGAATTAGCAGAACCATGCTTTCATAGGGAACACTTTCAACATTGCACTTGATACTTATACCTAGTTGATATCATGCTCTTTTGTATATGGATGTCGTCGGTGTGAAATGAAAGGGGATCTTGTATGTCCATGGAGTTATGTATATGTGTTAGAGAAACGCCTGGGCCGCTGGTCTAATCCATGCTGACATGGTGGAAACCTGCAACGTAACCATAATGAGCTGTCTATGAAGCATTCTTCTTATAAAAAAAGAGTCCTATATTGAGAAAAAAAAGAGAAAAGAAAAAAATAGGATACTATGAAAAGAGGAAAGAGAGAAGAAAGCACCATATTCCCATGGTAAATAAGAAGAATGCTGAGATGCTTGTTATCTGCTTGCCTTGTCATTTTGATATGGGGATTCTTTCGTATCATCGGGCAAGGGGTATCCCGTTGGCGGTTCTCTATGATACACATGTACTTACGATGACAAGAACTTACCGGTGACTAAATTGAATAGCATGAGGAGCGGCCCTCGTATACAAGGGACATGAGATTTCTAACTTATACTTCGTCAAGCATGTACACCATGGTTTGTTCACTTTAACCTTAATCACTTCAAGATGCTTATGATAGGGGCAATGAGAGATGAAAGCTATAAGTACCATAATTTTTGGAAGCTCTTTATGAGACTTGAATCCCTACTTCCTTTTTTTTAAAAAGGCCTTTCTTCCACCATTATATTGAGTCTCCACCTTCTACCTTTATGCACCTACTTTGAGAGCATAGTGACCATTCTTAGTTCTATGTGCATTGTCCCAAGACTAGTTGATTGATGCATAACTTGATATTGCTTGTTGTCAACTATTGTATCTAGTCACTCTTATAAACTTTGAAGGTGTCCTATGCATTTATATTTACTACTCTATGAGGGACAAGCTGAATACTTTTAGGCCTTGTTTGGTAGTGGGGTTTTAGTGGGGATTAGTGGGGATAATCCCCACAGGGATTGGGTGAATCCCCTCCCATCACCCGATCCCCACCAAAACTCTTCCCTGCCAATCCCCAATCCTCTGCTTTCAAACCAAAGCATTTGCTAGATAGGGTTTAGTGGGGATAATACTAACAAGTAAGAATGAAGACAATTCGGTATAAACTACAAAAGATTAATATTTTATGGCAAAAGATGAACACATGTCTGTAACGTCAACATCAAACAGTTATCAGCATCCAAAACACAGGAGTTGTAGTCACATAATTCGCAAAAGTTCAACATAAATTATATATTCCAAACAACTAATCCAACAATGTTGTTTCTGTGACAAAGAACGCCTCTTCAAAACTCTATTGATTTAGTTCATGCGATCTTCAAGAAACACAATTTGGGCCTTATGATTTCCTGTAACGATATGCAAAGATGTTAGACATTGATGCATAATCATGTTCAGGTGATGGATAACTAAAAGCATATAGATGTACTCAAGTTCGAAATATACAATTAACCATATATTACTATAGGATTACAACCAAACATATAGCTTGACCGATGGTTCCTTCAAGGAGAGTAGATGATGCATATATTCTCTGATTTTTTTTCGAAAAACAGGGATCGCTCCCTGGCTTCATTTCATAGGAAACAAAGTCAATGTTCTGAAAACTACAGGATTTAAACAAAGTTCAGAAAACTAGAGAAAGCTACAGGTCCAAAACGAACCAGGACCTCAGTATACAGCAGCAACAATGGATAAGAAATAATGAGCAGATGAACTCATGACAGCACATGCCTAATTCGTTTTCAATTCTTTGTTCTTGTTTTTTATATGACAACAACAAGGACCTCGGTATAAAACAGTAATAATGAACAAATGAACTCATGACCAAAACACAACGAGTAGGAGGTTGGTGTTCCTGTACTGTGACACATAAAGCTGAAGAAAGTAGAAGTCAAAGGAGAACTTAAGCTCAAGAAAGTAGTAGCCAAAAGAGAACTAAGCTTGAAAAATAAAAAATCATTCTCTTGTAGAAGATGGTTTAGTACAGCAAACGAGCTGGATATAAGCACGATCTTGACAGTTTTCAGGCTTAAATTCAGATCTCGACAATTGACAATTTTCAGTTTGAGAGAGAGAGAGGGGTTACCAAAGAGAGTGCCAAACTGGATCCGGGGTACAGGGACTTTTTCTTATCAATGTCAAGAATATCCTTTTTCCCAGCCTTCTCAACAATCACCTACAGTAAATAGATTGTTTAAAGATTAGAACAAATAAGTCGTGACTGCCTTATTGTCACCCAAAGAACATGTTCTCGGCTAGTGGCATACAAAGAAATAAAACTGCATGAAAGTAGCATAACTTTCTGAATCCTATGAGTGTGAAGTATACTGGAAGTATATAGTAAGAAAAATAGACAACAGTTTAGCCGGTTGGAAACTAGAAGGGACCAAGTTATTTCTTAATACCCCTGTAGCTTTCTTCTATTTTCTTGTTTGTTCAAATACCAGAGAAACCTACAAATCAAACAGCTACACAGTAGTCAATCGATTCATCCAAGCCATGGACAATACAAAACTTAATCTGATTCTAGTTCCACCTATCCAATTTCCGCAGTTACAGACTTGCAAGAGCAAACCCGCTCACCAAAATTACAGAATATTGACTGCTGCCACTGCGGTGCTGTAGAACAATAAAATTACATAGGAGGAATCCACGCATCACAAACTCCCCTGAACCGCACCTGCTACCATCTTAATTACAAAGCAACTGATCGTACCAGTCTAGTACAAACACAAAATTTTCTTATGAGCAGACCTAGACTACCTGATAGAGAGGGAGAGAGAGAAGGGGAGTTACTGGAGAGAAGTTAGACCGGAGTACCGGAACGGCGGAAGGTGGTGTCGCCGGTCAGATTCCAAGAACGGCGGCGATGTGGAGCGGCTCAGCGGGATCCATCTTTGTCTTCGTCTAGTAAGATGTTTCGCCCCTCCCGCAGCTCCCGTCCCTACCGCAGTTCACGCCTCTCCGCTCGCTACCGCTCCGCTCGCTGCCGCTCTCACCGCTTGCCTTGCGTGCCGCCGCCTGTGGTAGCTAGGTTTTGGTCAGGACGGAGACGGGGACGTGGACGGGGATAAAACACGGGGTCCTGGTAGTGGATCGTGTGCAAGTGAAAAATGGATCGGGGACGGGGATACGCGGGGATGGGCGGGGATAGAATCGGCCCAAAACTCTAGCGCCAAACGGGCTTTCGAGGAAAGTCGGGGATTTCGGGATGGGCCGGGATAATACTCGTCGATTCCCGCGAAAACCCTAGCACCAAACGAGGCCTTATGCTATGTTTTCTTTATGTGAAACAAACAAACGTCTTGCAAAGTATTGTTATTTATGAATCTTTTGTTTGTGCCTTTTCATGTTGCATCATAGTTTTTTTGCTTATTGCTAGAACTTTGTCTTTCATGTTATGATTGAAGTACTATGATCCCAGCTTTGAATGTTTTGCAAATACTTTGATCAAGTCTTTGATGGTGCATGTCACCTTAAAAATTATTCTTTCTTTTTATTAGTTACCTACTCGAGGACGAGCAGGAGTTAAGCTTGGGGATGTTGATACATTGCAAATGTATCTATAATTTTTGATGTTCCATGTTTGGTTTTATCCACTTTCTTGTATTTTCTTCCAACTTTGGAGTACTTTTCATATGATTTCTTGGACTAACCTATTAACAAGAGCCACGATTGCGGTACAATTTTCTGCTGTTTTTGGTTCCAGGAAAGTCAGAAAATGAATATTCTCGGAATTGCACGGGACAAAAGCCAAAGTGCCTATTTTTCCGGAAGGGATCAAGTGCCAGAATACGAGACGGAGAAGGACCGGGGGCCGGCCACACCACCTGGCCGCGCGGCCAGGCCTGGCCCGCACCAGGGGGTGGTGTGGCCGCTCCCGGCACCCCCTCGGCCTCTCCTTCCGCCTATATATTGCCCTCGGGACGAAAACCCTAAGTACCCGATCAAAAATCCACGAAAGAGTCTGTAGCCGTCATCATCTCCAACCCTAGATCGGTAGGGATCTGAAGCTCTTCCCGGCACCCTGCCGGAGAGGGAAATTCACCCTGCCAAAGAATTTCAGAATGAAGTGGAAAATCATCGTAATAGAAAGATCAAATTTCTACGGTCTGACCGTGGAGGAGAGTATCTAAGTTACGAGTTTAGTACACACATGAAAGAGTGTGGAATAGTTTCACAACTCACGCCTGCCGGAACACCACAACGTAATGGTGTGTCAAAACATCGTAATCGTATCTTATTAGATATGGTTCGATCTATGATGTCTCTGGCTGACTTGCCACTGTCATTTTGGGGTTATGCACTGGAAGCAGCTGCATTCACTTTAAATCGGGCACCATCTAAATCCGTTGAAACGACATCGTATGAATTATGGTTTGGAAACAAACCTAAGCTGTCATTTCTTAAAGTTTGGGGATGCGATGTTTATGTGAAGAAACTTCAACCGGATAAACTCGAACCCAAAGCGGAAAAATGCGTCTTCATAGGATACCCTAAGGAAACGATTGGGTATACCTTCTATCACAGATCCGAAGGCAAGGTTTTTGTTGCCAAGAATGGATCCTTCCTTGAGAAGGAATTTCTCGCGAAAGGTGTGAGTAGTCGGAAGGTAGAACTCGAAGAGGTTATTGAACCTTCTCTTCATGAAATGGCGATTGGCGCAGCACCGGAAGTTGTTTCGGAGTTGACTTCACCTAATGAAGAGAGAGCTAATGATATTGATCATGAAACTCTGAAAGAGGACACTACCGAACCTCGCAGGTCAAGCAGGACACGTGAAGCTCCTGAACTGTATGGCAATCCTGTTGTGAATTTCATGGTTGATGAAATGGATGACCCTGCGACGTATGAAGAAGCGATGATGAGCCCGGATTCCAACAAATGGCTAGAAGCCATGAAATCCGAGATGGAATCCATGTACGAGAACGAAGTTTGGACCTTGGTGGACTTACCTCACGATCGAAAGGCCGTTGAGAATAAATGGATTTTCCAAAGAAAAACCGATGCTGATGGTAATGTGACCATCTATAAGGCTCGACTTGTCGCAAAGAGGTTTCGACAAATTCAAGGAGTTGACTACGATGAGACATTCTCTCCCGTAGCGATGCTTAAGTCGGTTAGGATTATGTTAGCAATTGCTGCATATTTCGATTATGAAATATGGCAGATGGATGTCAAAACTGCGTTCCTCAATGGTAATATTGAAGAAGAGTTGTATATGATACAACCTAAGGGTTTTGTCGATCCTAAGGATTCTAATAAGGTATGCAAACTTCAGCGATCCATCTATGGACTGAAGCAAGCATCCCGGAGTTGGAATCTCTACTTTGATGAGGTGATCAAAGAGTTTGGATTTGTCCAAACTTATGGAGAGGCTTGTATTTACAAGAAAGTGAGTGGGAGCAATGTGGCATTTCTAATATTATATGTGGATGACATATTATTGATTGAAAATGATATAGATCTTTTAAACAGTGTTAAAAGTTATCTAAACAGCAAATTTTCGATGAAAGACCTTGGTGAAGCTTCATATATATTAGGCATTAAAATCTATAGAGATAGATCAAGACGCCTAATTGGGCTATCACAGATTACATACCTTGATAAGATATTAAAGATGTTTAAAATGGACAGAAGTAAGAAGGGGTTCTTAGCTATGTTGCAAGGCAAGACATTGAGTAAGACTCAAAGTCCGGCTACGGCGGAAGAAAGAGAGACGATGGATAAGGTCCCCTATGCCTCGGCCATAGGCTCTATAATGTATGCCATGCTATGTACAAGACCGGATGTGGCACATGCTATTAGTTTGACTAGTAGATACCAATCTGATCCAGTTTGAACACGGATAGCGGTAAAGAACATCCTCAAGTACTTGAGAAGAACTAGGGATATGTTTCTTATATATGGAGGTGAAGAAGAGCTAGTCGATAAGTGTTATGTCGATGCTAGTTTTGACACCGATCCAGATGACTCTAAGTCTCAATCCGGATACGTATTTCTCTTGAACGGGGCAGCAGTTAGTTGGAGGAGTTCTAAACAACTTTGTGGTGTTTGGATCAACAACGAGGCGGAATATGTTGCTACTTTAGAAGCAGCGCAGGAAGCGGTTTGGATGAAAGAGTTCATTACGGAACTAGGTGTGGTCCCTAGTGCGTTGGACCCGATGATGATCTATTGTGACAACAATGGAGCCATAGCCAACACAAAGGAACCGAGGTCTCACAAGAATTCCAAGCATATTAAGCGCCGGTTTCACTCCATCCGCGAGCATGTCAAGGATGGAGATATAAAGATTTGTAAAGTACACACGGACCTAAATGTAGCAGATCCGTTGACTAAAGCTCTCCTAGGGCAAAACATGATCAACACGAACTCCATGGGTGTTAGATTTATCACTATGTGAACTAGATTATTGTCTCCGGTGCAAGTGGGAGACTGAAGAAAATATGCCCTGAGAGGCAATAATAAAGTTGTTATTATGTATTCCTTATATATGATAGATGTTTATTTTGCATGCTAGATGTGTATTGATCGGAAACATCAATACATGTGTGTTTAATAAACAAAAAGGGTTCCTAGTTATGCCTCTCTTATAGACTAGCTTGTCGATTAACAAGATGATCAAGGTTTCCTGATCATGGACATTGGATGTTGTTAATAACAAGGTCACACCATTGGTGGAATGATGTGATGAACATTCATCTGAAGTATAGCATTACGATCAAGTCATTATGTTTATATTGCTATAACATCATACGAAGTAATCTTTATCCTTAGACCATGAGATCATGTTAATTGCTAACACCGGAAGAGTATCTTGATAACATCAAACGTCACACCGTAATAAGGTGACTATAAAGATGGGTTCAGTACTACAAAGGTGTTATGTTGAGGCTCATGGATCAAGAGTGGAATTTGTCAATCCCGATGGCGATAGATATACTACAGGCCCTCTCGGTGATATCACATTGAGATAGCTTGCAAGCAAGTGATGTGATCACTAGAATGTTATATCAGGAGCGAGAAAAGAGTACATGCTAACGAGATCAAACTAGGTATGGAGATACCGATCGAATCTCGGACATGTAATATATCGCAAGACAAAGGGATTTAGTTACAAGCGTTAAAGGTTCTCACGATCACAGAAGTCATCGTTGAATGTGTAGGAGTCAGTACGGATCTCCAGGTCTCGCTGCTGATTATTGATCGGAGAAGGGTCTCGATCATGTCTGCATTATTCGCGAACCGTAGGGTGACACACTTAAGAGTTGCCGGACACCATTTTGGAGCACATATGTTTTTGAAAGAATTGCAAAGCGCAGGAATTGTTTCAATAGAAACCGGAAATTGTTTCGGGTGAAATTGCAGAAAGTGGTTCTGCATGTGATATTGAAATATTGCAAGGGGCTATATGTGAATGTTTGTTAATTAAAGTAATTAACAAAATTCTGAATAAATTTAATAAAAGAGTTTTGTTAAATGAGAGAGCATTAAACTTGGAGAATTTTAATGCATTTAAAGTGGAGACTTTAAAAGGGAATGTGAAGAGGCATTTTAATATGGAGGGGTTACCACCACATGAATGGGGGAGGTGAGGGGTCACCCCCATGCGCCGGCCATGGAGAGGAGGGGCACCCCCCTCCTCCTATAAAAGGCCACCCATTCCCTCCTTCATCCACACACCTCCTTGTGAAGGATCTCTCTCCCCCTCTAGAATTATTCCCCCATGGTCTCGAATTAGCGAGATACATGTTCCCGGTGGCATTTCGTCTGGAAGGAGTTGCTGCTTCCGCCGGATCGCTGGAGCGAGGAGGTGGAGGTTGTCTGGTGGCTTGAACGTGTGTGCGAGTACGGATGCGCTGCTGAGTTGCAGCGCTCGGACTTCCTCACGATCTTGAGATCGGCAAGTGTACGACTACATCAACCACGAGTTCCTACTCGTTAACAAAACTCGTTGTCTTCGAGGGTAAGTTCTCGTTAGATGTATGTCCACCCATTGCTTTGTACCTACTAGATAGATCTTGGCGTGTAGTTCACACCTAGGAATTTTTTTGTTTTATATGCTGCGAACCAACATTTGCATGATATTTTCTATCTCCGATCTATTTGTTATGAGTGAGTAGTCCTCACGGACTGCGGGTTGGGGAGAAACCTTGCAGCAATTATGTGCTTCTAGATCATGGGAGAATTGTATTTTATTTGAGATTGTGATTTGTATCTTTTTTTGTCTCTTGTCTTGATCTATTGACTTGTTGGTACCCAAGATACCATACATTGATAAAGGCTTGAGGTGAGATACTTTTCTAGCAACGATTTCATAGGAACCTCAGTGATAGAAAAGGTAGTATGGTCTTCGCTTAACGCCCCATTCAGGATCAACAACAACATCACCACTTAAAGCTTTGATCTGTGTTTTGCATTTAATAATCGTTTGTAACCCGTGGCTTCGGTATACTCTCGGTTGGTTTAGAAGTCTTTTGCTATGCCCGCTACATCACGGGGGCTCTAGAATATTAGGATGTATTGCCCACAAGAGATTATCTCGATTCAAACATTATACATGACAACACTTATTATTATATTTTATCCCATTTGATGTGCAGCTGTAGGTGGATCTTCAACCCTAGCCTATATCCATCCATTGATTCAAACCCGTTATAAAGTAAACTAGATTGGTCCGGTCAACTAAGATAAAACAAATAAACAAAGTCTTGTAGACATGTCCTTTTTTATTACCTTTTAGCAGTGCTTTCCGAGGTTCGATTAAACCTAGGTCTTCTAGGGAAAAAGCTATTATACTACATCCATGAATCCGGATCGAAGGTATCAACCCTTTTTCTAGCACCGTTGCCGGGGAAGCAATTTCACTATCCTGGTGAGGTCATGAGAGACCTTGTTTTTAGTTTTATTATTAGTTGTAGTTTAATTATTGTTATTAGTTTACTTTCTTGTTATCTATTTGAAAACCCAAAAAAATTAGTTACTTGTTATTTGTTTTCATTACTTAAAATTTACCAAAAAGATAAGAGCCATGGCTCAAAAGAGATTAGCGGAGTATGCTACTCTCACTGCTGATTTTATCCGTGCACCCATCACTCAACCCACAGTTGATGCGGAAACATATGAGATAAAACCTAACCTTTTAAGTTTGGTTCAACAAAACCAATTTGGGGGTTCATCTGCTGAAGATTCGGGATTGCACTTAAATACTTTGACTGAAATTTGTGACATGATGCGTATTAAGGATGTAGACCCAAATGTTGTTAAGATAAGATTGTTTCCTTTCTCTCTTAGAGGAAAGGCTAAGGAGTGGTTGCTAGCTCTACCAAAGGGCACTATTAAATCTTGGGAGGAATGTACTAATTTGTTTATGACAAAAAAAAATCCCCCAACTAAGACTATGTAGATAAGATCTAACATTAAAAGTTTTAGACAAGAAGACCACGAGCCACTAGCGCTTGAGTGGGAAAGGATGAAAGATGCCATAATGAACTATCCTAATCATGGGAAGGAAGAGCGGCTTATATTACATTTATTTTATAATGGTCTTAACCCAATGTCTAAGTTTATGCTAGATACTGCAGCAGGAGGAATGATCATGGGGAAGCATGTGAGTATTGCAAAAAAGTTGCTTGATGATATGCAAAATAACCATGCCCAATGGCATGTGAAAAGAACCTCGAAGAGATTAAGTTCAATTATCGAGGTAAACAATGAGGAGCTTACATCTAGGGTAGATGAGTTGCTTAGCTTAGTAAAGAGTAAGGAAGATACCCAAGTTAATGCTATCACTACCGATGTTAATGATGTTAATTTTATAGCTCACACTCCTTTTAATCCTGCATGGAAAAATAATTATGCTTCTAATGTTCAAAAATATCATGCTAATCCTGTATGAGCTGCTTATAATAATTATGATAGTACTAAAGGAGCAAATCATGGCAATCTCCCGTTTGAGCAAACCGTTAGAACATCTATACAAGCTCAAACCGAGCAAAATAATGTGCTTATTAAGATTATGGAGAACCATGAAAGTAGTATAGGGAGATTATCTAACCAAGCCGTTGCAATTAGAATTGATGTGCAGGCTGTACAGGAAAGAACAAAGACCATGGAGGCTCAGCTGGGTAAGGTAGCCGAGAGCCAAGCTCTCATACTAGCAAAGTTTGCTGAAAAACCCGAGCCAAATCCGGTAGAAGACCTCAAAATGATGAGGGTGGTAACCAATGATGAAAAATCTGAATAGCTGGATTATATCAACGCGCTGACACCGGAATATAACGTGGAAGATCTATTGAAGATGATCACCGTTAAGAATCCATGTATAGAACAAGGTAATGATGCTATGTACCAACAATTTATACAACAAGTAGCATCTAAGGTTCGTGATTTAGAGATGGAGTATAAAAGACTAGCTGATACTTCCAGCTAAGGCAGATGATATATTTGAGCCCACTATTAAAATTAAGTTGGGAGTTAATGAGATATCTTCACTTTGTGATCTTGGTGCAAGCGTCTCAACAATTTCCAAAAGCCTATTCGATATGTTAAACTTGGGGCCATTTGTTACAACTGAAATAAGACTCCATCTAGCCGATTCAACTTATAAATAAGCTGTTGTGATAAAATAAAATATAGTTGTTGAAATTAAAGGTAGTCCCGCTCTTATTGATCTTGTTATCGTGGACATGCCTGAAGATCCCATAGCACCAATAATTCTAGGTAGGCCATTCCTAATAACTATTAAAACTTTGATTAATTTACATGAAGGGAATGTGAGAATAGGGCTACCATCTAGAGATCCTTTTGTAGTCCACTTCCCTAGGAAAAAGAAGGCCAAGCCTAATGATGATGATGGTGTAATTATTTTAAAAGCAAACTACTTTGGAGTGGGTGTTCCACTTCACAAACCTAACTGATTACCATCGAGGTCAAGCTAATTGACTTTAACTAGAAGCGCTTCATGGGAGACAACCCATGTAAAATAAAATTCATTCTTTATATTTCCTATTGTGTTAGTTTTGTTTTGTTTTGTTTTTAAATAAAGAGTGTTCAAGAAGACCTATGGAGAGAGGAGAAGAAATATGGTAATCCTCTATGATTTTATTTTACTAACACATGGCCTAAGAAATATTGTTGGATCATTACTTAGTATTTTTTATGCTATCTAACCCTTTGATAAGATGTGCAAAGGCGCACGAAAATACTAATCAAATTTCTCGAGTTTTGTAGTTCACAATATTCATAACGACCACTGGTACGGCCAGAGTAGACCGTAGCGTGTGTCTGTACCACCTTAAGGCAAAGGAGGATAAAAATTTTGATGTTTGCCAAAAGGAATAGTATCTATAACGACCATAGGTACGGTCGGACGCGCCCGTACCGCGCTCCCGTACCGTACCCCAGAGCAAACATTAGATTTTAAGCAAAAGTCACCGTAGTGTTAACGACCAACAGTACGGGCGCGCTCGACCATACCGCGCGCCTGTACCGAGTGCACCGCCTGGGAGCAGTTGTCGCCCCCAAGGTAAGTCACCCGGTATGGGCGCTCCGTCTGCAGTATCATGGCCGCCATAAGCACCCCGAGGAGGTAACCTAAAAATCCCCAAATTAATTTTTCTCTTTCTTCTTCCTCCAAACTTCAAACCACCTCCATTGGATCTCCAAATTTACTCAAACTTTCTTCGATTCTTCGCACTCACTCGATCTAAGGTATGATTCTCCTCCGATCCCCAACTTATTTGTGCAAAAGCTTCAGTCAATCATTCATCAATGTCAATCTAGACATAGGTCTTGTTCTTGATTCAATCTTGATATTAAGTATGCTTAGCATTATTTTAGAGGAGTTTATTTTGTAGTTAGTGTAGAGAATCACTTATGCTATGTTTCTATTGGACCAAAAAAAATATTAGCGGTCTTTATTTACTTTGTCTTGAGGAGTCGTACACGTGAGATGGCTGCGGAATCCTCCGCACCACCCGTTGATACATTAACCCCTGAGTCACTTGACATCGAGTTCACCGAGGAGTTCCATCTGACGTGTTTCGATCGTTTCAAGATTCGAGAGATCAAGTCTACCAAGTGGGTGTGTCCATATATCCTGAACCAACTTGGCATTTGTGCTGATTTCGATTTACTTTGCAACAATGTTGATTTGTACAATTTTGTCTTTCAGGATGTTGTGACATATCGCCGCTTGACGCTTGAGTTCTTCAGCACCTTGACACACACGGTGGATCCTTATGGTTGTTCCGAGGAATAAAGGCCCGGAGTTGATCGAATTAAATTCCGCCTTATGAACTGTGAGTATACTTTGATACTTAGCCAATGGGCTCAATGCTTTGGATTTGCCAACACCACTACCAATGTACGCACAACTACCTTTGTTTTAGATCTTTCCCCTTTACAATATTTTAATTTGATGAGAATCCGTGGAAACACACCCAAGGGGAATCAAATTGATCATCCTGCTATTCGATATTTATTCTATGTTATTGCTAACACAATGCAGACACATGATGAGTTACTAAAGTTAATAAGGAGGACATGTTGATCCTTGCAAAAGATGCACTTATCAATTGTAACTTAACGCCAAATTTGGGTGCTCTACTTGTGTTTTACCTTAAGTATCAGACTCTTCAATCTCGAGGACCCATATGTGGAGGAGGAGTTGTGACCGTTCTTGCACGCGCACTTCGCATCAACCTAGGTAACATCCAACCGTTGACTGGAGGTATCCGTCTCGGTCTTTCTACTCTAAGGCATGTGGTATGATTTCTAAAAATCATGCTAGATATTTCTTCAATATACCTGAAGCGGATCACTTGATCCCAACTCCTTTGCCTAACAGTTTATTCTCTATCGAGGATGGACGTTTGCGTTATGACACGCAGGTTGAAGCTAATCTACCCCAACAAGAAATACCCGTGGGAGGAGGAGAAGATGAAGAAGTAGAACAAGGAGGACCCGAACAAGATGTGCAGTGATGCACTCGACGTTCAACGTAGAGCTTGTTGGGAACCCCAAGAGGAAGGTATGATGAGCACAGCAGCAAGTTTTCCCTCAGTTATGAGACCAGGGTTTAATCGAACCAGTAGGAGCAAGGAAACACGCCAAAGGTGTTACTAGCTGAGCTTTGGCAGGGCGCAATACCGGTTCTAGTAGCAACGTGGAGACCTGCACAACACAACCACAGAACTTTGTCCCCAACTTGCGATGAGGTTGTCAATCTCACCGTGTTTTGTGGAAAACAAAGGATTAAACGTATCGAATGGAAAGAAGTAAAAGTTTGCAGAAAGTAAACACAAAGCAGTAAACAGTTGTAGATTGTATGTAAAGAAAAAGGATCGGGATCCATAGTTCACTAGAGGTGGCTCTCCTTAGATAGATAACATGTTGGGTGAACAAATTACAGCGGGGCAATTGACAAACAGCGAGAAAGCAATACATGCATATACTAATCATCTTGACTCCTTTGAGACTTGATTGGGCATTACAACATAATACATAGACCGCCATCCAATTGCATCTATGACTAATAATCCACCTTCAGGTTATCATCCGAACCCCCTCCAGTATTAAGTTGCAAGCAACAGATTATTGCTTTACGAACTGCGTGTAAAGTAAACAATACAATTGTTCTATGAATAAAGGATCGTTGTTTTCTCCCTAGTAGCAACAGCACATCTAGTACCTTAGAGATTTCTGCCACTTCCCCAGATTACCAGAGGCATGAACCCACTATCGAGCATAAATACTAACTCTTGGAGTTGCTAGCATCTACTTGGCCAAGATAGCTACTAACAACGGAAAGCATGCAAGATCTCAAATAACAAAGACATGATAGAATCAATAATCAATCTGAAATAGCATCTCAATATCCATCGGATCCCCACAAACACAACATGTATGAATTACAAATAGATGATCTTGATCATGAACGGAGCTCACAAGATCTAAACAAGAAAGCACAAAGGAGGAGAAACCAGCCATCTAGCTACTACATGGATCCGTAGTCCAAGGATGAACTACTCACGCATCACACCGGAGGCTTGCATGGTGATGAAGAAGGCCTCGTGGTGAATTCCCTCTCCAAATAGGTGCCGGGAAGAGCTTCAGATCCCTCCCGATCTAGGGATGGAGATGATGGCGGCTACAGACTCTTTCATGGATTTTTGATCGGGTACCTAGGGTTTTCGTCCCGAGGGCATCTTATAGGCGGAAGGAGAGGCCGAGGGGGTGCTAGGGTCGGCCAGACCACTCGGGCTGCCTGGCCGCCAGCCTGGTGGTGTGGCCCAACCCTTCTCCGTCTTGTATTCTGGCACTTGATCCCTTCCGGAAAATTAGGCACTTTGGCTTTTGTCCCGTCCAATTCCGAGAATATTCATTTTCTGACTTTCCTAGAACCAAAAACAGTAGAAAACAGGCAGCTGGCACTGTGGCTCTTGTTAATAGGTTAGTCCAAGAAATCATAATAAAAGTACTCCAAAGTTGGAACAAAACACAAGAAAGTGGATAAAACCAAGCATGGAGCATCAAAAATTATAGATACATTTGCAATGTATCATGCAACCACCAAACTACTACACCACCTTCGAAGATATCTATGCACTCAAAGGAAACATTCAAAACATGAACAACCTCTCCATCAGCCTTCGAGATGCCACTGCAAGCCTCGCCACCTAGTTCCATGATTGGAGCAGCCAATGGAATGTGGGAGACTATCCACCGGCATCACAATGAGCAACAAAAGGGCTTGCAAAAGCCTAAGCTTGGGGATGTGTTCCTCTGGCAAATTTATTTGTGTAATAACGAGGTTGTACTCCAGCTCCTTAAGAGCTTTGAAACACTCGTGTTGGCTTGTTTCAACACTTTGCTTTTTTCCTTTGCCTTTTAATTTGCTTTAATTTTAGTTTATTTGTTTTTCTTTTCTTAAACCCTTGCTTGTTCACACGTTCTTTTCTATTCTTTAATCCCTATCCTCAAAAATACAAAAAGATTTTTCCGTTTATCCTTTTTTCGTGAACATGGATTCATACTTTGCCTCTTTGCTTTAATATCATTTCAAAAGTAATCGTGTTTGAGTTTTGAAGGAACACATCCCTATAAGGAAGAAGATCATGAAGTTACTTATGAGAGGTATGTCCTATGTCTCCCACTTATGAAGTTTGAATTGTTTATCTTAGTTGGTTGATTTGCTAAGATGCCATGCTAGTGTGAAGTAATTTAATATGGTTAGAGTAAGGCTTTTTATTGGTATGATGATTAGTTATTGAAGCTCTTGCTCTAGTTATTTTAGTTAACCGAGTCTTGCCTTGGAAATAATAATGCCAAACAAGTACAATAAGAAAAAGTCTGAAATTTATGACTTGTTTCATGAATGATTGCCTTGAGAGTATATCCTTGATGATACTTAACCCCATAGATATTTTGATAGTCTCGACGACACTCATGAAAGGAGTTGTTTGATTGAAATAAAGTCTAGTGGTAATCGTGATGCATGCCAAAGCTAACCTTGTCGATCAAACCGCGGTACTAGCTCAAAAAAAGAGAAAGAAGTGAGAAAACTTTGTTCTATGTCTCTAATGCATACGTTTGGGATGCCAACAGCTCCGCTAGCTTTTGAACGATCTATGGTTTAACCCCGGATTTCTTCTATGAGTTGATGACATGAGTGGCATCCGTGTCAATGTATGGCCAAAAGTATTGGTACTCTCAAAGGTTGTGTAATTCCTTGCAAAAGAAAGAAAAAAAGATATTTATGAGGATCCACATAACAAGTCCTTGGCATGGTCTCATTACTACTTTATAATTTTTTCTTGAAAGACAATGATTGGATTAAAATTGTTTTAGACAGACTTGATTTATTGATGTGGGTGTAAATAAGACACTTCATTGTTATACTACTTGGGACATGAAACTCTCTTACTCAATAATGCTATTTAAACATCCTAGCGTTCCTTGGCAAACTAAGAGTTAATTAGAGGAATTGGATTGATTGCTACACTTATAGTTACTTATACTTATATTAAACTTTACTTTGATTATCTTGACTTACCGAAGCTTGTATAATATTCTTGTCATCTCTCTAACTTTAATAAGCTTCGCAAATGAATGAAGTGTTGAGCACATATGACTACCGACTATAAGTGAACTCTTATTCTCGTTGTTTCAAGTTTAAACGCTGAATTCCTTATAGTTCTTTTGGTTCTTCTTGCTCGAGGACGATCAAGGTTTGAGCTTTGGGGAAGTTGATGGCTCCGATTTTTTGCCATCTTCCACTATGTTTAAACGTTGTTTTTGGTCAAGAAATTGCCAAAGAAACTCTCAACTCTTGCGACTAATGACTAATAATTGCAAAGATATGCAAATACCTTCTTTGATTTATGTTGTGCAGGAAATCACGACTTTTAATGCGAAATAAGGAGTCATAATGAAGGATTTTGAGGAAGTACACATGGCCAAGTAATTGGAGAAGCATTCTAGGGCGTCAGCAAACTTAACAACCAATGCACGGGCATGGTCACTTTGTCACGCCTGCATTGTGTGGCGGCTTGGCCTCATCAAACCCTACAACTTTTGTGAAGACGCCTATATATTACGAGGTTCCAGCCGCTGGCCAGAGAGCCGCCCTTCTCAGATTACATCACAACACCACCAAAGGAGATCCACACCATTGTTCATCCATTTTTCATCACTTCCACCATCCATCCATCCACTAGCCATAGCTGTTCCTTTGTACTTTAGATCTCCTTGTGATTTGGCGACCATTCTAAGAATATTTGATTTCAATCTAAGTATTTGCATGATGTTTTATATCTCTGATCTATTTGTTATGAGTGAGTAGTCCTCACGGGCTACGGGTTGGGGAGAAACCTTGCAACAATTATGTGCATCTAGATCATGGAAGAATTGTATTTTGTTTGAGATTGTGATTTATATCTTTTGTTTCTTCGTCTCTTGTCTCGATCTGTGGACTTGTAGGTACCCAAGATCCCATAGATTGATAAAGGCTTGAGGTGAGATACTTGGCTAGCGGCAATCTCATAGGAACCTCAGTGATAGAAAAGGTAGTATGGTCTTCGCTTAGCGCCCCATTCGGGATCAACAACAACATCACCATTTAAAGCTATGATCTGTGTTTTACACTTAATAATCGTTTGTAACTCGTGGCTTTGGTGTACTCTCGGTTGGATTAAAAGTCTATTGCTATGCCCGCTGCATCATCCATTTGATGTGCAGCTGTGTCAACACCCGGATTTTTAATCCCAGATGCCCGTTATGCCATACCTCGCAATCCCAGGATTACCATTTTTGCGAGACATAACAGATTGATATCACAAGACATCATCCATTACAAACCATACATAAGGTCTTACACAAATAAGGATCTCATGATCCAGTCTGAATACAACAAGCAGCAGAAATAAAAGATAAGCGTAGTAGTGGGGTCCATCTTCAGGGGCACAGGCAATGCTGACGAAGGCAGATAGTCCTAGTTATCATAGCCGTCCTGTTGGCCATCATCTTGATAGTCCCCTTCATAGTCTGGCCATGAGAATAGCCAGGGACAAAAGCCATGAGTACTCTTTAAGTACTCGCAAACTACCACTAATAAATAATATAGTTCTAAGTCAAGTGCTAAACTCTATGTTTAACTATAAGGTTAAGCTTGAAACCTAAGCTGAGTTCTGAAGCAAAGAAAGATAAAGTAAAATTCTAGAATCACTTAAGTTGGGAAGCAATAGCATAAACACAACCCTGTTGTGGTCAAGTCAAGATTCATCATTCATTTCATAAGTTATTTGGAAAACATCTGACAACGAAACAGTATGGCCATTCCAACTGTCCTTAACTGCGAACACGGCTATTCGAATAGTTTAACACTCTGCAGAGGTGGTACACTTTCACCACAAGATTCGATACATCTGTCAGGGATAACCCTGAATCATCATACTTAGTATGCAGATAATCAAACATAACCTTTCCTTTACACACCCTAGTATAAGCACCTCTCCTATGAGCATGGCCTCCCAACCATGACCATCAGTCATCTTGGGCACTGCATACATGGACAACATTGAGAGGCAGCCTCAGCTCAAACCTCTCCCGTGAGGGAACTAATACTAATGCATATAAATTTCTAGCTAAGCCTTACCTAATTCAGGTAGTGTGGTTGTACGGTAAATTTGGAATGGTATCGCATCCGAATCCAACCATCAGTTTTATAAAAGGGCTAAGGCTCATGCCTCAACATTTTCATCATCATAAACCATTTGTGTTTCTCAACACATGTCAAAACATCTCAATAGAATGACTCATCATTCCAAGGTTTTCATAATTCATTTTCACCAAGTGTTCCCATCTAAAAGTGACTCAAGTTTTTATCTACTCTAAACTACTAAGTTAAGAGTGTTCACTAAGGTGGAAAGATGATGGGTTCAATCTCATGCCATAGAATGACATCTAAAGCTTATCTAAATAGGTCAAGTTTTATACTTTTTATGCTACCTTCAAAACAAGTAAAGGACTTGTGTAAACTAAAGGAATTAAAGCTTGTAAGGTAATACTTGGGGTAGTAATAGTCAAGGTGGTATGACCAAAGCATGCCTAAAGCATCTTTGCTCATTCATCTCTCTTAATTCTAGCTTGCTAACAATAGCTTGCACTGTTAATGGTGGCTTGCAAGTACAACTTGCAAGGGTTAACTTGGATAGTGCTAGCTTGCCTTGGTTGGTGCAGTGGTTGAAGTTTTCTTCTTCTTCTTCTTCTTCTTCTTGGTAGCACTCCTCCTCCTCGTAAGCTTGGTCGGTACTATCTTCTATAAATACATACGGAGTACACAATCACCAAACAATACTTAACTAGTCTAATTAGCATTCTAAGACACACATTTGATGATCTATTATCATCACAAGCATCACAAGTTTAATTCACTAGTTTCTTCCTTTTTATTCTAGAAAAGTAATTTCTACTCATTGAAAAATTAACTAAGATTTAATATTCACCACTTAAAATATGGGATCATGTGGACACATGTCATCACCACATATTCTAACATGTGGGAATGAGATTTATAGGTTGGATCATAATTATTTTGGTTTAAGTTCATTATTTAATGATTTAAAGTGACTAGAAATGCCTATATAGCATTATTTTGGTACTAGTCCAAAGTCACTGCATGTAAACCTTAATATTATTACATATTTAGATAGATATGATGAAATGTGATTTTTGAGAGTTGGAATCAACTCAAAACCTATCTCAGTTGATTTTATAAAAATGTTGCCATATGCAAAAGCTTCTGTTTTGTTATTTTTACTAGGAGAGATCTATAACTCTAATTGAATTAAATCCAACGGGCTTGGATAGATCATTTCAAAACTTTTCAGGCAAAATTGGTTTCATGCAAATTGGATTTGTCAAACTCTCTGAAGTGATTTTCAAACTCAGAGACAGAACTAAGTTTAAACTAAAAAGGAAAATCCTAATTCAAACTAACTGTTCACGCTGAAATTTAATGGGCCGCCAGGTCACACATGGCTGGGGCTCAACTGACAGGGGGTCCACCGGTCAGCGGCTCATAACGCGCGAAGCGGTACGGGGCGATGTGGGCCGTTAGTTTAGACTGAGGATCAACGACTATGGCTTGTCGTCGACAACGGACCTGTCGCCGGCGAGCTCGAACCCTAGCGGCTCGATGGGGGTGCATAGGGGCGACTGGGCTCCAGCAAGAAGGTCATGAGGCGGCAAACGGACGGTGGTCGACGGCGAGCTCAGACGCCGAGGCAGCTCCGGGGTGGTCGCAATCAGCGCGCCTTCCTCCTCTGGCTGCGGGCTACTGGCCAAATTCCGCGAAGCAAGTGCTCGCGCTGCTCCGACTAGAGGTGGGGAACGGTCAGTGAAGTGAGGGGAGTGGAGTGGTGTGCTTCAAACGGCTGGGGGTGCCCTCCTTTTATAGGCTCGACGGCGAGACCGAGAGGGATGGGCAGGCGACAGTGGCGACATGGCTACAGACGGCTAGCGGCATGGCTGAGGGTGGTGATCAACAGGCGGTCTCCTGGCGGTGCTCTAGGAACTCAATGCGGGCATAGGGGCGGTCGGGGCACTGGCGCCTGAGCAGCAGAAGCGGCAATGTCCACCGAAGCGTGTATGTGGTGCGCATGGCAACGGGCGTGTTCGTCATGTTCCCTGGGTCATGGCGGAGCGGTGGGCGCGGGCTGCGGTCGAGCGGCGGCTTGTGCACGCGTGCCGGGTGTGGCGCTCTGGCGCGTGCTCGGCATGGCTCGGTGGCACTAGGCGCGGGCTCTCCTCGATGGTCCACTGTTGGGCTTGGCTCGGGGAAGGGACAGAGGGTGGCGGTGAGGTCCTGGCTACCTCCTAGACATGGTGAGAGAGAGGGAGGTGGTCTGCCGGGGCGAGTGCATGGTTGGCCGGCGAGCTAGTGCTCGAGGTGGCTCGACACTATGGCTAGGGACAAGAGGGAGGGGTGCTAATGGTATGGTTAGGTCATGAGGGGACCAAAGGATTAAATGGAGATCAAATGGGGGCAAAACCCTGTTCAAAACAGTGAGCTATGGTTTATAGTTTAACCCTGCCTGCCAAGTGTTTGATTAAATGGCCGCAAGAAATAAACTTTTGAATTTTGAAAAGATTTTTGGTGGGTTTGCTAGGAATAAGCTTGAGACTCTGTGGTTGCTTGGGTTTTGAAAATTGAGCTTGTTTGAGTGGTTTTTGAAATAGTGGGATCTTCCCATATGAATTAGATTCAATTTTAAACTGTCATTTAAAATTAACATTTGAAACATTTTAGAAGATCACAAAGTGGGCCTTGGTACCTCATTATGTGTACTATAAAGGGGTGTAAAGATCCACACATGTTTCTGTTAAGTTTTGAGTACTAGGAATAGCCATAGTAGGCATGATAGTTAATTTGGCCAAAATGACCATTCACTTTAATTATTCATTTTGAGTTGTTCTTCTATGGGAAAAGTTTGGGAATGATGTAGATGATGCTTAAATCACCTAAGAAACATTTTACAAGCAAGGAATTACAGAACCATGGCAATTCAAATCAATTCCTAAATTAAATGCTCATACACATGAATGCTTTCATTTTTACTTTGGAAAAGTTTTTGTTAACCCTAAATTTGATGATTTGGATCTTGATAAGCTTGGATTAAAGTTTTGGGATGGCTGACATCTCTTCAGGCAGTTCCAGTTGATACGATACTTCTCCTCGACGCTCGTAATCTTGAAGGGCCCGATATATCTGGGGGCTAACTTTCCTTTTAGACTAAAGCGTTGAGTTCCCTTCAATGGTGAAACCTTGAGATATACAAAATCTCCGACATTGAAAGTCAGGTCTCTCCTTCTCTTGTCAGCATAACTCTTCTGTCTGGATTGAGCGGTCTTGAGGTGTTCACGGACTTTGTGAACCTTCTCTTCGGCTTCTCGGAGAATGTCGGGTCCAAAATCAATTTCTCTCCTACTTGCGACCAATTCAAAGGGTACGACACTTTCTTCCAGATAGGAATTCAAATGGTGCCATCTCGCAAACTAGCTTGATAACTGTTGTTATATGAGAATTTGCGAAAGGCGTGCGCCTTCCCATTTTGATCCGTATTCCAACACACAAGCTCTAAGCATATCCTCTAGGATCTGGTTGACTCTCTCATTCTGTCCATCAGATTGTGGGTGATAAGCGATGCTGAAATTCAACTTGGTGCCCAATCCTTCCTGAACTTTCTACCAAAATCTCGAGGTAAACTGGGTTCCTCGATCTGATACGATGGTCTTGGGGGTTCCATGCAGACTAACAATCCTAGCAATGTATAGCTCTGCTAACTTTGCACTCTGGTAGGTTGTCTTGACAGGTATGAAGTGAGCTACCTTGGATACCATCAACTATGACCCAGATTGAGTCATTTCATCGAAGTAGGTACCAAAGGATAAAGTCCATTTCGATGGAATCCCATTTCCATTCTGGAATCTGCAATGGTTGCAACAGTCCTGTGGGTCTCTGGTGCTCTGCTTTGACTCTTTGACAGATGTCACACTTGGCGATGTAGCTTCCGATTTCTCTCTTCATCTTGTGCCACCAAAATTGCTCTTTCAAATACTGATAAATCTTCGTTCCTACATGGTTGATAGAATAAAGAGTATCATGATCTTCCTTCATGATAACTTGCTTCACTCAATCACGGCACACGACACGCCCTTTATACCACAAGATTCTTCTTCGTCTTCGGTGAATCCAGGTACCTTTCCTGTACCAATACGATGTTTGATTCCGTCGATACTTTCATTCCCCTTCTGGGCTTCCTTGATTTGGCTAATCAAAGTGGGTTGAAGTTCAATGCTAGCTAAGAATCCTTTGCTAACTAATTCAGTCCTGAACTGCTCCAACTCTTCATACAAACTTGGTTGCTTCTTCTTGATCATGGTATTTAGCCTACACGGCAATTTGCTCAGAGCATCCGCTACCACATTGGCTTTGCCGGGGTGATAGTGAATGTCAAGGTCATAATCCTTGATTAACTCTATCCATCTCCTTTGCCTCATATTCAGGTCCTTCTGAGTGAAAATATACTTTAAACTCTTATGATCTGAGTAAATCTCACAGCGATTACCCATCAGATAATGACGCCATGTCTTCAATGCTAGAACCACAACTGCTAGCTCAAGATCATGGGTCGGATAGTTCTGCTCATGTTGCTTCAGTTGTCGAGACAGATACGCGATGACTTTGCCTTCTTGCATCAATACACATCCTAGACCAATCTTGGATGCATCACAATATACATCAAACGACTTCTTTATGTCTGACATGATTAATATTGGGGCTGATATCAATCTCTTCTTCAACTCCTGAAAACTGGCTTCACATTTGTCTGTCCATTCAAACTTCTTGTCCTTCTTCAATAATTGGGTCATGGGTCGGGCGATGCTCGATAATCCTTCTACGAACTTGCGGTAGTATTCCGCTAATCCGAGAAATGCACGGACTTGGGTTTGAGTGGTCGGGGCTTCCCATTCTTCGACATCTTTGATCTTGGCGGGATCAACAGAGACTCCTCCGGCAGACACAATATGTCCTAGGAATCCTACTTCTTTCAGCCAAAACTCACACTTGCTGAACTTGGCATATAACTGATGCTCTCGTGGTTTCTAGGATGATTCTCGATGTTGCTCATGCTCTTCTTCTAACTTGAGTAGATAAGGATGTCGCCGATAAATACAACTACAAACTTATCTAGGAAATTATAAAGATCTTATTCATGAGATTCATGAAATAAGCAGGCATTGGTTAATCCAAAAGACATAACCGTATACTCAGATAAACCATAGCGAGTAGTAAAGGCGGTCTTCGAATATCCGCTGTACTAATCTTAAGTTGGTGATAACCAGTCCTAAGATCAATCTTTGAGAATACCGAGCTTCGTCAACCGATCAAATAGATCCTCTATCTTTGGCAAGGGTACTTGTTTTGATGGTGACGCTATTCAAATTTCTGTAATCGCATACGCATTTATTTCTCCATCTTTCTTGTCGACTAATAACACCGGTGATCTCCATGGCGATGTGCTTGGTTGAATCAAGCCTGCTAACATGGCATCTAACCGCTTCTTGCCCACTAACTCGAGGGGTTCATGCTATATGCTCGGGCTATGGGTCCGGTTCCGGGATTAGTTCGATGATGAACTCAATATCCCTATCCGGGGCATACTGCAATTCATCCGGGAATACGCCGGGTATTCATGACTACTCGACTTGGTCTATGGTGGGTAGGGCTAGACTCTTGTTGCACTTGAATTGACGAGGTAAGGTTTCAGATATATGCTCATTACTCGTAACTACTGGTCATGGTGATGGCTTTCTTAGCACAGTCTATCAGTCCTTTATGCCTTGACATCCAGTCCATACCTAGTACTACATCCAATCCTTTGGTTCCAAGTACAATTAGGTTGGCATAAAAAATCTATCCCATGTATCCTGATAGGCACAACTTTGCAAATTTTTCTAGCTTTTATAGTTGAACCGGGGATTTGAACTATCATGACATGCTTCAAGTTGGTTGGGTGAATCTTACTAGTGCATGCAAATTCTTCGGTGACAAATGAATGCGATGCTCCCGAATCAAACAATACTCTTGCTAAAACTGAGTCGATGAAAACATACCCAAGATTACATTTACGCCTCGGGCCTTCTTCTCGCTCATGTGGAAGAGACGACTGCTATGGTTGTGAGGGTTCCCTGGGCAAATCTTCTTCCTGGTTGAACACGACGCCGTTGAGCTGGGGCATTCACGTGGCATTGGCTGCAGCCTTCTTGGGACACTCATTGAGTAGTGACCTTCACTCCACACTCAAAACAAGTGATTTGGGACTTGTCC
The DNA here is from genome assembly GCA_023614405.1 of Avena insularis. Taxonomy (NCBI): domain Eukaryota; kingdom Viridiplantae; phylum Streptophyta; class Magnoliopsida; order Poales; family Poaceae; genus Avena; species Avena insularis. Next base: position 145,631,070 of record CM042690.1, on the reverse strand, counting down.
TCGATCATGACAGCACAACATTGCTGCCGCCTGGGTGCAGTGTTGTTGTTGTTGTTCTTGGGAGGGGCACGGGTGAAATTGTTGGTGTTGTCGGAGTTGGGATGGTTTCCTCCGGACTTCACATTGCCTCCGCTACGGTTGGGGTAGCTTGGGCGAGACATTGGGGGTCGGTTGTTCCTGGGTGCATATCCTGGTGAGGGGTTGGGACGGTACTTCTGGTGACTGCTGGATCCTGATTGTTGCATCATACGATGTTTGCGATTGTCGTTTGCCTAATTAATCTTCCCTTCCATCTGAATGGCAGAGTCGACTAGCTCTTCGAGATCCTAAAAACGGATGTTGACGAGACAACAGATCTCATCATGCAGTCTGCTCAAGAATCTCCTTCTTCTTGGCCTCCATGTTGATTTCATCAGTGCATATCCGCAAGTGACAGGAATCATTACGGTATTCTACCACGGTCATTCTTCCTTGCTTCAATTCGCTGAATTCATCTCTCATCCTGCTGACGAGACCTTAAGACGCGGTGCTTGAACTTGACTTTGAATGCTTCCCATGTCATCACTTGACCATGGTTCATATCGCGGATGCTATTCCACCAAGCTCTTGCATCTCCCGCCAGATAGTGGGTGGCAAAGAGAACTTTCTCATTTTCATCAACTCCTGCAACTTCGAGGTTGTTTGCCATCGTCTGCAACCGTCAAAGATCTAATGGGTTTTCGATTGGTTGAAGATTGGGGATTGGTATTCTGAATTTTTTTGAGTTTGGATCCACGGTGATCCTGATTTCCATGTCCTTGGTTGTTGAGAGCCATCCGGCGATCTCAGTAGTGTTGCTAAGTTGGCTTGACGCTCGCCTCGCTTGTTTCACGGTTCATGATGAGATTCTGCAAGATCTGCAGCATTGGGTCCTATGACGAGCTGCTCCCTCCTTGGTTTCCATGAGTCATCTGAAGATTGAGATAGATGTAGGGATAAGAGGGAATTTCTAAGGTTCATGGTTTTGGTTTTTCAAAGCTAAAAACTTTGAGTTAGACTCAGGTTTTTCAACTAACTCCATTTCATTCATGCCAACAAACACACGATACAACACACACCACAACAAACAAAGGAAGACAGATGGTTTGAAGAACCATTCTGCAAGCTATGATATAGTGGGACCGATACATCTCATGCTACGAAAGTGCTCTAGTGCATCTACTCATCGTTGATGAAGTCGGAGTCCTCATCGTCAGTGTAGAAGTCCATGACATCTTCCTCCAGAAAGTCATCATCGTTGCTGAGGTAAGAATCCATGTCTCCTTGGATGTCTTCACCCTCATCTTCTTCTTCCTTGGCGGCAAGCTGAGCTTCCTGCTCCTTGACGGTCTTCTCGAGGTTGGCCACCTTCTTGCAAAGACGGGCGATGGTGCGATCCTTCTTGGCACGCTGGCGGCAAAGAGATCCGGTCCCGGACGAAAGCAAAGGCGAAGTCTGGGTCTTCTGGTCGGCAATGGCATGGTTCTGGTTGGCTAACTCTCTAGCATTGTCCAGTTCCTGCTGTCTGTCATGCAGCAAGAAGTCAAGATTCTCCACTTGAGAATAGCCAGGGACAAAAGCCATGAGTACTCTTTAAGTACTCGCAAACTACCACTAACAAGTAATATAGTTCTAAGTCAAGTGCTAAACTCTATGTTTAACTATAAGGTTAAGCTTGAAACCTAAGCTGAGTTCTGAAGCAAAGAAAGATAAAGTAAAATTCTAGAATCACTTAAGTTGGGAAGCTAATAGCACAAACACAACCCTGTTGTGGTCAAGTCAAGATTCATCATTCATTTCATAAGTTATTTGGAAAACATCTGACGACGAAACAAAGATGGCCATTCCAATCGCCTTAATCATGGACGCTGCTATTCAATAGTTTGACACTGCAGAGGTGGTACACTTTCACCACAAGATTCGATACATCCGCTGTGATAACCCCAATCATCATACTTAGTATGCAGATAATCAAACATAACCTTTCCTTTACACACCCTAGTATAAGCACCTCTCCTATGAGCATGGCCCCCAACCATGACCATCACCATCTTGGGCAATCGTGATAGGTGGACAACATTGAGAGGTAGCCTCAGCTCAAACCTCTCCCGCGAGGGAACTAATACTAATACATATAAATTTCCAGCTAAGCGTTACCCAATTCAGGTAGTGTGGTTGTACGGTAAATTTGGAACGGTATCGCATCCGAATCCAACCATCAGTTTTATAAAAGGGCTAAGGCTCATGCCTCAACATTTTCATCATCATAAACCATTTGTGTTTCTCAACACATGTCAAAACATCTCAATAGAATGACTCATCATTCCAAGGTTTTCATAATTCATTTTCACCAAGTGTTCCCATCTAAAGTGACTCAAGTTTTTATCTACTCTAAACTACTAAGTTAAGAGTGTTCACTAAGGTGGAAAGATGATGGGTTCAATCTCATGCCATAGAATGACATCTAAAGCGTATCTAAATAGGTCAAGTTTTATACCTTTTATGCTACCTTCAAAACAAGTAAAGGACTTGTGTAAACTAAAGGAATTAAAGCTTGTAAGGTAATACTTGGGGTAGTAATAGTCAAGGTGGTGTGACCAAAGCATGCCTAAAGCATCTTTGCTCATTCATCTCTTAATTTAGCTTGCTAACAATAGCTTGCACTGTTAAGGGTGGCTTGCAAGTACAACTTGCAAGGGTTAACTTGGATAGTGCTAGCTTGCCTTGGTTGGTGCAGTGGTTGAAGTTTTCTTCTTCTTCTTCTTCTTCTTCTTCTTGGTAGCACTCCTCCTCCTCGTAAGCTTGGTCGGTACTATCTTCTATAAATACATACGGAGTACACAATCACCAAACAATACTTAACTAGTCTAATTAGCATTCTAAGACACACATTTGATGATCTATTATCATCACAAGCATCACAAGTTTAATTCACTAGTTTCTTCCTTTTTATTCTATAAAAGTAATTTCTACTCATTGAAAAATTAACTAAGATTTAATATTCACCACTTAAAATATGGGATCATGTGGACACATGTCATCACCACATATTCTAACATGTGGGAGTGAGATTTAAAGGTTGGATCATAATTACTTTGGTTTAAGTTCATTATTTAATGATTTAAAGTGACTAGAAATGCCTATATAGCATTATTTTGGTACTAGTCCAAAGTCACTGCATGTAAACCTTAATATTATTACATATTTAGATAGATATGATGAAATGTGATTTTTGAGAGTTGGAATCAACTCAAAACCTATCTCAGTTGATTTTATAAAAATGTTGCCATATGCAAAAGCTTCTGTTTTGTTATTTTTACTAGGAGAGATCTATAACTCTAATTGAATTAAATCCAACGGTCTTGGATAGATCATTTCAAAACTTTTCAAGCAAAATTGGTTTCATGCAAATTGGATTTGTCAAACTCTCTGAATTGATTTTCAAACTCAGAGACAGAACTAAGTTTAAACTAAAAAGGAAAATCCTAATTCAAACTAACTAGGTCGCGCGGGAAATTCTAATGGGCCGGCCCAGTGTCACTGCCATGGGCTCAATCGACAGGGGATCCACGGTCACGGCTCTCATAACGCTGGTTAAGACGGGCGATGTGGGCCGTTAGATTAGATTGAGGATCAACGGCTGTGGCTTGTCATCGACGATGGACCTGCCGCCGGCAAGCTCGAACCCTAGCGGCTCGGTGGGGGTGCATAGGGGGCGTACCAGGGCTCTAGCAAGGTCAGCGAGGCGGGAAAACGGACTGGTGGTCGACTGTGAGCTCAGGGATGGTCGAGGCAGCTCCGGGGGTGGTCACAATCAGCGGCGCCCCTTCCTCCTCTGCTGCGGGCTACTCCGGCCAAATTCCGGCAAGAAAGTGCTCGCTGTTCGGCTAGAGGTGGGGAACGGTCAGTGAGGTGAGGGGAGTGGAGTGGTGTGCTTCAAACGGCTGGGGGTGCCCTCCTTTTATAGGCTCGACGGCGAGACCGAGAGGGATGGGCAGGCGACGGTGGCGACATGGCTACGGGCGGCTAGCGGCATGGCTGAGGGTGGCGATCGACATACTCTCGGGCGGTGCTCTAGGAACTCAATGCGGGCATAGGGGCGGTGGTATGCGGTCGGGGGCAGCTGGTGCTCTGAGCGGCAGAAGCGGTAATGTCCATGGCGCGCGGTGGCTGTGGTGCGTTGGGCGGCGAACGGGCATGTCCGTCGTGTTCCCTGGGTCGTGGCGGAGCGGTGGGCGCGGGCTGCGGTCGAGAGGCGGCTTGTGCACGCGTGCCGGGTGCGGCGCTCTGGCACGTGCTCGGCATGGCTCGGTGGCACTGGGCGCGGGCTCTCCTCGGTGGTCCACCGCTGGGCTTGGCTCGAGGAAGGGACCGAGGGTGGCGGTGAGGTCCTGGCTACCTCCTAGACATGGCGAGAGAGAGGGAGGTGGTCTGCTAGGGCGAGTGCATGGTTGGCCGGTGAGCTAGTGCTCGGGGTGGCTCGGCACTGTGGTTAGGGACAAGGGGGAGGGGTGCTAATAGTATGGTTAGATCATGAGGGGACCAAAGGATTAAATGGAGATCAAATGGGGGCAAAACCCTATTCAAAACAGTGAGCTATGGTTTAGAGTTTAACCCTGCCTGCCAAGTGTTTGATTAAATGGCCGCAAGAAATAAACTTTTGAATTTTGAAAAGATTTTTGGTGGATTTGCTAGGCATAAGCTTGAGACTCTGTGGTTGCTTGGGTTTGAAAATTGAGCTTGTGTGAGTGGTTTTTGAAATAGTGGGATCTTCCCATATGAATTAGATTCAATTTTAAACTGTCATTTAAAATTAGCATTTGAAACATTTTAGAAGATCACAAAGTGGGCCTTGGTACCTCATTATGTGTACTATCAAGGGGTGTAAAGATCCACACATGTTTCTGTTAAGTTTTGAGTACTAGGAATATCCATAGTAGGCGTGATAGTTAATTTGGCCAAAATGACCATTCACTTTAATTATTCATTTTGAGTTGTTCTTCTTTGGGAAAAGTTTGGGAATGATGTAGATGATGTTTAAATCACCTAAGAAACATTTTAAAAGCAAGGAATTACAGAACCATGGCAATTCAAATCAATTCCTAAATTAAATGCTCATACACATGAATGCTTTCATTTTTACTTTGGAAAAGTTTTTGTTAACCCTAAATTTGATGATTTGGATCTTGATAAGCTTGGATTAAAGTTTTGGGATGTTACAAGTTGTAAGTGGATCTTAAACCCTAGTCTATCTCCATCCATTGATTCAAACCCGTTATAAAGTAAACTAGATTGTTCCGGTCAACTAAGGTAAAACGAAAAACAAATTCCGGTAGACGTGTCCATTTTTATTACCTTTAAGCAGTGCTTTCTGAGGTTCGATTAAACCTAGGTCTTCTAGGGAAAAAGCTATTATACTACATTAGTGAATCCAGATCAAAGGTATCGTACGCAAACTCGAGAAGGAGACTACGCTGCGCTCACGGACATCCCCAAGACCCGGCGGCACTCCCGCCATCAAGCCCAACCCCCGCCTCTCCAGGGTGTGTTGAGCAAGCCGCAACCCAAGAAGGAGACCGCACGGGGGGTTCTGCCGGGACATCCTCACAGGGACTGGCGGTAATCCCCACTTCGTGACCGACACGAGTAGAACACAAGGTGATAGAATCAGGCTGACGTGACTTGACCCTGCATCAGCCTGCAGGAAATAGGTAGCACGCGGGGCTAGAGCAGGATTGTCCAGCCACGTTGCACACCCTGGCCAGCCTTGTCGTAAGGCTCACTCCGCCGCGTGTATCTCGACCCCTGTGGTGTCCCCTTTCAGTATAAAAGGAGTCCCAAGTCGAGCGAGAGAGGAGGAGGAAAGTTGGAGAGGAGATAGTAGACGAGAGAATCTTCCCGAGGGAAGGAACCCATTGTAACCTTATGATCAGTAGATAGTAGCTAGTTGCAGGAAGTAGGGGTAGGACTCCACTCACTGCGGACCTGAACCTGGTTAAAAATGTGGTGTCTCTCACTGTGATTGTGTTCGTCTAGCTTGCTCATTGATCTCGGTGGACGTTGCGCCCCTAGCCGAACAACAAAGGGGGACTCAAAGCCCTAGTGTCAAAAATCAAGACACGACATATGGCGTGCCAGGTAGGGGCGCAACCCTAGCGATCTTCATCGGGCAAAGTCACTAGCCACCGATTGTGATTGGGCGAGGAGCCATGGCTAGAGCCTCCGCAAGCTCCTGGCCAAAGGGAGACTCGCCCGAGGCTCGGAGGAAGCCTTAGGAGCTTGGCCGACTTTGGCACCGCAGGGGGTAGCCGATGAAGGAAGAGTGTCGTTGCTCGTGCCGGTGATCCCAACCCTTTTCTTCCATCCATCATCCGACGTATTGCTAGAGCGGCCTATCTCGAGGGCGAATATCCATCCCCGGAATGGGGTATGGTTGCCCAGGTGGCGGCGCCGGCCCGGATGCATTAACACCCTCAACAAAATCTGTCAGAGGCCCGGGAAAAAGCCTCCGAGATTACCTACACTGGTTCTGGATCATCCTCGACATCATCCACGAAGCGCCCCACACTCGTTATCCGAGCCCTCTAGAGGGGAACGTGTTACACGCTCCTCCGGAAGGAAATACGAGTCTAAGGCGTGAGCATGGTTTCAGGGACGTTCGACGTGGCGGACCTCTGCGCTAGATCGAAGAAGACAAGCTATCCTTTGCGAGGAGGGGAGTACCGTGGGGTCCATGCCCGAAGCCTTGCCAGTAGGTCTCCCTAGGATGGAAACCTGGGGAGGCGAGAAGCGGTCCGAGGGGACCTCTAGGGCGCCCCTCAGGGGAGACTAGTCAGAAAGGAGGGTGCATGCCCCGAGCGGGTTTTCGACGGGGAAGAACCACACCTAACGCATGGATTTTGTAAGCAGGGGTTCGCCATTTGAGGAAACATAAGGTGAATGTCGGCACTGCGCCTCATCGTCAGAGCGGCCTTGCATTGGCCACTGCAGGGCGATGAGCGGGACAGAGTACCTGAACTGTTAGGTCAAATGAGCGTCCCCAGGACAAAATGCCATATCAAGCAAGGCACCCCTTCGAAGGTCACCCGACACCCGGATCCCCGAGCTGGGAACGAAGTCGGCCGAAAGGTGCATCATGCACGACCATCGAGCGTAACCCAAAGATAAATGGCGCTCATTCGCAAGTCACCAATAAGCTTTTCTGCATAAAAAAGTAAAACTGCATCTTAGGCGTGCTCCATCTAGGTTGCTCTACCTTTTCAGCGTACGCTGATACATTGCAAATGTATCTATAATTTTTGATGTTCCATGCTTGGTTTTATCCACTTTCTTGTGTTTTGTTCCAACTTTGGAGTACTTTTCATATGATTTCTTAGACTAACCTATTAACAAGAGCCACATTACAGTGCCTGTTTTCTCGCTGTTTTTGGTTCCAGAAAGTCGAAAATGAATATTCTCGGAATTGGACGGGACAAAAGCCAAAGTGCCTATTTTTCCAGAAGGGATCAAGTGCCAGAATACGAGACGGAGAAGGGTCAGGGAGCCACCACACCACCTGGTCACGCGGCCAGGCCTGGCCCACGCCAGGGGTGGTGTGCCCCGCACCCTCGGCCTCTCCTTCCGCCTATATATTGCCCTAGGGACGAAAACCGTAAGTACCCGATCAAAAATCCACGAAAGTCTGTAGCCGCCGTCATCTCCATCCCTATATCGGGAGGGATCTGAAGCTCTTCAAGACCTCACGGAGAGGGAATTCACCGAGGCCTTCTTCATCACCATGCAAGCCTCCGTGTGATGCGTGATTAATTCATCCTCGGACTACGGATCCATGTAGTAGCTAGATGGCTAGTTCTCCTCCTTTGTGCTTTCATGTTTAGATCTTGTGAGTCTGCTCATGATCAAGATCATCTATTTGTAATTCATACATGTTGTGTTTATGGGATCCGATGGATATTGAGATGCTATTTCAGATTGATTATTGATTCTATCATGTCTTTGTTATTTGTGATCTTGCATGCTTTCCGTTGTTAGTAGCTATCTTGGCCAAGTAGATGCTAGCAACTCCAAGAGTTAGTATTTATGCTCGATAGTGGGTTCATGCCTCGTAATATGGGGAAGTGATGAAATCTCTAAGGCACTAGATGTGTTGTTGCTACTAGGAGAAAACAATAATCCTTTGTTCATAGAACAATCGTATTGTTTACTTTACACGCAGTTCAGAAGCAATAACTGCTGCTTGCAACTTAATCGGAGGGGTTCGGATGATAACCCGAAGGTGGATTATTAGTCATAGACGCAGTTGGATGGCGGTCTATGTATTATGTTGTATTGCCCAATCAAGTCTCAAAGGAGTCAAGATGATTAGTATATGCATGTATTGCTTTCTCGGTGTTTGTCAATTGCCCCGCTGTAATTTGTTCATCCAGCATGTTAACTATCTAAGGAGAGCCACCTCTAGTGAACTATGGATCCCGGTCCTTTTTGTTTACATACAATCTACAACTATTTACTTCTTTGTGTTTACTTTCTACAAATTTTTATTTCTTTCCATTTGATACGTTTAATCCTTTGTTTTCCGCAAAACACGGTGAGATTAACAGCCTCATCGCAAGTTGGGGACAAAGTTCTGTGGTTGTGTTGTGCAGGTTTCCACGTAGCTACTAGCACCGGTAGTGCGCCCTGCCAAAGCTCAGCTAGTAACACCTTTGGGGTGTTTCCTTGCTCCTACTGGTTCGATTAAACCTTGGTTTCATAACTGAGGGAAAACTTACTGTTGTGCTCATCATACCTTCCTCTTGGGGTTCCCAACGAGCTCTACGTCGAACGACGAGCACATCAAGATCTTTTCTGGCGCCGTTGTCGGGGAGTCAAGGACATCTTCACAAGGGGAGTCCCTCATAACCAATCTCTTTACTTTGTTGTTTTTGTTTTGCTTAGTTTCTTTTTGCTTTGTTTGCTTGTTTTGTTCTTCAAAAACACAAAAAAATTAGTTTTACTTGTTTCCTTTCTTATTTGAAAACCCAAAAAAATGACTACTCTTGAAAATACTAAGTTGTGTGACTTCACTAGCACCAACAACAATGATTTTATGAGCACACCTATTGCTCTCCACCTGTGGCTGAAAATACATTCTTTGAGATAAAACCTGCTTTGCTCAATCTTGTTATGAGAGAACAATTTTCTGGTATGGTAATGAAGATGTTGCTTCCCATCTAAATAACTTTGTTGAACTTTGTGAGATGCAAAAGCATAGTGATGTAGATGGTGATATTATTAAGCTGAAATTGTTTCCTTTCTCTTTGAGAGGAAAAGCTAAAGAATGGTTGAATTCCTTAACTAGGAATAGTATTGATTCTTGGACTAAATGCAAATATGCTTTTATTGGAAAGTACTATCCTCCTGCTAAGATTATATCCATGAGAAGTGAAATAATGAAGTTTAAACAACTTGATAATGAGCATGTTGCTCAAGCTTGGGAAAGAATGAAATCTTTGGTAAAGAATTGTCCCACTAATGGACTGACTGCTTGGATGATCATCCAAACTTTTTATGCATGATTAAACTATTCTTCAAGGAACCTATTGGATTCTCGCCATCGAGGTACCTTTATGACCATCACTTTGGGTGCTTCAACAAAACTTCTGGACAATATGATGGTTAATTATTCTGAATGGCATAGAGAGAGCTCCACAAGGTAGGAAGGTAAATTCTTGAGGAAACCTCCTTGAGTGATAAAATTGATATTATTATGTCTATGCTTGTTAATGGGAAAGCCCATATTGATCCAAATAATGTTCCTTTGGCTTTTGTTGCTCAAGAAGAGCAAGTTGATGTGAACTTCATAAGAAATAATAATTTTGGCAACAATGCTTACGGTAACAATGCTTATAGGAACAATTTTGGTAATAACAATTATAAGCCATATCCTCCCAACAATGGTAATCTTATGGAAATTCTTGCAACAATAATAAGAGTGGTCCCTCTGAACTTGAAGTTATGCTTAAAGAGTTTATTATTAAACAAACTGCTTTCAATAAAACTATTGAGGAAAAACTCTCTCATGCTGAAAGAAATATAGCATCTTTGCTGAAGCTCAATCTTCTTTGAATAAAATGGCTGCTAAACCTGAAACTAATGATAATCCCTTTGCAGCTACCAATGCTATACAAGTAAGAATTGATGAAAATGTTAGACTATTACCTGAATTACATGCTAAGTGGGAAAGAGAAGATGAAATTTCTAGAAACATTAGTATTTCTACTATCACCACCACTAGTGTTGAGGCTAGTAATAGTTCTACTACTTTAGATGATTCATCAGATGATACATGAGTCCCTAATTCCGAATCAAGAGATTGTTATTTTTGTGGAATTTGTCAACTGAGTAAAGTAATAATAGTAAGAACTAGATCATGTAATCCCATTGAAAAATGGAATTGATCAGGGGAATTTTGGAATAAGAGATAAATAAAGAATTGAATTTGAAAAAAATTGTTTTGTATTTTGGATTATGTAAAGTTGATTTTGATCTTGATGGTTGCAACATCTCTGAAGTTATTAAGTTTCTACAAAATCTTGCTAAAAGTCCTAATGCTAGTGCTATGAACATGGCCTTTACAAAACACATTACTGATGCTCTCATAAATATTAAAGAACAAAAGATGAAACATAAAGCTTCTATTCCTATAAAACAAGAAGATGGTTGGGAACCCATCATTAATATGAAAGTGAATGACTTTGATTTCAAAGCTTTATGTGATCTTGATAGTAGTGTTTCTATTATGCCTAGAAGGATTTATGATATGCTTGATTTGCCTCCTGTTGAAGATTGTTATTTGAATGTCCCACTTGATGATAATGCTAAAAAGAAACTCATGGGGAGTCTTAATGATGTTCTTATTATGGTTAACAATTCCTATGTCCCCGTTGATTTCTATGTTTTGGATGTTGAATACAATGCTTCTTGTCCTATTGAGAGAGGATCCTCTAGAACTTACTTGGATGATATACCTTGCCTTGTTGAAAATATTTCTGGTATTGATCTTAATGCTTCTTCATTTGAGAACACTTGATTCTTTCTTTGGTTCTTATGCCTAACTTAAAGGCGTTAAAGAAAAGTACTTATTGGGAGATAACACAAAAGTTTTAGATGAGTCTTGGAAGTTATTACCTCAGTAATAACCTCTCTTTATCCTTCTTATTTGCTTTTTGTGCCAAGAGTAACCTCTAATGAGAGTGAAGTAATGATTGGGAAAGTTGCTGTCCCGAAACAGATTTTTATGCTTCAGCGTAAAACTTCGTGAGAGAGCTCTGTATGTCGGATTGAGCTGTAATTTTTTGTGCTTCTTCCCCAGGTTGTTATATAACTTTCGTTAGTTCAACACTTTTTGATTTGAGCAACATAAGGTCTTCGAAAAAATTCGTATTTACCCGCTGGTCTGTTTTGACAGATTTCTGACATTTTCTGCATTTGCTTCTTGTGGGTTCCTTTTTGAGTTCTTTTGGGGAATTGAGCTTTTTGAACGAAGTGCTACAGTATCTAGTGTTCTAATGGAAGTTTATTTGGTGTTAGAACTGAACCTTAAGACTTATTTATCTTAAGTGCACTAATGTTGCTAATGAGATTGTGTGAAGTTTTGTATGAAGGAAAATTTTCATGTGTATGGAAGGAATGAGTAATGAGATGAAGGATGGACTAAAGACAAGCTTGGGGATGCCACGCGTGTCACCCCAAGAAATATCCAAGAAGTACAAGCGTCAAAGCTTGGGGATGCCCAAGGCATCCTCTTCTTCATCAATAAAAATCCTGTGTTTCTTCCAAACGCGTCATTTTTATTGTTTCATGCACAGTTGTGTTGTTCTTGGAGCGTCTTATTTTTTGTTTTTGTTTTTGTTTTGGTTTTTAGTTTGCTTGGTTTGCTTAGTTTTCTGAATAAATTGGTTGGACCCCCTCTTTCATACATTGGTTTGTAAATGGTTTGGTTTGGTTTGGAAAAGAGTAGGAAAGTTCATACTTATGTGGTAAAAAGAGCTCGTTTTTTACTGTGGCCTATGCTTTGTCATGCCATGCTTGATTTTGTTTTGGCTTTATGCTTAGTATTGTTTGCTATAGAATGACTTGTTATAAACAATTGAGATTGCTTAATGTGCCTTGGATGAATCATGCGTTGTTTTAGCATATTAAAGCATAGTATAGTGGTATTCTCCTTTGATGCTTTATTTGAGTTGATTTGGCGCATGCTCACACCATGTTATGACTATCACAAGTCACCATAGCCTTTATGATCCTTTAGTTTTCAACTTGTAGTATCACTTTATGCTTTGATTAATGATATTTTGTCGCTCTGCATGATTATGGCCATTATTGCTCTCTTAGTTTGTCGCTCCCAGTCTTTTGCTAGCCTCCACAACCAAGTATGAGTTCCACTCATGCATCCAACTCCCTAAACCAAGTTATTCCAAATAGTCCACCATACCTACCTACTAGCTTATGCTATTCCAAGTAAATTCATGCTTTTGTTTACCTTCCAAATTAAACTTGTTATGAGAAAACTAGTGATTAAAGCTCTCACTTAACTTGATGGCACACTTTACTTGACTTGCTTAATAAACTTGAACTGTGTAGTCTATGTTGTATATGCTTGCACTTATTTGTTGGGAATTAGCAGAACCATGCTTTCATAGGGAACGCTTTCAACATTGCACTTGATACTTATACCTAGTTGATATCATGCTCTTTTGTATATGGATGTCGTCGGTGTGAAATGAAAGGGGATCTTGTATGTCCATGGAGTTATGTATATGTGTTAGAGAAACGCCTGGGTCAGCTGGTCTAATCCATGCCGACATGGTGGAAACCTGCAACGTAACCATAATGAGCTGTCTATGAAGCATTCTTCTTATAAAAAAAGAGTCCTATATTGAGAAAAAAAAGAGAAAAGAAAAAAATAGGATACTATGAAAAGAGGAAAGAGAGAAAAAAGCACCATATTCCCATGGTAAATAAGAAGAATGCTGAGATGCTTGTTATCTGCTTGCCTTGTCATTTTGATATGGGGATTCTTTCGTATCATCGGGCAAGGGGTATCCTGCATGGTTCTCTATGATACACATGTACTTACGATGACAAGAACTTACCGGTGACTAAATTGAATAGCATGAGGAGCCCTCGATACAAGGGACATGAGATTTCTAACTTATACTTCAAGCATGTACACCATGGTTTGTTCACTTTAACCTTAATCACTTCAAGATGCTTATGATAGGGGCAATGAGAGATGAAAGCTATAAGTACCATAATTTTTGGAAGCTCTTTATGAGACTTGAATCCCTACTTCCTTTTTTTTAAAAAGGCCTTTCTTCCACCATTATATTGAGTCTCCACCTTCTACCTTTATGCACCTACTTTGAGAGCATAGTGACCATTCTTAGTTCTATGTGCATTGTCCCAAGACTAGTTGATTGATGCATAACTTGATATTGCTTGTTGTCAACTATTGTATCTAGTCACTCTTATAAACTTTGAAGGTGTCCTATGCATTTATATTTACTACTCTATGAGGGACAAGCTGAATACTTTTAGGCCTTGTTTGGTAGTGGGGTTTTAGTGGGGATTAGTGGGGATAATCCCCACAGGGATTGGGTGAATCCCCTCCCATCACCCGATCCCCACCAAAACTCTTCCCTGCCAATCCCCAATCCTCTGCTTTCAAACCAAAGCATTTGCTAGATAGGGTTTAGTGGGGATAATACTAACAAGTAAGAATGAAGACAATTCGGTATAAACTACAAAAGATTAATATTTTATGGCAAAAGATGAACACATGTCTGTAACGTCAACATCAAACAGTTATCAGCATCCAAAACACAGGAGTTGTAGTCACATAATTCGCAAAAGTTCAACATAAATTATATATTCCAAACAACTAATCCAACAATGTTGTTTCTGTGACAAAGAACGCCTCTTCAAAACTCTATTGATTTAGTTCATGCGATCTTCAAGAAACACAATTTGGGCCTTATGATTTCCTGTAACGATATGCAAAGATGTTAGACATTGATGCATAATCATGTTCAGGTGATGGATAACTAAAAGCATATAGATGTACTCAAGTTCGAAATATACAATTAACCATATATTACTATAGGATTACAACCAAACATATAGCTTGACCGATGGTTCCTTCAAGGAGAGTAGATGATGCATATATTCTGATTTTTTTCGAAAAACAGGGATCGCTCCCTGGCTTCATTTCATAGGAAACAAAGTCAATGTTCTGAAAACTACAGGATTTAAACAAAGTTCAGAAAACTAGAGAAAGCTACAGGTCCAAAACGAACCAGGACCTCAGTATACAGCAGCAACAATGGATAAGAAATAATGAGCAGATGAACTCATGACAGCACATGCCTAATTCGTTTTCAATTCTTTGTTCTTGTTTTTTATATGACAACAACAAGGACCTCGGTATAAAACAGTAATAATGAACAAATGAACTCATGACCAAAACACAACGAGTAGGAGGTTGGTGTTCCTGTACTGTGACACATAAAGCTGAAGAAAGTAGAAGTCAAAGGAGAACTTAAGCTCAAGAAAGTAGTAGCCAAAAGAGAACTAAGCTTGAAAAATAAAAAATCATTCTCTTGTAGAAGATGGTTTAGTACAGCAAACGAGCTGGATATAAGCACGATCTTGACAGTTTTCAGGCTTAAATTCAGATCTCGACAATTGACAATTTTCAGTTTGAGAGAGAGAGAGGGGTTACCAAAGAGAGTGCCAAACTGGATCCGGGGTACAGGGACTTTTTCTTATCAATGTCAAGAATATCCTTTTTCCCAGCCTTCTCAACAATCACCTACAGTAAATAGATTGTTTAAAGATTAGAACAAATAAGTCGTGACTGCCTTATTGTCACCCAAAGAACATGTTCTCGGCTAGTGGCATACAAAGAAATAAAACTGCATGAAAGTAGCATAACTTTCTGAATCCTATGAGTGTGAAGTATACTGGAAGTATATAGTAAGAAAAATAGACAACAGTTTAGCCGGTTGGAAACTAGAAGGGACCAAGTTATTTCTTAATACCCCTGTAGCTTTCTTCTATTTTCTTGTTTGTTCAAATACCAGAGAAACCTACAAATCAAACAGCTACACAGTAGTCAATCGATTCATCCAAGCCATGGACAATACAAAACTTAATCTGATTCTAGTTCCACCTATCCAATTTCCGCAGTTACAGACTTGCAAGAGCAAACCCGCTCACCAAAATTACAGAATATTGATCGCTGCCATCAAGGTGTCAGAGAACAATAAAATTACATAGGAGGAATCCACGCATCACAAACTCCCCTGAACCGCACCTGCTACCATCTTAATTACAAAGCAACTGATCGTACCAGTCTAGTACAAACACAAAATTTTCTTATGAGCAGACCTAGACTACCTGATAGAGAGGGAGAGAGAGAAGGGGAGTTACTGGAGAGAAGTTAGACCGGAGTACCGGAACGGCGGAAGGTGGTGTCGCCGGTCAGATTCCAAGAACGGCGGCGATGTGGAGCGGCTCAGCGGGATCCATCTTTGTCTTCGTCTAGTAAGATGTTTCGCCCCTCCCGCAGCTCCCGTCCCTACCGCAGTTCACGCCTCTCCGCTCGCTACCGCTCCGCTCGCTGCCGCTCTCACCGCTTGCCTTGCGTGCCGCCGCCTGTGGTAGCTAGGTTTTGGTCAGACGAGACGGGACGTGGACGGGATAAAACACGGGTCTGGTAGTGGATCGTGCAAGTGAAAATGGATCGGGACGGGATACGGGATGGCGATAGAATCGGCCCAAAACTCTAGCGCCAAACGGGCTTTCGAGGAAAGTCGGGGATTTCGGGATGGGCCGGGATAATACTCGTCGATTCCCGCGAAAACCCTAGCACCAAACGAGGCCTTATGCTATGTTTTCTTTATGTGAAACAAACAAACGTCTTGCAAAGTATTGTTATTTATGAATCTTTTGTTTGTGCCTTTTCATGTTGCATCATAGTTTTTTTGCTTATTGCTAGAACTTTGTCTTTCATGTTATGATTGAAGTACTATGATCCCAGCTTTGAATGTTTTGCAAATACTTTGATCAAGTCTTTGATGGTGCATGTCACCTTAAAAAGTATTCTTTCTTTTTATTAGTTACCTACTCGAGGACGAGCAGGAGTTAAGCTTGGGGATGTTGATACATTGCAAATGTATCTATAATTTTTGATGTTCCATGTTTGGTTTTATCCACTTTCTTGTATTTTCTTCCAACTTTGGAGTACTTTTCATATGATTTCTTGGACTAACCTATTAACAAGAGCCACAAAGGCTACCTGCCTGTTTTCTCTGTTTTTTGGTTCCAGGAAAGTCGAAATGAATATTCTCGAATTGCACGGACAAAAGCCAAAGTGCCTATTTTTCCGGAAGGATCAAGTGCGTATACGAGACGGAGAAGGACGGGGCCGCCACACCACCTGGCGCGGCCAGGCCTGGCCCGCACTGAGGGGTGGTGTGGCCACCCCTCGGCCTCTCCTTCCGCCTATATATTGCCCTCGGGACGAAAACCCTAAGTACCCGATCAAAAATCCACGAAAGAGTCTGTAGCCGTCATCATCTCCAACCCTAGATCGGTAGGGATCTGAAGCTCTTCCCGGCACCACGCCGAGAGGGAATTCACCGAGGCCTTCTTCATCACCATGCAAGCCTCGTTGTGATGCGTGAGTAGTTCATCCTGACCACGGATCCATGTAGTAGCTAGATGGCTGGTTCTCCTCCTTGTGCTTTCATGTTTAGATCTTGTGAGTCTGCTCATGATCAAGATCATCTATTTGTAATTCATACATGTTGTGTTTGCAGGGATCCGATGGATATTGAGATGCTATTTCAGATTGATTATTGATTCTATCATGTCTTTGTTATTTTTGATCTTGCATGCTTTCCGTTGTTAGTAGCTATCTTGGCCAAGTAGATGCTAGCAACTCCAAGAGTTAGTATTTATGCTCGATAGTGGGTTCATGCCTCCGTAACTGGGAAGTGACCAAATCTCTAAGGTACTAGATGTGATGTTGCTACTAGGGAGAAAACAATAATCCTTTGTTCATAGAACAATCATATTGTTTACTTTACACGCAGTTCAGAAGCAATAACTGCTGCTTGCAACTTAATACTGGAGGGGGTTTGGATGATAACCCGAAGGTGGATTATTAGTCATAGATGCAGTTGGATGGCGGTCTATGTATTATGTTGTATTGCCCAATCAAGTCTCAAAGGAGTCAAGATGATTAGTATATGCATGTATTGCTTTCTCGGTGTTTGTCAATTGCCCCGCTGTAATTTGTTCATCCAGCATGTTAACTATCTAAGGAGAGCCACCTTTAGTGAACTATGGATCCCGGTCCTTTTTGTTTACATACAATCTACAAATGTTTACTTCTTTGTGTTTACTTTCTACAAACTTTTACTTCTTTCCATTCGATACGTTTAATCCTTTGTTTTCCGCAAAACACGGTGAGATTGACAACCTCATCGCAAGTTGGGGACAAAGTTCTGTGGTTGTGTTGTGCAGGTTTCCACGTTGCTACTAGCACCGGTAGTGCGCCCTGCCAAAGCTCAGCTAGTAACACCTTTGGGGTGTTTCCTTGCTCCTACTGGTTCGATTAAACCTTGGTTTCATAACTGAGGGAAAACTTACTGCTATGATCATCATACCTTTCTCTTGGGGTTCCCAACAAGCTCTACGTCGAACGACGAGCACATCATACGCCTAATGATGCCTTCGATCTGGATTACAGATGTAGTATAGCTTCTTTTTCCCTAGTAGACCTAGGTTATCGAATCCTCAGGAAGTGGAAGCGTAGTGAAGTTACTTTAACGGACCTTCAGGAGTTTTAGAATTGCTTTTATGTTTTTACCAGGCCAAAAGTTTGCGTCTTTGCTACGTCCACAACGTATCTATAATTTTTGATGGTTTTATGCTAATAATATGCTTTTGACACTCCTTTTTGTATAAAGTTTATGATTTATTTGGACTAACCTACTAATAGTTGCAAAAGTGCACAATGTTCTTGTTTTACACTTTGATGTGTAGGAATTACCAAAAATACATGTGGAAACCTTGTTGGAGTCAAATTGTGATTTTTCCAGAAATCTGTCTCAGAACTCTTTTTGAAGATGGTCACGTTTTAGGTCGAAGCCAGCGTCAAACTGAAAACTCTTCAACTACAAAGTTGTTGGGAATTTCACGACAAACGTTCTGGACATAAAATTTAGCTGATTCCGAGTCCAGACGGGCCTGCTAGGCCCGATTTACTGCAGCCCAAGATGGGGTGACGGGAATCCGAGAAGCTATATAAAGGGAGGAAACCTAATTCGTCTAAGGCACCTCCACCCACGAATTTGCAGCCGCTAAAGCCACGTTTTTGCCTCCCCCATGGATCCCATCTCCATGGGGGAGGGCTCCCAAGAATCCATGAAGGAAGGGGCTAAGGGGCGGTGCTCCCTCATGATACTAGCGGCAGGGAAGGAGTCCCCCCACACCGCCGCCGCCATCTTCACCATCCTTACAATCTTCACCACTATCTCCATCACCTCATCCTCCTAGTATGCAGTGGTTCATCCTCCCACACACCTATGTACCGTCCTATGTAAACATGGTGTTTGATGCTATAAGTTATAATTCTATGATCTATGTCATGTTTGCGTAGTTTCTTTGTTCTTAGATTGAATGGTTGAACGTCTTTGGTTCATTAGAGTTATATGTTGATATGGTACAGTCCTTTGGTGTCCATTATATTTGTGCGCGCATGGATTAAACATCATAGGGTTTGCAGTATGTGTAAAAGGAAGGGGGAGTTCCGCCGGAGTGACAGAAACCTGAGGACGCGAACCGGAACGTTGCACGTATGGGAGTAAGAGGACCCTTAAACTTAAGGCTATGGTTGGGGAAACCTTAATGCATTGATTAGTACTTACGGATGTTTGCTAACAATTCAATCATATAGTACATGTAATTCCAAGTAGTGAAGCACATGTATATTTAGCCTCTCCCACATAGAAAACTGCATCAAAGACAATGAACTTGATCTATTCGCTATTTAAACTTGGACAAAGCCACCACAATTACCACCACTATTCCACACTCATGGTTCTATTAGTTTAGTGTATTTTATTGCTGCAGCAACTAACTTTACTTTCTTGTTATTTATTATCATGCAAAGCTATCTCTAGTACTCGTATTGTTGCTCTAGTTTTATTTCCTAGATAATGCAAACGTTTAGTGTGCGTATAGTTGTATCAGTGGTTGATAGAACATTTATCCTACCTTTAGCTTCTCGTTGGGTTCGACACTCTTACTTATCGAAAAGGCTACACATGATCCCCTATACTTGTGGGATATTAGTCTTCTGTTGTTGTCAATGATGGAGAGAGAGGGCCTAGGGCATTCGGTTTCACCTGTAGCTGTGCAAAACATGTGATGGGAATAAAAGATAAGGATAAAGTATGCATGTAATTGTTAGAGCAAGATAAATTATATGTGGGCAGTGCATCCATAATTGCTATTGCGTCCACAACCGCTTATAGCAATAACCTACTAGTATTATCCATAGAAGAAAGAGAACTAATGATATGCATAGTGATGTCACCATTAATCCCAAGTAAATCCCTCACATACAGCCATACTACCCCTTCTGTCATTGAGGTTCCCAACCTGCAGATCAGTCATTACTCATACTCCCTATACATGGCTCAACCCTCGGGGTCTTGGGAACCTGACAAGTCCTTAGATTGAGGCAAGAGAGGATACAATAATCATCATGTTATACAAACTAATACATGATCCCATCTATGATAAATAACATGCACAAATGCTACATGGCTAGGCCGAAGCCCTTAGCCCAAGGAGAATTACTCACACATAGAGATGAGATCAATAATCACAAACATTGTAATGAAAATCATAAGATTGATAGCAATAGTCTTACAATGTCGCCAATCAAAGGAGAGATCTATTATTACAAGTGGTGGAATATGGCTATGGAGATGGAGAAGGGTTTTGAGATCTAGAGGCGGCTAGTGATCTGGGGTAGAGACTTTTTGGGTGAGGCAGGCTTGTTTTCTCGTCGCTCGAGGCTTCTTTATATAGGGGTCCCTTCACAAAAGTTGTTCTGTTTGACCTAGCGGTGGCGGCGCCAACTATACGACCAGAACTATACGGTCGGAATTTTGTTCCGGTCGTATAGTTGGTCGTTAAAGTGTCTGGCTCCGTTTCACGGCTCCTGGTTTCTTATGGTTGTTGGAAATCTCATATCTTTGACTTTAATGTAGTGATTCCCATCTTCAAATGACATTATCTGTGCAGGAAAAAATAGAAAGAAAGGATTTCATACCCCTTTAAATATTAGGCATTAGTGGCAGAGTTTAGAGAGATATTTCATAAAAAATATGAATAATATCCGGTTTAAATGTGGACATAGATAGCTATATTTCAGAGCCATCACCTGACCGTACGAAGGGCACCCTAGGAAGGAGCACCCCCTTGTGAGTCATCTGGGTCCGGCCCAGGGTCCTCAGTGCAGGTGCGTTTCCAACCGAAAGGTGAAGAGACCGCAAGGTAGGGCTGCACACTATGGTTGGTACTATGGAGCCCGGCTCCTAGTCCTACGGATGGTTTAGTCACGCTGAACGGTCCCCCGGAGAGACGTGGGGCAATAAGTGCTTTGATAAGGGCTGGCTCCGAATATGAGAGTACACCAAGAAAGTTTTTTATTGACTATTAGACAGAACCATTGTGCATCGTAAGAGTTACAGAATTGCAAAGCTCAATGCTTCACCTCTCTTATTTATAAATAGAAAGGGAAAGGAATGGGCGGCTTCAAACAACCGGTTCGCGATGAAGACACGCAACCACATTGGACACCGCTGCCTCCACAGGCTTCTAGGAGGCATGGAGGCTTTTACCCGGGTCAGGGGCTTGAAGATCACCTCAAAATCGAAGCCAGGGACATGGTGGTGAACCCGAGACATCAGCTCTACAGCCTCCTTGCCTTCCTCCAACAACACCGAGTCTATAGATGCGCGGAAGATCTCAAGCTGTGACAATAGAGACGACAAGAGATTTAGGCCAGTGTTGGCCCCTGGCTAGGGGCTCGAGCGGCAGAAGACGGAAGCACTCTAGAAGGTCATTCATCTTGGAAGTCACCCGGAGGAAGGAGAAGGGTCTTCGTCGCTAACCCTTCGCTCCTCGTGAAGGGCATGCATCATCTCCTCGGCCTCCTCCTAGGCCCCATCCATCTCGGCTTTCAAGTGTTGAACCCTCCGCATCAAGTCTAGGAAGAAACCACCTGACAGAGAAGGCCTCTTCCTAGGAGGGCACGGGTCATCAAGGCTAGATTGCCTAGAGTACCCCACGTCACCAAGGATCCATTTTCGGAAGCGCTCCTCGCTGACCGACGGAGGCACTACGCTCTCCGGGCCTCTAGGATAGGGCTTCCTGGGGCCACCCGGTCGCCCACGCTGTCCATATTTTCCCAGGGAGACAAGCACCCAGGATCATGACCCGCTCCGTGGGGGAGGTCCCGAGTGGCCGTGCTCCCACCAATGGGGCCGACACAGACCCTTCCCCATCTCCCACTGGCGAGGGGTCTAGTTGTAGATTTTTCCGGGGGCATCACAGGCTTGCCAGCCCGCCCCAGAAGGACACTAGCCGGAGCAAGTGGCTCTAAAAATAAAAGACCAATCGTCAAGCAAAATATATCAATATAATGCCTGAAGCATCAAGATGTATAGGGACCTAAACTGTCGGGCTGGCAGGAGCCCCGTGATTCGGGTTGCGCCCAGATCATCGGGTTGTTCCTCAGGCGGGGAAATGAGATCCACGCGAGAAAACTGGGGTGTCGGGGACACCTTAGAGGGAAGAGACTCCCCCTCCGGGAGTCATGACCAGGTCACGCACTGAAGAAGATGGCAAGGGTGGCGCTCTCCATGGACCCACTATTGGCTCGCAGAGGCGACTCCTCACGAGAAGAACCCCCCGTGGAGAAGTCAGTCGCAAGTGACGAGCCCGCTCTAGCATCAGAGGGCGCCTCACCTTCCTTCGCGTCATCCCTGACATCAGAAGAGGACTCCTCAACCCCTATCAGGCCCCTGGTGGTGAAGGTCGGGAGGCTCCCAATTATATCGTCCCGGTGCTTATCGAACAAGAGAGGAAGGAGATCTTTCGGGCGGCCCCTGGTGTCTCTCAGGAATAGAAGCTCCTTCATCAAGCCGGTGTATGCTTCTCGAGTCAGGTTCTGATCCTTCCCGAGACGAAGATCAAGTCTGTAGGACCTCGATAGGCCCAAGCCAGACGAGACCTCCTCTACAGTGGTACCAGGCACCATCGAAGATAATCAAAGATAACAGCGTGCACCATCAAGCCCTTGGAGGCAAGGGCCTGAATCCTGTCTACCACAGGTTTCAGGTCTGCATCATGCGAGCTCAGCCTCCCCCACCCTGGGAGAGGTTGCGCTACATCCCAAGGGTCGTACATCCAGGGAAACTAGCGGTCGACACGCACCACACAGTGCTCGCCTCACCATTCTTCCCACTTGGATTTAAACTTCCCTGGGAGGTACCTCTTGGAGAGATTGTTCTGAAGGCATAAAGTGATGTCGCCCGCTATCCTCGGTTTCGTGTCAACCCGAGGAGCAAAGTAGTGGCGAAACATCACCACCTAAGGCATCCCCCAACAAATCCTTCGCACAGGTGTGCGAACGCGGCCAACGCAGGCAGAGCGTTGGGATGCATCTAGAATAGATGGAAATCATACGAGGAAATCACCTCCAGTAAAAAATCAGAAAAAGGGGGAACCATGCCTATCTTGAGAAAGCATCAATAGATAGGCATTTCCCCTTCACCGACACCCTCACCAGGGAAGCGAATCACGGTGGTTCCATTCTCATGGCGTTCGTCGG
This sequence comes from Avena insularis, assembly GCA_023614405.1. NCBI lineage: Eukaryota > Viridiplantae > Streptophyta > Magnoliopsida > Poales > Poaceae > Avena > Avena insularis. The sequence goes on along the minus strand of CM042690.1, from coordinate 145,608,092 downwards.
CCACCAATAGCCTCAGGGCCTCAAGTTTGTGTTGATATACGGTGGAAGGAAGGCGAGTTCTCGAGGTCTTACGACGCCCCTGAGTTCCAGATCGAGTTCTAGTCAAACACCCCCTGAATCCTTGGCTCAGCATCGGTGCCATGACAACACGGAGTAACCAAGGTTGGAGGGGAAAAGAGATGTGGATGGAGGGTGCGTAATGGAGGAGCGGTGGATACCGTTTCTTTATAGGCTAAGGCCTATGAAACATATCCACCCACCCTCTACCCACAATTACTATCAAGACCAGTCATCGAATGCCAAACGACCCTGATTGCGCATCTTAAGGCCAACGCGACACCTTGCAGGCAGCTCGATAGTGACTGATACCTTCGATCCGGATTCATAGATATAGTATAATAGCTTTTTGCCTAGAATACCTAGGTTTAATCGAACCTTGGAAAGCAATGCTAAAAGGAAATAAAAAGGACACGTCTACAAGACTATTTTTCTTCGTTTTACCTTCGTTTACCGGATCAATCTAGTTTACTTTTATAATGGGTTGAATCAATGGATGGAGATAGACCAAGGTTGAAGATCCACCTGCAGCTGCACATCATTTGGGATAAAAGATAATAATAAACATAGTCATGTGTAAAGTTTTAATAGGGATAATATCTTGTAGGCAACACATTCTAATATATTAGATCCCCCGTGACGCAGCGAGCATAACAATAGTCTTTTAAACTAACCGAGTGCACCACAAAGAAACGGGCTACAAATGATTATTAAGTGTAAAACATAGATCAAAGCATTAAGTGGTGATGTTGTTGTGATCTCGAATGGGTCGCTAAGCAAAGACCATACTACCCTTTCTGTCACTGGGGTTCCTATGAGATCGCCGCTAGCCAAGTATCTCACCTCAAGCCTTTATCAATCTATGGGGCCTTGGGTTCCTACAAGTCCAAAGACTGAGACAAGAGACAAAGAAGCAAAAGATATAAATCTCTATTTCAAACAATACACAATGCTCCCATAGATTAGATGCACATAATTGCTGTGAGGTTTCTTCCCAACCCGCAACCCGTGAGGACTACTCACTAATAACAATAATATCAAGGATAGAAAACATTGTGCAAAATACTTAGATTGAAATCAAATATTCTTACAATGCTCGCCGAATCACAAGGAAATCTAAAGTACAAAGTAATGGGTATGGCTAATGGAGGGGATGGAAGATGGAAGATATGAACAATGGTGTGGATCTCCTTGGGTGTGTTCTGATGCAATCTGAGAATGGTGGCCTTCTACATGGTGGCTAATACCTCAAAATATATAGGCGTCTTCATGAAAGTTGTAGGGTTTGATGAGATGGAGCCGCCGCCACATGGTACGGGTAGACGATACAGGCAGGCCCTGCACGTACCAGTGGTTGTTACGGCTGCAGTCGCTTGGAATTGAGGCCACAATTATTTGGTCATGTGGACTTCCTCAAAAACCTTCATTATGACTCCAGATTTTGCATTAAAAAGTGTGATTTCCTGCACAACACAATTCAAAGCAATGGTTTGCATATCTTTACAATTATTAGTCATTAGTGGCAAGTATTGAGAGTTTCTTGTCAATTTCTTAACTAAAAACAATGTTTAAATGCGGTGGAAGATGGTTATTTTTGGAGCCATCAACCTTCCCAAAGCCCAAACCTTGATCGCCCTCGAGCAAGAATAAACAAAAGAACTATAAGGAATTCAACGTTTAAACTTGAAACAACGAGAATAAGAATTCTCTTAGGTTGGTAGTCATATGCGTTCAACACTTCATCCATTTGAAAGTCTTATCAAAGTTAGAGATGACAGTAGAAGTGTAACGATCAAGACAATCAAAGTAAAGTTTAATATAAGTATAAATAACTAGAAGTGTAACGATCAATCCAATTCTTCTAGTTAACTCTCAGCTTGCCAAGGAACACTCTGATATTTTAATAGCATAATTGAGTAAGAGAGTTCATGTCCTAAGTAGCATTACAGTGAAGTGTCTTATTGACGCCCATATTAGTAAATCAAGGCTATCAAAACACTTCTAATACAATCATTGTCTTTCAAGAAAATTCATAAAGTAGTAATGAGACCATGCCAAGGACTTGTTATGTGGATCTTCATACATATCCTTTTCTCTTTTTTTCTTCTTCCTCTTTAAAGGATTATTGGTTGTTTCTTTTATAAGTGCTTGCACAACCTTTGATAGTACTAATACGTTTGCCCAAATATTGACACGTATGCTACTCATGTCATCAACTCATAGCCGAAATCTAGGGTTATACCATAGATCGTTCAAAAGCTAGCGGAGTTGTTGGCATCTCTTTTTTTCTTTTTTTATACTAGCACCATGGTTTGATCCAAAAGGTTAGCTTTGGCATGCATCACAATTACCACTAGACTTAATTTCAATCAAACAACTCATTTCAAGAGTGTCGTCAAGTCTATCAAAACATCTATGGGGCTAAGTATCTTCAAGGGTATACTCTCAAGACAATTATTCATCAAACAAGTCATAAATTTCACGCTTTTTCTTGTTGTACTTGTTTGGCAATATTATTTCCAAGGCAAGTCTCGGTTAGCTAAAAGAACTAGAGCAAAAGCTTCCACAACTAATCATCATACCAATAAAAAGCTTTACTCTAACTATTTTGAATTACTTCCACTAGCATGGCATCTTAGAAAATCAACCAGCTAAAATAAACAACTCAAACTTCAAAAGTGGGAGACATAGTGAAAGGGAAATGGACGTCGCCTAGAGGGGGGGGGGGTGAATAGGCGTTTTAAAATTATTACGGTTTAAGCTCTAATAAATGCGGAATAAAACTTAACGTTTAATTTATCAAGCCAAAACCTATATCCACTAGGTTCACTAAGTGCACCAACAACCTATGCTAAGCAAGACAAGCAACAAGGTGATAGCAAGATAATATACTTCAAGCACGATGACTATCACAATGTAAATTGCATAAGTAAAGGGCTCGGTTGAGAGATAACCGATGGACGCGGAGACGATGATTTGTTTCCCGAAGTTCACTTCCAAAGAAGCTACGTCTCTGTTGGAGAGGTGCGGGGGCGCAATGTACTTCGAACGCCACAAGTGGCTCACCTCGAGGTGTGGTGGCTCGATGCTCACCCAACGCCACACAAGGCCTCACCCAAGATGCGAAGGCACGTAACCTACTGACGCCACAAAAGGCTCACCCTATTCTCTCGTGAGCTCGCCACAAAGGCCTACTCACGTTCCACTATGGGAAACTTGAGGGCGGTCACCGAACCCGTACAAGGCTTGGGGCAAACTCCACAACAATTGGAGGGCTCCCAAGAACAATGCCACAAAGGCTACAAAGCCACAAAAGGCAACAAGGCCACAAAATGCTACAAGACCACAAAAGGTCAACAATCCAGCCACACAACCATCTAGGGTTCCAAGAACCCAAGAGAAACAAGCCCAAGGGCTTGAACTCGCTGAATCTCCGAGGAGAACTCAAACCTATGCACCAAATGCAAGAGGTAAGTCCTTCACTCTCAAATTCCACCAAATCTACAAAAGCTATTGGGAGAATAAGGGAGGAAGAACACAAGAGGAGAACACAAAACTCTCCAAGATCTAGATCCCAAGGATTCCGTCACAAAGAAGGGATTTGGCTTGGTGGGGCTTGTAGATCTAGATCTCCTCTCTCAAATCCCTCAAAAAGATGCAAGAATCATAGGAGGGGGAAGGGGAGAGGGCAAGCTCTTCAAGGTCAACAATGGAGGGGAGAGAAAGCCAAAAACCAAGAAGAACAAGAGATGGGGCCGAAGGGGAAAGGGGAGCTACTTTTAAAGGGCTCCCAATCTGCCCGTTACTCATAGATTCGCGCATGGCCGGTAGTACCGGTGGGTGGCCAGTACTACCGGTGGCACTCAGCCAACGGTACAAAAACGGCGATGTGAACGAACACAAAACCGAGGACACCCGGTACTATTGGTGGTCACCGGTACTATCGCCTGGGCCGGTACTACCACCCAAGATTCCGACTGAAGTACCGTCAAATAGCGCAAACCAGGCAGGGAGAGTACTGAACCAAAATTGGGTTTACCAGAAGTTGGGACGGAATTACCACCGGTACTACCGGCGGCAAACTTCCCTAGCGGTACTATCGGTGGCCCGCCGGAACTACCGGCCAGGCAAAAACTCCAGAACTAGAAATGCCACAACTTTTGCATCCGAACTCCAAACGAGATGAAACCAATTTTGTTGAAAAGATAACGACGTGTAGAATCTACCTCCCAAGGTGTGGAGCCGAAAAACCCGCAAGATAAAAAACGCAATAAGATATGCAAGTGAAATCCGTTTTTGATGAACTAGAGCTTGTTATGAAGATAACCACAAGCTCTAGATCCTCACATGGACAAGAACCAAACAACAACCAAGAAAGATGATGCTATGTATGCAAAGTTTTGATCTCTCTCCGAAAGATACGAACGAGTCACCCACTCGAGAGCCCCTCTTGATAGTACGGCTATCTATCCTAAACCCGGTCTCCCAACACTACAAGAGACCGGTAAAATAGAAACCCTATCAAGATCATACCTTTGCCTTGAGCATCCCACTTGAGCTTGATGTAGACGATCTTGTCACCTTCAAGATGGAACACCTTTCTTGATTGCACTTGCTTGCACTTGCCTTATGAAGTCTTGAGTCATGCTCCCCCATACTCCATGGGGAAGCCTCTTCTTCGAACTTGTCTTCATCATTCCATGATTTCCGAGGATGGAAAGCTCCAAGCATGAGATCTTCTAGAGATGGTGCATCTTGAGCTTGCACAACAAATCTTGATGATGATGTCTTGAAGAAAGCCATGAGGAACTCCAACTTCTTCTTCTTCTTCAAGACATACTTGATCTTCTTCTTCTACTTGATTCCAATAGGCACAAAGCCCTTGGACAAAGCTTCTTCTTTTTCATCCTTGAAACCAACACATGGTCCAAGCGATGCCAATGGACAAACCTACGAGTGAGACTCAATTTGCACATTAGTCCATAGGGATTGTCATTAATTACCAAAACCACACATGGTGGCATACGTGCCCTTTCACATAGGACATACCTCTCATGAGTGACTTCACAATTATCTTCCTTATAGGGATGTGTTCCTTCAAAACTCAAGCATGATTATTCCCATAATAATATTAAAGGAAAGAGGCAAAGTGCGAATCCACATTCACGAAAAAAGGAAAATGGAAAATTCTTTTTGTATTTTTGAGGATAGGGATTAAAGAATAGAAAATAACTTGTGACCAAGCAAGGAACTAAGAAAAGAAAAACAAACAAAAAACAAAAGCAAACTAAAAATGAAAGCAAATGAAAAAGGAAAAGTGTTGGAACAAACCAACATGAGTGTTTCAAAACTCTCAAGGAGCTGGCGGACAATCTCATTATTACACAAATAAAATTGTCGAGGGAACGCATCCCCAAGCTCCCTTCCGATCACAGAGGCCTCAGGCGACGAGAAACAGAGCTCCCTTCCGATCACCAGCCGCCCCCTAATCTCCATCTACAACACCAAAGAGCCGCCAGAGGAATAGACTTAGATCTAATCTCCAAACCATTCTCCACCACCATAGCCATATTCCATCACTTGTAATAGTAGATCACATCTTTGATTGGCGACATTGTAAGACTATTTGCTCAATCTCATGATTCCCATTGCAATGTTTATGATCTTTGATTTCATCTGTGTGTGTGAGTAATCATCCTTGGGCTAAGGGCTTCGGCCTAGCCATGTAGCTTTTGTGCATGTTATTTATCATAGATGGGATCATGTATTTGTTTGCATGACATGCTGATTATTGTATCCTCTCTTGCCTCAATCCAAGGACTTGTCAGGTACCCAAGACCCCGAGGATTGAGACAAGTATAGGGAGTATGAGTAATGACTAATCTACAGGTTGGGAACCCCAGTGACAGAAGGGGTAGTACGATGATACATTGCAAATGTATCTATAATTTTTGATGTTCCATGCTTAGTTTTATCCACTTTCTTGTGTTTTGTTCCAACTTTGGAGTACTTTTCATATGATTTCTTGGACTAACCTATTAACAAGAGCCACGATGCCTGCTTTTCTGCTGTTTTTAGTTCCAGGAAAGTCAGAAAATGAATATTCTCGGAATTGGACGGGACAAAAGCCAAAGTGCCTATTTTTCTGGAAGTCATCAAGTGCCAGAATACGAGACGGAGAAGGGCCAGAGGCCGGCCACACCACCTAGTCACGCGGCTAGGCTGGGCCCGTGACAAGGGGTGGTGTGGTGGCCCCTGGCACCCCCTCGGCCTCCCCTTCTGACTATAAGATGCCCTCGGGACGTAAACCCTAAGGACCCGATCAAAAATCCACGAAAGAGTCTATAGCCACCGTCATCTCCATACCTAGATCGGGAGGGATCTGAAGCTCTTCCCGGCACCCTGCCAGAGAGGGGAATTCACCCTGGAGGCCTTCTTCATCACCATGCAAGCCTCCGGTGTGATGCGTGAGTAGTTCATCTCTGGACTACGGGTCCATGTAGTAGCTAGATGGCTGATTCTCCTCCTTTGTGCTATCATGTTTAGATCTTGTGAGCTCCATTCATGATTAAGATCATCTATTTGTATTCATACATGTTGTGTTTGCGGGGATCCGATGGATATTGAGATGCTATTTCAGATTGATTATTGATTCTATCATGTCTTTGTTATTTGTGATCTTGCATGCTTTCCGTTGTTAGTAGCTATCTTGGCCAAGTAGATGCTAGCAACTCCAAGAGTTAGTATTTATGCTCGATAGTGGGTTCATGCCTCTGGTAATCTGGGGAAGTGACCGAAATCTCTAAGGTACTAGATGTGATGTTGCTACTAGGGAGAAAACAATAATCCTTTGTTCATAGAACAATCATATTGTTTACTTTACACGCAGTTCGTAAAGCAATAATCTGTTGCTTGCAACTTAATACTGGAGGGGGTTTGGATGATAACCTGAAGGTGGATTATTAGTCATAGATGCAGTTGGATGGCAGTTTATGTATAATGTTGTAATGCCCAATCAATTCTCAAAGGAGTCAAGATGATTAGTATATGCATGTATTGCTTTCTCGATGTTTGTCAATTGCCCCGCTGTAATTTGTTCACCCAACATGTTATCTATCTAAGGAGAACCACCTCTAGTGAACTATGGATCCCGGTCCTTGTATTTTACATTCAATCTACAAACTGTTTACTTCTTTGTGTTTACTTTCTGCAAACTATTACTTCTTTCCATTCGATATGTTTAATCCTTTGTTTTCCGCAAAACACGGTGAGATTGACAACCTCATCGCAATTTGGGGACAAAGTTTTATGGTTTTGTTGTGCAGGTCTCCACGTTGCTACTAGCACCGGTAGTGCGCCCTGCCAAAGCTCAGCTAGTAACACCTTTGGGGTGTTTCCTTGCTCCTACTGGTTCGATTAAACCTTGGTTTCATAACTAAGGGAAACTTGCTGCTGTGCTCATCATACCTTCCTCTTGGGGTTCCCAACAAGATCTACATCAACACCGCACCAGCACTTTTCTGGCGCCGTACACTGAGCCATCAAGCATTTTTCTGGTGCCGTTGCCGGGGAGTCAAGGACATCTTCACAAGGGGAGTCCCTCATAACCAATCTCTTTACTTTGTTATTTTTGTTTTGCTTAGTTTCTTTTTGCTTTGTTTGCTTGTATTTTTATTCAAAAACACAAAACAATTAGTTTTACAAGTTTGCTTTCTTATTTGAAAACCCAAAAAAATGACTACTCTTGAAAACACTAAGTTGTGTGACTTCACTAGCACCAACAACAATGATTTTATGAGCACACCTATTGCTCCACCTGTGCCTAAAGATACTTTCTTTGAGATAAAACCTGCTTTGCTCAATCTTGTTATGAGAGAACAATTTTCTGGTATTGGTAATGAAGATGCTGCTTCCCATCTAAATAACTTTGTTGAACTTTGTGAGATGCAAAAGCATAGTGATGTAGATGGTGATATTATTAAGCTGAAATTGTTTCCTTTCTCTTTGAGAGGAAAAGCTAAAGAATGGTTGAATTCCTTAACTAGGAATATTATTGATTCTTGGACTAAATGCAAAGATGCTTTTATTGGAAAGTACTATCCTCCTGCTAAGATTATATCCATGAGAAGTGAAATAATGAAGTTTAAACAACTTGATAATGAGCATGTTGCTCAAGCTTGGGAAAGAATGAAATCTTTGGTAAAGGATTGTCCCACTAATGGACTGACTGCTTGGATGATCATCCAAAAATTTTATGCATGATTGAACTATTCTTCAAGGAACCTATTGGATTCTGCTGCTGGAGGTACCTTTATGACCATCACTTTGGGTGCTGCAACAAAACTTCTGGACAATATGATGGTTAATTATTCTGAATGGCATACTGAGAGAGCTCCACAAGGTAGGAAGGTAAATTCTGTTGAGGAAACCTCCTCCTTGAGTGATAAAATTGATATTATTATGTCTATGCTTGTTAATGGGAAAGCCCATATTGATCCAAATAATGTTCCTTTGGCTTCTTTGTTGCTCAAGAAGAGCAAGTTGATGTGAACTTCATAAGAAATAACAACTTTGGCAATAATGCTTATAGGAGTAATTTTGGTAACAACAATTATAAGCCATATCCTCCCAACAATGGTAATGCTTATGGAATTCTTACAACAATAATAGGAGTGCACCCTCTGACCTTGAAGTAGTTTATTAGTAAACAAACTGCTTTTAATAAAACTATTGAGGAAAAACTCTGTAATGCTGAACCTGAAACTAATGATAATCCCTTTGCAGCTACTAAAGCTATACAAGTAAGAATTGATGAAAATGTTAGACTATTAGCTGAATTACATGCTAAGTGGGAAAGAGAAGATGAAATTGCTACAAACATTAGTGTTTCTACTATCACCACCACTAGTGTTAAGGCTAGTAATAGTTCTACTACTTTAGATGATAAATTTGATTTTGATCTTGATGGTTGTAATATCTCTGAAGTTATTAAGTTCCTACAAAAGCTTGCTAAAAGTCCTAATGCTAGTGCTATGAACATGGCTTTTACAAAACACATTACTGATGCTCTCATAAAGATTAAAGAAGAAAAGATGAAACATAAAGCTTCTATTCCTATTAAACAAGAAGATGGTTGGGAACCCATCATTAATATGAAAGTGAATGACTTTGATTTCAAAGCTTTATGTGATCTTGATAGTAGTTTTTCTATTATGCCTAGAAGGATTTATGATATGCTTGATTTGCCTCCTGTTGAAGATTGTTATTTGAATGTCCCACTTGATGATAATGCTAAAAAGAAACTCATGGGGAGTCTTAATGATGTTCTTATTATGGTTAACAATGCCTATGTCCCTATTGATTTCTATGTTTTGGATGTTGAATACAATGCTTCTTGTCCTATTACTTTGGGAAGACCTTTTCTTATAACTGTTGGTGCCATCATTGATATGAAAGAAGGCACCATTAAATACCAACTCCCACTCAAGAAAGGTATAGAACACTTCCCTAAAAAGAGAGAAAATATTTCTTTTGCTTCTCCTATGAAAACAAAATTTGGTTTTAATGCTTCTTCATTTGAGAACACTTGATTCTCTCTTGCTTCTTATGCCTAACTTAAAGGCGTTAAAGAAAAGTACTTATTGGGAGATAACCCAAAAGTTTTAGATGAGTCTTGGAAGTTATTATTTCAGTCATAACCTCTCCTTATCCTTTTTATTTGCTTTTTGTGCCAAGAGTAACCTCTAATGAGAGAGAAGTAATGATTGGGAAAGTTGCTATCCCGAAACAGATTTCTGTGCTTCACCGTAAAAATTCGTGTAAAATCTCTGGACGTCTTTTTGAGGCGTGAATTTTTGTTCTTCTGACCCAGGTTGTTATATAACTTTTGTTAGTTCAATACTTTTTGATTTGAGCAACAGAAGGTCTTCGAAAAAATTGGTCTTTACCTGCTGGTCTGTTTTGACAGATTTCTGCCATTTTCTGCATTTGCTTCTTCCTGGTTCCTTTTTGAGTTCTTTTGGGGAATTGAGCTTTTTGAGGGATGTGCTACAGTAGCTAGTGTTCTAATGGAAGTTTATTTGGTGTTAGAACTGAACCTTAAGACTTATTTATCTTGAGTGCACTAATGTTGCTAATAAAGATTGTGTGAAGTTTTGTATGAAGGAAAAATTTCAGGTCTATGGAAGGAATGAGTAATGAGATGAAGGATGGACTAAAGATCAAGCTTGGGGATGCCACGTGTGTCACCCCAAGAAATCTCCAACAAGTACAAGCGTCAAATCTTGGGGATGCTCAAGGCATCCCCTTCTTCATCAATAAAAGTCCCAGGTTTCTTCCAAACACTTAATTTTTATTGTTTCATGCAAAGTTGTGTTTTTCTTGGAGCGTTTCATAACTGAGGGAAACTTGCTGCTGTGCTTATCATACCTTCCTCTTGTGGTTCCCAACGAGCTCTACATCAACACCGTACCAGCACTTTTCTGGGCGCCATACACAAAGCCATCATACGACTATATGTGACGGATTTACTTGGGATTAATGGTGACGTCACTATGCATATCATTAGTTATCTTTCTTCCATGGCTGAGACTAGTAGGTTATTGCTATAAGCGGTTGCGGAGACAGTAGCAATTATGGATACACTGCCCACATATAATTTATCTTGCTCTAACAATTATATGCATACTTTATTATTATCTTTTATTCCCATCAGATGATTTGCACAGCTATAGGTGAAACCGAAAGCCTTAGGCCCTCTCTCTCCATCATCGACAACAACAAAAGACAGCAAACTCTTGGTCCAGTAAAAACACAAAAGGAATTCTAAAACTCCCAAAGGTCCGTTAAAGTAACTGCACTATGCTTCTGCTTCCTGAGGATTCGATAAACCTAGGTCTACTAGGGAAAAAGAGCTATACTACATCCGTAATCCAGATCGAAGGTATCAACCCTTTTTTTGGCGCCGTTGCCGGGGAAGCAATAACTACCCTGGTGAGGTTAGTAGGAACCTTGCTAGTTCTAATTCTTGTTTTTAATTTTTAGTTTGCTTTTAGTCTTTATTTGGAAAACCAAAAAAATTAGTTAGTCTTTAAATTCTTGCTTTTACTATTACAAGTCTTTGTTTAAGAAAACCCAAAAACATATGAAATATGGCTGAAAAGAAGCTTGGGGAGTTTGCTACTCCCAACAATGATTATTTGCGTACTCCTATTACCCAGCCAATAATTGTTGTTGATGATTATGAAATTAAGCCCCATTATTTAAGTTTGGTTCAACATAATCAATTTGGAGGCTCTGCTGTTGAGGACGCAAGTATGCACTTGAATACTTTCACTGAAATATGTGATATGATGCGCATAAAAGATGTTGACCCCGATGTGGTCAAATTGCGCTTATTTCCTTTCTCTCTTAGAGGAAGAGCAAAATAATGGTTGTTATCTTTGCCTAGAAATACTATTACATCATGGGGGGAATGTACTTCTTTATTTATGACTAATTTTTTCCCACCTGCAAAGACTATGCAACTGAGATATAATATTATTGGTTTTAGACAGGAAGAGCGTGAGCAGTTAGCGCTTGCATGGGAGAGGATGAAAGAATGCATGAGAAACTGTCCTAGTCATGGGATGGAAGACTGGTTAATTCTCCATTTGTTTTATAATGCTCTTTACCCTGTGTCTAAGTCTATGCTTGATACTACAGCTGGAGGAACATTTATGGGTAAACATATTACTGACGCAAAGCGGCTGCTAGACAATATGCAAGACAACCATGCCCAATGGCATGTGGATAGACCAAACACGAAGAAGATGAACTTCGTCTCACCACAAGAAAATGAAGAACTCAATGCTAAGTTGGATGAGCTCATACTAGCCATAAAAGGTAAGGAAAGCCAGGTAAGAGCTATCCCTGAATCAAATATTGAAGAGATAGACTTCATAGCTCATAATGATTATAACCATGCTTGGAAGAAGAATTATAATCCTATTTTTCAGAAACATTATTCTAGTCCTGCAGGTAACTCTAATAATAATATGGGAACTAGTAATGGTAGTCTCCAAGAAACACTTAAGTCTTTTATAGACTCACAAAATGAGCAAAACAATATTCTTGTTAAAATAATGGAGAACCATGATGCTATGCTTGGTAAATTATCTAACCAAGCTGTAAGTTTGAGGAATGATTTGTAGGCCCTTCAAGAAAGAACGAGGATTGTTGAGGCACAACTAGGTAAGTTAACCGAGAGTCAAACTCTCATTCTAGCTAAATTTGCAGGTAAAGCAGAGCCAAATCCTGTTGAAGACCTCAAGATGATAAGAATCCAAAGGGAGGAGCCTGAAGAACTTGATTATATCAATGCCCCTTCACCAAATTACACCGTTGAAGATCTTGTAAAAAGGATCAATGTCAAGATTTCTCTAAGTGAAGGAAATGAGGAAGCCATGTACCAACACTTCTTTAATCAAGTAGCAATAAAGCTATGTACCACGGGAAGGTACCTCAAACCCCCAAACTTCAATCTTTTTCTCTCTTCTACCTCCAAACTCTCTCAAAACCTCAAGAGATCTTCATCTCTACTCAATTTCGTTCGATTTCCTCGCACACAAGTGATCTACGGTATGTTTCTCCTCCGATCCTCCAATTACTTTTTGCAAATTCATCTTCGATCTATCGTCATTATCAATCTAGGGTGAGACCTACTATGAACTAATTGCCATGATTCTCTTGCCTAGATTATTATTATCTTGAGGGGATTCTTTAGTGGGCTATGATGAGGAATATGTTATACTTATTATTGTTGGATCAAAAAGTTTTATTTTTGTCTTTTTTTTTATTATTTTAGATGATGAACACAAGGAGCCAAACTTGTGCTCGTGTCGCCGCTAGCGCTTCTCGGGCTATCGCTTAAGAACGCATGGGGATACAGTTCAGGAATGAGCTCCAACGTGATCGCTTCAACAAGATCAAGACCGAGAAGTGAAGGCCACCAAGTGGGCTTGACCCATTATATTGAACAAACTCGGTATTTCTAATGACTTCAATTTACTTTGCAATAGGGTTGGCCTGCAAAACTTTGTATTCAATGATGTGCCTACTTATCACCGGTTAACTCTTGAATTTTTAAGTTCTTTGCAAAGCACCGTTAAACTGTGGCATGGAGAGGACATGGTTTCTTTCTGACTTGTGAACAACAATTACACTTTATCACTAGATGGATGGTGCGCATGCTTTAATCTTCCAAACAATGATGCTAATGCCCTACGCGCATCCTTTACTGGCTTAGACCCTTCCCTGAAACAATATTATAATGCAATGAGCTTCACTTCTAGAGTGAGCAAGGGGAAGAATATTCAACATCCTACAATTCGCTATTTGTTCTATGTTATTGCTAAGACCTTGCAGGCATGAAATGAGTTTGCAAGACTCAATGAGGAGGACATCTTAGTCCTTGCAATAGCTGCTTACAACAACTGTGACTTGTCACTCAACTTGGGCGCAATCCTTGTGCGCTACCTGGAGCACCAATCCTCCCAAAGCCAAGGACCAATCACAGGTGGAGACGTCATCACTGTGCTTGCCATTGCCCTAGGCATCAACCTAGGTGAGTTGCAACCTGTGCTAGGTGAGTGACATGTTGGTTTCTCTACTTTAAAGGCTTGTGGAAATCTCACTAGGAGATGTGGTGTTTATTACTTGCATATTGCTGGAGCTGGACGTCTCTACCCTGCTCCTATGACTAATGGTATTTTCTCTATCAAGGAAGGACGTTTGCTATATGACTTGTAGGTTGAGAAACACCAACCCAAGGAGGAGATTCCGGATGAGGATGAGGACCAAGAAGAGGAGCAAGAAGTTCCTTATCAAGAGGAGCAGCCACCAACCCGGTTCGCCACATACCAAGACTTCCAAGAACTTGGAGGGGCTGTGGAGAGGATGCATAGCCTCTCTTTGAACCTCCGAGGAACAACTAGTAATTTATCAACTCAATTTGTGAACTGGAGTAACAACTTTTTCCCACCACCACAATGATTTGAAGGGCTTGCAAAAGCCTAAGCTTGGGGAAGTTTCCTCATTTATCTTTATTTGGCGTTCATTTGCTTTTATTTCGAGGTTATGTTTTTATTTTGAGCTTATAAGCACTCGTGTTGGTTTCCCCAACACTTTATCTTTAGTTATTTCTATTTGTTTTCGAGATTTTGTAGCTGAACTTTGCTGCCAATTTTCTATTCTTTAATTACCCCTCTCAAAAAGAATAAAAAATATTTCTCCATTTATCTTTATTTTTCCCTCTTTATTTTCTTTCCGCCTTGAGGTTCTCATGTATTTGCAGGAAGAGTGATTAACTTCGAGTTTCCAAGAAACAAACTAAAAGGGAAGAGAGAAGTGGAACCAAACATGAGAGGTATGCCTTATGACTCCCCATTCTTCAAGTTTGAGAAACCCATGCTAGTTAGTAGTAAATGTTGAGATATTATATTGGTGGAGTGAGTCTTTATAATGTAGTAAAGTTTTGTTTGCATGGGAATTTAGTTGGGTACGTTTTGTTCCAGCTCTTGTAGTAAACCAAGTCTTGCCTAAAATTTGCTAAACAATTGTAATAAGAAAAGTCTTACAATTGAAGGTTAGGGTGTTGTAGTGTTTATCTTGAAGGCTTATTTCTAGAGACACTCAACACCACAGAATATAATGATTGACTTGATAGGTCTCTTTAAAAAGATTTGTTCGATTGAATTAATGTTTAGCGGTTTTTGTGAGCATGCCAAAGTTTGACTTGTTAATCATAAGAATGATATAGCTTTATGCGTGTCAAACTTCATGGGATGCCAACAACTCCTCTAGCCTACACACAATCTTCATGGAGGAAACTCCTAGATTTCGGCTATGAGTTGATAAACACATGTAGCAACAATGCTATAGTGGGTAAGATTCTTGGCACTCACAGGTAGCTGTGTTCATGATGGAATCACTCCTCTGGCTGATATGAGTAATCATTGTGCAAAAGGAACAAAAACCTTAGTAATGCCACGAGTGTCTATCACAGCCCGATAAACTAATATTTTTTTGGCATGCTCTGAATTACTTAAGAACTGAAATTCTTGAAGGACAATGAATGGCAAAGTAGTGCTTGAAAAGTCTTGATTTATTGATGTGGGAGAATTGAGATACTCTAGTGTATATGCTTTTCATGACAACTCTCACACTCTCAATTTTACATGATCATTCTTTATTGTTCAAAGGCAAGCCTATGCATTGATTACATGATGTTGACTCGTGTAATAACGAGCTTGTTGGGGAACCCCAAGAGGAAGGTATGATGAGCACAACAGTAAGTTTCCCTCAGTTATGAAACCAAGGTTATCAATCCAGTAGGAGCAAGGAAACACCTCAAAGGTGTTGCTAGCTGGACTTTGGCGAGCACTATCGGCCACAAAGAACGTGGATACCTGCACAACACAACCACAAAACTCTGTCCCCAACTTGCGATGAGGTTGTCAATCTCACCGGTTTTGCTCAAAACAAAGGATTAAATGTATCGAATGGAAAAAAGTAATAGTTTGCAGAAAGTAAACACAAAGCAGTAAACAATTGATTGTAGATTGATGATAAAAGAAAGGACCGGGGTCCATAGTTCACTAGTGGTGGCTCTCCTTAAGATAGATGACATGTTGGGTGAACAAATTACAGCGGGGCAATTGATAAACATCGAGAAAGCAATATGCATATACTACTCATCTTGACTCCTTTGAGATTCGATTGGGCATTACAACATTATACATAGACCGCCATCCAATTGCATCTATGACTAATAATCCACCTTCAGGTTATCATCCGAACCCCCTCCAGTATTAAGTTGCAAGCAATGGATAATTGCATTACGAATTGCGTGTAAAGTAAACAATACGATTGTTCTATGAACAAAGGATTGTTGTTTTCTCCCTAGTAGCAACAACACATCTAGTACCTTAGAGATTTCTGTCACTTCCCCAGATTACCATAGGCATGAACTCACTATCGAGCATAAATACTAACTCTTGGAGTTGCTAGCATCTACTTGGCCAAGATAGCTACTAACAACGGAAAGCATGCAAGATCACAAATAACAAAGACATGATAGAATCAATAATCAATCTGAAATAGCATCTCAATATCCATCGGATCCCATAAACACAACATGTATGAATACAAATAGATGATCTTAATCATGAATGGAGCTCACAAGATCTAAACATGATAGCACAAAGGAGGAGAATCAGCCATCTAGCTACTACATGGACCCGTAGTCCATAGATGAACTACTCACGCATCACACCAGAGGCTTGCATGATGATGAAGAAGGCCTCCAGGGTGAATTCCCCTCTCCATCAGGGTGCTAGGAAGAGCTTCAGATCCCTCCCGATCTAGGGATGAAGATGACAGCGGCTATAGACTCTTTCGTGGAATTTTGATCGGGTACTTAGGGTTTCTATATCAGAGGGAATATATAGGCGGAAGGAGAGGCCGAGGGGGTGCCTGGGGCGGCCAGACCACCCCCTGGCACATGCCAAGCCTGGCCGCACGGCCAGGTGGTGTGGTCGGGCCCCAACCCCTCTCTGTCTCGTATTCTGGCTCCGGGTGTCCCTCGGTGAAAAACTGACTTTGGCTTTTGTCCCGTCCAATTCTGAGAATATTCATTTTCTGACTTTCCTGGAACCAAAAACAACAGAAAATAGGCAGCTGACACTGTGGCTCTTGTTAATAGGTTAGTCCAAGAAATCATATGAAAAGTACTCCAAAGTGTGGACAAAGCATAAGAAAGTAGATAAAACCAAGCATGGAACATCAAAAATTATGGATACATTAGCAACATATCAACATCCCCAAGCTTAAGTCCTGCTCGTCCTCGAGTAAGTAAGTGATATTAAGAAATAATAATTTTTTAGGTGACACGCACCATCATAAACTTGATCAAAGTAATTGTAAAACAATGATAGCTGGGATCATAGTACTTCAATCATAACATGAAAGACAAAGTTCTAGCAATAAGGCAACGCAACTATGTTGCAACATAAAAAGACATAAACAAAAGATTCATGAATAACAATGCTTTGCAAGACGTTTGTTTGTTTCACATAAAGAAAACATAGCATAGTGGCATTCAGCTTGTCCCTCATAGAGTAGCAAACATAAATGCATAGGACACCTTCAAAGTTCATAAGAGTGACTAGATACAAATAGTTTAAAACAAGCAATATCAAAGCTATGCATCAATTAACAAGTCATGGGACAATGCACATAGAACTAAGAATGGACACTATGCTCTCAAAGTAGGTGTATAAATATAGAAAGTGGAGACTCAACATAAAAGTAAAAGAAAGGGCCTTCATAGAAGGAAGTAGGGATTCAAGTCTCATAAAGAGCTTCTAAAAATTATGGTACTTATTAGCTTTCAGCTCTCATTGCCCCTATCATAAGCATATTGAAGGTGATTAATTTTAAAGTGACACAATTAAGAGGATATGCTTGACACCGAAATCTCATGCCCCTTACTTACGAAGACTGAACCTCATGCTACTCAACTTTAGTCACAAGTAAGCTCTTGTCATTGTAAGTACATATGTATCATAGAGAACCGCCAACGGGGTACCCCTTGCACATGATACATGAGCTATCCCATAATCAAAATGACAAGGCAAGCAGACAATGAGCATCTCAGCGATCTTTTTATTTGCTATTTGCATAGGTTTTTATTGAGGATGCTTCATAGCGTGCTCATTATGGTTATGCTGCAAGTTTCCACCATGATTTGGCATGGCTTAGGCTAGCGACCCATGCGCTTCTCTAACACACATACAAACTCCATGATCTTACAAGTTCCCCTTTTATTTCACACCGCCGGGATACATAAGCAAAAGAACATGATATCAACGGGGTACAAAGTACAAGTGCAATGTTGAAAGCGTTCCCCATGATACATGGTTCTGCTAACTTCAACTTATAAAGCGCAAGCATATACGCAACAAAGATGGACGCAATGGTTCAAGTTTATTAAATGCAAGAAAGTAAAGTGTGCCATTAAGTTCGTGAGAGCTTTAATCACTAGTTTTCTCATAAAAAGTTTAATTTGGAAGATAGACAAAAACATGAATATACTTGGAATAGAATATGCTAATAGGTAGGTATGGTGGACTCTTTGGAATAACTTGGTTTTAGGAGTTGGATGCATGAGTGGAACTCATACTTGGTTATGGAGGCTAGCAAAAGACTAGGAGCGACCAACTAAGAGAGCAATAATGGCCATAATCATGCAGAGCGACAAAACATCATTAATCAAAGCATAAAGTGATATTACAAGTTGAAAACTAAAGGATCATAAAGGCTATGGTTACTTGGTATAGTCATAACATGGTGTGAGCACGTGCCAAGTCAACCCAAATAAAGCATCAAAGGAGAATATCACAATACTATGCTTTAATATGCTAAAACAACACATGATTCTTTAAAGGCACATTAAGCAATCTCAATTGTTTATAACAAGTCATGCTACAGCAAAGAATACTAAGCCTAAAGCCAAAACAATATCAAGCATGGCATGGCAAAGCATGGGCACAGTCAAAAACAAGCTCTCTTTACCACTTAAGCATGAGCTTTCCTACTCTTTTCCAATCCAAACCAAACTATTTAAAAACCAATTTATTAAAGAGGGGGTCCAACCAATTTATTCAGCAAACTAAGCAAACTAAGCAAACGAAAACTAAAATGAAAAACTAAAAAGAAGACGCTCCAAGAACAACACAACTGTGCATGAGACAATAAAAATGAAGTGTTTGGAAGAAACCTGGGATTTTTTATTGATGAAGAAGGGGATGCCTTGGGCATCCCCAAGCTTTGACGCTTGTAATTCTTGGATATTTGTTGGGGTGACACACGTGGCATCCCCAAGCTTGAGCTTTAGTCCATCCTTTATCTCATTACTTATTCCTTCCATACACCTGAAAATTTTCCTTCATACAAAACTTCACACAATCTTTATTAGCAACATTAGTGCACTCAAGATAATAAGTCTTTAGGTTCAGTTCCAACATCAATAAAACTTCCATTAAAACACTAGCTACTGTAGCACTTCCCTCAAAAAGCTCAATTCCCCAAAAGAACTCAAAAAGGAACCAACAAGAAGCAAATGCAAATAATGGCAGAAATCTGTCAAAATAGACCAGCAGGTAAAGACGAATTGTTTCGAAGACCTTCTGTTGCTCAAATAGAAAAGTGTTGAACTAACGAAAGTTAGATAACAACCTGGGGCAGAAGCGAAAAAATTCACGCCTCAAAAGGACTTACAGAGATTGTACACGAATTTTTACGGTGAAGCACAAAAATCTGTTTCAGGGCAGCAACTTTCCCAATCATTACTTCTCTCTCATTAGAGGTTAGTCTTGGCACAAAAAAGCAAATAAAAAGGATAAGGAGCGGTTATTACAGAAGTAATAACTTCCAAGACTCATCGAAAACTTTTGAGTTATCTCCCAATAAGTACTTTTCTTTAACGCCTTTAAGTTAGGCATAAGAAGCAAAGAAAGAATCAAGTGTTCTCAAATGAAGAAGCATTAAAAGCAAATTTTGTTTTCATAGGATAGGCAAAAGAAATCTTCTCTCTCTTCTTAGGGAAGTGTTCTATACCTTTCTTGAATGGGAGTTGATATTTAATGGTGCCTTCTTTCATATCAATAATGGCACCAACAGTTCTAAGAAAAGGTCTTCCCAATGTAATAGGACAAGAAGCATTGCATTCAACATCCAAAACATAGAAGTCAACGGGGACATATGCATTGTTAACCATAATAAGGACATCATTAATACTCCCCATGAGTTTCTTTTTAGCATTATCATCAAGTGGGACATTCAAATAACAATCTTCAAGTGGTGGCAAATCAAGCATATCATAAATCCTTCTAGGCATAATAGAAACACTACTATCAAGATCACATAAAGCTTTAAAATCAAAATCATTCACTTTCATATTGATGATGAGTTTCTAACCATCTTCTTGTTTTATAGGAATAGAAGCTTTATGTTTCATCTTTTCTTCTTTAATCTTTATGAGAACATCAGTAATGTGTTTTGTAAAGGCCATATTCATAGCACTAGCATTAGGACTTTTAGCAAGATTTTGTAGGAACTTAATAACTTCAGAGATATTGCAACCATCAAGATCAAAATCATAATTATCATCTAAGGTAGTAGAGCTATTACTAGCCTCAACACTAGTGGTACTGATAGTAGAAACACTAATGTTTCTAGCAATTTCATCTTCTTTTTCCCACTTAGCATGCAATTCAGCTAATAGTCTAACATTTTCATCAATTCTAACTTGTATGGCATTAGTGGCTGCAAAGGGATTATCATTAGTTTCAGGTTTAGCAGCCATTTTATTCAAAGAAGATTGAGCTTCGGCCAAAGATGCTATATTTCTTTCAGCATTAGAGAGTTTTTCCTCAATAGTTTTATTGAAAGCAGTTTGTTTACTAATAAAGTCTTTAAGCATAACTTCAAGTTCAGAGGAAGCACTCCTATTATTGTTATAGGAATTTCCATAAGCATTACCATTGTTGGGAGGATATGGCTTATAATTGCTGTAACCAAAATTATTCCTGTAGGCATTATTGCTAAAATTGTTATTTCTTATAAAGTTCACATCAACTTGCTCTTCTTGAGCAACCAAAGAGGTCAAAGGAACATTATTTGGATCAATATGGGCTTTCCCATTAACAAGCATAGACGTAATAACATCAATTTTATCACTCAAGGAGGAGGTTTCTTCAACAGAATTTACCTTCTTACCTTGTGGAGCTCTCTCAGTATGCCATTCAGAATAGTTAACCATCATATTATCCAGAAGCTTTGTTGCAGCACCCAAAGTAATGGTCATAAAGGTACCTCCAATAGCAGAATCCAATAGATTTCTTGAAGAATAGTTCAATCCTGCATAAAAGGTTTGGATAATCATCCAAGCAGTCAGTCCATGAGTGGGACAATTCTTTACCAAAGATTTCATTCTTTCCCAAGCTTGAGCAACATGTTCATTATCAGATTGTTTAAACTTCATTATTTCACTTCTCATAGATATAATTTTAGCAGGAGGATAGTATTTTCCAATGAAAGCATCTTTGCATTTAGTCCAAGAATCAATACTATTCCTAGTTAAGGAGTTTAACCATTCTTTAGCTTTTCCTCTCAAAGAGAAAGGAAACAACTTAAGCTTAATAATATCTCCATCTATATCCCTATGCTTTTGAATCTCACAAAGTTCAACAAAGTTATTTAGATGAGCAGCAGCATCTTCATTACCAATACCAGAAAATTGTTCTCTGATAACAAGATTGAGTAAAGCAGGTTTTATTTCAAAGAAAGTAGCTTCAGGAACAGGTGAAGCAATGGGTGTGCTCATAAAATCATTGTTGTTGGTGCTAGTGAAGTCACACAACTTAGTATTTTCAAGAGTAGTCATTTTTTTG
Organism: Avena insularis; assembly: GCA_023614405.1. NCBI lineage: Eukaryota > Viridiplantae > Streptophyta > Magnoliopsida > Poales > Poaceae > Avena > Avena insularis. The sequence continues at coordinate 145,586,544 of CM042690.1, read as the reverse complement.
TGTTTTTAATAAAGAAAGCAAACTAGTAAAACTAATTTTTTTTGTGTTTTTGACAAAGAAACAAGCAAACAAAGCAAAAAGTAAACTAAGAAAAACAAAAACAACAAAGTAAAGAGATTGGTTATGAGGGACTCCCCTTGTGAAGATGTCCTTGACTCCCCAACAATGGCGCCAGAAAATCACTTGCTGACTCGTGTAATAATGAGCTCGTTGGGGAACCCCAAGAGGAAAGTATGATGAGCACAACAGTAAGTTTCCCTCAGTTATGAAACCAAGGTTATCAATCCAGTAGGAGCAAGGAAACACCTTAAAGGTGTTGCTAGCTGGACTTTGGCGAGGCACTACGGCCGGCAGAACGCGTGGAGACCTACACAACACAACCACAGAACTCTGTCCCCAACTTGCGATGAGGTTGTCAATCTCACCGGTTTTGCTGAAAACAAAGGATTAAATGTATCGAATGGAAGAAAGTAATAGTTTGCAGAAAGTAAACACAAAGCAGTAAACAGTTGATTGTAGATTGATGATAAAAGAAAGGACCGGGGTCCATAGTTCACTAGTGGTGGCTCTCCTTAAGATAGATGACATGTTGGGTGAACAAATTACAGCGGGGCAATTGATAAACATCGAGAAAGCAATATGCATATACTACTCATCTTGACTCCTTTGAGATTCGATTGGGCATTACAACATTATACATAGACCGCCATCCAATTGCATCTATGACTAATAATCCACCTTCAGGTTATCATCCGAACCCCCTCCAGTATTAAGTTGCAAGCAATGGATAATTGCATTACGAACTGCGTGTAAAGTAAACAATACGATTGTTCTATGAACAAAGGATTGTTGTTTTCTCCCTAGTAGCAACAACACATCTAGTACCTTAGAGATTTCTGTCACTTCCCCAGATTACCATAGGCATGAACTCACTATCGAGCATAAATACTAACTCTTGGAGTTGCTAGCATCTACTTGGCCAAGATAGCTACTAACAACGGAAAGCATGCAAGATCACAAATAACAAAGACATGATAGAATCAATAATCAATCTGAAATAGCATCTCAATATCCATCGGATCCCCGCAAACACAACATGTATGAATACAAATAGATGATCTTGATCATGAACGGAGCTCACAAGATCTAAACATGATAACACAAAGGAGGAGAACCAGCCATCTAGCTACTACATGGACCCGTAGTCCAGAGATGAACTACTCACGCATCACACCGGAGGCTTGCCTAATGATGAAGAAGGCCTCCAGGGTGAATTACCCTCTCCGGCAGGGTGCCGGGAAGAGCTTAAGATCCCTCCCGATCTAGGGATGAAGATGACGGCGGCTACAGACTCTTTTGTGGAATTTTGATTGGGTACTTAGGGTTTCTGTATCGGAGGGAATATATAGGCGGAAGGAGAGGTCGAGGGGGTGCTTAGGGCGGCCAGACCACCCCCTGGCGTGGGCCAAGCCTGGCCATGCGGCCAGGTTGTGTGGCCGGGCCCCAACCCCTCTCCGTCTCGTATTCTGGCTCTGGGTGTCCCTCGGTGAAAAACTGACTTTGGCTTTGTCCCGTCCAATTCTGAGAATATTCATTTTCTGACTTTCTTGGAACCAAAACAACAGGAAAAGCAGGCTGCTTTGTGGCTCTTGTTAATAGGTTAGTCCAAGAAATCATATGAAAATTACTCCAAAGTGTGGACAAAGCATAAGAAAGTAGATAAAACCAAGCATGGAACATCAAAAATTATGGATATGTTAGCAACGTATCACATGACATGGAAAAAGTTTACTCAATTGAATCATCCATGTTAACAATAATTTTTCTGTGCTTCAAGGATGCATAAAAACCCGTATGATATGCTTGCCATTACTCTATCTATGCTGAAGTTTTCAGATTTATGAAGTGGAGGAAACATGAGACTACCAATCATGAGTAAGACATCATCTCGTTATTTCAGTTTAAATGCTGATTTCCTTTTTGATTTTGGTTTTCTTGCTTGAGGACGATCAAGTTTAAGCTTGGGGAGGTTGATGGCTCTGAAATATAGCCATATATGTCCACATTTAAACTGGATATAATTCATATTTTTGATGAAATATCTCTCTAAACCCTGCCACTAATGCCTAATGATCAAAGGGGTATGCAATCCTTTCTTGCTATTTTCCCTGCATAGATAATGACGTTTGATTATGGGAATCACTATATTAAATTCAAAGATACGAGATTTCCAACAACCCAAAGAAACCAGGAGTCGTGAAGTGGAGACAAATGCTTTAACGACCAACTATATGGTGGGAATAAAATTCCGGCCGTATAGTTCCGGTCGTATAGTTGCCATCAACACCGCTAGGTCAAACAAAACAACTTTTGTGAAGGGACCCCTATATAAAAAGGCCTCGAGCGACAAGAAATAGAGCTCCCTTCCGATCACCAGCCGCTCCTAGATCTCCATCCACAACACCGAAGAGCCGCTAGAGGAATAGACTTAGATCTAATCTCCAAACCATTCTCCACCACCATAGCCATATTCCATCACTTGTAATAGTCGATCTCATCTTCGATTGGCGACATTGTAAGACTATTTCCTATCAATCTCATGATTCCCATTGCAATGTTTATCATTGTTGATTTCATCTCTGTGTGTGAGTAATCCTCCTTGGGCTAAGGGCTTCGGCCTAGCCATGTAGCTTTTGTGCATGTTATTTATCATAGATGGGATCATGTATTAGTTTGTATGACATGATGATTATTGTACCCTCTCTTGCCTAAATCCAATGACTTGTCAGGTACCCAAGACCCCGAGGATTGAGCCAGGTATAGAGAGTATGAGTAATGACTAATCTGCAAGTTGGGAACCCTAGTGATAGAAGGGGTAGTACGGTTGTATGTGAGGGATTTACTTGGGATTAACCGTGACGTCACTATGCATATCATTAGTTCTCTTTCTTCCATGGATGAGACTAGTAGGTTATTGCTATAAGCGGCTGCGGAGGCAATATCAATTATGGATGCACTGCCCACATATAATTTAACTTGCTCTAATAATTACATGCATACTTTATTATTATCTTTTATTCCCATCAGATGTTTTGCACATCTACAGGTGAAATCGAAAGCCCTAGGCCCTCTCTCTCCATCATCGACAACAACAAAAGACAGCAAACTCTTGGTCCGGTAAAAACATAAAAGGAATTCTAAAACTCCCAAAGACCCATTAAAGTAACTTCACTACGCTTCTGCTTCCCGAGGATTCGATAAACCTAGGTCTACTAGGGAAAAAGAGCTATACTACATCCGTAATCCGGATCGAAGGTATCACCTCTTGTTCTACTTGTTCATCTTCTCCTGCTCCTCCCATGGGTATTTCTTGATGGGGTAGACATGCCTCAATCTGCGCGTCAAAACGCAAACGTCCATCGTCGATAGAGAATAGACCATTAGACAAAGGAGTTGGGATCAAATGATCTGCTCTAGGTATATCAAGGATAATCTACCATTAGTTCTAGAAAACATACCACATGCTCTTAGAGTAGAAAAACCAAGACGGTGACTTCCTGTCAACGGTTGGATGTTATCTAGATTAACGTGAAGTGCGCATGCAAGAACAGTTACAACTCCTCTGCATATGGGTCCTCGAGATTGCAGAGCTTGATGCTTAAGGTAAAACACAAGAAGGGCTCCCAAATTTGGCGTTAAGTTATAATTAATGATAGCAGCTTTTGCGAGGACCATCATGTCCTCCTCATTGACTCTAGTAAACTCACCATGTTGCTCCAAGGTGTTAGCAATAACATAAAATAGATAGTGAATAGCAGGATGACCAATTTGGTTCCCCTTGGGTGTGTTTCCACGAATTCTCATTAAATTAAAGTACTCCCAAGGTGCAGGATTTAAAACAAAGGTGGTGGAGCATATGTCGGTGTTGTTGTTGGCAAACCCAAAGCATTGAGCCCATTGGTCGAGTGTCAAGGAGTACTCATAGTTCATAAGACGGAAGTTGATGCGATCAACTCTAGGGAATTGCTCCTCGGAAGAATAGTGAGAGCACAACGTATGCGTCAAGGTGCTGAGGAACTCAAGCATCAAGTGACAATATGTGGCAACATCCTAGAAGACAAAGTCATACAAACCAACATCGTTGCAAAGTAAATCAAAATCAACATAAATGCCAAGTTGGTTCAGGATATAGGGACACACCATCTTTGTGGACTTGATTTCTCGGAGCTTGAGACAGCCAAAACGGTTTAGCTGAAGCTCCTCGGTGAACTCAATACCATGTGACTCGGGGGTCAAGGTATCAACAGGTGGTGCGGAAGGTTCCGCAACCATCACACATGTATGACTCCTTGTGTTCATCTAAAACAAAATAAATAAAATTGCTAATTAAAAATTTACTCCAATAGAAACATAGCATAAATGATCCTCTACACTTGTTATAAAAGAAACTCCTCTAAAAACAATACTAAGCATGCTCAACATCAAGATTAGCTCAAGAACAAGACCTAAGTCTAGATTGATAATGATGAAATATTGAGCAGAGTTTTGTTGCAAATAAGCTGGGTATAGGAGGAGAATCATACCTTAGATCGATTGGGTGCGAGGAATCAAAAAAAGATTGAGTAAATTTGAAGATCTAATGGAGGTGGTTTGGAGTTTGGAGGAAAAAGAAAGAGAAAATTTGTGTTTGGATTTTTAGGTTACCTCCTCACGGGGTTATAGTGGTAGCGTACATGGAGGAAATAATTTTGCGGCCAGATAGTTGAGACGTCAAGGCATAGCGGTACCCAAGTTGCTTGTAATCACCACGATTTGAAAAGTTGGGGGGGGATTACCGAGAGGGGCATGTCGAGTGAACGGTGGCTAAAACAAATATTTCGAATCTTCCCCATTAAGTCAGGATATTCCGTTATACTAGTTCCTGTCGTGCCCCTTAGCCACCCTGAATGTGTCGTAGGGGCAAATCCATTATTGTACTTTCCTAGATCCCGACACTGAATCTGTGTGCGGTGACGGTGGTCCTTTTTCTCCCTTCCCCGACACTGAATCCGATGGCAGCGGAGGTCCTTTTTTCTCCCTCCCCCGACACTCACTCTGGCGGAGGCGGTGGAGGTGGCGGCCCAGCATGTCTTGCAAGGCAAAGGTGGTAGCTACATCATCGACTGGTTCGGGTCCGTCAGAGCCAGATGCTCGGGCTCAACACGAAGCAGCGGCAAGGTCTTCAGCCCTAGTTAGCGAGGAGGTAAGCCAGAAGTTTGCTACTAAGGTACCTACGAGCAGCGGGTTGAAGAGAAAAGCAAGGCTGGCGGCGGATTGTTTGGTGGCGGTGCGGGGATGCGGCACCCAGATCTCAAAGAAAACAACCCGGGTGAAGAGCGAGAGGTGAATTTTTCTTATCTGTGCCTTATCTTACAAGTAGATTAGTTACTGCAATATAGAATCGAATGAACTGAAAAGTCCCTTTTTATCAAATTAGGCACAACTTCCATACAACATACCTATATGAGTTCACAGTTCATGTCCGCCAGTATACTGCAAAGCTAGATTTTGGTTGCGAGAGGGTTGCGTTCGGGTAGGATGTGCATTTGCTTGTGAATTGCAAGGAGGTTGTGTCTGTTTCGCAGCTAGTAGATATGCTTCATGCTAGGATTCCTTAGGGATCCAGACAGAGGACAAAATTGGTGTGGCGCAACATGAGTGATACATATATGCAACTTGAGCACTCCCATGAGCTTCAGATGGTTTGGGAGTGTTGTGCACCTGATGTAAGGTGAAAGTTGAAGCGATGATTGATGATATTTATGCAACTGCTGGAGATCTTGCTGCCAGAGCTTCGGCTCCTTGAGACTACGGACCAATGGATGTTGATATAGTTAAGTTCAGCATACATATAGAGGTGGATTCATACATGGCAAAACTTGATGATGGAGTTAATAAGCCAGTTTCGTCATGTACTATGGAGATCACCGTCGATTCCAAAAACATAACTCTTGATGAAATGAGAGAGATGATCGGTAACGAAATTAGTATCGGCCCTAAGCAGATGGCACGACTCCGGTGATGGCATCATAAGAAGCAGGAATTCATAGAGGTTTTGGATACTGAAGATCTGTTGCAGATTATGCGACAAAAGAAGCAAACTAGGAAGGTGTTCTTCCTGGCTACCATGTCTCATGTTGTTGATCAGGTTATAATGGATGTAGAGGCCCCTGTAGTAGCTGAACAGGATGAGGTGATCGACGTTGATCAGATCTGATGAGAGCTTCTACCCTAGGCTTCTCATATGGACCGTGGGGTTCCCCTACCTGTATTTGTATCATAGATAGTTGTTGCATTTAAAATGTGTTTCCGTAATTATATTTGTTGATAGATTGCGATATAATGTTGTGCGAGATTGATGCGTCCAAAATTGAAGCATATTTACCTTTTTTGCATAAATAGAGTTGGGATTTTTGTATTTCATCGTGCCTACGCGCGCTATTTCATTCTTGTTTCAATAGGATCCCAAATCATGGAGTCATATATGAACATATCAATTAGAGCTGTCATATTGTGTAATTATATGACATTTCTAAGTGGTAAAAGTCATTTTATGAATTTGCTTTCGCTCCTGGAAGAATACCAATCGCAGAGGAGGAATCAACATGGTTAAAGACCACTGGTACGGGCGGAGCCCGCTCGTACCATCCGCCCGTACTAGGCGCCATCGCGACCGCCTTGTCACATACATCTCCCTGGCGAAGACGAGAGAGAGATCCGACATTCACAGCCACCAGAAACCACAAAACACCACATCCGAGAGGGATCTGAAGGAGGAACTTGGCCGGGATAAAATCCCTGCTGATCCACAGATCATTGGACGACAACGCATCATTGATACATTGCAAATGTATCTATAATTTTTGATGTTCCATGCTTGGTTTTATCCACTTTCTTGTGTTTTGTCCACACTTTGAAGTACTTTTCATATGATTTCTTGGACTAACCTATTAACAAGAGCCACAAAGGCAGCTGGCTGTTTTTCTGTTTTGGTTCCAGGAAAGTCAGAAAATGAATATTCTCGGAATTGGACGGGACAAAAGCCAAAGTGCCTATTTTTCCGGAAGTCATTAGATGCCAGGATACGAGACGGAGAAGGGTTGGGGGCCGGCCACATCACCTGGCCGCGCGGCCAGGCCTGGCCCGCGCCAGGGGGTGGTCTGGCCGACCCCGACACCCCCTCGGCCTCTCCTTCTGCCTATATATTTCCCTCGGGACGAAAACCCTAAGTGCCCGATCAAAAATCTACGAAAGAGTCTGTAGCCTCCGTCATCTCCATCCCTAGATCGGGAGGGATCTGAAGCTCTTCACGGCACCCTGCCGGAGAGGGGAATTCACCCTGGAGGCCTTCTTCATCACCATGCAAGCCTCCGGTGTGATGCGTGAGTAGTTCATCCTTGGACTACGGATCCATGTAGTAGCTAGATGGCTGGTTCTCCTCCTTTGTTCTTTCATGTCTAGATCTTGTGAGCTCCATTCATGATCAAGATCATCTATTTGTAATTCTGCATGTTGTGTTTGCGGGGATCCGATGGATATTGAGATGCTATTTCAGATTGATTATTGATTCTATCATGTCTTTGTTATTTGTGATCTTGCATGCTTTTCGTTGTTAGTAGCTATCTTGGCCATGTAGATGCTAGCAACTCCAAGAGTTAGTATTTATGCTCGATAGTGGGTTCATGCCTCTGGTAATCTGGGGAAGTGACAGAAATCTCTAAGGTACTAGATGTGCTGTTGCTACTAGGGATAAAAGACCAATCCTTTGTTCATAGAACAATCGTATTGTTTACTTTACACGCAGTTCGTAAAGCAATAATCTGTTGCTTGCAACTTAATCTTGGAGGGGGTTCGGATGATAACCTGAAGGTGGATTATTAGTCATAGATGTAGTTGGATGGCGGTCTATGTATAATGTTGTAATGCCCAATCAAGTTCCAAAGGAGTCAAGATGATTAGTATATGCGTGTATTGCTTTCTCGATGTTTGTCAATTGCCCCGCTATAATTTATTCACCCAGCATGTTATCTATCTAAGGAGAGCCACCTCTAGTGAACTATGGATCCCGGTCCTTTTCTTTACATACAATCTACAAACTGTTTACTGCTTTGTGTTTACTTTCTGCAAACTATTACTTTCTTCCATTCGATACGTTTAATCCTTTGTTTTCAGCAAAACACGGTGAGATTGACAACCTCATCGCAATTTGGGGCCAAAGTTTTGTGGTTGTGTTGTGCAGGTCTCCACGTTACTACTAGCACCGGTAGTGCGCCCTGCCAAGGCTCATCTAGCAACACCTTTGGGGTGTTTCCTTGCTCCTACTGGTTCGATTAAACCTTGGTTTCATAACTGAGGGAAACTTGCTGCTGTGCTCATCATACCTTCTTCTTGGGGTTCCCAACGAGCTCTACATCAACACCGCACCAGCATCTTTCTGGCGCTGTACATTGAGCCATTAAGCATTTTTCTGGCGCCGTTGCCGGGGAGTCAAGGACATCTTCACAAGGGGAGTCCCTCATAACCAATCTCTTTACTTTGTTATTTTTGTTTTGCTTAGTTTCTTTTTGCTTTGTTTGCTTGTTTCTTTATCAAAAACACAAAAAATTAGTTCTACTAGTTTGCTTTCTTATTCAAAACCCCAAAAAATGACTACTCTTGAAAACACTAAGTTGTGTGACTTCACTAGCACCAACAACAATGATTTTATGAGCACACCTATTGCTCCACCTATGCCTGAAGATACTTTCTTTGAGATAAAACCTGCTTTGCTCAATCTTGTTATGAGAGAATAATTTGCTGGTACTAGTAATGAAGATGCTGCTGCCCATCTAAATAACTTTGTTGAACTTTGTGAGATGCAAAAGCATAGGGATATATATGGTGATATTATTAAGCTTAAATTGTTTCCTTTCTCTTTGAGAGGAAAATCTAAAGAATGGTTGAATTCCTTAACTAGGAATAGTATTGATTCTTGGACTAAATGCAAAGATGCTTTCATTGGAAAATATTATCCTCCTGCTAAGATTATATCTATGAGAAGTGAAATAATGAAGTTTAAACAATCTGATAATGAGCATGTGGCTCAAGCTTGGGAAAGAATGAAATCTTTGGTTAAGAATTGTCCCACTCATGGACTGAATGCTTGGATGATCATCCAAACTTTTTATGTAGGATTGAACTATTCGTCAAGGAACCTATTGGACTCTGCTACTGGAGGTACCTTTATGACCATTACTTTGGGTGCTGCAACAAAAATTCTGGACAATATGATGGTTAATTATTCTGAATGGCATACTGAGAGAGCTCCACAAGGTAGGAAGGTAAATTCTGTTGAGGAAACCTCCTCCTTGAGTGATAAGATTGATATTATTATGTCTATGCTTGTGAATGGGAAAGCCCATATTGATCCAAATACTGTTCCTTTAGCCTCTTTGGTTGCTCAAGAAGAGCAAGTTGATGTGAACTTTATAAGAAATAACAATTTTGGCAATAATGCTTATAGGAACAATTTTGGTAACAACAATTATAAGCCATATCCTCCCAACAATGGTAATGCTTATGGAAGTTCCTACAACAATAATAGGAGTGCACCCTCTGAACTTGAAGTTATGCTTAAAGACTTTATTAGTAAACAAACTGCTTTCAATAAAACTATTGAGGAAAAGCTCGCTAATGCTGAAAGAAATATAGCATCTTTGGCTGAAGCTCAATCTTCTTTGAATAAAATGGCTACTAAACCTGAAACTAATGATAATACCTTTGCAACTACTAATGCCATACAAGTAAGAATTTATGAAAATGTTAGACTATTAGCTGAATTACATGCTAAGTGAGAAAGAGAAGATGAAATTGCTAGAAACAGTAGTGTTTCTACTATCACTACCACTAGTATTGAGGCTAGTAATAGTTCTACTACCTTAGATGATAAATTTGATTTTGATCTTGATGGTTGCAATATCTCTGAAGTTATTAAGTTCCTACAAAAGCTTGCTAAAAGTCCTAATGCTAGTGCTATGAACATGGCCTTTACAAAACACATTACTGATGCTCTCATAAAGATTAAAGAAGAAAAGATGAAACATAAACCTTCTATTCCTATAAAACAAGAAGATGGTTGGTAACCCATCATTAATATGAAAGTGAATGACTTTGGTTTCAAAGCTTTATGTGATCTTGATAGTAGTGTTTCTATTATGCCTAGAAGGATTTATGATATGCTTGATTTGCCTCCACTTGAAGATTGTTATTTGAATGTCCCACTTGATAATAATGCTAGAAATAAACTCATTGGGAGTCTTAATGATGTTCTTATTATGGTTAACAATGCCTATGTCCCTGTTGATTTCTATGTTTTGGATGTTGAATATAATGCTTCTTGTCCTATTACTTTGGGAAGACCTTTTCTTAGAACTGTTGGTGCCATTATTGATATGAAAGAAGGCACCATTAAATATAAACTCCCACTTAAGAAAGTTATAGAACACTTCTCTAAGAAGAGAGAAAATATTTCTTTTGCCTCTCCTATGAAAACGAAATTTGGTTTTAATGCTTCTTCATTTGAGAACACTTGATTCTTTCTTGCTTCTTATGCCTAACTTAAAGGCGTTAAAGAAAATTACTTATTGGGAGATAACCCAAAAGTTTTAGATGAGTCTTTGAAGTTATTACATCTGTAATAACCGCTATTTATCCTTTTTATTTGATTTTTGTGCCAAGAGTAACCTCTAATGAGAGAGAAGTAATGATTGGGAAAGTTGCTGTCCCGAAAGAGATTTCTGTGCTTCACCGTAAAAATTCGTGTAAAATCTCTGAACGTATTTTTGAGGCGTGAAATTTTGTGCTTATGTCCCATGTTGTTATCTAACTTTCGTTAGTTCAACATTTTTTGATTTGAGCAACAGAAGGTCTTCTAAAAAAATCGTCTTTACCTGCTGGTCTGTTTTGACAGATTTCTGCTATTTTTTGCATTTCTTCTTGTTGGTTCCTTTTTGAGTTATTTTGGGGAATTGAGCTTTTTGAGGGAAGTGCTATAGTATCTAGTGTTTTAATGGAAGTTTTATTGGTGTTGAAACTGAACCTAAAGACTTATTATCTTGAGTGCACTAATGTTGCTAATAAAGATTGTGTGAAGTTTTGTATGAAGGAAAAAATTTCAGGTATATGGAAGGAATGAGTAATGAGATGAAGAATGGACTAAATCTCAAGATTGGGGATGCCACACATGTCACCCCAAGAAATATCCAAGAAGTACAAGCGTCAAAGCTTGGGGATGCCCAAGGCATCCCCTTCTTCATCAATAAAAATCCCAGGTTTCTTCCAAACGCTTTATTTTTATTGTTTCATGCACAGTTGTGTTGTTCTTGGAGCGTCTTCTTTTTCGTTTTCGTTTTGATTTTTCATTTTCTTTGTTTTCTTAGTTTGCTGAATAAAATGGTTGTATCCCCTCTGTCATACATTGGTGTTCAAATAGTTTGGTTTGGATTGGAAAAGAATAGGAAATTTCATACTTATGTGGTAAAAAGAGCTTGTTTTTTGACTGTGGCCTATGCTTTGTCATGCCATGCTTGATATTATTTTGGCTTTATGCTTAGTATTCTTTGCTGTAGCATGGCTTGTTATAAACAATTGAGATTTCTTAATGTGCCTTGGATGAAACATGCATTGTTTTAGCATATTAAAGCATAGTATAGTGGTATTCTCCTTTGATGCTTTATTTGGGTTGACTTGGCACATGCTCACACCATGTTATGACTATCTCAAGTCACCATAGCCTTTATGATCCTTTAGTTTTCAACTTGTAGTATCACTTTATGCTTTGATCAATGATGTTTTGTTGCTCTGCATGATTATGGCCATTACTGCTAGCCTCCATAACCAAGTATGAGTTCCACTCATGCATCCAACTCCAAAAACCAAGTTATTCCAAAGTGTCCACCATACCTACCTACTAGCTTATGCTATTCCAAGTATATTCATGCTTTTGTTTACCTTCTGAATTAAACTTGTTATGAGAAAACTAGTGATTAAAGCTCTCACGAACTTGATGGCACACTTTACTTTTCTTGCCCTTAATAAACTTGAACCATTGTGTCGTCTATGTTGTATATGCTTGCACTTATTTGTTGGGAATTAGCAGAACCATGCTTTCATGGGGAACGCTTTCAACATTGCACTTGGTACTTGTACCTAGTTGATATCATGCTCTTTTGTATATGGATGTCATCGGTGTGAAATGAAAGGGGAGCTTGTAAGTCCATGGAGTTATGTATATGTGTTAGAGAAACGCCTGGGCCGCTGGTCTAATCCATGCTGACATGGTGGAAACTGATGACCCACAAGTATAGGGGGTATATCACAGTATTTTCGAGGAAAGTGAAACCCAATTTATTGATTCGACACAAGGGGAGCCAAAGAATATTTATAAGCCTTAACAACTGAGTTGTCAATTCAGCTGCACCTGGAAACAATCTTGCTCACAGCAGTTTATCAGTAGCAACAGTTTTGTAGTAGGAATAGTAAAGTAGCAGCAGTAGTAAAGCAAAGAGAGTAGTAACAAAAGTAGTAAACAGTGGGATTCGAGTGTGGTAGGCATAGGGATGGATGGACGGGCGTTGCATGGACAAGACAATTCACATAGCAATCAGAACATAGGGCAAATACAGATAAATAAGATAAAGCATCCAAGTACTAGACAATCCTAGGCATGTGTTCCATATATAGTCATACGTGCTTGCAATGAGAACTTGCACAACATCTTTTGTCCTACCAGCCCGTTTGCAGCGGGGCCTCTAGGGAACTACTGGCAATTAAGGTGCTCCTTTTAATAGAGCACTGGAGCAAAGCATTAACACTCCATGAACACATGTGATCCTCACATCAAAGCCATTCCCTCCGGTTATCCCGATTTCTATCACTTCGGGGCCATTGGTTCTGGATAATAACGTGTGTATACAACTTGCAGATAAGATCATAAACAATACTATCATAATGAATCAATAACATGTTCAGATCTGAAATCATGGCACTCGGGCCCTAGTGATAAGCATTAAGCACAACAAGTCGCAACAAAGTCATAAAGCACTGATAAAAGATACTAGGCACCATGCCCTAACAATCCGATGCCATTACATGAACGATCTCATCCAATCCCTACCATCCCCATAGCCTACAGCGGGGGATTACTCACTCATAGATGGAGGAAACATGGATGGTCGATGGAGAAGCGATGGTGATGATGATGGCGATGATCTCCTCAATTCCTGTCCGTGAGTGCGAGCAGAGTTTACAGTGCTGTTTCGTGGAATCTGGTGGTGGCGGCGGAGCGGAACTCCTTCTAGAAAAACGTCGACCCCCCCGAAGTTTTTAGGTCAGAAGGCTCCTTATAGGCGAAGAGGGAGACCGAGGGAGTGCTTGGGGGGCCCACACCACCCCTGGCGCGGCCTGGCCTAGCCCGCGCCACCAGGTGGTGTGGCCACCCTGGCTCTTCTCCGTCTTGTATTCTGGCTCCTGGAGTCTTCAGGTGAAATAGGATTTTTGGCATATTTTCCGGGATTTTTCCTGATAGTTGATTTTCTGCACAAAAAGTAGACACCAAGGCAATTCTGCTGAAAACAACGTCAGTCCGCGTTAGTTGCATCCAAATCACACAAGTTTAGAGGAGAAACAATAGAAAAAGTGTTCGGGAAAGTAGAGACATTTTGGACGTATCAACTCCCCCCCAAGCTTAGCTTATTGCTTGTCCTCAAGCAATTCAGTTGAAAACTGAGTGCGATAAAAGAACTTTCACGAACACATTTGCTTCATATGATGTAAATATTCTCAACAATGTGATTAACTACTTAGACAGTTCATAATAAAGAGTATGCAACTAAGTTTACTTAACAGGCATTGCAAGCTATGAAGAGATTCCAACTCAAAAATAATAAGTAGCATGAAGCATAAACATAAGCAACATTATGATGCTCATAAAAAGGTATGATAGAGTGGTATCTTGCTTGCCTTTGATTATGAATGCCAAGGCACCTCTGAAGTTCAAGTGATGACTAGAAGTAAAGATATCAAAGATACAAGCATCAAAGTCATAACACAAATAATCAAGTAATGGGACAAACACAAGGAATGACAACTATGCTCTCAAGAAGGTGCCCAAAGAATAAATGGAGACTCAACAAGTAAAGGAAAAGGTTTTGAATAATTTGAAAGGCTTCCAAATGCTGAAAGTATGGTACTCATTCTTTGAGCTCTCATTGCCCCTATCATAAGCATCTTTAATGTGGTTAAGGTGAAAGTGAGGTCCAATCTGAGTTATATGCTTGACAGACTATAAACTAAAAATCCCATGTCCCTTGAGTACGAAGGCCGCTCCTCATGCTACTCAACTTTAGTTACCAGTAAGTTCTTGTCATCGTAAATATGTGCGTATCATTGAGAACCGCCAATGGGGTACCCCTTGCCCGATGATACGGAAGAATCCCCATATCAAAATGACAAGGCAAGCAGACAATGAGTATCTCAGCAATCTTCTTATTTACCATGGGAAAATGGTGCTTTTTTTCTCTCTTTCCTCTTTTCATAAATCTCTTTTTTTCTTTTTCTCAATAGCTCTCTCTCTCTTTTTTATAATAAGAATGCTTCATAGATATCATTATGGTTACACTGCAGGTTTCCACCATGTCAGCATGGATTAGACCAGCGGCCCAGGCGTTTCTCTAACACACATACATAACTCCATGGACTTACAAGCTCCCCTTTTATTTCACAAGCGACATCCATAAACAAAAGAGCAAGGTATCAACTGGGTATATATTTACAAGTGTTGAAAGCGTTCCCCTTGTGACGCAGTTACGCTAATCTGACCTATAATTAGCAAGCATATAACTTTCATGGACAGTCACAATGGTTCCGGTTTATTAAGTGTAGAAAACAAAGTGTGCCATCAAGTTCGTGAGAGCTTTACTAACTAACTTTCTCATAACAAGCAAACATTTTATTCAGAAGAAAACAAGGCATATTGAATATGCACGGAAGTAGCAAATGATGCTAATAGGTAGGTATGATGGACACTTTGGCAATATTTGGTTTAAGGGAGTTGGAAACATGAGTAAAACACTCAGTGGAAGTGAAGGCTAGCAATAGTAAGGGAGCGGCAAACGAGAGAGAAATAGCTGTCATAATCATGCTTGCAACAAAACATGACTAATCATGGCATGAAAGTGATTCAAGATCCTCAAGGCAAAATAATTCATCGAGGCTTAACTGATTATTACAGTCATATGCATGCGTGAGCATGTGCCAAGTCAATTCAAATGAAACATTCAGAGGAGGATACCATAGTGTCATACCAATTTATGAATAGAGCAATGCAAGCAAACATTCATAAGTCATGCTACAAACTATTAGCGAGCTGGAGCTAATCATAAAAAAGCAAGAACTACTAAGCATCCAAAGATAACATACACCCTACATGAACGGACTAAGCATGCCCACAGTGATGAGTATATGTACAAAAATGAAAACAAATAGAGTTCGTTACCAGACTCTTACCATGCCTCAAGTTGTCATTAATCCTCATTATTGCTCTTCACTTGTTTGGCTTGAATAATAATATGAAACCAATATTCCACTAAGGACCGCTGAACCCTGTAGCAAACTCACAAAACCAAAGAAGAACGACACATATTTTTGTTGTTTTCGATTTTAAAACAAGAACCAAAGGAAAAACAAGCAAATCAAAATCTTTTTGGGTTTTTCAAATAGTTCAAACAAAGCAAAAATGGAAAAACAAACCAAGGCAAAAAGAAGAAGCAAACCAAAGAGAAACAACAGAAATATTTTTGGTCTTTTTGTGTTTTAGAAATCAAAAGCAAAGAAGAACAAAAACTAAAAAGAGAACAAAAACATGAATATACAAAGTACCGACGTAACATGATATGAAGATGAGTGCGGTGTCGGCGTACCTCCCCCCAAGCTTAGGCTTTTGGCCTAAGTGGGTATCAATCCCAAGCCGGCCAGGATGATGTGTCACCATAGTATGACGAGGAGGTCCCCTCGTCCTGGTGCAAACTCGAGTACGTTCCCCCGTAGTGTGCGGAGTAATCGTAGGAGGGTACATCCTCCTGGTGCTGCTCGTGGAAACCCAGCAAGCGAAGCTGCTCGTCCACCTCCTCCTTGGAGCGCGACCACGGTCTCCTGTGAACACTAAACAAAGAAGGCTGTGGCAAAGGGATCTCCCTTTCATCCCCGTCACTAAAGAGGATCCTATATACTAGACTGTCCAAATCAGAAGTAGCAGTGACAAAGTGATAAGTTTTCATAGCAACAAGGTCAAGCCTCTGTGGTGCCAGCATAGTATCATTGGGATCCACTAAAAGACCTAATGCATTTACTATACGCGAGACAATGATGCCCCCATAGATATGCCCCCTAGCAGCTAGGCAGCGAGCAATGGGCGAGCCAAGATTGTACCGAGTATCATTGTTAAGCGCAGCAGCAAGGAATGCTAAATGATAGTTGGAGATATTACTTGTGTTCTCCCTACCCAGTACACTAGTAGCAAGATAATATGCAAAGTATCTAAGAGCGGGGAGTTGGATATTTCTTATCTTTCCGCGTTGCGCCACGCGGTCATCATCATTGGTCACCCCTCGGTAAAGCTCCAACAAATCAGCGGGTCACCCTTGAATTTTCTTCACTGTCCCTATCATGCGTACACCTACAATACTGCAAAATCTCTCCAAAGGCATGGTGAAGGCAGATTATAGATTTTAAAAGAGACAGTTGACTGATAGGATGTGTTAGTAAATGTGAAGCTCTCAACAAAAGTTTTGGTGAGCATAGCGTATTGCACACTCTCATCTTGCATATATGAGGTCAAACCAACCCTCTCAATCAGTAGCAAGAAATCATCAAGAATACCTGCAGCTTGTAAGAAAGTAAAACAAGGAAAATAGGATGGGTGAGCATCCCCATCATCCCTTTCACTACCAATACGAGTTGCAATGAGATCTTCGTTGTATGATGGCCTAGCCTGAGAGGCTGATCTTGAGGGCCTCGACCTCCTAGGTGCATCACTCTCAAAATCCTCTCCAAAAGTATGGTTGTTCATGCTTGGTATTCTGAAATTTAAACACCTATTAAACAAGTGATTGCAAAGTAAATATAATGAAGGATTCTACTCATAGGGACTTGTAAGAGGCCTAAACATGCATCAAAACTATATCTCTAAGCATTAAACAAGCTTACAAGCTCTCATAACCAGTCACCTACAGTAGCAAAATACTCAATATATAATCCACTAAACACAAATCTACTTGGACAAGGGGAGGAGTCACATACCAGGGAACAAATGCTCCAAATTTCAGCAAGATAGATTGGCTGAGAAGGAGATCAAAAAAATCGAGAGCAAGCATAGCAAGAACACGATTTTGAGCAATGAACTGGAGCTTACTCGGAAGAGAGAAGAAAGTGGCAGGTGAGAGAGTTAGTGGGGGGCCAAGGGTGGACCACACCAGGGCATGGCGCCACCTAGGGCTGGCCACACCACCATGTGGTGTGCCTGCCTGGTGGGCCCCCTGGTACCTCCCAGGTACTCCTCTGCCCCTTTTTCACGTAAAAATTTAATATGAATTTTCTGGAATTTTTCGAGATACTTTATTTTTGGGCATTTTTCAGAAATAGAAGAATGATTTTTTTGATAGACAAGTTTTTTTTTTGAAAACATGATGCAAGGACAAAACAAGGCTAGAACTACACAAGTTCTAAGACGCTCTAACATGTAAGCAACTAACAACAAAAAGAAAGCTAAATGAAAGCAAAAACTAAAATGCAAAGGATAGAAATAAACGGAGATAATCATAATGAAAACATTGTTTTGTTCAATGAAATCCTTTTGTTAACAAGGTTGATCAAGTCTTGCTACCAAAACAATTCCATATGAGACAAAACTTTGTATTCCACTAATGATTATGTTACCTTAACCTTGATAGCAATGGTCCCAATCATAATAGTTTCAAATTTTTCTCTTGGTATGGGACAATATATTTCTCCAACTTGAATGCCTTCAACATGTTCAATTGAATTCAAACCATAAGTCCTTTCAATCTTCTTGGGGAAATAGACAGTATGTTCCTTGTCATTAACATTGAAAGTCACCTTTCCTTGATTACAATTAATAACAGCTCCTGCAGTATTAAGAAAAGGTCTCCCAAGAATAATAGACATATTATCATCTTCAGGCATTTCAAGCACAACAAAATCAGTTAATATCAAGCAATTGTGATCCACCTGAATAGGTACATCCTCACATATACCCACAGGAATAGTGGTAGATTTATCAGCCATTTGCAAAGATATATCAGTTGGTATTAATTTTTCAAGTTGAAGCTTCTTATAGAGAGAGAAAGGCATAACACTAACTCCAGCTCCCAAATCACACAAAGCAGTTCTAACATAACTGTTCTTAATAGAGCAAGGGATAGTTGGAATCCCTAGGTCTCCAAGTTTCTTAGGAACCTTACCATTGAAGGAATAATTAGCAAGCAAAGTAGAAATTTCTTCATTAGGGATCTTCCTTTTATTCGAGACAATATCCTTCATATAATTTGAGTAAGGAGGCAATTTAATAGCATCAGTCAAAGGAATTTGCAGGAATAAAGGTTTCATCCACTCACAAAACTTATTATAGTGTTCATCTTCCTTTGACTTGTGTTTCTTATTAGGGAAAGGCATAGGTTTCTAGACCCAAGGCTCTCTTTCACTACCATGTTTCTTAGCAATAAAATCTTCTTTGGTGTATTTAGTATTCTTAGTGTGGTTTTCAGGTTCTTCTTCAACTTTTTATTCATTAGGAACTTCATTTTCTTCATTACCACTTTCAGTTTCAGCATCAGAGATAGATATACTATTGTGATCTATAGCAGGTTCAGAGGGTTCTACAATAGTTTTATGCTTCTTTTTCCTTTTCTTACGAGTAGAACCACTATTTTCAGCTTTTTGAGAATCCTGCTCAATTCATTTGGGATGCCCCTCAGGATATAGAGGATCCTGGGTAGCAGCTCCACTTCTAGTTCTAATTTCATAAGCATGTTTTACTTTAGCAGCATTAACTAGCAAGTCGTTTTGCACTTTAACGAGTTGATCTATTTGAGTTTGAACCATTTGAAAGTGTTTAACAATCATTTTAACATCATTAGAGGTTCTTTCCACAATATCTTTCAACTCAACAATAGCTCTAGTGTTTTCCATTAGATGATTTTGCACCCTTTTATTAAAATTATCTTGCTTAACAATAAAGATATCAAATTCGAGGGAAGTGAAACCCAATTTATTGATTCGACAAAAGGGGAGCCGAAGAATATTTATAAGCCTTAACAACTGAGTTGTTAATTCAGCTGCACCTGGAAACAATCTTGCTCATAGCAGTTTATCAGTAGCAACAGTTTTGTAGTAGGAATAGCAAAGTAACAACAGTAGTAAAGCAAAGGCAATGATATGATGGCGATGGCATTGGGATTCAAGTCACGATAGGCATAGGGATGGATGGAAGCGCGTTGCATGAACAAGACAATTCACATAGCAATCAGAACATAGGGCAATTGCAGATAAATAAGATAAAGCATCCAAGTACTAGATAATCCTAGGCATGTGTTCCATATATAGTCATACGTGCTCGCAATGAGAACTTGCACAACATCTTTTGTCCTGCCAGCCCGTTTGCAGCGGGGCCTCAAGGGAACTACTGTCAATTAAGGTGCTCCTTTTAATAGAGCACCGGAGCAAAGCATTAACACTCTATGAACACATGTGATCCTCATATCAAAGCCATTCCCTCCGGTTATCCCGATTTCTGTCACTTCGGGACCATTGGTTCCGGACAATAACGTGTGTATACAACTTGCAGATAAGATCATAAACAATACTATCATAATGAATCAATAACATGTTCAGATCTGAAATCATGGCACTCGGGCCCTAGTGACAAGCATTAAGCACAACAAGTCACAACAAAGTCATAAAGCACTGATAAAAGATACTAGGCACCATGCCCTAACAATCCGATGCCATTACATGAACGATCTCATCCAATCCCTACCATCCCCATAGCCTACAACGGGGGATTACTCACTCATAGATGGGGGAAACATGTATGGGCGATGGAGAAGCGATGGTGATGATGATGGCGATGATCTCCTCCAATTCCCCGTCCTAGCAGGGTGCCAGAACGGAGTTTCTGGTGCTGTTTCATGGAATCTGGTGGTGGCGGCGGAGCGGAACTCCTTCTGGAAAAATGTCGAACCCCCCGAAGTTTTTAGGTCAGAAGGCTCCTTATAGGCGAAGAGGGAGACCGAGGGGGTGCCTGGGAGGCCCACACCACCCCCTGGTGCGACCTGGCCTGGCCCGCGCCACCAGGTGGTGTGGCCACCCTTGCTCTTCTCCATCTCGTATTCTGGCTCCTAGAGTCTTCGGGTGAAATAGGATTTTTGGCATATTTTCCGAGATTTTTCTTGATAGTTGATTTTCTGCACAAAAAGTAGACACCAAGGCAAATTTGCTGAAAACAGCGTCAGTCCGCGTTAGTTGCATCCAAATCACACAAGTTTAGAGGAGAAACAATAGCAAAAGTGTTCGGGAAAGTAGATACATTTTGGACGTATTAGAAACCTACATCGTAACCATAATGAGCTGTCTATGAAGCATTCTTCTTATATAAAAAATCCTATATTGAGAAAAAAAAGAGAAAAAAAGAGATTATGAAAAGAGGAAAAAGAGAAAAAAGCACCATATTCCCATGGTAAATAAGAAGATTGCTGAGATGCTCGTTGTCTGCTTGCCTTGTCATTTTGATTTGGGGATTCTTCCTATCATCGGGCAAGGGGTACCCCGTTGGCGGTTCTCTATGATACACATGTACTTATGATGACAAGAACTTACCGGTGACTAAACTTGAGTAGCATGAGGAGCAGCCCTCGTATACAAGGGACATGAGATTCCTAACTTATACTTCGTCAAGCATGTACACCATAGTTTGTTCACTTTAACCTTAATCACTTCAAGATGCTTATGATAGGGGCAATGAGAGCTGAAAGCTATAAGTACCATAATTTTTGGAAGCTCTTTATGAAACTTGAATCTCTGCTTCCTTCTATGAAGGCCTTTCTTCCACCATTATATTCAGCCTCCACCTTCTATCTTTATGCACCTACTTTGAGAGCATAGTGGCCATTCTTAGTTCTATGTGCATTGTCCCAAGACTAGTTGATCGATGCATAACTTGATATTGCTTATTTTAGACTATTTGTATCTAGTCACTCTTATGAACTTTAAAGGTGTCCTATGCATTTATATTTGCTACTCTATTGAGGGACAATCTGAATCCTATTATGCTATGTTTTCTTTATGTGAAACAAACAAACGTCTTGCAAAGCATTGTTATTCATGAATCTTTTGTTTGTGCCTTTTCATGTTGCATCATAGTTTCTTTGTCCTATTGCTAGAACTTTGTCTTTCATGTTATGATTGAAGTACTATGATCCCAGCTTTGAATGTTTTACAAATACTTTGATCAAGACTTTGATGGTGCATGTTACCTCAAAAATTATTCTTTCTTTTTATCACTTACCTACTCGAGGACGAGCAGGAGTTAAGCTTGGGGATGTTGATACATTGCAAATGTATCTATAATTTTTGATGTTCCATGCTTGGTTTTATCCACTTTCTTGTGTTTTGTCCACACTTTGGAGTACTTTTCATATGATTTCTTGGACTAACCTATTAACAAGAGCCACGATGCGGTACTGCCTGTTTCTCTCTTTTTGGTTCGGGAAAGTCAGAAAATGAATATTCTCGGAATTGGATGGGACAAAAGCCAAAGTGCCTATTTTTCTGAAAGTCATCAGATGCCAGAATACGAGACGGAGAAGGGCTAGGGGCCGGCCACACCACCTGGCCGCGCGGCCAGGCCTGACCCGCGCCAGGGGGTGGTCTGGCCGACCCCAACACCCCCTCGGCCTCTCCTTCCGCCTATATATTGCCCTCGGGACGAAAACCCTAAGCGCCGGATCAAAAATCCACGAAAGAGTCTATAGCCGCTGTCATCTCCATCCCTAGATCTGGAGGGATCTGAAGCTCTTCCCTGCACCCTGCCGGAGAGGGGAATTCACCCTGGAGGCCTTCTTCATTAACATGTGATACATTGCAAATGTATCTATAATTTTTGATGCTCCATGCTTGGTTTTATCCACTTTCTTGTGTTTTGTCCACACTTTGGAGTACTTTTCATATGATTTCTTGGACTAACCCATTAACAAGAGCCACAGTGCCAGCTGCTTGTTTTCTGCTGTTTTTGGTTCTAGGAAAGTCAGAAAATGAATATTCTTGGAATTGGACGGGACAAAAGCCAAAGTGCCTACTTTTCCAGAAGACTCCAGGAGCCATAATACGAGACGGAGGAGGGCCAGGGGCTGGCCACATCCCCCAGGCGCGGGCTGGGCCTGGCCGCGCCAGGGCATGGTGTGGTGGTCCCAGGCACCCCCTCGGTCTCCCTCTTCGCCTATAAGAAGCCTTCTGACCTAAAAACTTCAGGGGGTTTGACGTTTTTCCAGAAGAAGTTCCGTAGCACCGCCACCACTGAAGGGGAGATTCGGGGGACAAAAAGGCTCTGTTCCGGCACCCTGTCGGGACGGGGAAGTGCCCCCGGAGCCGTTTCCATCGATCTCCACCATCATCTCCATCGACCATCCATGTTTCCCCATCTCTGAGTGAGTAATCCCCCGCTGTAGGCTATGGGGATGGTAGGGATTGGATGAGATTATTCATGTAATGGCATCAGATTGTTAGGGCATGGTGCCTAGTATCTTTTATTAGTGCTTTATGACTTTGTTGCATCTTGTTGTGCTTAATGCTTGTCACTAGGGCCCGAGTGCCATGATCTCAGATCTGAACATGTTATTGATTCATTATGATAGTATTGTTCTTGGTCTTATCTGCAAGTTGTATACACACGTTGTTGTCTGGAACCTATGGCCTCGAAGTGACAAAAATCGGGATAACCGGAAGGGAAAGGCTTTGATGTGATGATCACATGTGTTCACGGAGTGTTACTGCTTTGCTCCGGTGCTCTATTGAAAGGAGCACCTTAATTGCCAGTAGTTCCCTAGAGGCTCCGCTGCAAACGGGCTGGCAGGACAAAAGATGTTGTGCAAGTTCTCATTGCGAGCACGTATGACTATATATGGAACACATGCCTAGGATTGTCTAGTACTTGGATGCTTTATCTTATTTATCTGCAATTGCCCTATGTTCTGATTGATATGTTAATTGTCTTGTCCATGCAACGCCCGTCCATCCATCTCTATGCCTACACTTTTCGAATCCTTTGTTTCTTGCTTTTG
Source organism: Avena insularis (assembly GCA_023614405.1). Classification (NCBI taxonomy): domain Eukaryota; kingdom Viridiplantae; phylum Streptophyta; class Magnoliopsida; order Poales; family Poaceae; genus Avena; species Avena insularis. The sequence goes on along the minus strand of CM042690.1, from coordinate 145,563,118 downwards.
TTACTCTTGTCTTTGCTTTACTTCTGCTACTTTACTATTCCTACTACAAAACTGTTGCTACTGATAAACTGCTGTGAGCAAGATTGTTTCCAGGTGCAGCTAAATTGACAACTCAGTTGTTAAGGCTTATAAGTATTCTTTGGCTCCCCTTGTGTCGAATCAATAAATTGGGTTTCACTTCCCTCGAAAATACTGCGATACACCCCCTATACTTGAGGGTCATCACCATGCAAGCCTCCGGTGTGATGCGTGAGTAGTTCATCCTTGGACTACGGATCCATGTAGTAGCTAGATGGCTGGTTCTCCTCCTTTGTGCTTTCATGTCTAGATCTTGTGAGCTCCGTTCATGATCAAGATCATCTATTTGTAATTCTGCATGTTGTGTTTGCGGGGATCCGATGGATATTGAGATGCTATTTCAGATTGATTATTGATTCTATCATGTCTTTGTTATTTGTGACCTTGCATGCTTTCCGTTGTTAGTAGCTATCTTGGCCAAGTAGATGCTAGAAACTCCAAGAGTTAGTATTTATGCTCGATAGTGGGTTCATGCCTCTGGTAATCTAGGGAAGTGACAGAAATATCTAAGGTACTAGATGTGCTGTTACTACTAGGGAGAAAACAACAATCCTTTGTTCATAGAACAATCGTATTGTTTACTTTACACGCAATTCATAAAGCAATAATTTGTTGCTTGCAACTTAATACTGGAGGGGGTTTGGATGATAACCTGAAGGTGGATTATTAGTCATAGATGCAGTTGGATGGCGGTCTATGTATAATGTTGTAATGCCCAATCAAGTTCCAAAGGAGTCAAGATGATTAGTATATGCGTGTATTGCTTTCTCGATGTTTGTCAATTGCCCCGCTGTAATTTGTTCACCCAGCATGTTATCTATCTAAGGAGAGCCACCTCTAGTGAACTATGGATCCCGGTCCTTTTCTTTACATACAATCTACAAACTGTTTACTACTTTGTGTTTACTTTCTGCAAACTTTTACTTCTTTCCATTCGATACGTTTAATCCTTTGTTTTCAGCAAAACACGGTGAGATTGACAACCTCATCGCAAGTTGGGGACAGAGTTCTATGGTTGTGTTGTGCAGGTCTCCACGTTGCTACTAGCACTTGGTGCATACTGTCAAGGCTCAGCTAGCAACACCTTTGGGGTGTTTCCTTGATCCTACTGGTTCGATTAAACCTTGGTTTCATAACTAAGGGAAACTTGCTGCTGTGCTCATCATACCTTCCTCTTGGGGTTGCCAACGAGCTCTACATCAACACTGCACCAGCATCTTTCTGGCGCCGTACAGTGAGCCATCAATCATCCCCTTCATCATCAACCACTGCATCTTCATCACCACCATTACTCCATATTTCATCTATTAGATCTCTTTATAATTCTAGATCTAATTGTGGTTTGCATTAGATCTACCCCATACTTTAATCCATTCATTTGATTATGATGATGATGTTGATTGCTTCCATGAGTGAGTTGTTCCTTTGTTCTTGGGGACATGGAGAAACCCTAGCACAATTATGAACTTGTAATAAGATGATCTATTCTTATATCCGTATGACTTGCTTGTCTATGATATAATCATGATTTGTGTTCGATCTCTCTCTTTAGATGGTATGCATAGTCGGTCGCATATCATTTGCCTTCATGACTAAAGGGAGGGAGAAACCCTTTGGACGTGTCTTGGAAGCATACCCGCAATGCCCCATGACATATTGGTGTCGGCTCGTAACCTACACAGTCAAAGGGGATTAAAGGGGGACTCCCTAAGATAATTATGATATCCATGGGGAAACCCTTAATTGCGGTGGTTTGTATGGGTGATTGCTCTTAGACATCGCAGTGGTTATTTAGAGGTGACCTCACACTTGGCTCAACAAAGTGGCTTCCTATGAGCCTTGTCATGAATATCTTATTATGGGGCTCTCTCCACACATATTGTGACACAAGGAGTATGTTATCTTGATTACATATAACAATAATATTATGCTAGTGGTGTATCCTACATCCCCGAGAACGTTTTAGCCCTATTGAGTTCAACCACGCTTTCATACAATCTTGTTACTTATTTTCTTTTACTTGTTTTAATTACTTTTATGCAAACAAGCATAAACCTTTCAAACACCCTTTACTTGATATCAAAGACAACTTATAAGTATACGTTGGTAGAGAGTAATGAGGGGCATAAAGAGTTTTACCAATAGCTCTCTGTGAGTTCAATATCTTTACTTCAAAACTAGCTACAATTGGTCTGTGCACTTGCAATCATCAAGCTATTTTCTGACGCCGTTGTTGGGGAGCTAAGCGCTTTTGGTCTTTGTTCTTAGTTACTTATTTCACCCATTGTTTTACTATTTTTTTACTAGTTTCAGGTAAGCACCATGACTGCACTCGGACTGATTAATCAGCTCGATGCAACTAAATACCTCGGGAAATTCAATAGAGGACTAGTTAAAGAATTTTCGAGTGGGAGCAAACCAGAGTACAAGGTTAACCCTCGTTTTATCACTATTATTAAAGAGAAAACTTTTGCAGGAGATGATCCCGATGAGGATCCCTATAATCATTTAATGCATTTTACCGAGCTTTGTTGTACTCTTAAATTGAGAGGCTATTCTGATGATGAACTGGAACTTAAACTGTTTAGCCAATCTCTAACCAACACTGCTTTGGCTTTGTATAGAATTTACCCTGCAGAGAAAATTGATACCTAGGAAAAACTTAAAGGAGAATTTGTGTCTCAATTCTTTCCCAAGGTAAAAACTACTGAAGTAAGGAGGGCAATTACAAACTTCAAAAATCACCCAGGTGAAGGTTTGGTAAGATCCTACAAAAAGGTACAAGTCCCTACTTCACAAATGTCCCCATCATGATTTACCCGAATGGTACGTTTTGCATATTTTCTCTGGAGGACTTAATGAAGAAATTAAACATGAGCTTGACATGAATTCAAGAGGTTCTTTCATGGAGTTAACTATAATAAAAGCTTGGGAACTTTTAGAACAAATTTGCCGTAATAGAGAAACATGGGGATTTAATTTAGGTGGCGAAGGAGGTATATAAATTGAATATGATTGTCTCAATGCTTATAAAGACTCCGATAAGGTAAAAGAAACTGCTAATGAACTGCAACTTGATGATGATATTATCTTGCAAATCCTTCAGTCTTTTACAGAACATATTGAAGCAACAAAGAAGGACTAGCTTCATTATACTCTGCCACCCGAGCCAGTTGTTGAAGAAGATCTGATAATTACGACCCTTGTCGAGCCAATAAGGGAGGTACCCCCATATGTTGAACCCTTTCATTTTTCAAGGACGGTGTGAAGACATATGATGGCTCAGCAACTTGAGGATCAACACGAAGAGGAAGAATTATTTCTCAAGGAGCTAGAAGAGGAAACACAAATAAGGAAAACTAAAGAAGAGCGTGTACAAGAGGCAGAGGCATCAATAAAGGAAGATAATTTAACCATGTTTGCACATTGCAACGTGATTGAGCTAGATTCCAAAGCATCGCAATTTGTTGAAGTAAAAGTAAAAGCTAAAGAAATTGGTAAGCCTATCCTCCTTTGCACTTTTGGAGGAACTTACTATTATGGTCTCTGCGATATGGTACAACTATTAATGTTACCACTTTTAATTTTTATTTAAAAATTCAAAATGAATTAGCTCCGGCTGAATTGGAAGATACATATATGACTATAATGCTTGCAGATAAGACCCTCAGAGTCCCTATGGGAATAATAAGGGACGTACCAATCTTATTGGACCCTACAAATATCCTATTGATTTTGTGCTTATTGATATGCCCACTGATGTTTATTGTCCCATCATTTTTGGAAGAACTTTTCTAAATACCGCAGGAGCAAACATAGAATGCAAGAAGAAAACTGTGTCTCCCAAGTTTGGTGAAGAGAAAATGAATTTTCATTTCTCCGAATTTGACCATAAACCAGCTATTAAAGAATTAGATGATGATGAGTATGAACGTGAGGAAGAAGGTAATATCATAAACTTAGCCTCAATAGTCATCAAGACTCCAGATGATGATCTAGCAAAAAGTTTAGTCAACAATAATAGCATTCTTGAAGACATAGAAAAAACTGAAATAGATAACTATCTCGAATCCACACCAGAGGTGGACATCGAGATTAATCAAAAATATGAAGAACTTATAAGGAAAGGAGATGAGGCTCTTCCTCCTCCGACCCTTAAAACTCTACCAAAGGAACTAAAATATAGGTTTCTTGATGAGACAAATAATTTCCATGTTATTATAAGCGCTAACCCCGAAGAGAAAGAGGAGGAAAACTTAATGAAGGTTCTCCGCATGCATCGAAATGCTCTTGGGTATTCGATGAGTGACTTGAAGGGGATTAGTCCCTCGATAGCCACCTGATACGTTGTAAACGTATTTATAATTTTTAATGCTCCATGCTTGTTTTATATCAACTTTCTTATGTTTTATTTACACTTTGAGGTGTTTTTATACATTTTCTGGAACTAACCTATTAACAAGATGTCGTAGTGCCAGTTGCCTATTTTCTGCTATTTTTGGTTTCATAAAAGCTAGTAAGGAAATATTCTCGGAATTGGACGGGACAAAAGCCAAAGTCAATATTTTACCAGAAGGAACACGGAGTCCAAAGGGCAGCCGAAATGGGGCAACAAGGTGGCCACACCTAGGGCTGGCGCGACCACCCCTAGGGCACGCCAGGCCCTGGTGTGGGACCCTCGGGAAGCCACTGACCTTGCCCCTTTGCCTTTAAAATGACCCCGATGCAGAAACCCTAAGTACCCGATAAAACAATTCCATGAAAGAGTCTTTAGCCGCCGCCATCTCCATCCCTAGACCGGGGGGGGGATCCGAAGCTCTTCCCGGCACCCTGCTGGAGGGGAGAGATCATCCTGGAGGCCTTCTTCATCACCATGCCAGCCTCCAGAGTGATGCGTGAGTAGTTCACGCTTGGACTATGGGTCCATACAGTAGCTAGATGGTTGGTTCTCCTCTGTGCTATCATGTTTAGATCTTGTGAGCTCTGTTCATGATAAAGATCATATATTTGTAATCCTATATGTTGTGTTTGCGGGGATCCGATGGATATTGAGATACTATGTCATATTGATTATTGATTCTATCATGTCTATGTTATTTGTCATCTTGCATGCTCTCCGTTGCTAGTAGCTATCTTGGCCAAGTAGATGCTTATAACTCCAAGAGGGAGTATTTATGCTCGATAGTATGTTCATGCCTCTAGTAATCTGGGGAAGTGACATAAATCTCTAAGGTTGTCGATGTGTTGTTGCTACTAGGGAGAAAACAACAATCCTTTGTCCATGGGGCAATTGTATTGTTTACTTTACACACTTTGCTTAATGCAATTATCTATTGCTTGCAACTTAATACTGGAAGGGGTTCAGATGATAACCTGAAGGTGGATTATTAGTCATAGATGTAGTTGGATTACGGTCTATGTATTATGTTGTAATGCCCAATCAAATCTCATAGGAGTCAAGATGTCTAGTATATGCATTGTTATGCTTTCTCAATCTGTCAATTGCCCCGCTGTAATTTGTTCACCCAACATGTTTACTATTTACTTTCTGCAAGCAATTACTATCTTCCACACTATATGTTTAATCCTTTGTTTTCAGCAAAACCAGCGAGATTGACAACCTCACTGTAAGTTGGGGCAAAGTTCTGTGGTTGTGTTGTGCAGGATTCCAAGTTGTTTGCAACACCTTGGAGTTGTTTCCTTACTCCTTCCGGTTCGATAACCTTGGTTTCATAACTGAGGGAAACTTGCTGTTGTGCTCATCATACCTTCGTGTTGGGGTTCCCAACGAGCTTCGTACGTCGTAAATGTATCTATAATTTTTGATGGTCCATGCTTGTTTTATATTAACTTTCTTCTGCTTTGTTCACACTCTGAGGTATTTTTATACATTTTCTGGAACTAACCTATTGACAAGATGCCACAGTGCTAGTTGCCCCTTTTCTACTATTTTTGGTTTCAGAAAAGCTAGGAAATAAATATTCTCGGAATTGGATGGAACAAAAGCTAAAGTCCATATTTTACCCGAAGCAACACGGAGTCCGAAGGGCAGCCAAAGGGGGGTGGCACGAGGTGGCCACACCCTATGGCAGCGTGGCCAGGGGGCGCGCCACCAGGTGGTGTGGGCCCCTCAGGCCTCCACCGACCTTGCCCCTTCGCCTATATATTTCCCCCCGAGATGAAAACCCTACATAGAGGATCAGAATTCCACGAAAAGTTCTGCAGCGCTGCCGCCACCGAAGAGGAGATTCGGGGGACAGAAGTCTTTGTTCTGACACCCTGCCAGGACATGGAAGTGCCCCCGGAGCCATCTCCATCGACTCCACCGCCATCTCCATCGCTGTTGCTGATTCCCATGATGAGGAGGGAGTAGTTCTCTCTCGAGGATAAGAGCTCTACCGGTAGCTATGTGTTCATCTCTCCTTCTATGCGTGATCTTATTGAGATCATGAGCTTTGTAATCTAGATCTATACTGCTACTCAAGTGCTTCAATTAATCTCCGCTTATCCCCACGTGTGTGAAGTTGACAGTGTGAACACTGTGTGGCACTTAGGCTAAGGTTTCAGAAATACTTATCATGAGTATAATTTGAGTTGGATGTCTCTATGAGATTGTGGTGTTTGTTGGAACCATCTAGCGCTCAAGGTGACAGTGAAGGGTTATCTAGATGGGGAATGCGAACTTTAAGGTGTGCTGTTATAGCCCTACACCATCCAACCGGAGAGTAGTTCAGGGTAGCTTGTGTTTTAATGGAAGTTTTATTGGTGTTGAAACTGAACCTAAAGACTTATTATCTTGAGTGCGCTGATGTTGCTAATAAAGATTGTGTGAAGTTTTGTATGAAGGAAAAATTTCAGGTGTATGGAGAGAATGATGTAATGAGATGAAGAATGGACTAAAGCTCAAGCTTGGGAATGCCACCCCGTGTCACCCCAAGAATTATCCAAGAAGTACAAGCATCAAAGCTTGGGGATGCCCAAGGCATCCCCTTCTTCATCAATAAAAAATCCCAGGTTTTCTTCCAAACACTTCATTTTTATTGTTTCATGCACAGTTGTGTTGTTCTTGGAGCGTCTTCTTTTTCGTTTTCGTTTTGGTTTTTCGTTTGCTTGGTTTGCTTAGTTTGCTGAATAAATTGGTTGGACCCCCTCTTTCATACTTTAGTTTGTAAATAGTTTGGTTTGGTTTGGAAAAGAGTAGGAAAGTTCATACTTATGTGGTAAAAAGAGCTCGTTTTTGACTGTGGCCTATGCTTTGTCATGCCATGCTTGATATTGTTTTGGCTTTATGCTTAGTATTCTTTGCTGTAGCATGTTTTGTTATAAACAATTGAGATTTCTTAATGTGCCTGGGATGAATCATGCGTTGTTTTAGCATATTAAAGCATAGTATAGTGGTATTCTCCTTTGATGCTTTATTTGGATTGACTTGGCACATGCTCACACCATGTTATGACTATCTCAAGTCACCATAGCCTTTATGATCCTTTAGTTTTCAACTTGTAGTATCACTTTATGCTTTGATCAATGATGTTTTGTCGCTCTGCATGATTATGGCCATTATTGCTCTCTTAGTTTGTCGCTCCCAGTCTTTTGCTAGCCTCCACAACCAAGTATGAGTTCCACTCATGCATCCAACTCCCTAAACCAAGTTATTCCAAAGAGTCCACCATACCTACCTACTATCTTATGCTATTCCAAGTATATTCATGCTTTTGTTTACCTTCCAAATTAAACTTGTTATGAGAAAACTAGTGATGAAAGCTCTCACGAACTTGATGGCACACTTTACTTTTCTTGCCCTTAATAAACTTGAACAATTGTGTCGTCTATGTTGTATATGCTTGCACTTATTTGTTGGGAATTAGCAGAACCATGCTTTCATGGGGAATGCTTTCAACATTGCACTTGGTACTTGTACCTAGTTGATATCATGCACTTTTGTATATGGATGTCGTCGGTGTGAAATGAAAGGGGAGCTTGTAAGTCCATGGAGTTATGTATATGTTTTAGAGAAACGCCTGGGCCGCTGGTCTAATCCATGCTGACATGGTGGAAACCTGCAGCGTAACCATAATGAGCTGTTTATGAAGCATTCTTCTTATAAAAAAAGAGTCCTATATTGAGAAAAAAAGAAAAGAGAAAAAAGAGATATTATGAAAAGAGGAAAGAGAGAAAAAAGCACCATATTCCCATGGTAAATAAGAGGATTGCTGAGATGCTCGTTGTCTGCTTGCCTTGTCATTTTGATATGGGGATTCTTCCATATCATTGGGCAAGGGGTACCCCGTTGGCGGTTCTCTATGATACACATGTACTTACAATGACAAGAACTTACTGGTGACTAAACTTGAGTAGCATGAGGAGCGGCCCTCGTATACAAGGGACATGAGATTTCTAACTTATACTTCGTCAAGCATGTACACCATAGTTTGTTCACTTTAACCTTAATCACTTCAAGATGCTTATGATAGGGTCAATGAGAGCTTAAAGCTATAAGTACCATAATTTTTGGAAGCTCTTTATGAGAATTGAATCCCTACTTCCTTTTATAAAAAGGCCTTTCTTCCTCCATTATATTGAGTCTCCACCTTCTACCTTTATACACCTACTTTGAGAGCATAGTGGCCATTCTTAGTTCTATGTGCATTGTCCCAAGACTAGTTGATTGATGCATAACTTGATATTGCTTGTTTTAAACTATTTGTGTCTAGTCACTCTTGTGAACTTTGAAGGTGTCTTATGCATTTATATTTGCTACTCTATTGAGGGACAAGCTAAATACTATTATGCTATGTTTTCTTTTTGTGAAACAAACAAACGTCTTGCAAAGCATTGTTATTCATGAATCTTTTGTTTGTGCCTTTTCATGTTGCATCATAGTTTCTTTGTCTTATTGCTAGAACTTTGTCTTTCATGTTTTGATTGAAGTACTATGATCCCAGCTTTGAATGTTTTACAAATACTTTGATCAAGTCTTTGATGGTGCATGTCACCTCAAAAATTATTCTTTCTTTTTATTACTTACCTACTCAAGGACGAGCAGGAGTTAAGCTTGGGGATGTGATGTCTACGCACTTCTATTCTTGTAGACAGTTGTTGGGCCTCCAAGTGCAGAGGTTTGTAGAACAGCAACAAGTTTTCCCTTAAGTGGATCACCCAAGGTTTATCGAACTCAGGGAGGAAGTGGTCAAAGGTATTCCCTCTCAAGCAACCCTGCAATCAAGATACAAGAAGTCTCTTGTGTCCCCAACACACCCAATACACTTGTCAGGTGTATAGGTGCACTAGTTCGGCGAAGAGATAGTGAAATACAAGTGGTATGGATAATTATAAGTGGTAACGGTGATAGAAAATACCTTGATGGCGTGGAAAAGACTAACGTAAAACTGAAATAAAGATGGAAGCAAGCAAACATGTAACAGATCTAATAGCAAACAGTGTTTCACTGCTTAGAAACATGTCCTAGGGATCATACTTTCACTAGTGAACACTCTCATATAAATATATTCATCTTTATGATACTACCCTAAACTACTCTCCGGTTGGACACTCTAATCGATGGTAGGGATATAACAGCACACCTCAAAGTTCATCTTTCCCATCTAGAAAACCCCACACTGTCACCTTGAGTACTAGATGAGTCCAACAAACACCACAATTTCATAAAGACATCCAACTCAAAATATAACTCATAACAAGTATTTGTAATCTCTAGTCTAAGTGCCACCATGGTGTGCACACTGTCAACTTCACACACATGGGGAGAGCAGAGATCTATTAAAGCACTTGAGTAGCAAGGTCGATCTACTAGATTACAAAGCTCATGATCACAATATGATCATGCATAGAGAGAGAGATGAACACATAGCTACCGGTAGAACCCTTAGTCTCGAGAGATAACTACTCCCTCCTCATCATGGGAATTAGCAACGGTGATGGAGATGGCGGTGGAGATGGCTCCGGGGGCACTTCCCCGTCCCGGCAGGGTGCTGGAATAGAGACTTTCTATCCCCCGAATCTCCCCTTCGGTGGCGGCAGTGCTGTGGAACTTTTCGTGCATTTCTGATTGACCCTCTATGGTTTTGGTATCGGTAGGCTCTTATAGGCGAAGGAGGCAAGGTCGATGGCCGCCCAGGGGGCCCACACCATGCCCTGGCACGGCCTGGGCTGGCCCGCGCCAAGGGGGGGTGTGGCCACCCTGTGGCCCCTCTCTGACTCTCCTTCTGGCTCCATGAGTCTTCCGGGAAAATAGTAACTTTGGCTTTTGTCCCGTCCAATTCCGAGAATATTCATTTTCTAACTTCCTGGAACCAAAAACAGCGGAAAACAGGCAACTGGCACTGTGGCATCTTGTTAATAGGTTAGTCCAAGAAATCATATGAAAAGTACTCCAAAGTTGGAACAAAACACAAGAAAGTAGATAAAACCAAGCATGGAACATCAAAAATTATAGATACATTTGCAATGTATCAACATCCCCAAGCTTAACTCCTGCTCATCCTCGAGTAGGTAAGTGATAAAAAGAAAGAATAATTTTGGAGGTGACATGCACCATCAAAGACTTGATCAAAGTATTTGTAAAACATTCAAAGCTGGGATCATAGTACTTCAATCATAACATGAAAGACAAAGTTCTAGCAATAAGGCAAAGAAACTATGTTGCAACATGAAAAGGCATAAACAAAAGATTAATGAATAACAATGCTTTGCAAGACGTTTGTTTGTTTCACATAAAGAAAACATAGAATAATAGCATTCAGCTTGTCCCTCATAGAGTAGCAAATATAAATGCATAGGACACCTTCAAAGTTCATAAGAGTGACTAGATACAATAGTTTAAAACAAGCAATATCAAAGCTATGCATCAATCAACAAGTCTTGGGACAATGCACATAGAACTAAGAATGGCCACTATGCTCTCAAAGTAGGTGCATAAAGATAGAAGGTGGAGACTCAATATAATGGTGGAAGAAAGACCTTTTTATAAAAGGAAGTAGGGATTCAAGTCTCATAAAGAGCTTCCAAAAATTATGGTACTTATAGCTTTCAGCTCTCATTGCCCCTATCATAAGCATCTTTAAGGTGATTAAGGCTAAAGTGACACAACTAAGAGGATATGCTTGACAAGTTATAAACCAAAATCTCATGCCCCTTACTTACGAAGACCGATCCTCATGCTACTCAACTTCAGTCACGAGTAAGCTCTTGTCATTGTAAGTACATGTGTATCATTAAGAATCGCCAACGGGGTACCCCTTGCACATGATACGGGAGATTTCCCATAATCAAAATGACAAGGCAAGCAGACAATGAGCATCTCAGCGATCTTTTTATTTGCTATTTGCATAGGTTTTTATTGAGGATGCTTCATAGAGTGCTCATTATGGTGATGCTGCAAGTTTCCACCATGATTAGGCATGGCTTAGGCTAGCGGCCCAGGCGTTTCTCTAACACACATATAAACTCCATGATCTTACAAGTTCCATTTTTATTTCACACCGCCAGGATCCATAAGCAAAAGAACATGATATCAACGGGGTACAAAGTACAAGTGCAATGTTGAAAGCGTTCCCCATGAAACATGGTTCTGCCAATTTCAACTTATAAAGCGCAAGCATATACGCAACAAAGAAGGACCCAATGGTTCAAGTTTATTAAGGGCAAGAAAAATAAAGTGTGCCATCAAGTTCGTGAGAGCTTTAATCACTAGTTTTCTCATAACAAGTTTAATTCGGAAGGTAGACAAAAACATGAATATACTTGGAATAGCATGAGCTAGTAGGTAGGTATGATGGACTCTTTGTAATAACTTGGTTTAAGGAGTTGGATGCATGAGTGGAACTCATACTTGGTTACAGAGGCTAGCAAAAGACTGGGAGCGACCAACTAAGAGAGCAATAATGGCCATAATCATGCAGAGCGACAAAACATCATTAATCAAAGCATAAAGTGATACTACAAGTTGAAAACTAAAGGATCATAAAGGCTATGGTGACTTGGGATAGTCATAACATGGTGTTAGCATGCACCAAGTCAACCCAAATAAAGCATCAAAGGAGAATACCACAATACTATGCTTTAATATGCTAAAACAACGCATGATCCTTCCAAGGCACATTAAGCAATCTCAATTGTTTATAACAATTCATGCTAGAGCAAATAATACTAAGCATCAAGCCAAAACAATATCAAGCATGGCATGACAGAGCATAGGCCACAGTCAAAAACGAGCTCTTTTTACCACATAAGCATGAACTTTCCTACTCTTTTCCAAACCAAACCAAACTATTTGCAAACCAATGTATGAAAGAGGGGTTCCAACCAATTTATTCAGCAAACGAAAAACCAAAACGAAAACGAAAAAGAAGACGCTCCAAGAACAACACAACTATGCATGAAACAATAAAAATGAAGCGTTTGGAAGAAACCTAGGATTTTTATTGATGAAGAAGGGGATGCCTTGGGCATCCCCAAGCTTTGACGCTTGTACTTTTGGATATTTCTTGGGGTGACACGCGTGGCATCCCCAAGCTTGAGCTTTAGTCCATCCTTCATCTCATTACTCGTTCCTTCCATACACCTGAAATTTTCCCTTCATACAAAACTTCACACAATCTTTATTAGCAACATTAGTGCACTCAAGATAATAGGTCTTTAGGTTCTGTTCTAACACCCATAAAACTTCCATTAAAACACAAGCTACTGGAGCACTTCCCTCAAAATCTCAATTCCCCAAAAGAACTAAAAAAGGAACCAACAAGAAGCAAATGCAGAAAATGGCAGAAATCTGTCAAAACAGACCAGCAGGTAAAGACGAATTTTTTCGAAGACCTTCTGTTGCTCAAATCAAAAAGTGTTGAACTAACGAAGGTTAGATAACAACCTGGGTCAGAAGCACAAAAATTCATGCCTCAAAAATACGTTCAGAGATTTTACACGAATTTTTACGATTAAGCACAGAAATCTGTTTCAGGACAGCAACTTTCCCAATCATTACTTCTCTCTCATTAGAGGTTACTCTTGGCACAAAAAGCAAATAAAAAGGATAAGGAGTGGTTATTACTGAAGTAATAACTTCCAAGACTCATCTAAAACTCTTGGGTTATCTCCCAACAAGTACTTTTCTTTAACGCCTTTAAGTTAGGCATGATAGTTTGAGAAGATGCTCACATTAGAAATATGAATTGAAGTAAAAGAGAGCATCAAGAAGCAGATTCAAAGCACATTTAAGTCTAACCCACTTCCTATGCATAGGAATCTTGTAAAGAAACAAGTCATGAAAGCACAAAGCAACAAGCATAGGAAAGCAAAACAAGTGCAACTTCAAGACTTTCAACATAAAGAAGGGAAACTTAATATTATTGAGATGCATAAAACCATGTTTCCCTCTCTCATAATAACTTTCAGTAGCATCATGAATAAAATTAACAATATAACTATCACATAAAACATTCTTATCATGAGCCACATGCATAAAAGAATTAATACTCCCCCTATAAGCATAGTCATTCTTATTAATTATAGTGGGAGCAAATTCAACAAAATAGCTATAATTATTATTCTCATCACCATAATCATCAAATATAGGAGGCATATTGTAATCATTAACTTTCTCCTCAATAGTAGGTGGACTGAAAATATCATATTTATCATTGTAATCATCATATATTGGAGGTTTGGTATCATCATAAGCAATAGAATAGCTATCTTCCAAAGCTGGGGAACTAAAAAGATCATTTTCATAAAAACTAGCTTCCCCAAGCTTAGAATTATCCATAGAATTAGCAATAATGGTGTCCAAAGAATTCATACTAACAACATTGCTATTAGCATGCAAATAAAGTTCCATAGGTTTTTTAATTTTCTCTTCAAACACTTCATGTCCTAACTCAAGATAAATACTATAAAGCTCTCTAATTTTGTTGTTGTTTTCGATTAAGCCTAACTAGTGAAAACAAGAAACAAAAAGACAAAATTGCAGAATCTAAAGGAAATAACTTCGAGCACTCACACCGGAGGATGTGAGTACCTTTTTATACCTCCCGGCAACGCACGAGAAAATAGGCGTTTTGGTGGGAGGTTCTTCTTCTTTAATCTCGGTGTGAATACCTTTTACCTTACCTCCCGAAGCAGTAGCAGGAAAATAGCTTGATGTCTACGCACTTCTATTCTTGTAGATAGCTATTGGGCCTCCAAGTGCAGAGGTTTGTAGAACAGCAGCAAGTTTTCCCTTAAGTGGATCACCCAAGGTTTATCGAACTCAGGGAGGAAGTGGTCAAAGGTATTCCCTCTCAAGCAACCCTGCAATCAAGATACAAGAAGTCTCTTGTATCCCCAACACACCCAATACACTTGTCAGGTGTATAGGTGCACTAGTTCGGTGAAGAGATAGTGAAATACAAGTGGTATGGATAATTATAAGTGGTAACGGTGATAGAAGATAGCTTGATGGCGTGGAAAAGACTAAAGTAAAACTGAAATAAAGATGGAAGCAAGCAAACATGTAACAGATCTAATAGGAAACGGTGTTACAGTGCTTAGAAACAAGGCCTAGGGATCATACTTTCACTAGTGAACACTCTCATATAAATATATTATTCTTTATGATACTACGCTGAACTACTCTTCGGTTGGACACTCTAATCGATGGTAGGGCTATAACAGCACACCTCAAAGTTCATCTTTCCCATCTAGAAAACCCCACACTGTCACCTTGAGTACTAGATGAGTCCAACAAACACCACAATTTCATAAAGACATCCAACTCCAAATATAACTCATAACAAGTATTTGTAATCTCTAGCCTAAGTGCCACCATGGTGTGCACACTGTCAACTTCAGACACATGGGGAGAGCAGAGATCTATTAAAGCACTTGAGTAGCAAGGTAGATCTACTAGATGACAAAGCTCATGATCACAATATGATCATGCATAGAGAGAGAGATGAACACATAGCTACCGGCAGAACCCTTAGCCTCGAGAGAGAACTACTCCCTCCTCATCATGGGAATTAGCAACGGTGATGGAGATGGCGGTGGAGATTGATGGAGATGGCTCCGGGGGCACTTCCTCGTCCCGACAGGGTGCTGGAATAGAGACTTTCTATCCCCGAATCTCCCCTTCGGTGGCGACGGCACTGTGGAACTTTTCGTGGATTTCTGATTGACCCTCTAGGGTTTTGGTATCAGGAGGCTCTTATAGGCGAAGGAGGCAAGGTCGGTGGCCGGCCAGGGGGCCCACACCATGCCCTGGCGCGTCTTGGGCTGGCCCGCGCCAAGGGGGGGTGTGGCCACCCTGTGGCCCCTCGCTGACTCTCCTTCTGGCTCCGTGAGTCTTCGGGAAAATAGTAACTTTGGCTTTTGTCCCGTCCAATTCCGAGAATATTCATTTTCTGACTTCCTGGAACCAAAAACAGCAGAAAACATGCAATCGTGGCATCTTGTTAATAGGTTAGTCCAAGAAATCATATGAAAAGTACTCCAAAATTGGAACAAAACACAAGAAAGTAGATAAAACCAAGCATGGAACATCAAAAATTATAGATACATTTGCAATGTATCAAGACATCAAAAATTTTAGATACATAAAATTATAGATACATTTGCAATGTATCAACTTGATACATTGCAAATGTATCTATAATTTTTGATGTTCCATGCTTGGTTTTATCCGCCTTGTTGTGTTTTGTCCACACTTTGGAGTACTTTTCATATGATTTCTTCGACTAACCTATTAACAAACCATAGTGCCGCATGTTTTCGCTGTTTGGTTCCAGAAACTCATAAAATGAATATTCTCGAATTGACGGACAAAAAAGTGCCTATTTTTCCGGAAGTCATCGATGCAGTGCGAGGCGGAGGGGCAGGGGCCACCACACCACCTGGCCTAGCCTGGCCGCGCCCGAGGTGGTGTGGCCGCCTCCGGCACCCCCTCGGCCTCCCCTTCCGCCTATAAGATGCCCTCGGGACGAAAACCCTAAGGACCCGATCAAAAATCCATGAAAGAGTCTGTAGCCGCCTTCATCTCCATCCCTAGATCGGGAGGGATCTGAAGCTCTTCCCGACACCCTGCCGGAGAGGGGAATTCACCCTGGAGGCCTTCTTCATCATCATGCAAGCCTCCAGTGTGATGCGTGAGTAGTTCATCCTTGGACTACAGATCCATGTAGTAGCTAGATGGCTGGTTCTCCTCCTTTGTGCTTTCATGTTTAGATCTTGTGAGATCCGTTCATGATCAAGATCATCTATTTGTAATTCTGCATGTTGTGTTTGCGGGGATCTGATGGATATTGAGATGCTATTTCAGATTGATTATTGATTCTATCATGTCTTTGTTATTTGTGATCTTGCATGCTTTCCGTTGTTAGTAGCTATCTTGGCCAAGTAGATGCTAGCAACTCCAAGAGTTAGTATTTATGCTCGATAGTGGGTTCATGCCTCTGGTAATCTGGGGAAGTGACAGAAATCTCTAAGGTACTAGATGCTACTAGGGAGAAAACAACAATCCTTTGTTCATAGAACAATCGTATTGTTTACTTTACACACAGTTCGTAAAGCAATAATCTGTTGCTTACAACTTAATACTGGAGGGGGTTTGGATGATAACATGAAGGTGGATTATTAGTCATAGATGCAGTTGGATGGCGGTCTATGTATAATGTTGTAATGCCCAATCAAGTCTCAAAGGAGTCAAGATGATTAGTATATGCATGTATTGCTTTCTCGATGTTTGTCAATTGCCCCGCTGTAATTTGTTCACCCAGCATGTTATCTATCTTAAGGAGAGCCACCTCTAGTGAACTATGGATCCCGGTCCTTGTCTTTTTCTTTACATACAATCTATAAACTGTTTACTGCTTTGTGTTTACTTTCTGCAAACTATTACTTCTTTCCATTCGATACGTTTAATCCTTTGTTTTCATCACGGTGAGATTGACAACCTCATCGCAAGTTGGGGACAAAGTTCTGTGGTTGTGTTGTGCAGGTCTCCACGTTTCTACTAGCACCGGTAGTGCGCCCTACCAAGGCTCAGCTAGCAACACCTTTGGGGTGTTTCCTTGCTCCTACTGGTTCGATTAAATCTTGGTTTCATAACTGAGGGAAACTTGCTGCTGTGCTCATCATACCTTCCTCTTGGGGTTCCCAACGAGCTCTACATCAACACCGCACCAACACTTTTCTAGTGCCGTACATTGAGCCATCAAGGCGTCTAACTTTGTTTTGTAGGGGGCGTTGCTTTGTGATATGGTTGTGGCAAAGGTAAAGTGATTATGTTATGTTACGTAGTAGTAGATAGTCACAGAAGTGACAGACTACCACGCCGGAAAGATACCGGTACCCTAGTGTCTACGGCGCCGGAACCCTGGCGCCGGAATCCGGTGACGACGGATGGAGATCACAACGTGAAGGACCATATCACATCACATTTACATTCAATGTTATTGTTTGTATATCTTATTGTGTGCTAGTATTAGATACTCGACGATAGGCTAATATGATGATCCCTGTTTAAAATTACCAATGATTGTGTTCCCCCTTAGTGTGCACCACCAAGAAAGTTCTTCGGTATGAGGCAGGCCGTGATGAGCGGGTGTCAGACATATCTATGTTCACATACAATGGGTCTAAGCCATGTTGCACAGCGAATACACTAAGGTTGAGTTGGCGATCCTAGCATGTTACAGAGACGTGGCCTCAGAATGCGGATGGTCAAAAGACCGAGAACGAGTCACATGAATGATGTGACCGACGTTTAGCGTCCACCCTAGAACCCGCATTGATGGTCGTGATGATCAGGGGAGATGTGGGGAAAAGGGGTCGTGTTATCACTAGAACCCTTCAGGGGATAGGTGTTTCTGGGTGGAGTTATTATTAACTTATTTAATTATAAACTTAGTCTAAATTCCTTTTGCAATTATAAATGTAGAAAATGGTTCTCCCCGATGCTACCTTTGCTGTTGACGATTGTTTAGAAGGAGAGAAGCTCGGGTTAGACGGATCAAACTTCTCTATATGGGTTGCACGTCTCCACGTTCTCCTTGGCGAGAATAACGTTGTCAACACCTGAATTTTTAATCCCAGATGCCTGTTATGCCATACATCGCAATCCCAAGATTACCATTTTTGCGAGACATAACAGATTAGATATCACAGTACATCATCCATTACAAACCATAATTAGGTCTTACACAAATAAGGATCTCATGATCCAGTCTTAGTACAATCAAGTAACGGAATAAATAGCATAGCGGTGGGGTCCATCTTCAGAGTCACAGGCAATGCTGACAATGGGAGATAGTCCTAGTTATCATAGCCATCCTACTGTCCTTCATCTTGGTAATCTCCTTCATAGTCTGGCCATAGGAATAACCAGGGACAAAAGCCATGAGTACTCTTTAAGTACTCACAAACTATCACTAACAAGTAAGATAGTTCTAGTAGGAATGCTAACTCTAAGTTTATTTGTAAAGTTCAGTTTGAAACCTAAGCTGAGTTCAGAAACAAAGAAAGATAAAATAAAGTTTGAAATCACCTAAGTGGGAACTTAGTTATCATAGTCACCACTCTGTTGTGGTCAAGTCATGTCACCATTCATTTCATAAGTCATTTTGAAAACATCTGACAACGGAACAATATGGCCACTCCAACTGTCCATAACCGCGAATGCGGCTATTCGAATAGTTTGACACTCTGCAGAGGTGGTACACTTTCACCACAAGATTCGATACATCTATCATGGATAACCCTGAATCATCATCCTTAGTATGCAGATAATCAAACATAACCTTTCCTTTACACACCCTAGTATAGGCACCTATCCTATGAGCATGGCCTCCCAACCATGACCATCTGTCATCTTGGGCACTGCTTAGGTGGACAACATTGAGAGGTAGCCTCAGCTCAAACCTCTCTCGCGAGGGAACTAATACTAATGCATATAAACTCCCGGTTAAGCCTTACCCAATTCAGGTATTGTGGTTGTACGGTAAAATTGGAATGGTATCGCATCCGAACCCAACCATCAGTTTTGTAAAAATGGCTAAGGCTCATGCCTCAACATTTTCATCATCATCATAAACCATTTGTGTTTCTCAACACATGTCAAAACATCTCAATAGAATGACTCATCATTCCAAGGTTTTCACAAATCATTTTCACCAAGTGTTCCCATCTAAAGTGAATCAAGTTTTGGTTTAGTTCCAACTTACTAAGTTAAGAGTGTTCACTAATGTGGGATGCTAATCTCAATCTCATGACATAGGATGACTGTTGGGTCCGCAGCATAGAAAACAAAAAAATTCCTATGGTGTGAACTACACGCCAAGATCTATCTACTAGGGACAAAGCAACGGGTGGACATACATCCAATGAGAACTTACCCTCGAAGACAACGAGTAGGAACTCGTGGTTGATGTAGTCGTACACTTTCCGATCTCAAGATCGTGAGGAAGTCCGAGCGCCGCAACTCAGCAGCGCATCCATACTCGCACACACGTTCAAGCCACCAGACAACCTCCACCTCCTCGCTCCAGCGATCCAGCGGAAGCAGCAACTCCTTCCAGACGGAATGCCACCGGGAACATGTATCTCGCTAATCCGAGACCATGGGGGAATAATTCTAGAGGGGGAGAGAGATCCTTCACAAGGAGGTGTGTGGATGAAGGAGGGAATGGGTGGCCTTTTATAGGAGGAGGGGGTTGCCCCCTCTCTCCATGGCCGGTGCATGGGGGGGTGACCCCTCACCTCCCCCATTCATGTGGTGGTAACCCCTCCACATTAAAATGTCTCTTCACATTCCCTTTTAAAGTCTCCACTTTAAATGCATTAAATTTCTCTAAATTTAATGCTCTCTCATTTAATAAAACTCTTTTATTAAATTTATTCAGAATTTTGTTAATTACTTTAATTAACAAACATTCACATATAGCCCCTTGCAATATTTCAATATCACATGCAGAACCACTTTCTGCAATTTCACCCGAAACAATTTCCGGTTTCTATTGAAACAATTCCCGCGCTTTGCAATTCTTTCGTATGAAACATATGTGCTCCAAAATGGTGTCCGGTAACTCTTAAGTGTGCCACCCTACGGTTCGCGAATAATGCAGACATGATCGAGACCCTTCTCCGATCAATAATCAGCCGGACACGGAGATCCGTACTGACTCCTACACATTCAACGATGACTTCTGTGATCGTGAGAACCTTTAACGCTTGTAACTAAATCCCTTTGTCTCTCGATATATTACATGTCCGAGATTCGATCATCGGTATCTCCATACATAGTTTGATCTCGTTACCGACATGCACTCTTTTCTCGTTCCCGTGATATAACATTCTAGTGATCACATCACTTGCTTGCAAGCTATCTTAATGTGATATCATCGAGAGGTCCCAGAGTATATCTATCCGTCATCGGGATTGACAAATTCCACTCTTGATCCATGAGCCTCAACATAACACCTTCGTAGTACTGAACCCATCTTTATAGTCATCCTATTACGGTGTGACGTTTGATGTTATCAAGATACTCTTCTGGTGTTAGCAATTAACATGATCTCATGGTCTAAGGATAAATATTACTTCGTATGATGTTATAGCAATATAAACATAATGACTTGATCGTAATGCTATACTTCGGATGAATGTTCATCACATCATTCCACCAATGGTGTGACCTTGTGATTAACAACATCCAATGTCCATGATCAGGAAACCTTGCTCATCTTGTTAATCAACAAGCTAGTCTATAAGAGAGGCATAACTATGAACCCTTTTTGTTTATTAAACACACATGTATTGATGATTCCTGATCAATACAATTCTAGCATGTAAAATAAACATCTATCATATATAAGGAATATATAATAACAACTTTATTATTGCCTCTCAGGGCATATTTCCTTCAATGACATCTAAGTCTAACTAGGTAGGTCAAGTTTTATACTCTTTATGCTACCTTTAAACAAGTAAAGGACTTTGGTAAAGTAAAGACGGTAAAGCTTGTAAATAAAACTTGGACTAGGTATAGTTCAAAATGATACAACCCAAGCATGCCTAATGCCTTTGCGTAGGTTATCTAGCTTAATTCTAGCTTGCATAGTTAAGACACTTGCAAATGTTAGCTTGCATTATTAATGATGGCTTGCAAGTAATCACTTGCATGGTTAACTTGTATAATGCTAGCTTGCCTTGGGTAGTGCAGTGGTTGAAGTTTTCTTCCTCCTCCTCTTGGTAGAACTCCTCCTTCTCGTAGACTTGGTCGGTACTATCTTCTATAAATACATACGGGATAAACAATCACCAAACAATACTTAACTAGTCTACTTAGCACACTAAGGCACACATTTGATGATCTAGTATCATCACAAACATCACAAGGTTTAATGAACTAGCTTCATTCTTTTTATTTGAGAAAAGTAATTTCTACTCATTGAAATTAACTAAGATTTAATATTCTCCAATTAAAATATGGGATCATGTGGACACATGTCATCACCACATATTCTAACATATGGGAATGTGATTTAAAGGTTGGATCATATTTTAATAAGTTTAAGTTTAATACTTAATGATTTACAGTGACTAGAAATGCCTATATAGCATTATTTTGGTACTAGTGCAAAGTCACTGTATGCAAACCTTAATATTATTACATATTCAGATAGGTATGGTTACATGTGATTTTTGAGAGTTGGAATCAACTCAAAAGCTATTATGGTTGATTTTATAAAAATGTTTGAATGTACAAAAGCTTCTGCTTTGTTATTTTAACTAGGAGAGATCTCTAACTCTAAATGATTTAAATCCAACGGGCTTGGATATAAATTTTCAGTAGCTTTCCAACAAAATTGGAATCACTCAATTTGGTTCAGTAAATATTCCTGAAATGATTTTTAAACTAAGGGACAAAATTGATTCTAAGTCTAAATAGAAAAACCTATATTTGAATTACTGGGTCAGCGCGGTAAACTAAATGGGCCGGCCCAGTGGCGCTCCGCGGCGCAGAGGGCAACTGACAGGGGGTCCTGCATGTCAGCGGAACTTAAAACCTGAAGCGGTATGTGGCAATATGGGCACTACGATTAGAACACAGATCAACTGTCCACGGTCGTCGTCGATGACAGACTCGTCGCCGGCGAGACTGAACCCTAGAGCGGTCAGTGGGGGTACGGTGAGGGCATACCAGGGCTCCAGCTAGTGCGGCGAGGTGGGCAAACGAACTGGACGGCGACGACGGACTCATGCGAGGTCGCGGCAGGGGCTGAGGTGGACGAAATCAACGGGGACTTCTCCTCCTCTCCAGCAGCTACCTCTGGTGCAATTCCGGCGAACGGCAGCTCGAGCGGCTCCGGCGAGAGAGGGGAAACGGTCAGTGGAGATAGGGGAGTCAGATGGTGTGAAGAAATGGTGCTGGGGTGGCCTCCTTATATAGGCTCGATGAGAGGACCGACAATTGTGGGCTGGCATCTCCAGCGAGGGCGGTACAGAGGGATACCGGCGTGGGCGAGGTAGGCGGACGGTGGGCGGTTTGCTAGGGGTCCTCTACGGCGTAATGGCGCGGATAGGGGCGGTGCCTAACAGTCGGGAGCTTCCCGCTCTCTAGGAGACAAAGGCGGTGCTCGACGGCGATCATGGCGTATGGTGCACGGCGGTACTGCAACCGTGTCTGGCAGGAGTCTTTGGGTTGATGGCGCAGCGGCATGAACGATTTGGTGTCGCGCAAAGAGAAAGGGCGGCGCTGCTCTGTGGTGGTCCAGGGGCTTGCAGCGATCGAGGGGTGGACAGGGAGAGGCGGTAGGGTTAGGTGGTGCTACCGGGCACGCTGGAATGGCGCGGCTTGGTCTCTGGTGTGTTGCCCGCCTTCGGCCGGCGGTGACCATACTTGGGCGACACGGCACTGGCGCTGCAGGGAAGGGGGAGTGCTGGTCTTGGCTGGGGTAGATGCTAGGGGGACATGGGGGTCCAGGGAGGGTCAAATGGGGGACAAGGGATCAATGTGCAATAGTATAATTTAGGCCAGATGATTTTTGCCTGCCAAGTGTTCGACACAATGGCCGCAAGAAACTTTTATTTGAATTTTAAGCTGATTTTTGGTGGAGTGATTCATCTTATGCTTAAGCATCTAGGTTTGCTTGAGATTTTGAAATGGAATTCTTTTGAGTGGTTTTTGAAAAAGTGTGATCTAGGCATATGAACTAGATTCAATTTTCAAATGTCAATTAAATTTAGAGTTTGAAAGTTTTTGGGATGAAACAAATTGGGCCTTGGTACATCACTACTTGTACTAGCAAGGGTGCAAAGATCCACAATTGTCTCTATTAAGATTTGAGTGCTAGGAACAGCCAAAGTGGGCTATGTGATTAAAATGGCAAAAGTGACCATTTGCTTATTTAATTCTTTTTGATTTCTTTTTCTTTGGGATTTGCTTGGGGATGATCTAGATGATGTGTAATTCACCTTAGAGTCATTTTACAACTAATAGATCACTCAAACATGGAAATTCAAAACAACTCCTATTTAAATGCATACACATATGAATGCTTAAAGATTTTTAAATGGAAAAGTTTTTGTTAACCCTAAAATGGGTAGATTTGATCTTGATCACTTGGATTAAAGTTTTGGGATGTTACAAACCTTCCCCCCTTAAACAAAATCTTGTCTCGAGATTTAAGAAAGAAAACTAGGAACTAAAGAGATCTGGGAACTCAGTCCTAATGTAATCTTCTCGCTCCCAAGTGGCTTCCTCTTCGGTATGGTTGCTCCATTGAATCTTGAGAAATTTGATACTCCTGGTCCTGGTGGTTCTGCAGGCTTCCTCCAAGATACGGATGGGCACTTCACGATATGTCAGATCCTTTTTGATATCAACAGCTCGGTGATCGATGTTCTTGAAAACCTCGGTCTTCTTCGGCACTTCTAAGCATTTGCGAAGTAACAAGATATGGAACACATTGTGGATGGTTGACATCTCTTCAGGCAGTTCCAGTTGATACGATACTTCTCCTCGATGATTTAGAATCTTGAAGGGTCCGATATATCTGGGGGCTAACTTTCCTTTTAGACTAAAACGCTGGGTTCCCTTCAATGGTGAAACCTTGAGATACACGAAATCTCCGACATTGAAAGTCAGGTCTCTCCTTCTCTTGTCAGCATAACTCTTCTGTCTGGATTGGGTGGTCTTGAGGTGCTCATGGACTTTGTGAACCTTCTCTTCAGCTTCTCGGAGAATGTCGGTTCCAAAAATCTGACTCTCTCCTACTTGCGACTAATTCAAAGGGGTACGACAATTTCTTCCGTATAGGAACTCAAATGGTGCCATTTGCAAACTAGCTTGATAACTGTTGTTATATGAGAATTCTGCGAAAGGCAGACAATCTTCCCATTTTGATCCATATTCCAACACACAAGCTCTCAACGTATCTTCTAAGATTTGGTTGACTCTTTCAGTATGTCCATCAGTTTGCAGGTGATAAGCGGTGCTGAAATTCAACTTGGTTCCTAATCCTTCTTGAACTTTCTGCTAGAATCTCGAGGTAAATTGAGTTCCTCGATTTGATACGATGGTCTTGGGGGTTCCATGCAGACTGACAATTCTAGCAATGTACAATTCTGCTAGATTCGAACTCTGGTAGGTTGTCTTGACAGGTATAAAAAGAGCTACCTTGGACAGTCTATCAACGATGACCCAGATTGAGTCATTTCCCCTACTAGAAGTCGGCAAACCGGTGATAAAGTCCATTCCGACAGAATCCCATTTCCATTCCGGAATCTGCAATGGTTGCAATAGTCCTGCGGGTCTCTGATGTTCCGCTTTAAGTCTTTGACAGATATCACACTTGGCAATGTAGCTTCCGATTTCTCTTTTCATCTTGTGCCACCAAAATTACTCTTTCAAATCTTGATACATCTTCGTTCCTCTGGGGTGGATAGAATAAAGAGTATCATGAGATTCTTGCATGATAACTTGCGTCAGCTCCGAATCTGCTGGCACACAGATACGGCCTTAGTACCACATAACTCCTTCTTCTTCTTCGGTGAATCCATGTACCTTTCCTGTACAAATACGACGTTTGATTCCGTCGATACTTTCATTTCCCTTCTGGGCTTCCTTGATTTGGCTAATCAAAGTGGGTTGAAGTTCAATGCTAGCTAAAAATCCTTTGCTAACTAGCTCAGTTCTAAACTACTCCAACTCCTCATACAAACTTGGCTGCTTCTCCTTGATCATGGTATTTAGCCTACACGGCAATCTGCTAAGAGCATCTGCTACCACATTGGCTTTGCCGGGGTGATAGTGAATGTCAAGGTCATAATCCTTGATTAACTCTATCCATCTCCTTTGCCTCATATTCAGCTCCTTCTGAGTGAAAATATACTTCAAGCTTTGGTGATCCGAGTAAATCTCACAGCGATTACCCATAAGATAATGACGCCATATCTTCAATGCCAAAACTACGGCTGCTAACTCAAGATCATGGGTTAGATAGTTCTGCTCATGCTGCTTCAGTTGTCGAGATAAATATGCGATGACTTTGCCTTCTTGCATCAATACACATCTGAGACCAATCTTGGATGCATCACAATACACATCAAACGGCTTCTTGATATCGGGCATGATCAATATTGGGGCTAAAATCAATCTCTTCTTTAGCTCTTGGAAACTGGCTTCACATTTGTCGGTCCATTCAAACTTCCTGTCTTTCTTCAACAATTGGGTCATGGGTCGGGCGATACTCGAAAATCCTTCTACGAACTTACGGTAATATCCCGCTAATCCGAGAAATGCACGGACTTGGGTTTGAGTGGTTCGGGCTTCCCATTCCTCGACATCTTTGATCTTGGCGGGATCAACAGCGACTCCTCCGGCAGACATAATATGTCCTAGGAATCCTACTTCTTTCAGCCAAAACTCACATTTGCTGAACTTGGCATACAACCGATGCTCTCTAAGGGTTTCCAGGATGATTCTCAAATGTTGCTCATGGTCTTCTTCTGACTTGGAGTAGATAAGGATATCGTCGATAAACACAACGACAGACTTATCTAGAAAATTCATAAAGATCTTATTCATGAGATTCATGAAATAAGCAGGGGCATTGGTTAATCCAAAAGACATGACCATATACTCGTATAAACCATAACGAGTAGTAAAGGCGGTCTTCGGAATATCCGTTGCAAGAATCTTAAGTTGGTGATAACCAGTCCTAAGATCGATCTTAGAGAACACATTTGCTCCAGTCAACTGATCAAATAGATCCTCTATCTTTGGCAATGGGTACTTGTTTTTGATTGTGACGTCATTCAGCTTCCTGTAATCTGTGCACAAACGGTTGCCTCCATCCTTCTTGTCGACGAATAACACTGGCGATCTCCATGGCAATGCGCTTGGTTGAATCAAGCCTGTTGCCAACATAGCATCCAACTGCTTCTTCAATTCCACTAACTCTGATGGGTTCATACTATAAGGTCTCTGGGCTATGGGTGCGGTTCCGGGGATTAGTTCAATAATGAACTCAATATCCCTATCCGGGGGCATACCGGGCAATTCATCTGGGAATACGTCGGGGTATTCACAAACTACTCTGATTTGGTCAATGGTGGGTAGGGCTAGACTCTTATTGCACTTGAATTGATGGGGCAAGGTTTCAGATATATGCTCTACTGATACTCCAGAGCTACTGGACATGGTGATGGCTTTCTTGGCACAGTCTATCAACCCTTTATGCTTTGACATCCAATCCATTCCTAGTACTACTTCCAAACCTTTGGTTCCAAGTACTATTAGGTTGGCATAAAAATATATCCCATGTATTCTGATAGGCACAACTTTGCAAATTTTTCTAGCTTTTGTAGTTGAACCTGGGATTTGAACTATCATGACATGCTTCAAGTTGGTTGGGTGAATCTTACTAGTGCATGCAAATTCTTCGATGACAAATGAGTGCGATGCTCCAGAATCAAACAACACTCTTGCTAAAACTGAGTTGACAGAAAACATACCTAGCACGACATCTGGCGCTTCTTGGGCTTCCTCGGCGTTCATGTGGAAGAGACGTCCGTTGCGGTTGTGAGGGTTCCCTGGGGCGAATATTCTTCCTGGTTAAACACGGCGCTGCTGTTGGGCTGGGGCATTCACATTGGCAGTGGCGGCAAGCTTCTTGGGGCACTCATTGGAATAGTGACCCTTCACTCCACACTCGAAACAAGTGATCTGAGACTTGTCTTTCGCTGCCACAGGCACAACATTGCTTCCAGTTCTGGGTGCAGTGTTGTTGTTGTTGTTGCTCTTGGGAGGTGCACGGTTGAAATTGCTGGTGTTGCCGGGGTGATTGTTGTTTCCTCCGGACTTCACATTTCCTCCGCTACGGTTGGGGTAACTTGGGCGAGACATTGGGGGTCGATTGTTCCTTGGTGCATATCCCATAGAAGGGTTGGGACGGTACTTCTGGTGACTGTTGGCTCCAGCTTGGTGCATCATTCGACATTTGCGGTTGTCGTTTGCCTAGTTAAGCTTCCCTTCCATCTGAATGGCAGAGTCGACTAGTTCTTCGAGATCCTGGAAACGGATGTTAACGAGGACTGTCTGCATCTCATCATGCAGTCTGTTCAAGAATCTCTCCTTCTTCTTGGCCTCCGTGTTGATCTCATCAGTGCATACCTGGCTAAGGACAAGAATCTGTCACGGTACTCCACTACAGTCATTCTGCCTTGCTTCAGTTCTCGGAATTCATCCCTCATTCGGGTGACTAGACCCTGCGGCACGTGGGTGCAGCTGAACTTGATTTTGAAGGCTTCCCATGTCATCACTTGACCATGGTTCATTGTGCGGATGCTGTTCCACCATGCTCTTGCATCTCCTGCCAGATAGTGGGTGGAAAAAAGAACCTTCTTGTTTGCATCCACTCCTGCTACTTCTAAGTTGTTCTCCATTGTCTACAACCAGTCATCAACATCCAGTGGGTTCTCTGAAGTACTAAAGATTGGGGGATTGGTATTCTGGAAGTTTTTGAGTTTGGATCCATGATGATCCTGATTTCCATGGTTCTGGTTGTTGTGAGCCATCTGGGCGATTTGCTGCAGTGTTGCTAGATTAGCTTGGCGCTCTGCCCTGCTTGCTTCACGGTCTCCAATGAGATTCTGCAGGATCTGCAGCATTAGGTCTTGCGATGAGCTGCTCCCTCCTTGGTTTCCACGAGTCATCTGAAGATTGAGGTAGATAAAGGGGTAAGAGGGAAAGTTCTAAGGTTCATGGTTTTGATTTTCAAAGCTAAAACTTTGAGTTTGACTCAGGTTTTGCAACTAACTTCTTTTCATTCATTCAAGCAAAGCACATGATACAAACGCACACACACCACAACAAAAGGAAAACAGATGATTTGAAGAACCATTCTGTAAGCTACGATACAATGGGACCGATACATCTCATGCTACGACAGTGCTCTAGTGCATCTACTCATCATCGATGAAGTCGGAGTCATCATCGTCGGTGTATAAGTCCACGGCATCTTCCTCTAGAAAGTCATCATCATTGCTGAGGTAGGAGTCCATATCCCCTTGGATATCTTCACCTTCCTCTTCTTCTTTTGCTGCGAGCTGAGCTTCTTTCTCCTTGATGGTCTTCTCGAGGTCGGCCACCTTCTTGCAAAGACGGTCGATGGTGTGATCCTTCTTGGTGCGTTGACAGCGCAGAGACCGACGATCCTAGACTAGCAATGAGAAAGTCTGGGCCTTCTGGGCGGCGATGGCGAGGTTGTTGTTGGAGACCTCCCTAGCATTGTCCAATTCCTTCTGTCTGTCGTACAACAGGAAGTCAAGGTTCTCCACTTGACGCTTGAACTCCGGGTGACTTGGCATCTCCATGGGCATTCCCATAAAATCACGTCTTACATAGTGAGCAAAGCGGGTTCCTTGGATTTGGTTGACACTCAGGGCACACAGACGTGCAAGAGCTTCATGCATTGCCCTGGCTAATCCATCTAGCCAGTTGTTCTCTCTCACGGAGAACTGGATCCTCCCGGATGTTGGTGCTTCTATCTTGCCTCGAAGATCAGCGGTGACTAGCCATTGTAAGTCTCCTCCTGGTGGATCCGGGAGTTGAGCTCCAAGGAATTCCGGATGCGGGCATCCCAAGTACTCCGATAGTGAATCCAGATCCCTCTCGAAGATCATTTGGCCTCCGTTGCCCAACTGGTAGAACTTGCTGAACTGAGTTTCCATCTATAAGAATTAAGGATGAGAGAGTTAGTGAGGTGATCAAGTGTGTTAAGTTTTATGTAGTAATGTAAGAATTTGGAGGAACATGATTTTTTTGAGAGAAAGAATTCCCAAGGGTAAGAGAGGAAATAGTTTTCAGAAATACTCACTTTGGTTTTTGAAACTAAGTTTTTGTTCGGACGTCCATTCTAACTAGGGTCTCCTATGGTCAGGATGGCTCTGATACCAACTTGTCAACACCCGGATTTTTAATCCCAGATGCCTGTTATGCCATACATCGCAATCCCAAGATTACCATTTTTGCGAGACATAACAGATTGGATATCACAGTACATCATCCATTACAAACCATAATAAGGTCTTACACAAATAAGGATTTCATGACCAGTCTTAGTACAATCAAGTAGTGGAACAAATAGCGTAGCGGTGGGGTCCATCTTCAGAGTCACAAGCAATGCTGACGATGGGAGATAGTCCTAGTTATCATAGCCGTAATGCTGTCCTTCATCTTGGTAATCTCCTTCATAGTCTAGCCATAGGAATAACCAGGGACAAAAGCCATGAGTACTCTTTAAGTACTCGCAAACTATCACTAACAAGTAAGATAGTTCTAGTAGGAATGCTAACTCTAAGTTTATTTGTAAAGTTCAGTTTGAAACCTAAGCTGAGTTCAGAAACAAAGAAAGATAAAATAAAGTTTGAAATCACCTAAGTGGGAACTTAGTTATCATAGTCACAACTCTGCTGTGGTCAAGTCATGTCACAATTCATTTCATAAGTCATTTTGAAAACATCTGACAATGGAACAGTATGGCCACTCCAATCATCCATAATCATGACTGACTATTCGAACAGTTTGACACTCTGCAGAGGTGGTACACTTTCACCACAAGATTCGATACATCTGTCAGGGATAACCCTGAATCATCATACTTAGTATGTAGATAATCAAACATAACCTTTCCTTTACACACCCTAGTATAGGCACCTCTCCTATGATCATGGCCTCCCAACCATGACCATCTGTCATCTTGGGCACTGCATAGGTGGACAACATTGAGAGGTAGCCTCAGCTCAAACCTCTCCCGCGAGGGAACTAATACTAATGCATGTAAACTTCCGGCTAAGCCTTACCCAATTCAGGTATTGTGGTTGTACGATAAAATTGGAATGGTATCGCATCCAAACCCAACCATCAGTTTTGTAAAAATGGCTAAGGCTCATGCCTCAACATTTTCATCATCATCATAAACCATTTGTGTTTCTCAACATATGTCAAAACATCTCAATAGAATGACTCATCGTTCCAAGGTTTTCACAACTCATGCTCACCAAGTATTCCCATCTAAAGTGAATCAAGTTTTGGTTTAGTTCCAACTTACTAAGTTAAGAGTGTTCACTAATGTGGGATGCTAATCTCAATCTCATGCCATAGGATGACATCTAAGTCTAACTAGGTAGGTCAAGTTTTATAATCTTTATGCTACCTTTAAACAAATAAAGGACTTTGGAAAAGTAAATAAGGTAAAGCTTGTAAATAAAACTTGGACTAGGTATAGGTCAAAATTATATAACCCAAGCATGCCTAATGCCTTTGCGTAGGTTATCTAGCTTAATTCTAGCTTGCATAGTTAAGACACTTGCAAGTGTTAGCTTGAATTGTTAATGATGTCTTTCAAGTAATCACTTGCATGGTTAACTTGTATAATGCTAGCTTGCCTTGGGTAGTGCAGTGGTTGAAGTTTTCTTCCTCCTCCTCTTGGTAGAACTCCTCCTCCTCGTAGGCTTGGTCGGTACTATCTTCTATAAATACATACGGGATATACAATCACCAAACAATACTTAAATAGTCTACTTAGCACACTAAGGCACACATTTGATGATCTAGTATCATCACAAACATCACAAGGTTTAATGAACTAGCTTCATTCTTTTTATTTCAAAAAAGTAATTTCTACTCATTGAAATTAACTAAGATTTAATATTCTCTAATTAAAATATGGGATCATGTGGAGACATGTCATCACCACATATTCTAACATATGGGAATGTGATTTAAAGGTTGGATCATATTTTAATAAGTTTAAGTTTAATACTTAATGATTTAAAGTGACTAGAAATGCCTATATAGCATTATTTTGCTACTAGTCCAAATTTACTGGATGCAAACCTTAATATTATTACATATTCAGATAGGTATGGTTAAATGTGATTTTTGAGAGTTGGAATCAACTCAAAAGCTATTATGGTTGATTTTATAAAAACGTTTGAATGTGCAAAAGCTCCTGTTTTGTTATTTTAACTAGGAAAGATCTCTAACTCTAAATGATTTAAATCCAACGGGCTTGGATAGATATTTTCAGTAGCTTTCCAACAAAATTGGAATCACTCAATTTGGTTCAGTAAATATTTCTGAAATGATTTTTAAACTAATGGACAGAATTGATTCTAAGTCTAAATAGAAAACCCTATATTTGAATTACTGGGTCAGCGCGGGAAACTAAATCGGCCAGCCCAGTGGCACTCCGCAGCGTAGAGGGCAACTGATAGGGGGGTCCCGCATGTCAGCGGCACTTAAAACCTGAAGCGGTACGGGGCAATCTGGGCGCTACGATTAGAACACAGATTAAAGGTCCACGGTCGTCGTCGATGACAGACTCGTCGCCGGCAAGACCAAAACGGTGACGGCATACTAGCGCTCCTGCTAGTGCGGCGAGGCGGGCAAATGAACTGGACAGTGACGGCGGACTCAGGCAAGATCGCGGCAGGGGCTAAGGTGGACGAAATCGACGGGGACTTCTCCTCCTCTACAGCGGCTACCTCCGGTGCAATTCCGGCGAACGATGACTCGAGCGGCTCCGGCAAGAGAGGGGAAACGGTCAGTGGAGAGAGGGGAGTGAGATGGTGTGAAGAAATGGTGCTGGGATGGCCTCCTTATATAGGCTCGACGAGGGGACCGACGGGTGTGGGCTAGCGTCTATGGCGAGGGCGGTATAGAGGGTTACCAGCATAGGCGAGGTAGGCGGACGGTGGGCGGTCTGCTGGCGGTCCTCTACGGCATAATGACGCGGCTAGGGGCGGTGCCTAACAGTCGGGAGCTTCCCGCGCTCTAGGAGACAGAGGCGGTGCTCGACGGCGATCATGGCGACTGTGGGTCACGCGGCGGTGCACGGCCATGTCTGGTAGGGTGCTGGGTTGATGGCGGAGCGACGTGCGTGATTTGGTGTCAGGACACGGTCTGAGGCATGCTAGCGGCGATCGCGCTCTGGCGCGATCTGGCTGCACGCAGAGAGAAAGGGCGGCGCTGCTCTGGGATGGTCCAGGGGCTTGCAGCGATCGAGGGGTGGACAAGGAGAGGCGGTACGGTTAGGCGGTGCTAGCGGGCACGCTGGAATGGCGCGGCTTGGTCTCTGGCGTTGCCGCGCCTGCGGGGTGACCATACTTGGCGGCAGCAGCGGCTGGCCTGAGGGAAGGGGAGTGCTGGTCTGGGCTGGGGTAGATGCTAGGGGGACAGGGGGGTCTAGAGAGGGTCAAATGGGGGACAAGGGATCAATGTGCAATAGTATAAGTTAGGCCAGATGATTTTTTCCTGCCAAGTGTTCGACACAATGGCCGCAAGAAACTTTTGTTTGAATTTTGAGCTGATTTTTGGTGGAGTGATTCATCTTATGCTTAAGCATCTAGGTTTGCTTGGGATTTTGAAATGGAGTTCATTTGAGTGGTTTTTGAAAAAGTGTGATCTAGGCATATGAACTAGATATAATTTTCAAATGTCAATTAAATTTAGAGTTTGAAAGTTTTTGGGATGAAACAAAGTGGGCCTTGGTACATCACTACTTGTACTAGCAAGGGGTGCAAAGATACACAATTGTCTCTGTTAAGATTTGAGTGCTAGGAACAGCCAAAGTGGGCTATGTGATTAATGGCAAAAGTGACCATTTGCTTATTTAATTCTTTTTGATTTCTTTTTCTTTGTGGTTTGCTTGGGGATGATCTAGATGATGTGTAATTCACCTTAGAGTCATTTTACAACCAATAGATCACTCAAACATGACAATTCAAAACAACTCCTATTTAAATGCATACACATATGAATGCTTAAAGATTTTTAAATGGAAAAGTTTTTGTTACCCCTAAAATGGGTAGATTTGATCTTGATCACTTGGATTAAAGTTTTTGGATGTTACAAACATGGTCGACTATATACTTGATGAGATGGATTTGGAGTAGCCCTATTTCTATGAGACCCTAGAACAGCGGGAGGACTGCTATTATCGTCGTGATATGTCCACCTTCATTTTAGTTATAATGTGCTACGGGATTGTGGATGAGCTATGGCCAGTCGTGGGAAATCTTGACCCTCGGGTGACTATGGTACAACTTAGGACACATTTCGTCGAACAAGCACGCATATGGGAGCATGAGCTGATGGGAGACTTCCTCTCCATTAAGATGGAGGAGAACTCATCGCTTGACGACCACTTGGAGCGCATGCATGATACGTACATGAGACCTGCATACTTCCTGGATAGCTAGATGACGGTCTCTTTTGCAAATGGCGTTGTGCTGCAGTCGCTACAACCAAGCTACCAAGCACAAGTCAGGACTTGCATTATGAGAGGCGAAGCAGAAACACAAGATTTCCACAGGTTCATATCACATCTTAGGAATGTGATGGTTGAACCCGTTGTCGAAGAGGTCATCGATAACAAAGGTATATATTTGATATACAATATTATAAATGTTATAATATTGCAAACACATTTGCAGTGTTAAGTATATTTGATACTTGTTCTGTTTTGCTGAAAACATGTCCTTCTGCATAGAGGTGCTTGCTGGAGAGGAGGTGGCGTTGCGTGTTGATGGCGAGCATGATGATGATGGCCAACGGCACTCTCCATCAACATTTTATCATTTAGTTTATGGTTTTGGATAGTTATTGTAATCAAAAGATTGTGAACTTCTTTAGTGTGTCTCACACTTTGTGAGACGGTTATTCATATCAGTTTGTAACAAACAGTTGTTCCACTTTTATGAATGATTTCTATTTATGTTCATATCTTGTTTGGTTATGTGTGAATTATCCTGGTTTTGAAACTAATTGATATTACATGAACATTTGTAAAATATTCAAATGCCTTAAATTACCCAACTTAATGATATACTCATTAATCAATAAAACCATTGTTTGAATTCAAAGTTATGTGATAATATGTGAAAGTCATTTGATTACTTGTAACATATGAATCATGCCTAAGTTCGGCAAAATTACTTGAACACCGTGTATTACATGAATACAAAGTGTTTGATGAATTGTTGAAAGTAAATACATATTCGATGTATTATGTTTTAACAAAATGGTAATTATCATTATATGATTGTTTAAATGTGTAAAGAAGTTTACAGAAGGAAGAATAAGTATGAGACTATTTGATATGATCAAAGTGTTTCTCAAACAAAGGGTATTAAAAATAAAAGAGAATCTAATTACTACGATTTGATCAATAGTAATGAAATTTGACTTTATAAGAATGTCATAAAAATAATTGTGGAATGCAAAGCGTTTTGAAACGTCAAAATGCAAAGCATCACAATATGATATTAGATATCAAAGTGGGTGAATAGAAGGCGCTAAATAAATCGTTGTAGTATAGATATAGAGACCATTAGTTAGAAATACTTAGCACTCAATTAGAATACATAGTGAACCATTGAGAATTCGTGAAAGCGGCTCCACATCTGGTGTGGATCATCGTGAAAGTTTTGGGGTTATTCGATATAACCAAAACAATAGCGAATAAGTCCTTGTAGAGTATTCATTGGTAACTTTGAATACGAAATCCATAGTTGAAACCAAAAGGAAAGGAAAACTTGTATTGCTTGGATTTTGGTGCATTTTCGAGAAAGTTCACTTTTAGTGATATTTCTCGATTATGGAGCAAATGGAAGATAGTGAAAAACATGATGAGGATTCAAAACCCTGCATCAGAGTGTTGAGAAGCGGAACGGAAATTGTTCCTAAATGATACTCTTCACAAAGGAAAGAATCAATGATAATGATCACTGTGTTTTCCCCACTGGTGTTTTCACTACATAAAGTAGGATTCAAAATGCATCACATATCTTGTATGGAGACATTTGTGAATCATTTGTCATGATTACCAGAATATGACATACCTACGAATTATTAAGGAAATAATGGTAAGCTAATGGTATGAGAAATCCCAAAGCAAAATTCCCTTGAGATTAGAAAGCAATTCGTTGCTAATCTTATAAAGTAAAGGAGTTACTTGAATTTTCCCAAATGACTGCAAAGCCATAGTTAAAAAGGGAGTGAATGACAAAAGCACAATTTTTCAAGTATTGGACAAATTCAAATGAATTTGATTTAAGTGTGCTGAATGTCTAGAGGATTTAAAACTAGTAAAGGTACTAGTATCTCATAGTAAATCTCCAAGTTTGATATTTGATCAAAGGATTTTAAAATCGTTCAAAATAGTAAGTGGATATACAATTTGCATAAAATTGAGTTAGAGCTATGAAAGTCTTCCTAAAATAATATGTAAATGACATATTTTTGAGTGGGAACAAAATAAGTCACAAATTCAAATATGTAGGAACATAGTTTGTGTAAGAGTGGTGACTCATACCCAAATATGTTGGGAACATATTTTGAGTGAGAGCTTAAATGAGTGATTCTCAAGTGTGTATTCGACACATTAAGAATAAAGTACCGATAAATAATGATTTAAAAGGGTAAAAGTTAATAATAAGTGTATTATGATATTATGTAGTATTCCTTAAGGGATTCTGAAAAGGGTTTCAGAATAAAAGTTAATTAAGAAACTTATCCTTAATAACTTAAGTTAGGAATTGTTGTGGATATACTAAATGGGTATACCTACGTCATAGTCTCATACCGGCAAGCCCGGGTGGCCCATAGTTGGTGGTGGCCTAACCGGGCGGCCTAGTTGCTGATAGACAAGACGGAGGTCTAGCCAGGAGATGGAAGGCAACGTGCCATCGCCTAAGATGGAAGCCGGTGCCTTGGAGGACACGAATACTAGTTAGTATTAGTCCAAGACTCTATGACTGTATCCGGTTAGGACTCTCCTTGTAACCCTTGGCTCTGGTGTCCTTATAAGACGGCCTATGAGAGCCTTTAGGGCAACACACAAGATAACATCAAGTGCATAGCACTACTCGCACACAGTGAACCTCTCAATATCTGTAACTCGGCGTATCGCCATTATAATGATTTATAGCAGGAGTAGGATCTCGCCACTATCGTGAGATCTGACCTGGGTAAACTATGTCAGGCCGTTTCGTACACTCTCCGCCTTACCCCACGTCTCTAAACACGCACTGTAAGGATCACTCTATGACGTACGTGTCAACAAAACCACGATAGTTGACGTCCACTGTAGGGCAAGAGACGCTTACAGCATGAATCCGGACGGGATCCCTCGCCGCCATCGACGGTGGTAAGATCGCATCTAGCAATTCATCTATCAAGGCGCAGCCGGCAAGCTTCGTCTTCGCCTCCATACGTATGTACGCCTTGCGTGTCCAAGGCTCAACGTCAACACTGCCAGGCGCACATCTTGAAGGTCGGAAGTATGAAGGTTTTTCGGTGGCGGCCTATCGGCGAACTCGTCGATCATCATCAATATTAAATCGGTTCATACGTGTATACGGTGTTTTTTGGTGATTTATCAAAGCTAGATGAGTTCGCTCTCTGATTTAGAGTCCATGACTCTCACGTTTAGACACAAGACCTGTGGTCTGATTGGTTCTTGTGGCCAAAGCGTGAAGGTTTAGATTCTGGAATCGATCCAAGATCCCTCTCGCTGAAACAATCGAACAATTGATCAGCCGGTTTGATCGTTTCTACTAGTTGTAACATGTGCAACTCTTGCATGGATTTTCCGGCAAGAAATAATATGGGCATGCGTACGTCCAAACATGAAGTCCAAAAGTCTCTGGCTATGAATCGGATAAGACCATGACTCCTCCGTTTTGGAAAACACCATGGCGGTACGACACCGACTAAAACTCCATCAGATTACAATCTGATCGGCTTCCATCGCTTTCGTCGCGACCGTCGTGGTCTACTCCATCTTCATCATCACGGCTTTTGCCGGTTTGGCTTCATTGCGACCGGATTTCTCTTTACGCGAATAATACCGACTTCGCTCAAACAGCTAAGTATCTATTTATATTTATTATTTTAATTGTTTATGATCATAAGATTAAGATTGGTTCACTCGTATTCTAAGTCTTTTACCGCTTTTATTTTGATCATACCTTTTTTCACGATTTACATTGCGCTCGTGAGTATAATTTTTACTGGTTTTGACCGTTTAAAGCCCCAGTACCATGCAAAAAACCCGCCTTTGAGCGTTAGCTTAAGTTTTCTGGCTACATGTTTTCTGTTGTTTTATATGTGGATTCCAGAGTAGTGACATTTCAACACTTAAAACCAGCGTTTGTTTCTGAGGTTCTGGATTGTCTTGCTATTAAGCGTATTGCCTCAGCAGATGTTCTGTGCTTAAAGTTTTGCCGTCTCACGAAAAGTCAAGCATATAAGACCGGAAGAACGGATAATCCAGCACTTGCTTAAACAAAATTTTACATAAACTGTTTAAATTAGTTGAGTTTTTCCTCTAAACAGTTTTATGTTGTCCAACTACTGTATTGTTTCAGCTTAAAGCACTTGTTCAAAGGCCTCTGTTGTTCCGTCTTATATTTGTTTATTGGACATAATTAAAGGAACAATTTAATAAAATTATGTTTTTATGTTTATGTCTCAGGTACATGACACTTGGACGTTTGAGTGGTTCTCGTATTAAGGTGTTTTTGAGCCAGCTTTGCGTTGGACTCGACACCTGGGGACCACAATCGCAGTTGTTGACCAAGACTTGAGCCGCCTTTGAGGAAGCCAACTCGACGCTTGGGGGCTTGACATCTCTAACTAAGTTTTGTCCTGTCTTGCGTCCATGCCGGAACAATCCTCGGGGGCTACAGTATGTTGATCTCCAAGATATGGTGAAAGTTTTCTTTGAGCATCAAGCCAGAGAATTCAAGTGAATTCCACCTTGACACTCGGAGGCTACACCGATACTGAATTTTTGTGAAGTTCTCTTTGGAGCACCAAGCCGACATAATTTCCGACTTGACGCTCGGGGGCTACACTATTAACATTTTTCGTTGAAGCTACTCTTAGAGCACCAAGATGAATTTCTTTTGAGATCCGACTTGGCGCTTGGGGGCTACAGTTGTTTGATGTACAATTATGCATGTTCTTTTGAGCATCAAGCTGTCTTCTATGAAGCCGACTCAATGCTCGGGGCTACATATGGTTATGTCAACAAAAACTTTCAAGACAGTGAGAAATCTGGCTAGTGAAACCCGAAGGCTTGATATCAACTTCTCCTTCGCGGGAGTTTCCTTGGTTACACGGCTCGTCGGCCTAAATGTCCGTGACTTGAGATGCTCTAAGACCTTAATTTGGCAAGCTCCTATGTCCATGACTTTGCAGGCTCTAAGTCGGCAATTTGGCAGCCTTTACGACTGTGGCTCGATAGTCATGGTTTTTTCCGGCTTGCGTATCGTCCCGGACGGATGATGATATTGAAGACGTTCCTAGAGCTTGGAAGAACCACGAATGATTCATTAGAGAGTTCTCCGTCTTGGATTCGTTTGCAGAAGCATACAAGCAACTATTTGGCTAGTCTTAGCCGGATGAGAATATGATTTGGAGCTCTCCAAGATTCTTCACGAAGCACGCCTACAAATTGAAGATGATGTGATACTTACACTCAAAGGCTAGAAGGAGGAACACGAGGATCTTGAAGAACTCTGGGGGCTACTGTTGTGGATATACCAAATGGGTATACCTACGACATAGTCTCATACCGGCAAGAGCGGGTGGCCCACCGTTGGTGGTTAGGCCTATGGCCTAACCGAGCAGCCCAGTTGATGATAGACAATACGGAGGTCCAACCAAGAGATGGAAGACGACGTGCCACCGCCTAAGATGGAAGCCGGCGCCTTGGAGGACACTAAGACTAGTTAGTATTAGTCTAAGACTCTATAACTGTATCCGGCTAGAACTCTCCTTGTAACCCTTGGCCCTAGTGTCCTTATAAGCCGGCCTATGGGAGCCTTTAGGGCAACATACAAGATAACATCAAGTGCATAACACTACTCGCACACAGCGAACCCCTCAATCTCTATAACTCGGCGTATCGCCATTATAGTGATTTATAGCAAGAGTAGGATCTCGCCACTGTCGTGAGATCTAAACCTGGGTAAACTATGTCAGGCCGTCCCATACACTCTCCGCCTTACCCCACGTCTCTAAACACGCACTGTGAGGACCCCTCCATGGCGTACGTGTTGACAAAACCACGACAGGAATAGTATTAAGTTTAACATTAATGGTTGAAAGAAAGAAAAGGATGATAATCATCCACTATGTTAAGACATAGGTTCTACTCCCTCCGTCCCAAAATGTAAGGCGCCTAAGCTTTAGTCAAAAGTTAACATATTTTAAATTTGACCAAATTTATACATAAAAATATAAACATTCATGATACCAAATCAATATCAATAGATTCACCAGAAAGTATAGTTTTTCAAAATGTACATTTGATATTATAGATATTCATATTTTTTTGCATAAACTTGGTCAAACTGTGAAGATGTTGACTTTTGGTTAAAGCTTAGGCGCCTTACATTTTGGGACGGAGGGTGTATCTTAGAAACCCATGATGATAACTTAACATAATATATGATCCAAGAAGGAACGTTTGAAAAGTGATTAAGTTTGAATCGCCGAACGTTGAGCTAAGTTTATCTGCAGTGTCTAATAGAGAACTGTAGAATTTTTTTTCAAATCCATAAAGGATGACATATATTAAAGCATAAAGGGTTATGTTATAAGGGAATATGTTGGAAAGTCTTGTAATACCGACTAAAGTCAAGTAGGAAGTAAGGTGAACAAAACATCGAAAGTTGCACACGGTGCACTCGAGTTTCGATAATTACATTTATAATAATAGATAAGGGTACCATCTAAAATGTTGTATAATGTTATGGCAGGGCTAGTTCGCTTTTAACGTAGAATGATGTGTCCGAGGGCACAATGCCCATGAGAAAGCCCTCGAGGTTGATCTAAAGTCACTGTAGGCTCCTGGAATTCGGCCTCGTTCTGCTGCCATAGCGACGATGCATACATAAAGATGTTATCATGTGATGATAAAGTATTAATGTCAATCAAGGTGACATTAGGAAGTTGCAAAGGATTTGGGACTGTAAAGTACAGGCCCAAGACTCAACCTCTTCCATGAGCAAGCATGTTAAGGGTGCTAGGAATATATGGTGCCAATGATTAAGAACAAATGCAGCTAGTTTATTTGTACTCTAGTGCAAGTGGGAGACTGTTGGAAATATGCCCTAGAGATAAATAATAATAAAGATTGTTATCATATTTTATAAAGTTTATGATTAATTTTTATATCATACTATAACTGTATTGAGAGGAAAAATCCATACTTGTGTGATATATAAACAACCAGGGGTTCCTAGTGAAACTCTAGTCACTGGTTCATTGGTCAACAGATGATCAGGGTTTCCTGATCATGTGGCATTTATGCTAGTTGAAAATGGAGTCAACTCGTTCTGAGAATGAGAAGATGAACCAATACCCAACCTAAACATCATGACCCGATCATATCACGAAGTTCAAGTTACGATGATTAGAAATGGTTCCTCGTAGACTATTCCTTAGACCGTGAGGCTATATCAATCAGTGTCTCCTGAGAATGCTTAGATAGCATCAAACTTCACTTGGTAATATAGTGACAATAAAGGTGTGTTCAGGTATTTGGAGGAACCGTAGAGATAATATATGCCAAGAGCAGGATTTGTCCGTTCATGTGACGGAAAGATACTCAAGGGCCCACTCAGAGAAGTTATATCCAATAGCTGTGCAACGTGTGATTTGATCACAGTGATATCACTTGTTGGAACGAGTCAAGTAGCATTGTTCGGTAACGAGATCGAACATGACATGGTGATGTCATTGATCAGATATCGGGCAATGCGAGTGTCGAGAGACAAAGCGAATAAGATACGATTGTTCTAGTTCAAACAACGAAAGATCTTCGTGGAATACATAGGGGTCACATGGCCATCCAGGTCCCTCTGTCGATCATTGGTCCGGGAGTGTCCTGATCATGTCTGGAGTGTTCACGAACCGTGGGGTATCACGCTTAAGGGTTTGTTGATACTTAGAGTGTGTTTATAGGATCGGTAGAATCGCCGAAGAAGAGTAGAGAGAAAACCGGAAGGGTTTCAGTAAGTCCGGAGGATGTCCGAAGTGGAGGTGGAACGTGTTCCATAGCCACGGAGATTGAATAATATGTGATTGAATGTTAAATATTGATTTAATCATTTATTCATAATTATTTAATAAAAGAGAAAATCAATTAAATGGTCAAAGGGCTTAATGGGCCAATTCCCGGAGGGGAAAGGGCCCATTAGGGAAAGGCAAGAGGGGAGAAGGGGCAAGGGGGTGGCCGGCTGGGCCAAGCCCACCCGCACGGGGCCCACTAGGGCTGGCTGGCGGCGCCCCCCTCTCCCTCTCCTTTAGTCCCACCCCAGGACTTTGAGGGAGGTAGTACCTCCCCTCCCCTATATATAGTGGGGGTATTTGTCCAGATAAATACACATAATATTCAGTAAAAGGTTTCCTCACTTTTGGGGAGACCTCCAATTGATATTCTCTCTCTCCCGAGACCGTGGTCCCAAGTTCAGACTGCGCGAACGAGAGACATCTTCACCATAGAGCGCCGTCATGCTGCGAGATTCGGATCCAGGAGCTCTACTTCCACAACTACTGCTGAGTCGGGGAAGTGGGAGTCATCGTCAGGCACCGGACGTGTGTAACTCCCCGCGAGGTGTCACACTTGAGGCACTCAAGTTGTTGGAGCCACATGAGCGCAAGGACTTCATCATGACCTTGAGGTCGGCTTCGGCTCGTCTACATCAACCACGCTCTCCTGGGCATTGGCAATGCTTTTCGGTCTTCAAGGGTAAGTTCGCGAAAATCCCCTCCCATTACTGCATTACTAATAGATAGGTCCTGGCAACATCAGGGGTTCAGGGGCGTAGGGTAAAAATTTATTGTTTTCATACACGGAACCCCTACAAGAAGGTCTTCGAAAAAATCGGTTTTTACCTGATGGTTTGTTTTGACAGATTTCTGCCATTATTTGCATTTGCCTCTTAATCTCTTTCTCTTTGAGTTCTCTTTGATCACTTGAGCTTTTAGAAGGAATTGCTACAGTAGCTTGTGTTTTAATGGAAGTTTTACTTGTGTTGAAACTGAACCCAAAGACTTATTATCTTGAGTACTCTAATGTTGCTAATGAAGATTGTGTTAAGTTTTGTATGAAGGAAAATTTCAAGTGTAGGGAAGAATAATGTGATAAGATGAAGTATGGACAAAATCTCAAGCTTGGGGATGCCACCCGTGTCAACCCAAGATATATTCAAGAAGTACAAGCGTCAAAGCTTGGGGATGCCCAAGGCATCCCCTTCTTCATTAATAAAAATCTCAAGTTTTCTTCCAAACACTTCATTTTTATTGTTTCATGCACAATTGTGTTATCCTTGGAGCGTCTTCATTTTGTTTTTAGTTTTATTTTTCTTAGTTTGCTTAAATAAATTGGTTGGACCCCCGCATTCATACATAGTTTCAAATAAGTTGATTTGGATTGGAAAAGAGTAGGAAAGTTCATGCTTATAAGTGGTACAAAAGGAGTCTTGTTTCGACTATGGCCTAGACTTTATCATGTCATGTCTGATATTGCTTTGACTTTATGCTTAGTGATTATTGCTGTAACATGACTTGTTGTAAACAATTGAGATTGCTTAATGTGCCTTGAAAGAACCATGCGTTGTTTTAGCATACAAAAGCATAATATTGTGGTATTCTCCTTTGATGCTTTATTTGGGTTGACTTGGGGCATGCTCACACCATGTTAAGACTATACCAGTCACCATAGCCTCTATGATAATTTAGTTTCGACTTGCAATATCACTTTATGCTTTAATTAATAATGTTTTGTCGCTTTGCATGATTATGGCCATTATTGCTCTCTTAGTTGGTTGCTCCCAGTCTTTTGCTAGCCTCCGCATGTACCAAGTATGAGTTCCACTCATGCATCCAACTCTAAATAAAACCAAGTTATTCCAAAGAGTCCACCATACCTACCTATTAGCATAATTGCTATTCCAAGTATATTCATGTTTTTATCTACCTTCTGAATTAAACTTATTATGTGAAAATTAGTGATTAAAGCTCTCACAAACTTGATGCACACTTTACTTTCTTGCACTTAATAAACTTGAATCATTGTGACCATCTATGTTGCTTATATGCTTGTGCTTTATAAGTTGTGAATTAGCAGAACCATGTTACCATGGGTAACGCTTTCAATATTGCACTTTATTTAGTTGATATCATGTTCTTTTGCTTATGGATCCCGACAGTGTGAAATAAAAAGGGGAGCTTGTAAGCTCATGGAGTTTGTATATGTGTTAGAGAAACGCCTAGGCGGCTAGCCTAAGCCATGCCTAATCATGGTGGAAACTTGCACCATAACCATAGTGAGCAATCTGTGAAGCATCCTCAATAAAAACCTATGCAAATAGCAAATAAAAAGATCGTTGAGATGCTCATTGTCTGTTGCCTTGTCATTTTGATATGGGATAACTCCTGTATCATGGGGAAAGGGGTACCCCGTTGGCGGTTCTCTATGATACACATGCACTTACAA
Organism: Avena insularis; assembly: GCA_023614405.1. Classification (NCBI taxonomy): domain Eukaryota; kingdom Viridiplantae; phylum Streptophyta; class Magnoliopsida; order Poales; family Poaceae; genus Avena; species Avena insularis. Next base: position 145,518,971 of record CM042690.1, on the reverse strand, counting down.
CGACAAGAACTTACTCGTGACTAAAGTTGAGTAGCATGAGGTTCGGTACTCATAATCAAGGGGCATGAGATTTTCGACTTATAACTTGTCAAGCATATCCTCATATTTGTTCACTTTAACCTTAACCACCTAAAGATGCTTATGATAGGGGCAATGAGAGCTGAAAGCTAATAAGTACCATAATTTTTGGAAGCTCTTTATGAAACTTGAAATCCCTGCTTCCCTCTGCGAAGGGCCTTTCTTTTTACTTTTATGTTGAGTCTTCATCTTCCATCTTTATGCACCAATTGAGAGATCATAGTGGTCATTCTTAGTTTAATGTGCATTGTCCCAAAACTTGTTGATTGATTCATAACTTTGATATTGCTTGTTCTTAAATTATTGGTATCTAGTCACCCTTATGAACTTTGAAGGTGTCCTATGCATTTATGTTTTGCTATACCATGAGGGACAAGCTGAATACCTGTAGCATCCCAATTGTCTAACAATTGTAATGCTACTTGGTCTAGTAATATAATGGCTACTTCAAACATATAATTGTTGCATCATCATTATATCATGCTCATGTCATCATGCCACCTTGCATTTGAGCATCATATAAAACCCTTTTTGTTTTGGTTCTTCTCTCATATGCATTATTAATTGTGTTTGCCTCTTGATATTGTATTTGGGTCTTGATATATTGTTTAAATGCCCAAGTTGAGTTGGGGGCATATCTCTTATTAACTCCACCACCTTTCTTTCACCACCTTATAATTCCACCATCCAACTAAATATGAGCTTGGCACTTATTGGTTTTACCTCTAGCTCATGTGGGTTGGGATGGATCCAATTCTTTCCACATGCTCTCATCTTGGCATCATGTTGTTTTCACATTATTGATATATGAGAGCCACATGGCCACCTTTGCATGCCTTGTGAGTGGGAACCTTTTTCCTAGCCTCCATCTGGATTATTATGGAATTATGCTCATGTTGGGGTATTGTTGGGACTATTGAGCATCTAGTGGCACATACACACTAGCAAGTCCCATTGTATTTCAAATATGGTCATCTCCATCTACTCCACATGGAGCATCCTTTTAATTCTTTTGCTTGGCTTTTATTCCAATTTTTGGGAATGCAAACTAATAATGCCATGTAATAATATTGTTTTCACAAGAATCAACATGGCAATAAATATTTTGCATGGGCCATGCAAGTGCAACCTTTTCTAGTTTTTGGTTTTTGAGTGGATCATCTCACTCTCTCTATCTCTCTTTTGGCTTGATCTAGTTGATCTTGCTTAAAACCCCATCACCATGTCCATCTATGCCATCACCCCCTTTTTCTCCTTTTCTCTCTTTGGCTACCTTGCTTGAGCTTTGGTTGGTCATCCTTGATCTAGTCAAAAAGAACCAATCCATCTCTCTCTAAGCCCTAGACCATCATCTACCTCATCATCACCATACCCCCTCTCTCCTAAACCCTAATCTATACCTAATCTAAACCATACCCCCTAGAACCAAAACCCTAAGCTACCACCACATCTCTCTCTCTCTCTAAAACCCTAATCTACCATACCCCCATCAAGCCTTACACCTAATCTCCCCATTATCACCATACCCCATCCTAGCTAAACCCTAAACCTACCCCACCCCCTCTTTTCCATCTAGGCCGAGCCTCTTCCAGCTGGCCCCACCTGGCCCCTCTCTCCCTGGCCCCACCTAGCTGCTACCCCACCCCAAACCCTAGCTGCACCCGAGCCAAACCTAACCCTAACCCGACCCTAGCACTAGCCGAGCCACCCCCTCTCTCTCAGGTCTCTCTCTCTGCATGGGGGCCCCTCCATCGAGCCTACCACCTCTCTGGCCTCACCCTACCCCACCTGGAAGCCTCCCCTACCTTCCCCTGCCTTACCTGGCAGCACGTGAGGAGGTGGAGAAAGGTGAGGCCACCTTTATCCCCAGCTGCTCCCACACGGCAACCACGACACCCCCTCTCCTCTCCGTCCCTATCCACCTCTCTGCCTCGCCCAGCTACCCCAGATCTACCCCAAGGACACCCTGCTCCCTCCCCTCTCTTCTCCACCACCGTCTACCCCAAGCGCCGGTCACCGTCGGCCTCTACTCCGTCCCGACGATCCAGTCGCGCAGCGCGTCGGTGGAGTGCCCTGGAAGACCGAGGAGGCTTCCCCACGTCACCCTGTACACGGAGCCGAGCAGGAGGAGCACCCGAGCGCCGGTACCAGCGCGAGGCCAACGCGAAACCCTAGCCGTCTGCGTCCTCGCCGTCGTCGCCGGCCCAGCCGATCCTCCACCGCCGACCAACTCTCGGTGAGCTCCCCAACCCCCCAGACATCCTCGTCGTCGCCGTCTCGCCCTGGCCTCGCCGGACTTTCCGTCGAACGACCTCCGCGCGACGCCGCTCGTTTCTGCTTGCGCGCTTCCGCTCCGCTTAGCCCATATCTAGACCCCAACCCCCCTGTAGTCACAAGCCCAAGCCTACATAGCACGGCTTCGTCTGTCTGCGCCAGGTCATGAGTTGAACCTCGCCCACGTCGCGCCTTGAACCGATCTGTCCTCTGCGGCGTAGAAGAAAAACAGTGTCGAGCGTCGTTTTGCGCATACCCCCCTGCTTTTTGCACCCTCAACCCGCGGTCCAGCAGGTCCCACCTGTCATCCGCGATAGCGTTTTTACAAAGGACACCCGTAAGACCTGGCCCTCAACCCGCGGTCCCGGCTGTGCCGCGTGGCACCCGCCCGTTCACCCGCTGGCATGTGGGCCTGTGTCCGCGCTAGGTCCACCAGTCAGCCACCGCGGCTCGCGTCGATTGAGAAAAAAGCCGCATTCGCATGCGTTCTTTGAGTCAGCGTGGCCCACCCGTCAGATACGTAATGCAGCTAGACCTGAGTAACAAAAGTATTTCTGAAATCTGTTTTTAAATCAAATCTTTTTCAAATTAATTCCAATTCAAATTAAATTCTGTTTTTAAATAACTTTTCAAATATTAATCCAAATAATACAAATAATATGTGTTTTGAAATCAGAAAAATGTGAGGATTTCAAATATGCCATTCAAAATATATTTTGAACATTAAAAATTCCAAGTTTATTTAAATTACAATAAATTGCCCTTCCACCTTAATTAATTATTAACTTTTGTTTTATAACTCCAAATTTAATAAATGTTATGTCTAAAATGATTAGATCGACGAGACCTTTCTGTTTATGCATTCCATGTTCTGTTTTGCAGCATGCATCATATAAATATAAAGTGAACAGCAACTAATATGAGGTTAAAATGGGGCCAAAACTCAATAAAATGATTTATTATTGTATTCCACACCTCACCCATGCCATGCTACCTTATTGCCATGCAAATTGTGCATCATTCATCATGGCATGATTGTTTGCTTGATGCATTTAATTCATATGCTTGCGCACTTTATTTATGTTGGCCCTTGTTTGTTTGGTTCTTCTTCGAATAGTATTTGAGGGGGATATATCAAGATACCTGTGAGCACTACCGGATCCTTCTCTCGCTTCAATCGAGCCCGTGGCAAGCACTACCACATGCTTGCATACATATAGTACCTATTGCCTCTATCTTATTCTTGCATCATCGAAGTCGATTGCATTAAACTGAATCCCAAGTATTGCATAGCCTTTACTTTTTTAAACCCCACCGAAGCTTGTTCCTCCATCCCATGAGCCATTACTACAGGAGTTGTTTGAGCCATGCGAGTCGTAGAACAACATGTGTAGGGTATGTGAGTGTCGGATAGATAACGAGGTACCTAAACAACTTAATCTGAGTAGTAATGGGATAACTAATGAAAGTGGCATCGGTGAGCCATATTCGCTATTTGGTTTTTCAGGCTCACTTGTGTCCCGTAGGACCCCGAGTACTTGATTCCTGTTCCTTGAATATTCGCGCTATCCACATCCGGGAGGCTTATGAACCCCCCTGAGCCAGAGCTTGATTCATTCTTATTTCTTGGGGCCACAAACTAGTTTGAGGTTTTATTTATTATCCTGTACCTATGCCATGCTTTACTGCTTTATTTAAAATCGTGCGATGTACTGCACCTGTACTGTTTAGGGCAGCGGAGTGTTTTCATGTATCGACAAGCCCACCACATTTTCGGGTTCCCCGTTTACGTACCAGCGACGCAAACCTTGAGTCCGTCTCGAGTCACTAACTTCGCTATGGTAGCTTAATGGGGTGGCCCCTGAAATATTTCTGAATCCTGATCGCTTTGTCGTGATCGCCTTGTTGGTTTTGATTTGGTTTTTCCGAGGTTGATCGAGTGTGTTGCTATTTGTGCACCCAGGGTAAAACTTTCGAAAAGCCGTGTCCGCGTTATGGACGACTTGGAGCAGGTTTCTCGATCATAGACAAGTATAACTAAAGTACCGCTTCTAAATTGACTAAACACCTGACTAGTAAATAGTGCAACACTCATGGAATGGATAATAAAACTGCCAACGGATGGGGGGTTGTTCGTCCGCTTCCTCGTCGGTAAGCGAGGAGGAGGATGGATCTAATATTACCGTTATAACTATTGTTATTAATTAACGGACATCCGCTCATCTATGGTTAGGCGGATGGTTAGCTTAGTATCTATAGAATTTCTAGGGTTTATCTTTTGCTGCAATTCGTCACCCTGTGTTGTGTCCCCTTTAGAGGCATGAAGACTTGCTGAGTACCCCTAGGGTCTCACACGATAAATTATTGGTTCAGATGAACAGGTACCCTCTCAAGATGGATACTGGGTGGAAGAGACGGACGATGTGGGCAACGATCATTCGGTGTAGAGATTCCGGGAATGGGGATCCGTGAGATCTGTGGGCGGGATCTGCTTATTTATGGGGCATCTTATGCCGATTTGCTTCTTATCCGTACTCGGATTTTGTCTTCCGCTTCCGCCTGATACTCTGTTGATTGATGTATGAGGAGATATCCTAAACTATTATATCTATCTAGGCTATTTGGATCTTGTCGTATGGCGTTGCTATATTTCCTTTCTTTTTAGATGGAATGGCTCTGATGTACTATTGTATGGTGGCTTGCATACATACTCATTTGTGTATGTAGTTGATCCCTTCGCCTGCTGATTACGCCGCCCGTTCTTGTCCCGATGTTTGGAAATGGTTGGGACGGCCGAAAGGTCTACCTGTGAGTGCCATTTGGGCCCCACCGTACTATTTCAACCATTTCCGTTCATCTAGGCTTGTAACTAGGAGCGTAATTCACCGAGGTAGTTACAATTGGTATCAGAGCCATCCCGACCTTCAGGGTCTCAGCCAAATGGTCGTTGTCTGTCTAGCAAATATTTTTGGTAGCTATGTATACTAGGGAAAAAAACGCGAGAGTAGGACTGCTTCCACTTTTCTTCTTACCCACCCACCACCTTTTCTGGTAAGGAAGTGTAACATTTTCAATCCTCTTCTCAAAATTCAAACTAGGATTCGCGTGTTCTGGGTTTCCGTAGTACCATAGAAAGTGTGTGTGTGTGTGTGTGTAATTCCTTGTCTATCTGTTGCATCCAACATGTTATCTTTATCTGCCTTTTGGTTATCAACTGTTGGTACATTCCATACTGACAGGCTTTTGAAAACCGGCGCGATCTATCTGACTCCTTGTTAACCGGTGCCATCTTCTTAAGGGTGTCCTTCCTTCTAGCAACTCCACATTATGTGAAACCATCAGTTGCTAATCTCTATCTGCTAAGTGATTTTGTGCATCTATTGGTATTTTAATGCCGAAAAATGCGGAATTTTTTTCTTTGATACATCTGTGTTTCCACACTCCTTTTCAGTCGTGTGTGAAACATAATCCATCTCCCTTTTATCAGCATGTCCATGCTAACTGATTCTTTTGTCACCGGCGCTTAATCCTAGAGTTTCTTTTCATCTCCTTTTCTCTTGGGCTAATTACATAACATGTGTCGATCCGATGCTGATGATTGTAATTTGGCTCTCGGCATAGCTATATTCCACTCATGATAAGTGTCGATTGGAATATGGAAAAATGCTATCAACCGTCACCATCTGGAGGATAAGGTTATCTCCTGTGATTTTGAGTACACCGTGATCATATCTATGCATATTCAAGCATCTTTGGCAGTCCGGAGTTTGTCAAAGCACTACGGCGGTCTATCATCTGTCCATCATGCTGCACATCTTTTGGAACCCCATATCTGCACAACTTTTTCGTCTCTGATAGCTCATACCATAAGCAAAGCTATATCATCGTTTCTTTATCCAAGATCTCTTTATCTTTGTAACCGGTGGTCCAATCGACAATGTGAACCAAGGGACAACTCTTTTTCTTCCGAAGGACCAGATAATCTATTCTGCCAGTGCATCTTCCTCAACACGAACCCGTGCTCTTAATATTGATCTTTCTAAGAGCGTTGAGCTCAGAAAGTGATTCGAGCATTTGTTCGTTTCTCCCGCCTCTTGAACTTGATATTCTGGGAATATCTTGTTAATCCATGGTGGTATATGTTGATAATATGCTTACCTATTCGATATCAATGGAAGGACATGGAAGATCATCTGTGTCCCTTTCTCTCAAGCTTCGTGAGCACTGCCTGTGTGCAAAGTTCTCAAAGTGTGAATTCTGGCTTCTTGAAGTCACCTATCTCGACCACGTCCTTCTGCTAAATACATTGCTTCAACTCTGGAATCAGCAAGTCCATTGTTAATTCCATCCTCCATCTTCAACCAATCCGGAGTTGTTCCCTGTTGGCAAGTTATCATCGTCGTTCCGCCGAAGTTTTGCCTCAAGACAGCTAAATCTCTCTCAATCATTTCCAGAAAAAAACATGGAGTTCTTTCACTTCTATCTCGTTAAGTAATCTCTTGAAACCATCTCGCTCTATCGTCTATGCTCAATCCACCGGAGGCCATGAAGACCTTCCAGATCTTGTATTCCTTCTGTTCAAGTGGTGCTACCTTTTCTTTGTCTGTGGAATCTTGCAGTTCTTCTCTGCAATCTTCCTTCATATCTTTCCGGTGGCTTGGTACTTCCGACATGACGACAACATCATCACCCTTATCTATCTGGGATCCGGTGAACCGTTTGCATCTATCCTTGTTTTCTAACGGAGTTCCATGAGTTATCCTTGTCAATACCTTCAGTCTATTTCGGTAGTTGGGTTGCATGGTTTTCTTATTCATGTGCGGAGTAATGCTTTGAGTGCGGGATGGAGTAGCTACCATACCACTACTCTTATCATTCGCTCTTGTACATTGAATTGGTGAATTAACGTGATTCCACTCATTCCACGGAAGTTAGAAGTGGCCTTTATCCCTCGATACTTTTACTTCTGTCTTTGTTTTTCGGAGTGCTCTCTCGAAGGAAGTAATCAATAATCTCTTGTTGGTGATCTCACCCTTTCTACACGGAGCAAAATCTTCAATTATCTGGTGGGAACAAACGCAAACTCTTCTCTGTCCTCGTCTTTCTACCGATGCCCGACATCCCCAAACCAGATGAAAGGAAACTATCTCTCTTTGTTTCATCAATTCTTTTTCTGTGGTAAAGCCAATTATGGTTGGTGCCATCAGCCGCAAATCTATTGTGTTAGCCTCAAGGCTAAAGAAAGCAATAAGTATCTCTACAATAAACTCCAGATCCTCCATATTCTTTGCTTCTCGGGATTCCACCATGATCTGGCTTCACATCCGTCTCGGAAGTTATATCCGCGCACCTCAATTGCGTGATCCTTGGTTCTTACCGGCGCAAGAAGATCTAATCCGACGATGTCTAACTAAATCTTTCTATTGGTATCAAGGGACTCTATTGTTTGAAGGCAATATTGTTTCCGAACTTCTTTTCTCTAATCCGAGAGGAGATACGATGCTATTGTCATAGTGGTTCAAACCTCTCCAACCTAGCTCTTTCTTCCGGCGACACAAAGATTCATCCTCTCTCGTATCGGTAAATCTTTAATCTTAACGGTGTGTCTTTCTTTATCCATGATGCATCATCTTGTCCTTTCTTTCTCAAGTGGATCCTTTCTTTTATCATGTTTCTTGAGAAAACCGGAGCTATGTCCATCCTATCCTTCTTGTCTCACGACAATCCTTCAACTCTTCTATTCGATGTTTCTCAAGCAAAACGCAAGACTCGCAACAAGTCTAGCAAGTTTTGCAAGGTGTAGTGGTCGCACCATTCCGTTCTTCACCATCTTGGGAACGTGAGGGTCACCTTCGTTCAAACACCCGTCTCTCCTTGTGTTGTTTTCTTTTTCCTAGAATCTCGGGGCGAGATTCCTGTTTAGTGGGGGAGAGTTGTAGCATCCCAATTGTCTAACAATTGTAATGCTACTTGGTCTAGTAATATAATGGCTACTTCAAACATATAATTGTTGCATCATCATTATATCATGCTCATGTCATCATGCCACCTTGCATTTGAGCATCATATAAAACCCTTTTTGTTTTGGTTCTTCTCTCATATGCATTATTAATTGTGTTTGCCTCTTGATATTGTATTTGGGTCTTGATATATTGTTTAAATGCCCAAGTTGAGTTGGGGGCATATCTCTTATTAACTCCACCACCTTTCTTTCACCACCTTATAATTCCACCATCCAACTAAATATGAGCTTGGCACTTATTGGTTTTACCTCTAGCTCATGTGGGTTGGGATGGATCCAATTCTTTCCACATGCTCTCATCTTGGCATCATGTTGTTTTCACATTATTGATATATGAGAGCCACATGGCCACCTTTGCATGCCTTGTGAGTGGGAACCTTTTTCCTAGCCTCCATCTGGATTATTATGGAATTATGCTCATGTTGGGGTATTGTTGGGACTATTGAGCATCTAGTGGCACATACACACTAGCAAGTCCCATTGTATTTCAAATATGGTCATCTCCATCTACTCCACATGGAGCATCCTTTTAATTCTTTTGCTTGGCTTTTATTCCAATTTTTGGGAATGCAAACTAATAATGCCATGTAATAATATTGTTTTCACAAGAATCAACATGGCAATAAATATTTTGCATGGGCCATGCAAGTGCAACCTTTTCTAGTTTTTGGTTTTTGAGTGGATCATCTCACTCTCTCTATCTCTCTTTTGGCTTGATCTAGTTGATCTTGCTTAAAACCCCATCACCATGTCCATCTATGCCATCACCCCCTTTTTCTCCTTTTCTCTCTTTGGCTACCTTGCTTGAGCTTTGGTTGTTCATCCTTGATCTAGTCAAAAAGAACCAATCCATCTCTCTCTAAGCCCTAGACCATCATCTACCTCATCATCACCATACCCCCTCTCTCCTAAACCCTAATCTATACCTAATCTAAACCATACCCCCCTAGAACCAAAACCCTAAGCTACCACCACATCTCTCTCTCTCTAAAACCCTAATCTACCATACCCACATCAAGCCTTACACCTAATCTCCCCATTATCACCATACCCCATCCTAGCTAAACCCTAAACCTACCCCACCCCCTCTTTTCCATCTAGGCCGAGCCTCTTCCAGCTGGCCCCACCTGGCCCCTCTCTCCCTGGCCCCACCTAGCTGCTACCCCACCCCAAACCCTAGCTGCACCCGAGCCAAACCTAACCCTAACCCGACCCTAGCACTAGCCGAGCCACCCCCTCTCTCTCAGCTCTCTCTCTCTGCATGGGGGCCCCTCCACCGAGCCTACCACCTCTCTGGCCTCACCCTACCCCACCTGGAAGCCTCCCCTACCTTCCCCTGCCCTGCCCTGGCCGAACCGAGCACGTGAGGAGGTGGAGAAAAGGTGGCCGAGGCCACCTTTATCCCCAGCTGCTCCCACACGGCAACCACGGCACCCCCTCTCCTCTCCGTCCCTATCCACCTCTCTGCCTCGCCCAGCTACCCCAGATCTACCCCAAGGACACCCTGCTCCCTCCCCTCTCTTCTCCACCACTGCACCCCAAGCCCGGTCACTGCCGGCCTCTACTCCCCGACGATCCAGTCAAGCAGTCAGGTGGAGTGCCCTGGAAGACCGAGGAGGCTTCCCCACGTCACCCTGTACACGGAGCCGAGCAGGAGGAGCACCCGAGCACCGGTACCAGCGCGAGGCCGACGCTAAACCCTAGCCGGCCGTCTGTCTGCGTCCTCGTCGATCGCCAGCGTCCCAAGCCGATCCTCCACCGCCGACCAACTCTCGGTGAGCTCCCCAACCCCCCAGACATCCTCGTCGTCGCCGTCTCGCCCTGGCCTCGCCGGACTTTCCGTCGAACGACCTCCGCGCGACGCCGCTCGTTTCTGCTTGCGCGCTTCCGCTCCGCTTAGCCCATATCTAGACCCCAACCCCCCTGTAGTCACAAGCCCAAGCCTACCGCAACGGCTTCGCCCCGTCTTGCTGGCCTGGTCGCGAAGTTCGATTCCGCCTCGCCACAAGGCCAGGCAGACCGATCTGTCCTCTGCGGCGTAGAAGAAAAATAGTGTCGAGCGTCGTTTTGCGCATACCCCCCCTGCTTTTTGCGCGCTCAACCCGCGGTCCAGCAGGTCCCACCTGTCATCCGCGATAGCGTTTTTACAAAGGACACCCGTAAGACCTGGCCCTCAACCCGCGGTCCCGGTGTGCCAGTGGCACCGCCTGTTCACCGCTGGCATGTGGGCTGCGTCGCTTAGGTCCACTGATCGACCACCATGCTCGCGTCGGTTCTGAGTGAGAAAAGCCCGTTCTGCACGCTGCGTTGCTGAGTCAGCGCGTGGCCCACCCGTCAGCGTCTGTGTCTGGCTAGACCTGAGTAACAAAAGTACTTCTGAAATCTGTTTTTAAATCAAATCTTTTTCAAATTAATTCCAATTCAAATTAAATTCTGTTTTTAAATAACTTTTCAAATATTAATCAAAATAATACAAATAATATGTGTTTTGAAATCAGAAAAATGTGAGGATTTCAAATATGCCATTCAAAATATATTTTGAACATTAAAATTTCCAAGTTTATTTAAATTACACTAAATTGCCCTTCCACCTTAATTAATTAATAACTTTTGTTTTATAACTCCAAATTTAATAAATGTTATGTCTAAAATGATTAGCTCGACGAGACCTTTCTGTTTATGCATTCTATGTTCTGTTTTGCAGCATGCATCATATAAATATAAAGTGAACAGCAACTAATATGAGGTTAAAATGGGGCCAAAACTCAATAAAATGATTTATTATTGTATTCCACACCTCACCCATGCCATGCTACCTTATTGCCATGCAAATTGTGCATCATTCATCATGGCATGATTGTTTGCTTGATGCATTTAATTCATATGCTTGTGCACTTTATTTATGTTGGCCCTTGTTTGTTTGGTTCTTCTTCGAATAGACGCTGAGCAGGGGATATATCAAGATACCTAGGAGCACTACCCAGATCCTTCTCTCGCTTCAACTGAGCTGCCAGGCAAGCACTACCACATGCTTGCATACATATAGTACCTATTGCCTCTATCTTATTCTTGCATCATCGAGTCGCGATTGCATTAAACTGAATCCCAAGTATTGCATAGCCTTTACTTTTTTAAACCCCACCGAAGCTTGTTCCTCCATCCCATGAGCCATTACTACAGGAGTTGTTTGAGCCATGCGAGTCGTAGAACAGCATGTGTAGGGTATGTGAGTGTCGGATGGATAACGAGGTACCTAAACAACTTAATCTGAGTAGTAATGGGATAACTAATGAAAGTGGCATCGGTGAGCCATATTCGCTATTTGGTTTTTCAGGCTCACTTGTGTCCCGTAGGACCCCGAGTACTTGATTCCTGTTCCTTGAATATTCGCGCTATCCACATCCGGGAGGCTTATGAACCCCCCTGAGCCAGAGCTTGATTCATTCTTATTTCTTGGGGCCACAAACTAGTTTGAGGTTTTATTTATTATCCTGTACCTATGCCATGCTTTACTGCTTTATTTAAAATCGTGCAATGTACTACACCTGTACTGTTTAGGGCAGCGGAGTGTTTTCGCGGTATCGACAAGCCCAGTCACATTTTCGGGTTCCCAGTCGTTTACAGCCACTGACGCAAACCTTGAGTCCGTCTCGGAGTCAGCTAACTTCGTTGCGGGTAGCTTAATGGGGTGCCCCCCTGAAATATTTCTGAATCCTGTGATCGCTTTGTCGTGACTGCCTCGTTGGTTTTGATTTGGTTTTTCCGAGGTTGATCGAGTGTGTGTTGCTATTTGTGCACCCCTGCAGGGTAAAACTTTCTGAAAGCCGTGTCCGCGGTTATGGACGACTTGGAGCACAGTTTCTCGATCATAGACAAGTATAACTAAAGTACCGCTTCTAAATTGACTAAACACCTGACTAGTAAATAGTGCAACACTCATGGAATGGATAATAAAACTGCCAACGGATGGGGGGTTGTTCGTCCGCTTCCTCGTCGGTAAGCGAGGAGGAGGATGGATCTGTTAATATTACCGTTATAACTATTGTTATTAATTAACGGACATCCGTCTATCTATGGTTAGGCGGATGGTTAGCGAGTATCTATAGAATTGCTAGGGTTTATCTTTTGCTGCAATTGCGTCACCCCAGGTTGTGTCCCCTTTAGAGGCATGAAGACTTGCTGAGTACCCCTAGGGTCTCACATGATAAATTATTGGTTCAGATGAACAGGTACCCTCTCAAGATGGATACTGGGTGGAAGAGACGGACGATGTGGGCAACGATCATTCGGTGTAGAGATTCCGGGAACGGGGATCCGTGAGATCTGTGGGCGGGATCTGCTTATTTATGGGGCATCTTATGCCGATTTGCTTCTTATCCGTACTCGGATTTTGTCTTCCGCTTCCGCCTGATACTCTGTTGATTGATGTATGAGGAGATATCCTAAACTATTATATCTATCTAGGCTATTTGGATCTTGTCGTATGGCGTTGCTATATTTCCTTTCTTTTTAGATGGAATGGCTCTGATGTACTGTTGTATGGTGGCTTGCATACATACTCATTTGTGTATGTAGTTGATCCCTTCACGCCGACACGCCGCCCGTTCTTGTCCCGATGTTTGGAAATGGTTGGGACGGTCGAAAGGTCTACCTGTGAGTGGCATTTGGGCCCCACCGTACTATTTCAACCATTTCCGTTCATCCAGGCTTGTAACTAGGAGCGTAATTCACCGAGGTAGTTACAATACCACTCCTATTATGTTTTCTATATGTGAAACAAACAAACGTCTTTCAATGCATTGTTATTCATGATCTTTTGTTTGTACCTTTTCATGTTACAACATAGTTTCTATGTCTTATTGTTAGAACTCTATCTTTCATGCTTATGTTTAGAGTACTTTGATCCCAGCTATCAATGCTTTACAAATACCTTGATCAAGATTGTGATAGTGCATGTCACCTAAAAAATTATTCTTTTTATCACTTACCTACTCGAGGACGAGCAGGAGTTAAGCTTGGGGATGCTTGATACGTCGTAAATGTATCTATAATTTTTGATGCTCCATGCTTGTTTTATATCAAATTTCTTATGTTTTGTTTACACTTTGAGGTATTTTTATACATTTTCTGGAACTAACCTATTAACAAGATGCCGCAGTGCCAGTTGCCTGTTTTCTGCTGTTTTTGGTTTCAGAAAATCTAGTGAGGAAATATTCTCGGAATTGGACGGGACAAAAGCCAAAGTCAATATTTTACCAGAAGGAACACGGAGTCTGAAGGGCAGCCGAAGTGGGGCCACAAGGTGGCCACACCTAGGTCTAGCGTGGCCACCCCCTAGGGCGCGCCAGGCCCTGGTGTAGGCCCCTCGGGCAGCCATCGACCTTGCCCCTTCTCCTATAAAAGTACCCCGATGCAGAAACCCTAAGTACCCAATAAAAATTCCATGAAAGAGTATGTAGTTTCCGCCATCTCCATCCCTAGATCGGGGGATCCGAAGCTCTTCCCGACACCCTGCCAGAGGGAAGAGATCATCCTAGAGGCCTTCTTCATCACCATGCCAGCATCCGGAGTGATGCGTGAGTAGTTCACCCTTGGACTATGGGTCCATACAGTATCTAGATGGTTGGTTCTCCTCCTTTGTGCTATCATGTTTAGATCTTGTGAGCTCCGTCTATGATCAAGATCATCTATTTGTAATCCTATATGTTGTCTTTGCGGGGATCCGATGGATATTGAGATACTATGTCAGATTGATTATTGATTCTATCATGTCTATTTTATTTGTGATCTTGCATGCTCTCCGTTGCTAGTAGCTATCTTGGCCAAGTAGATGCTTGTAACTCCAAGAGGGAGTATTTATGCTCTATAGTAGGTTCATGCCTCTAGTAATCTGGGGAAGTGACAGAAATCTCTAAGGTTGTAGATGTGCTGTTGCTACTAGGGAGAAAACAACAATCCTTTGTCCATGGGGAAATTGTATTGTTTAATTTACACACTTTGCTTAATGCAATTATCTGTTGCTTGCAACTTAATATTGGAAGGGGTTCGGATGATAACCTAAAGGTGGATTATTATTCATAGATGTAGTTGGATTACGGTCTATGTATTATGTTGTAATGCCCAATCAAATCTCATAGGAGTCAATATGTCTAGTATATGCATTGTTATGCTTTCTCAATCTATCAATTGCCCCGCTGTAATTTGTTCACCCAACATGCTATTTATCTTAAGGAGAAATACCTCTAGTGAACTGTGGACCCCAGTCCATTCCTTTACCATTGATATACCATCTACTGTTTACCGTTTACTATTTACTTTCTACAAGAAATTACTATCTTCCACACTATACGTTTAATCCTTTGTTTTCAGCAAAACCAGTGAGATTGACAACCTCACTATAAGTTGGGGCAAAGTTCTGTGGTTGTGTTGTGTAGGATTCCAAGTTGTTAGCAACACCTTGGAGTTGTTTCCTTACTCCTACTGGTTCGATAAACTTGGTTTGATAACTGAGGGAAACTTGCTGCTGTGCTCATCATACCTTCCTCTTGGGGTTCCCAAGGAGCTCTACATATCTTGAGCCATCACCACCCATAGGATATTCATGGAAGAAGGAGCTCAGCCGGTCACGAACTTTCAACGATGTCTTAAAACTCATATGAAAGAGGAGGTAAGAAAAGAAATAATACGTCTGTTGGATGCATGCGTCATCTTCCATGTGGAGGAGAGTGAATGGGTAAGTCCTGTTCATTGTGTTCCAAAGAAAGGTGGGTTTACGGTTGTGGAAAATGAACATAATGAGATGGTACCTACTAGGACTATTGTTGGACATAGGATGTGCATTGACTATAGGAAACTAAATAAGGAAACTCGGAAAGACCATTACCATTTACCATTTATAGATCAAACTTTAGAAAGGCTTGCTATGCATTCTCATTTTTGCTACTTAGACGGCTATTCCGTTTTTTCCCAAATTGCTGTACACCCCGATGATCAACTAAAAACTACTTTCATTTGCCCTTATGGCCTTTATGCTTATCGCCGTATGCCTTTTGGTCTTTGCAATGCTCCTACCACTTTTCAAAGATGCATGACTGCTATTTTTGCCGATTATGTTGAAAGTATTATGGAAGTGTTCATGGACGATTTCTCTGTTTATGGAACTTCCTTTAATCATTGTCTCCATAATCTTCACAAAGTTTTGCAGAGATGTGAAGACACTAACTTAGTCTTGAACTGGGATAAATGTCATTTCATGGTCCAAGAAGGCATAGTACTCGGTCACAAAGTCTCAGGTAAGGGCATAGAAGTCGACAAGGCAAAGATTGAAGCAATAGAAAGGTTACCCCTCCTCGAGATATAAAAGGTATAAGAAGCTTTTTAGGTCATGTAGGATTTTATAGAAGATTCGTTAAGAATTTTTCGAAAACAGCTAGACCATTAACTCACCTTCTTCAAAATGATGTTCATTTTAATTTTGATGAAAAGTTTCTTATTTCTTTCAACATATTAAAACAAGCCCTTCTTGAAGCTCCCACTATAAAACCACCTAATCGGAAGGAACCTTTTGAGCTATTTTGTGAAGCTAGTCATGAAGTTGTAGGAACAATTCTTTGTCAGTATGATGGTGATGACCTTAGTGTCATTCATCATGCTAGTCACACCTTAAACGGGGCCCAAAAGAACTATCCTATGGCAGAAAAAGAAATCTTTGCAGTAGTCTTTTCCTGTGATGAATTTAGATCTTATATAATGGACTCCAAAGTTAGAAAACATACTGATCATGTTGGATTAAAGGAAATCCTAAAAAGGACTGATGTTAAGCCAAGAATGATCCGTTGGACTCTACTTCTGCAAGAATTTGATTTACAGATCTTACAAAGGAAGGAAGAGGTGGAGGAAATATTCATGGACACCCAAGAAGTTGCTCATCTAAAAGAGGTGTTATCTGTGTACATACCCGCGGGAACCACATTACCTAAAAGAAAGTTCTCTATATCTTCTTACAAAGGTTTTGGTGATTTTCTATGATCTGTTTTATTCGAAGAGAGGAAAAAAAGAAACTCAAATGAGACCATATTCCCTTGATGATCATAGCTTATGAAATCCTAAGCACATCTTTGTTCTGGATGATTTTCTGCCATTTTATTTTGCATATTTGATTTCCTCTCATTTTTCCGAGTTTACTGCTGGTCTTACGAGATTGGTACATGCGGACGGTATGGCCGGATCCTCCCATACCGCTGGTCGTTAAGACCTCAGGTGCCTCAGCCTCGTTTTCGCATAATCGGTACGACCGCACCATACGGGCGCAGCCCCCCGTATGAACGGTCATTATCTATTCTTTGGCCGCTTTCAGTTTTTGATCATTTTTACGTGTGTAAAAAAACTAATTTTGAACTGCCGTGAAGTCGGTACGGACGGGAAGTACAGGCGTAACCCGCCCGTACTGCTTAGTCGGTTGGCTAATTACCGACTTCGGGCCATGTTGTTTTTGGAAATGACCCGGTACGGGCGCGCCGTATGGGCATGCGCGGCGTGCGCCCGTACCGACTGGTCGTTACGACCAAAATTTCCTTCTTTTGCACTTATTTGTTTCCATATTTGTTATGATTCTTTTCTTGGGTGACCCTTTTCCTCCCAACAGTACAAATTTTACCTTGCCTCTAACCCTTTATAAGTCTCCCAGAAGTGTTCTATCTCTGCCTTGATAATACAGATCTTCTCAACAATCTACTTGTTCCACATAAACTCTTTTGGGACCATGACCTCCACATGGAGCACCCTTCAAGAGAAGGAAGATCGCTATGGATCGTCTTCAAGGATTATGGAGGAAGACAAAGTTGATGTACCAGAAGAGAAGAAGCTAGAAGATGAGGATGTATTCAAGCTGATGGAAACAATAAAGGAAGGATGCAAGGTGATTAGCCTAGGCATTGGAAAAGAAAGCGACTTTGATGAAGTTCAACTTGATTTAGAAGAAGATGGGGAGTTTTTCTTGAAAAGGGTGAAGAGACAACGGGAGGAGATTCAAGCCTTCCTGGACAAGCTCGATCGTCGCATCAAGAAGATTGAGGTAAAATCTCTAGGATCTTCTAAACATATTGAACTGTTGCGCCGCTACCTGGAGTAGATGGACTTGAAGATAATGAAGGGGTTAGAGGCGAATCTCAACATCAGCCTTAGATCCATCAACACTCAAAAGCAAACAATAGAGATGTATAAGGCTCTTGTTGAGCAATTGGAGAAAGTCAATGAGCAACGCCGGATCCGCATCTTGATCTTGGAGTCATCAAATAAGATGCTCTGAGCAAGTCTTTGCGATTCCGGAGCCTCTTAACCATGAAGCACGCCACAGTATCAAATAATCGCAAGGGTTATTTGATCCACCCGGCTTGACTCCAAGCTTGGGAGATCTGTGAGAACCTTGTAATCTATCTTACAGTTTTTGCATATTTACTTTTCTACACGCATGGTTAGGTTTAAATTTCTGAATTTGCATTAGTTGCATCAACTTTGAGTTCCCTTTGTTCAAGAGAAGAATTATATCCGTTGAGTTATGAGACTTTATGATAATTGACGTTGTGTTTGATTCATGATTATTATATTAGATGATTGAACTAGGTTGAGTGTTATGATACTTGTACAACTGTCATAATTTTAGGGACTTCCACACCAATAGAAGTATTGATTAAGTTATGAGAAGAAGAATTCTGGTAGCATATTATGATTAAGAGTTTTCGAAAGTCATTGAAGTAGTGAGCATGATCAAATAGCTTGTTGAAAAGAAAAAGGGAAAAGGGGGCAAGTAAAAATAAAGACATACAATTATCAAAAGAAAAGAAGAAAGAAGCTATCAAAAGAATCAAGCATATAAAAAAGGGAGAGAGAAAAAGAAAATGATCATGAATCTTCATTAGAAAACTTAGTGCTATATATCTTCAAACTCCATGATTATATGATATGTTGAATCACTAGTAGCTTCTTATAATTTCATTGATATTGAAAAAGGTGTGGAAGCCTCTAAGTTATGTAATGTGTAAGGGTATGGTAATACCCCCGACATATCTCTACATCTGATGTTGTATTCCTGCTTCAATTTCTGCATCATTTATTGTAATGACTCGTGTCTCATGAACATGATGATCTTGTCCATAAGCCACCATCTTGCTCGGGGACGAGCAAGAGCCTAGCTTGGGGGAATTGATGCGTCCAAAATTGAAGCATATTTACCTTTTGTTTTTGCATAAATAGAGTAGGGATTTTTGTATTTCACCGTGCCTACGCGCGCTATTTCATTCTTGTTTCAACGAGATCCAAAATCATGGAGTCATATATGAACATATCAATTAGAGTTGTCATATTGTGTAATTATATGATATTTCTAAGTGATAAAAGTCATTTTATGAATTTGCCTTCGCTCCTAGAAGAATACCAATCGCAGAGGAGGAATCAACATGGTTAACGACCACTAGTACGGGGCGGAGCCCGCCCATACCATCCGCCCGTACCAGGTGCCATCACGGCCACCTCGTCGAATACTTCTCCCTAGCAAAGACGAGACAGAGATCTGACATTCACAGCCACCAGAAACCACGAAACACAACATCCGAGAGGGGGTCTGAAGAAGGAACTTTGTCGGGGTAAAATCCTTGCTGATCCATGGATCATTGGAGGACAACGCATCATCCCCTTCATCATCAACTTTTGCATCTTCATCACCACCATTACTCCATCTTTCATCTATTAGATCTCTTTGTAATTCTAGATCCAATTGTGATTTGCATTAGATCTAGCCCCGTACTTTAATCCATTCATTTGATTATGATGATGTTGTTGATTACTTCCATGAGTGAGTAGTTCCTTTGTTCCTGGGTAGATGGAGAAACCCTAGCACAATTATGAACTTATAATAAAGATGATCTATTCTTATGTCCGTATGACTTGCTTGTCTATGATATAATTATGATTTGTGTTTGATCTCTCTCTCTTTAGATGGTATGCATAGTCGGTCGCATATCATTTGCCTTCAGGACTAAAGGGAGGGAGAAACCCTTTGGACGTGTCTTGGAAGCGTACCCGGAATGCCCCAAGAAAGATTGGCGCCGACTCATAACCTACATGGTCAAAGGGGGATTAAAGAGGGACTCCCTAAGCTAATAACGATATCCATGGGGAAACCCTTAATTGCGGTGGTTTGTATGGGTGTTTGCTCTTAGACATCGCTGTGGTTATTTAGAGGTGACCTCCCACTTGGCTCAATAAAGTGGCTTCCTACGAGCCTTGTCGTGAACATCTTATTATGGGGCTCTCTCTACAGATATCATGACACAAGGAGTATGTTATCTTGATTACATATAACAATAATACTATGCTAGTGGTGTATGCTACATCCCCGAGAATGTTTTAGCCCTATTGAGTTCAACCATGCTTTCATACAATCTTGTTACTTGTTTTAATTACTTTTATGCAAACAACCATAAACCTTTCAAACACCATTTACTTGAGATCAAAGACAACTTATATGTATACTTTGTTAGAGAGTAACGAGGGGCATAAAGACCTTTACCAATAACTCTCTATGGGTTCGATATCCTTACTTCGAAACTAGCTACAATTGGTCTGTGCACTTGCAGTCATCGGAGCTATTGAGATTTTAGGACATATAACTCACTGAAACCTTCTTTGTTGTAATAATACATAAGTACATCGTAGTTGGCATGCTTATGTTTCTTGGGATGATGCACTATACTTGTTTCTGTGATCATGTTTGTTGAGAGATTATAATGTTTTGTGAAAATTGACTAAACAAGTGATGCATAAGCACATTGTAGTTGACATGGTTTTGTTTGTTGAGATGATTTAATATACTACTATGTTGCTATTAGTCACAGAAAATGCAATGGAGGAAGTACAAGTTTAATGCTATTTTTTAAAATCAATTTCACAAATAATGCACGCAATTATTAATTTTAAAAAGCAGAGCGTGCTCGGGGTTTGAACTCCCAACAAGGACCTTTCGGGAGTTTGAACTCCCGACGCAGGGTGGTGCATGACGAGTGATTGTTGGTGGTTCAAACTCCCGACGAGTGCTTGTCAGGAGTTAAACTCCCGACGGGTGATGGTTAGTGTTTGAGACTCCGAGGCCATGCTAGTTTTCGAAATTAACAATTTTGTGCATTATTCATGAAATTGACTAAATAATTCGTGTTATTTCAAAAACTTAGCGATTTAATATTTGAAATAAGAATGTAGGAAGAGAAAACCTAATACTCGTATGCAATTCCAATCTTGGGAACCACACATGAGAGAGAGAGGGAGAGAAGGAGAGAGAATAGGAAATCCAATCCAAGGGATGGATTTGGGGAGAAGGGTGCACCTCTTTATATAGGTGGAAGGGAGGTACCCCCTCCCTCAAAGTCCCGGGGTGGGACTAGCAAGGGGAGGAGGTGGGAGGCGGCGGCGACCATTGATGACCCACAAGTATAGGGGGTGTATCGCAGTATTTTCGATAAGTAAGAGTGTCAAACCCAACGAGGAGCAGAAGGTGTTGGCGAATGGCTTGGAGCGGGAATTCTCTGTAAATACTTAGCAAACAGATTTTAGGGGTTTTTGATAATGCAGATAAGTAAAGTACGAGTAAATAAAAGGCAATAATAATAAATGCAGCGAGTGGCCCAATCCTTTCTTTAGCAAAGGACAAGCCGGTTGTATTACTTAAGATGACCAAACGTTCTCGAGGACACACGGGAATATCATCAAGTGCTTTCGCTTCATATAGTTGATTAATCTTCTTTAGTTTGCTAAGTGTTGTGTGGGTGAACCTGTGCTAATGTATCGACCTTCCTAGGACTAATACATACTTGTGATTATACCCCTTGCAAGAATCCGCAAGTACAAGAAAGTAATTAAGGTAGAAACCTAACCACAGCTTTAAACTCTAAGACCCTGACGTCCCTTGTGCAAAGGTTTCCTAACGGGGGTTCAGGTTTCTGTCACTCCGGCAACCCCTACGATTAGTAGCCAAATACACAATGCATTCCCCTAGGCCCTGATGGCTCGGTGTTGATGTAGAGCTCGTTGGGAACCCCAAGAGGAAGGTATGATGAGCACAGCAACAAGTGTCCCTCAGTTATGAAACCAAGGTTTAATCAAACCAGTAGGAGTAAGGAAACACCCCAAAGGTGTTGCTAATGAGCCTTTGGTAGGCGCACTACCGGTGCTAGTAGCAACGTGGAGACCTGCAGAACACAACCATAGAACTTTGTCCCCAACTTGCGATGAGGTTGTCAATATCACCGTGTTTTGCTGAAAACAAAGGATTAAACGTATCGAATGGAAGGAAGTAAAAGTTTGCAGAAAGTAAACACAAAGCAGTAAATAGTTTATAGATTGTATGTAAAAGAAAAGGACCGGGATCCAAAGTTCACTAGAGGTGGCTCTCCTTAGATAGATAACATGCTGGGTGAACAATTACAACGGGGCAATTGACAAACATCGAGAAAGCAATACATGCATATACTAATCATCTTGACTCCTTTGAGACTTGATTGGGCATTACAACATTATACATAGACCGCCATCCAACTGCATCTATGACTAATAATCCACCTTTAGGTTATCATCCGAACCCCCTCCAGTATTAAGTTGCAAGCAACAGATTATTGCTTTACGAATTGCGTGTAAAGTAAACAATACGATTGTTCTATGAACAAAGGATTGTTGTTTTCTCCCTAGTAGCAACATCACATCTAGTACCTTAGAGATTTCTGTCACTTCCCCAGATTACCAGAGGCATGAACCCACTATCGAGCATAAAATACTAACTCTTGGAGTTGCTAGCATCTACTTGGCCAAGATAGCTACTAACAATGGAAAGCATGCAAGATCACAAATAACAAAGACATGATAGAATCAATAATCAATCTGAAATAGCATCTCAATATCCATCGGATCCCATAAACACAACATGCAGAATTACAAATAGATGATCTTGATCATGAACAGAGCTCACAAGATCTAAACATGAAAGCACAAAGGAGGAGAACCAGCCATCTAGCTACTACATGGATCCGTAGTCCAAGGATGAACTACTCATGCATCACACCGGAGGCTTGCATGGTGATGAAGAAGGCCTCCAGGGTGAATTTCCCTCTCCGGTAGGGTGCCAGGAAGAGCTTCAGATCCCTCCCGATCTAGGGATGGAGATGACGGCGGCTACATACTCTTTCATGGATTTTTGATCGGGTACTTAGGGTTTTCGTCCCGAGGGCATCTTATAGGCAGAAGGGGAGGCCGAGGGGGTGCCGGAGGCAGCCACACCACCCCCTGACGCGGGCCAGGCTGGGCCGCGCGGCCAGGTGGTGTGGTGCCCCCCTGGCCCCTCTCCGTCTCGTATTCTGGCATGTGATGACTTCCAGAAAAATAGGCACTTTGGCTTTTGTCCCGTCCAATTCTGAGAATATTCATTTTTTGACTTTCCTGGAACCAAAAATAGCAGAAAACAGGCAGCTGGCACTATGGCTCTTGTTAATAGGTTAGTCTAGGAAATCATATGAAAAGTACTCCAAAGTGTGGACAAAACACAAGAAAGTGGCTAAAACCAAGCATGGAACATCAAAAATTATCGATACATTTGCAATGTATCAACATCCCCAAGCTTAACTCCTGCTCGTCCTTGAGTAGGTAAGTGATAAAAAGAAAGAATAATTTTTGAGCTGACATGCACCATCAAAGACTTGATCAAAGTACTTGTAAAACATTCAAAGCTGGGATCATAGTACTTCAATCATAACATGAAAGACAAAGTTCTAGCAATAAGACAAAGAAACTATGATGCAACATGAAAAGGTACAAACAAAAGATTCATGAATAACAATGCTTTGCAAGACGTTTGTTTGTTTCACATAAAGAAAATATAGCATAATAGTAATCAGCTTGTCCCTCATAGAGTAGCAAATATAAATGCATAGGACACCTTCAAAGTTCATAAGAGTGACTAGATACAAATAGTTTAAAATAAGCAATATCAAGATATGCATCAATCAACTAGTCTTGGGACAATGCACATAGAACTAAGAATCGCCACTATGCTCTCAAAGTAGGTGCATAAAGATAGAAGGTGGAGACTCAATATATGATGATGGAAGAAAATCCTTCATAAAAGGAAGTAGGGATTCAAGTCTCATAAAGAGCTTCCAAAAATTATGGTACTTATAGTTTTCAACCCTCATTACCCCTATCATAAGCATCTTTAAGGTGATTAAGGTTAAAGTGACACAACTAAGAGGATATGCTTGACAAGTTATAAACCGAAATCTCATGCCCCTTACTTACGAAGACCGATACTCATGCTACTCAACTTTAGTCACGAGTAAGCTCTTGTCATTGTAAGTACATGTGTATCATAAAGAACCGCCAACGGGGTACGCCTTGCACATGATACAGGAGCTATCCCATAATCAAAATGACAAGGCAAGCAGACAATGAGCATCTCAGCGATCTTTTTATTTGCTATTTGCATAGGTTTTTTTTGAGGATGCTTCATAGAGTGCTCATTATGGTGATGCTGCAAGTTTCCACCATGATTAGGCATGGCTTAGGCTAGCGGCCCAGGCGTTTCTCTAACACACATACAAACTCCATGATCTTACAAGTTCCACTTTTATTTCACACCGCGGGGATCCGTAAGCAAAAGAACATGATATCAATGGGGTACAAAGTACAAGTGCAATGTTGAAAGCGTTCCCCATGATACATGGTTCTGCTAATTTCAACTTATAAAGTGGAAGCATATACGCAACAAAGAAGGACCCAATGGTTCAAGTTTATTAAGGGCAAGAAAAGTAAAGTGTGCCATCAAGTTCGTGAGAGCTTTAATCACTAGTTTTCTCATAACAGGTTTAATTTGGAAGGTAAACAAAAGCATGAATATACTTGGAATAGCATAAGTAGTAGGTAGGTATGGTGGACTCTTTGGAATAACTTGGTTTAGGGAGTTGGATGCATGAGTGGAACTCAGACTTGGTTGTGGAGGCTAGCAAAAGACTGGGAGCGACAAACTAAGAGAGCAATAATGGCCATAATCATGCAGAGCAACAAAACATCATTGATCGAAGCATAAAGTGATACTACAAGTTGAAAAATAAAGGATCATAAAGGCTTATGGTGACTTGAGATAGTCATAACATGGTGTGAGCATGCGCCAAGTCAACCCAAAAAAAGCATCAAAGGAGAATACCACTATACTATGCTTTAATATGCTAAAACAACGCATGATTCATCCAAGGCACATTAAGCAATCTCAATTGTTTATAACAAGTCATGCTACAGCAAATAATACTAAGCATAAAGCCAAAACAATATCAAGCATGGCATGACAGAGCATAGGCCACAGTCAAAAATAAGTTTTTTACCACATAAGCATGAACATTCCTACTCTTTTCCAAACCAAACCAAACTATTTGCAAACCAATGTATGAAATAGGGGGTCCAAACAATTTATTAAGAAAACTAAGCAAACAAACTCAAACTAAAAACCAAAATGAAAACGAAAAAGAAGACGCGCCAAGAACAACATAATTGTGCATGAAACAATAAAAATGAAGCGTTTGGAAGAAACCTGGGATTTTTATTGATGAAGAGGGGGATGCCTTGGGCATCCCCAAGCTTTGACGCTTGTACTTCTTGGATATTTCTTGGGGTGACATGCGTGGCATCCCCAAGCTTGAGATTTAGTCCATCCTTCATCTCATTACTCATTCCTTCCATACACCTAAATTGTTTCCTTCATACAAAACTCCACACAATGTTTATTAGCAACATTAGTGCACTCAAGATAAATAAGTCTTAAGGTTCAGTTCTAACACCAATAAACTTCCATTAGAACACTAGATACTGAAGCACTTCGCTCAAAAAGCTCAATTCCCCAAAAGAACTAAAAAAGGAACCAACAAGAAGCAAATGCAAAAAATGGCAGAAATCTGTCAAAACAGACCAGCAGGTAAAGACGAATTTTTTCAAAGACCTTCTGTTGCTCAACTCAAAAAGTGTTGAACTAACGAAAGTTAGATAACAACCTGGGGCAGAATCAGAAAAATTCACGCCTCAAAAAGACGTTCAGAGATTTTACACAAATTTTTACGGTGAAGTACAGAAATCTGTTTCGGGACAGCAACTTTCCCAATCATTACTTCTCTCTCATTAGAGGTTACTCTTGGCACAAAAAGAAAATAAAAAGGATAAGGAGCGGTTATTACTGAAGTAATAACTTCCAAGACTCATCTAAAACTTTTGGGTTATCTCCCAATAAGTACTTTTCTTTAACGCCTTTAAGTTAGGCATGATAGTTTGAGAAGATGCTCACATAAGAAATATGAATTGAAGTAAAAGAGAGCATCAAGAAGCAAATTAAAAACACATTTAAGTCTAACCAACTTCCTATGCATAGGAATCTTGTATGCAAATAAATTCACAAAGAACAAAGTAACATGCATAGGAACATAAAACGAGAATAACTTCAAAACTTTCAGCACATAGAGAGGTGTTTCAATACCATGAAAACTTCTACAACCATATTTTCCTCTCTCATAATAATTTTCCGTAGCCTCATGAATAAAATCAACAATATACTTATCACATAAAGCATGCTTTTCATGATCTACAAACACTAGAGCTTTATTATAAACATTTTCAAAAGAATCCTCAGGAACATGACATTCGTCCTCCTTTGGTAAGCATGGGGGACAATCAAATAATATAAGGGGTAAAGAGTTACTCTCATTAGAAGGTAGGGATGGGTAGATCCATTCTTCCTCCTCTTGATCATCACTCTCCACCTCTTTTTCATCAAATGAGCTTCCAGTTTTAGAAATTTCTTCTTCCATAGGCTCCTGCAAGGCATTAGTCTCTTCCATTGGTGGAGAGCATCTATTAAGATATTCAAGAATATAGCCATTTTCTACCTTGTAATTATCAAAGCAAAATTTAAGTATATCATAAACCTCGTATTTATAAGGTGCATCATCAGTATTTTCAAGCAAACTAGCAAGTTCAAATGCACCCTTCCAAGCAATAAATTCTTCAATTTGTTCCACATCATAAAAGTCATAATTTCCTTTAACATAAGAAGATATGGTAACATTATCATTATACTCACATTGAAAAGGAAGGTGTTTATACCTCCTACAGCAACAAGATTTATCAATGCAATAAGTAACATTATAAGTGGAGCACACGTTTCAAGCAATGGTATTCAATTTATCAATTTGTTCCCATAAGTGTTTCCTTTTTTGTGACAAGCGGTGTTCCTTATAATAATATTTTTGTTCTTCCATGAACCCACCTTGCCAATAAGATTCAGTTTCAAAGAAACCAACCATTGATAGAAAGCATGATAAAGCAAGACAATAACAGACCAATGAAAATACCAACTATAGAAGGAACTAATTTTTTTGTGTGTTTTCAAATAAGAAAGCAAACTAGTAAAACTAATTTTTTGTGTGTTTTTGGTAAAGAAACAAGCAAACAAAGAAAAAAGAAACTAAGCAAAACAAAAATAACAAAGTAAAGAGATTGGTTATGAGGGACTCCCCTTGTGAAGATGTCCTTGACTCCCCTACAATAGCGCTAGAAAAATACTTGCGGGCGCGGTGTTGACGTGGGAGTTTCTTCTTCTTCGGTCCCCGGCAACGGCGCTAGAAAAATGCTTGATGGCTCGGTGTTGATGTAGAGCTCGTTGGGAACCCCAAGAGGAAGGTATGATGAGCACAACAGCAAGTTTCCCTCAGTTATAAAACCAAGGTTTAATCGAACCAGTAGGAGCGAGGAAACACCCCAAAGGTGTTGCTAGCTGAGCCTTGGCAGGGCGCACTACCGGTGCTAGTAGCAACGTGGAGACCTGCACAACACAACCACATAACTTTGTCCCCAACTTGCGATGAGGTTGTCAATCTCACCGTGTTTTGCTGAAAACAAAGGATTAAATATATCGAATGGAAGGAAGTAAAAGTTTGCAGAAAGTAAACACAAAGCAGTAAATAGTTTATAGGTTGTATGTAAAAGAAAAGGACCGGGATCCATAGTTCACTAGAGGTGGCTCTCCTTAGATAGATAACATGCTGGGTGAACAAATTACAGCGAGGCAATTGACAAACATCGAGAAAGCAATACATACATATACTAATCATCTTGACTCCTTTGGAACTTGATTGGGCATTACAACATTATACATAGACTGCCATCCAACTGCATCTATGACTAATAATCCACCTTCAGGTTATCATCCGAACCCCCTCCAGTATTAAGTTGCAAGCAACAGATTATTGCTTTACGAATTGCGTGTAAAGTAAACAATACGATTGTTCTATAAACAAAGGATTGTTGTTTCTCCCTAGTAGCAACAACACATCTAGTACCTTAGAGATTTCTATCACTTCCCCAGATTACCAGAGGCATGAACCCACTATCGAGCATAAATACTAACTCTTGGAGTTGCTAGCATCTACTAGGCCAAGATAGCTACTAACAACGGAAAGCATGCAAGATCACAAATAACAAAGACATGATAGAATCAATAATCAATCTGAAATAGCATCTCAATATCCATTGGATCCCCGCAAACACAACATGCAGAATTACAAATAGATGATCTTGATCATGAACGGAGCTCACAAGATCTAAACATGAAAGCACAAAGGAGGAGAACCAGCCATCTAGCTACTACACGGATCCGTAGTCCAAGGATGAACTACTCACGCATCACACGGGAGGCTTGCATGGTGATGAAGAAGGCCTCCAGGGTGAATTCCCCTCTCCGGCAGGGTGCCGGGAAGAGCTTCAGATCCCTCCCGATCTAGGGATGGAGATGACGGCGGCTACAGACTCTTCCGTGGATTTTTGATCGGGTACTTAGGGTTTTCATCCCGAGGGCATCTTATAGGCGGAAGGGGAGGCCGAGGGGGTGCTAGAGGCGGCCACACCACCCCCTGGCGTGGGCCAGGCTGGGCCACGCGGCCAGGTGGTGTGGTGGCCCCTGTCCCCTCTCCGTCTCGTATTCTGGCATCTGATGACTTCCAGAAAAATAGGCACTTTGGCTTTTGTCCCGTCAAATTCCGAGAATATTCATTTTCTGACTTTCCTAAAACTAAAAACAGTAGAAAACAGGTAGCTGGCACTGTGGCTCTTGTTAATAGGTTAGTCCAAGAAATCATATGAAAATTACTCCAAAGTGTGGACAAAACACAAGAAAGTGGATAAAACCAAGCATGGAACATCAAAAATTATAGATACATTTGCAATGTATCAGGCCCATAAAGGTGAAGTGTCATGTAGTCGACGTTCACATGACACCACTAGAAGAAATACACCACAACTTAAATATCAAACCGTTGAATCTTTCTCAACACAATTCCACTACTAACAACATGGCTTCTCCCATGTCCTCAAGAACAAAACAAACTACTCACAAGACATCATATGGATCAAGATCAGAGATGATATAATGATATGTAACAATCTGAACATAAACGATAATTCAATGGTTCACTCAATGGCATCAACTACAAGGAGTAATCAACACCAGGAAAGTTTCGCTTAATGAACTATGCAAGATTCAACCCAATTGTTACAGCGGTATGAAGTGGTGATGATGGTGCTGGTGGAGATGATGGTGTTGATGATGATGATGATGATGATCCCGATGAAGTCTAGCTTGATGGTGGTGTTGATGGCGACGATCTCCCCTCTTCGGGAAGGAACTCCCCCGGTAGAATTCTGTCTGCCGGAGAGATCTTTCTCTCTCGGTGTTTTCTGCCCCACAGAGGCGGCGGAATCTTTCTGTGATTGCTCCCCGAGTCTTAGGGTTTCGGGAGGATAATATACGCTAGAGGAGAGCACGAGTGGGCTGTGGTGGCCACGCCACTGTCTTGACCTAGGGCTGCCCGCGCCAGGG
Source organism: Avena insularis (assembly GCA_023614405.1). Lineage (NCBI taxonomy): Eukaryota > Viridiplantae > Streptophyta > Magnoliopsida > Poales > Poaceae > Avena > Avena insularis. The sequence goes on along the minus strand of CM042690.1, from coordinate 145,489,650 downwards.
GGTGGTGTGGCCCCCCTATGGCCCATCTCCACTTCCCCGTCTGGCAATTTCCATCTTCTGGGAAAATAGAATTTTCCATGTATTTTCCCGGATTTTCTGATCTTTGCGAATTTTGCCTCCAAACAACACCTTTTCCATCAGAATCCTGACTGCAGCGGTCCATGCTCCAAAAGTCATCAACCATGCAAAAATAGATGAAATAACATAAGTATCATCTCTTAATATGAAATATATCAATGAATACCAGTAAATTATGATATAGAATAGTGATGCAAAATGGACGTATCAATTCCCCCCAAGCTTACTCTTCGCTTGTCCCCAAGGGAAAAATGAGCTCAATAAACATGACCTCGGGTTTATGGAGTGAAGAGTCGATAAAAGAATACGGACAAGAAGAATCACATTCATTAATACACAAATCATAATAGAAGACAACTCACTATTATATAACTTAACTTGCAATAAGTAAAGGAAACACAATAAAGATACATAAAGTAAATCATAATTGGTAATGGCAAACTTAGCCCTTGGTCGAAGAATAGTTGACAATTTGCAGGAGTTCACACATAAAGGGTTTTCAATGATAGCTTTCAAAGTAATATTCACTAAGATAAGAGAAAATGTGCAACGCAACGAACATAAGAAACATGATTGAATAAATCATCATATGAATGAATGAAACACAACAACTCAAAATACTTGCTGAGATAGAAGGGAATAGGTTTACTAACTCAACTAAAAAGTAAAAGAAAGGCCCTTCGCGGAGGGAAGCAGGGATTTCAAGTTTCATAAAGAGCTTCCAAAAATTATGATACTTATTAGCTTTCAGCTCTCATTGCCCCTATCATAGGCATCTTTAGGTGATTAAGGTTAAAGTGATAAAATATGAGGATATGCTTGACAAGTTGCAAGTTGAAAATCTCATGTCCCTTGAATATGAGGTCCGCTCCTCATGCTACTCAAGTTTAGTTACCGGTAAGTTCTTGTCATAGTAAGTATATGTGTATCATAGAGAACCGCCAACGGGGTACCCCTTGCGCGATGATACGGAAGAATCCCCATATCAAAATGATAAGGCAAGTAGACAACGAGCATCTCAGCAATCTTCTTATTTACCATGGGAATATGGTGCTTTTTTGTCTCTTTCTTCTTTTCTCATCCCTTTTTCTTTTTCTCTTTTTCTCAATCTCTATCTCTTTTTTTATAAGAAGAATGCTTCATAGATTCTCATTATGGTTACACTGCAGGTTTCCACCATGATTAGGCATGGATTAGACCAGCGGCCCAGGCGTTTCTCTAACACATATACATAACTCCATGGACTTACAAGCTCCCCTTTCATTTCACACCGACGACATCCATAGAAAAAAGAACATGATATCAACTAGGTACAAAGTACCGGTGCAATGTTGAAAGCGTTCCCCATGACAGCATGGTTCTACTAATTTACAACTTACAAAGCGCAAGCATATACGCAGCATAGATGGGCACAATGGTTCAAGTTTATTAAGTGCAAGAAAGTAAAGTGTGCCATCAAGTTCATGAGAGCTTTAATCACTAATTTTCACATAACAAGTTTAATTTGGAAGGTAGATAAAAACATGAATTTACTTGGAATAGCAATAATGCTAATAGGTAGTTATGGTGGACACAAATGGCATAGGTTTTGGTTTAAGGATTGGATGCACGAGAGGCATTCCCTCTCAGTACAGGTTTTTGGCTAGCAAGGCTGGGTAGCAAGCATAAGAATTGAAGGAAACAAACAAACATACAAGTGATAAAAACAAACATGCAATCTTCCTTGGAAGCACAAAAGATCTTAACTAGAGAATACTAGACTAATGAGAAAATCAAGAAAGAAAGATGAGGAAATTATATTTCTTTAGAGTACTTTTATCTTTTTCATTCAATTCTCAAAATAGTGTTGCTACTGACCGAGCCAAGTTTGCCAAAACCAACTAAATTAACTCAATGATACCAAAGTGATACCAATACTAACAACAAGATCAATCATATAACAGAAATTGAAAACTAATATAAGATATGCAAAAGAGTAAATGGTAGAACTTCTCATTAATAATCCATAACGACAACTCACACCAAGGGATACATAGATATCTAACGAGAGGGAGGACACTTCCATAATGCAAACCATCCTACATGATAACTTCTCTATTCATGATATGACTCTACTAAAAAGGTAAAAAGATGGAAGATAGTGATGTGATACCGTGGCACTCCCCCGAGCTTGGAACAAACCAAGGGGATGCCAAAACCTGATGACAAATTACTCCTTCGGTGGTGGTGGTATTCTCTCGATGACCTTTTGATCAATTTTCCCAAGTCCTCAATCTCGAAGGTGAGAGTACGAATCAACTCCGAGTTTTGCTCAATGCGGCTCATAATCATGTCAGGTTGTGAATCCCAGCTCTTGCGATTCTTCCCCCACTCTTCCTCCTTGAAGTCTTCTTTTCCTGCATGGTTAGAATGAGGCATATCCCAATTGGAGGGTAGTTTCTCCTTGGGCATATTCTGGAATTGATACTCATGGATAAGGGTACGTGCTGGCCCACAAGTATAGGGGGTGTATCGCAGTATTTTCGATAAGTAAGAGTGTCGAACCCAACGAGGAGCAGAAGGTGCTGGCTAGTGGTATGGATTAGGAATTCTCTGCAAATACTTAGCAAACGGATTTTTAGGGGTTTTCGATAAAGCAAGTAAACAAAGTACGAGTAAATAAAAGACAGTAGTAATAAATGCAGCAAGTGGCCCAATCCTTTATGCAGCAAAGGACAAGACGGTTGTATTTCTATAGATGACCAAACGTTCTCGAGGACACATGGGAAGACTGTCAAGTGCTTTCGCTTCATATAGTCGATTAATCTTCTTTAGCTTGCTAAGTGTTGTGTGGGTGAACCTGTGCTAATGTACTATCCCATCCAAGACTAATACATACTTGTGATTAAACCCCTTGCAAACATCCGTAAGTACAATAAAGTAATTAAGGTAGAAACCTAACCACAACTTTAAACTCTAAGACCCTTACATTCCTTGTGCAATGGTTTCCTAACGGGGGTTCAGGTTTCTGTCACTCTGGCAACCCCTACGATTAGTAGCCAAATACACAATGCATTCCCCTAGGCCCATATAGGTGAAGTGTCATGTAGTCGACATTCACATGACACCACTAGAAGAAGTACACCACAACTTAAAATAACAATCTATTGAATCTTTCTCAACGCAACTCCACTACTAACAACAAGACTTCTCCCATGTCCTCAAGAACAAAACGAACTACTCACAAGACATCATATGGATCATGATCAGAGATGGAATAATGATGTATAACAATCTAAACATAAAAAATAATTCAACGGTTCACTCAATGCCATCAACTACAAAGAGTAATCAACACCGGGAAAGTTTCCCCTACGAACTATGCAAGATTCAACGCAATTGTTACAGCAATATGGAGATGGTGATGAGGGTGCTGATGGTGATGATGGTGGTGATGATGATGATGATGATCCCGATGAAGTCCAGCTTGATGGTGGTGTTGATGGCGACGATCTCCCCTCTCCGGGAAGGAATTCCCCCGGCAGAAATCTGTCTGCCGGAGAGATCTTTCTCTCTAGGTGTTTTCCGCCCTGCAGAGGCGGCGGAATCTTTCTATGGTCACTCCCCGAGTCTTAGGGTTTCGTGGGGATGATATACGCCAGAGGAGAGAGGCTGGAGTGGGCCAGGGCGGCCACACCACTCCCAGGCACGGCCTAGGCCTGCCCGCGCCATGGGGTGGTGTGGGCCCCCTAAGGCCCACCTCCACTCCATCTTCTGGCATCCTGAGTATTCTGGAAAAATAGGATTTTCTGTATATTTTCCCGGATTTTCTGATCTTCGCGAATTTTGCCTCCAAACAGCACCTTTTCCATCAGAATCCTGACTGCAGCGTCCATGCTCCAAAAGTCATCAACCATGCAAAAATAGATGAAATAACATAAGTATCACCTCTCAATACGAAATATATCAATGAATAATAGTGAATTAAGACATAGAATAGTGATGCAAAATGGACGTATCAACTCCTCCAAGCTTGGACTTCGCTTGTCCCCAAGGAAACTGAGCTCATAAACATGACCTTAGGTTTATGGAGTGAAGAGTCAATAAAAGAATACGGACAAGAAACATCACATTCATCAAAAGCATAGATCATAATAGAAGACAACTCACTATTATATAACTAAACTTGCAATGAGTAAAGGAAACACAATAAAGATACATAGAGTAAATCATAATTGGTAATGGCAAACTTAGCTCTTGGTCGAAAAATTGTTGATAATTTGCTGGAGTTCACAAATAGCTGGTTTTCAAAGAAAGCTTTCAAAGTAGTAAACATCAAGATAAGAGCAATGTGCAAAACAAGGAACATAAGAAACATGAATGCATAAATCATCATATGAATGAATGAAACACATCAACTCAAAATACTTGCTGAGATAGAAGGGAATAGGTTTACTGACTCGACTAAGTAAAAGAAAGGGCCCTTCAAAGAGGGAAGCAGGGATTGCAAGTCTCATAAAGAGCTCCCAAAAATTATGATACTTACTAGCTTTCAGCTCTCATTGCCCCTATCATAGGCATCTTTAGGTGATTAAGGTGAAAGTGAGGTCCAATCTGAGTTATATGCTTGACAGACTATAAACTAAAAATCCCAAGTCCCTTGAGTACGAGGGACGCTCCTCATGCTACTCAACTTTTGTTACCAGTAAGTTCTTGTCATCATAAGCATGTGCGTATCATTGAGAACCGCCAACGGGGTATCCCTTGCCCGATGATACGGAAGAATCCCCATATCAAAATGACAAGGCAAGCAGACAATGAGTATCTCAGCAATCTTCTTATTTACCATGGGAAAATGGTGCTTTTTTCTCTCTTTCCTCTTTTCATAGTATCTCTTTTTATTCTTTTATTTTTCTCAATAGTTATCTCTCTCTTTTTTTATAAGAAGAATGCTTCATAGATATCATTATGGTTACGCAGCAGGTTTCCACCATGTCAGCATGGATTAGACCAGCGGCCCAGGCGTTTCTCTAACACACATACATAACTCCATGGACTTACAAGCTCCCCTTTTATTTCACACCGACGACATCCGCAAACAAAAGATCAAGGTATCAACTGGGTATATATTTACAAGTATTGAAAGCGTTCCCCGTGACAACACGGTTCTGCTAATCCCCAGTCTATAATTTGCAAGCATATAACTTTCATGGAGAGTTCACAATGGTTCAGGTTTATTAAGTGCAAGAAAGTAAAGTGTGCCATCAAGTTCGTGAGAGCTTTAATCACTAATTTTCGCATAACAAGTTTAATTTGGGAGGTAGACAAAACAGGAATTTACTTGGAATAGCAATAATGCTACTAGGTAGGTATGGTGGACACAAATGGCAAAAGTTTTGGTTTAAAGGAGGTGGATGCACGAGAAGAATTCCCTCTCAGTATAGGTTTTTGGCTAGCAAGGCTGGGTAGTAAGTGCAAGAGTTGAAGGAAACAAACAAACATACAAATGATAAAGACAAACATGCAATCTTCCTTGGAAGAACAACAGATCTTAACTAGAGAATACTAAACTTATGAGCAAATCAAGAAAGAAAGATGATGAAATTATTTTTCTTTAGAGTACTTCTATCTTTTTCTTTTCAACTCTCAAAAAGGTGTTGCTACTAACCGAGCCAGGTTTGCCAAAACCAACTAAATTAACTCAATGATCCCAAAGTGCTACCAATACTAACAACAAGATCAATCATATAACCACGAATTGAAAACTAATATAAGCTATGCAAAAGAGTGAATGATAGAACTTCTCATTAATATTCCATAACGAAAACTCACACCAAGGGATACAAATCTAACGAGAGAGGGGACACTTCCATAATGCAAACCATACTACATAATAACTCCTCTATTCAAGATATGACTCTACTAATAAGGTAAAAAGATAGAAGATAGTGATGTGATATCGCGGCACTCCCCCAAGCTTGGAATAAACCAAGGGAATGCCAAACCTAATGACGAGTTACTCCTTTGGTGGTGGTGGTATCATCTCATCTTCGTTCGTCTTCCAGGGTAAAGGCTTCCCATCAACAAAGGACATCGTGGTTTCCAACATCCTGAAACTCGCAGCAGCACTTATGCGTTTAAATCTAGCCTCATACTCACAGTTTTGATTTTGAATGTCATAGAACTGTGCTTGCAGTTTGTTGGTTGTTTGGCGGAGTGAAAGGACTTCGTCTTTGAGTTCAGCAGTCTCCTTTTGGTGCTCGGCGATGAGTTCGGAACAAATCTTATGGATGATGTCCACTTCGCGCTCTGCCATCTTCCTGTACCTAAAGACTTCTTGCTCCAATGCTTCCATCCTGTCCTCCAGACTTCCTTCACCTTTAGGGCCTTGAACCTCCTTAATCTGGACCTCCCCACCTTCGAGCAACAACTCCTTGGGATGGATCTTCAATTCTCTCATGTATGGGTTGATGATATCCTCTAAAGAATCCCCCTTGGATGATCCAGAAGAAGACATTGTGGCTCCAAATCTGGGATTCTACCTAGCAGAAACAGACCAAAACAAAAACGCGATGAAAACACGATATATGGACCTCGGGGGATCTGGGGGGTTATATATTACGAAGTTTCATATCAAAAGGAAGGTACTGGGAGAAAACGAGTCAGAGGCGGAGTCCTGGGTGGCCTCACCACCTGGTGGCGCGGCTAGGGGTGGGCCCACGCCATGGGGTGGTGTGGGCCACCCTGGCTCCATTTCCGTCCCTTTTTCGCTTCATAGATTTCCTTATTGACTGAAAACTGCAAAAATATAGTTGGATTGTATTTTCGCGGAACTTTTCTTACCAGAACTGTTACTTAGATGAAAACAGACTCTGCATGTCTCTGAATTTGGTCCTCAATGAATTTCTCCGGAGTTATAACTTGAAAGGCATGAACATCTTCATTGTAAGAATCTCCAGCAATAGAGTGTTTGAGTCGCTGTCCATTCACTACTTGTGTAGTATTATCTTTTAGAGAAGAAATTTTTATTGCTCCTGAATGGTATACTTCTTCAATGATGAAAGGTCCTTCCCATTTTGATAGTAGCTTACCTGCAAAAAATCTAAGACGAGGCCTATACAATAGAACTTTCTCACCAACATGAAATTCTCTCTTAAGTATTCTCTTATCATGCCATCTTTTAACTTTTTCCTTAAAGAGCCTAGCATTCTCATAGGCTTCACTCCTCCATTCATCTAAAGAACTTAAGTCAAACAATCTTTTCTCACCAGCAAGCTTACAATCTCTATTTAGTTCTTTCACTGCCCAGTAAGCTTTGTGTTCTAATTATAAGGGTAGGTGACAAGCTTTCCCATAAACCATTTTATAAGGAGACATTCCCATAGTATTTTTATAAGCAGTTCTATAAGCCCATAAAGCATCATTCAACTTCTTAGCCCAATTTTTCCTAGACCTATTAACAGCCTTTTGCAAGATAGATTTAATTTCTCTATTTGATAACTCTACTTGCCCGCTAGTTTGGGGGTGATAAGCTGAAGCAATTCTATGATTAACATCATATTTAGCAAGGGTCTTCCTAAAACCACCATGAATGAAATGAGAACCCCCATCAGTCATGAGATACCTAGGCACCCCAAACCTAGGAAAGATAACATCCTTAAGCATTTTTAGAGAAGTCTCTCCATCAGCACTCTTTGTAGGAATAGCTTCTACCCACTTAGTAACATAATCAACGGCGACAAGAATATGAGTGTAGCCTTTCGAAGGAGGGAAAGGACCCATAAAGTCAAATCCCCAACGATCAAAAGGTTCAATAACTAGAGAGTAGTTCATAGGCATTTCATTGCGTCTAGAAATATTACCAACACGCTAACATTTGTCACAAGATAGGACAAATTTTCTTGCATCTTTAAAAAGGGTAGGCCAGTAGAAACCTGATTGTAGTACCTTTTGTGCAGTTATATCTCCTGCATGATGTCCTCCATAGGCACTACCATGACATTTACGCAATATCTCCTTTTGTTCATATTCTAGAACACATATTCGCATAATACCATCAACTCCTTCTTTGTATAAGTGTGGGTCATCCCAAAAATAATGCCTCAAATCATAGAAGAACTTTCTTCTTTGCTGAGCTGTAAAAGTTGGAGGCAAATACTTGGAGACAATAAAGTTAGCATAATCAGCATACCAAGGGCTTCCTCGCGAGCTCACCCCTACTGTGGCTAACTGTTCATTTGGGAAACTATCATTAACAGGCATAGGGTCAAAAGAGATGTTTTCCAAACGAGATAAATTATCAACTACAGGGTTTTCAGCACCCCTCCTATCTACTATGTGTAGATCAAACTCTTGGAAAAGCAGTACCCATCTAATAAGCCTAGGCTTAGCGTCCTTCTTCGTCATAAGATATTTAATAGCAGCATGATCAGTATGAATGGTTACTTTTGAGTCCACAATATAGGGCCTAAACTTATCACAGGCAAAAACAACAGCTAGAAATTCCTTTTCAGTAGTGGCATAATTCCTTTAAGCAGCGTCTAGGGTCTTACTAGCATAATGGATAACATTTAACTTTTTATCAATACGTTGCCCAAGGACAGCCCCTATAGCAAAATCACTAGCATCACACATTATTTCAAAGGGTAAACTCCATCAGGTGGTTGAACAATAGGGGCTGTAGTTAAAGCCTTCTTAAGAGTTTCAAAAGCTTCCCTACAATCATCACCAAAAATGAAAGGTACATATTTTTGAAGAAGATTAGTGAGAGGTTTTGATATCCTAGAGAAGTCTTTAATAAACCTCCTATAGAAACCAGCATGACCAAGGATACTACAAATACCTTTGATGTCTCTTGGACATGGCATCTTCTCAATTGCCTCAACCTTAGCTCTATCAACTTCTATGCCTCTTTCAGAAAATTTATGCCCAAGAACAATCCCTTCATTAACCATGAAGTGGCATTTCTCCCAATTAAGAACAAGATTAGTTTCTTCACATCTCTGCAAAACTTTATCAAGGTTGTGCAGACAATTATCAAAAGAAGTTGCATAGAAAGAAAAGTCATCCATGAACACTTCTACAATTTCCTCACAAAAACCATGAAAGATAGCAGACATGCACCTTTGGAAAGTAGCAGGAGCATTACATAAACCAAAATGCATACGTCTATAAGCATAAGTTCCATAAGGGCAAGTAAAAGTAGTTTTTTCTTGATCTTGTTGTTTAACAGCAATTTGAGAGAAACCAGAATAACCATCAAGAAAACAAAAATGAGTCTTTTTAGACAACATTTCCAACATTTGATCAATAAAAGGAAGCGGGTAGTGATCTTTCTTAGTAAATTTATTGACTTTCCTAAAATCGATGCACATCCTATAGCCTACCACTATTCTTTGAGGAATAAGCTCACCATTATCATTAGGGACCACGGTAATACCTCCCTTGTTAGGAACACAATGAACAGGACTGACCCATTCACTATCAGCAATAGGGTAAATAATACCAGCATCAAGGAGTTTCAATACCTCATTCCTTACCACTTCCTTCATCCTAGGATTTAAACGTCATTGGTGCTCCACTACTGGCTTCGCATCTAGTTCTATGTTGATAGAGTGCTGACATATAGTAGGTGAAATCCCTTTTAAATCATCCAGAGTATAGCCCATAGCTCCTCGATGTTTCCTCAAAACTTCCAATAACCTTTCTTCTTCCTTCCCTGAAAGTTTAGCTCTAACAATAACAGGATATATCTTTTTTATCATCAATATAAGCATATTTAAGATCATCAGGGAGGGGTTTTAGATCGAAAACCAGATCCTTTTTAGGTGGCATCGTGGTACCCAAGTCTTCTACAGGCTAGTCGTGCTTAAGCATTATAGGTTGATCACGGAGAATCCTGTCAATCTCATTCCTTTCTTCCATGAAGATTTCACTTTCATGATCATCCATAAATTGCTGGAAAGCATTGTTAGGATCAAGAGAAATAGAAGCAAGTTGTTAAACCCTAAAATCCTCATTATGGGTTTCCTCTCCGCAAGGTTCTTTAGCAAATTTTGAAAAATTAAACTCATAAGATTCCCCATCAAACTTAGTCAAGATTTTCTCCCTCTTGCAATCAATAATAGCTCCACAAGTACTCAAGAAAGGTCTACCAAAAATGATAGGGTAGGTTTTACTAGCAGCCGAACCAAGTACTAGAAAATCAGCAGGGTACTTAATCTTACCAGAAAGAGCTTCCACGTCTCGTACAATACCAATTGGAGAGATGGTCTCTCTATTAGCAAGGTGAATAACCACATCAATCTCTTCCAACTCGCAAGGACTGATTTCATGCATAATTTCTCTATAAAGCTCATAAGGAATAGCACTAGAACTTGCACCAATATCACATAAACCATAATAGCAATGATCACCAATTCTAACAGAAAGCACAGGAACACTAGCCTTTTTAATTCTATTGGGATGTGAAACAATATTAGAAGCATCCTCACAAAAGACTATGTGCCCATCTTCTACGCTTTTAGTGACAAGGTCTTTCACAATTGCTACCATAGGTTCAATGTTTATTTGTTCATCAGGTTTTACAGTTCTTTTTCACTTTTGGTGATTTCATTAGTTATCATAGGATGATCCTTTACCTTTTCAGGGAAGGGAATCTCCTCGATATAAGGTTCAGGTAAAATGGGGTCAATAATGCAATACTCAGCACTTCCAATAGGAGCATAGTCAACAATATCTTTGTAAGGTGCATGGTATTTGTTCCATCCCCTTTTTTGGAATTTCGATATAGGAAGCAAAATCTCTAAAGCAATTCGTAATAACTTGCAAATCAAGACCATAAATATTACTAATATTTTGAAAGTCATCAGTTCCCATAAAATATTCAATGCATTCATAATCATAATTTATACCTGACTTTCTACCTTTGTCATTCTCCCAAGCTTCAACATTGTCTTGAATACAGTCTAGAAGGTCCCATTTAACTTCTTATTCCATGCGAGTGAATGATCCAGCACAAGAAGCATCCAATAAATCCTTATCATGTAGAGGGAGCCTTGCATAAAAGTTGTTGATAATAATATTGTTGGGGAGCTCATGAATGGGACATTTGAGCATTAGTAACTTCAATCTCCCCCAAGCTTGAGCTGTACTCTCTCCATCAAGAGGCCAAAAGTTGTATATTTGATTCCGATCTTTATGAATCTCACTAGGAGGATAAAACTTTGAATAAAAGAGAGGCACTATTTCCTCCCATTGAAGAGCTTGACCATTCTTCAGCAGCTTATACCATTCCTTAGCTCTTCCTTTTAGTGATAATGAGAATAACTTCTTCTTAACTTGATCTATTGTAATACCTACACACTTAAACAACCTGCATAATTCGTGTATAAAGAGTAAATGATCACCGGGATGGACAGTTCCATCCCCAACATAGTAGTTATCCATAACACGATCAATAATTCTTGTAGGTATTTTAAAAGTATCATTCTTAGTATGTGGTGGTTCATATACTACCTTAGTAGTGGTAGTAGCATTACGAAATAAGAAATTCAGCGAATTATCTATATTGAAAATAAAGCAACTAACAGAAGTAAACAATACTCACAGTAGAAGTTTCCTTTACCAGTTCCACTCTCCAATAGCGCTTCACTCCCTGGCAACGGCACTAGAAAATAGTCTTGATGACCCACAAGTATAGGGGGTGTATCGTAGTATTTTTGATAAGTAAGAGTGTCGAACCCAACAAGGAGCAGAAGGTGTTGGCGAATGGCTTGGAGCAGGAATTCTCTGTAAATACTTAGCAAACAGATTTTTAGGGGTTTTTGATAATGCAGATAAATAAAGTACGAGTAAATAAAAGCCAATAATAATAAATGCAGCAAGTGGCCCAATCCTTTCTTTTTAGTAAAGGAAAATCCAGTTGTATTACTTAAGATGACCAAACGTTCTCGAGGACACACGGGAATATCGCCAAGTGCTTTCGCTTCATATAGTTGATTAATCTTCTTTAGTTTGCTAAGTGTTGTGTGGGTGAACCTGTGTTAATGTACCGACCTTCCTAGTACTAATACATACTTGTGATTATACCCCTTGCAAGCATCCGCAAGTACAAGAAAGTAATTAAGGTAGAAACCTAACCACAGCTTTAGACTATAAGACCCTGACGTCCCTTGTGCAAAGGTTTCCTAACGGGGGTTCAGGTTTCTGTCACTCCGGCAACCCCTATGATTAGTAGCCAAATACACAATGCATTCCCCTAGGCCCATAAAGGTGAAGTGTCATGTAGTCGACATTCACATGACACCACTAGAAGAAATACACCACAACTTAAATACCAAACCATTGAATCTTTCTCAACACAATTCCACTACTAACAACATGACTTCTCCCATGTCCTCAAGAACAAAACAAACTACTCACAAGACATCATGTGGATCAAGATCGGAGATGATATAATGATATGTAACAATCTGAACATAAACAATAATTCAATGGTTCACTCAATAGCATCAACTACAAGGAGTAATCAACACCGGGAAAGTTTCCCCTAATGAACTATGCAAGATTCAACCCAATTGTTATAGGGGTATGAAGTGGTGATGATGGTGCTGGTGGAGATGATGGTGGTGATGATGATGACGATGATGATCCCGATGAAGTTAAGCTTGATGGTGGTGTTGATGGCGACGATCTCCCCTCTCTGGGAAGGAATTTTCCCGGTAGAATTCTATCTACCGGAGAGATCTTTCTCTCTCGGTGTTTTCCGCCTCACAGAGGTGCCGGAATCTTTCTGTGGTCGCTCCCCGAGTCTTAGGGTTTCGGGAGGATAATATCGCGGAGAGGAGAGAGTGGGCAGGTGGCCACACCACCTGCTGGCATGGCCTAGGGCTGCCCGTGCCAGGGGTGGTGTGGGCCTCCTATGGCCCATCTCCACTTCCCTTTCTAGCAATCTCCATCTTCTGGAAAAATAGAATTTTCCATGTATTTTCCCGGATTTTCTGATCTTCGCGAATTTCGCCTCCAAACAACACTTTTTCCATTCAAATCCTAACTACAGTGATCCATGCTCCAAAAGTCATCAACCATGCAAAAACAGATGAAATAACATAAGTATCATCTCTTAATATGAAATATACCAATGAATAACAGTAAATTATGATATAGAATAGTGATGCAAAATGGACGTATCAACCACCCCCCACATGGGCTCCACATGGTGGGAGCCCATTTGGTGGTCAGCGGCCCCTCTTGGCCATCCCTAGGGCGATAACCCCTCTTGGGCCTCCTCCGGTCAGGCCCAATTAGGTGGGCTGCCCCACAAATCCAATTTAACCAATGTTTTTAATATGAATTCATTTAATTAATATTAAATACATATTATTTAATACCTATCACTCCAAAACACCTTTCGTATCCCTCCGATCATCATCAAATATCCCCGGAACCATTCTGGTATCGCCTTGGAACAATTCTAGAGTCTTCTCTCTTTTCTCCTACAATCTGGAATCAATCCCTAAGTGTCTCTACCCTTAAGCGTGACACCCTATGGCTTGGGAATGTTTAGGTATGAATGGGACATCTCCCTGGTCAATTGATCATCAGCGGTATCTAGAAACACATGTAGATCCCTTCACATTCCATGAATAACTTGATCGCTTGAACCTTAAACATCGAGTCTCATTCCCTTTGCTCTATGATACCTAGTTTGTCCAAGACCTGATCTCTAGTATCTATATACCTAGTTCGATCTTGTTACTAACAAACACATTTACTCGTTCCCATAATATTACATCCCTGTGACCTAGTGACGAGTCCAAAAGCATATTTACCTTTCGTTTTTCCATAAATAGAGTAGGGATTTTTGTATTTCACTACGTTGGCATGCACCATTTTGTCCTTGTTTTGATAGGATTCTGAATCATTAAGTCCTCTATAAACATATCAATTGGAACTGTCATATTATGCTATAATACGATATTTTTAAGTGATAAAAGTCATTTTATGAAATTGCCTTCACATCTGGGGGATACAAACGAGGGGAAGGCTCCTGCAGCTTTAATGACTAGTGGTACGGGCAAAGCCCTCCCGTACCATCTGCCCGTACTACATGGCAGTGCATATGCCTCGTCAACTACTTTCTCCTGGTGAAAATGGTAGGGGGATCTGACATTCACAGCCACCAGAAACCATGAAAAACCACATCTGAGAGGGATATGAAGGGGGAACTTGGCTAGGGGCAAATCCCTGCTACTTCACGGATCATTGGAGGACATTGCATCACCTCCTTCACCATCAACCGCTGCATCTACATCACCATTGCTATCCTCATCTCTCGTTTATTAGATCTTGTTGTAATTCCAGATTCAATTGTGGTTTGCATTAGATCTACCTCCATACTATTATCCATCCATTTGATTATGATGATGTTGTTGATTGCTTCCATGTGTGAGTAGTTCCTTTGTTCTTGGGGAGATGGAGAACCCTAACACTATTATGAACTTGCAATAAAGATAATCTATTCTTGTGTCCGTATGACTAGCCGGTCTATGATAGATTTATGATTTGTGTTTGATCTCTCTCTTTAGATGGTATGTGTAGTCGGCCATATATCATTTGCCTCTGGAACTAAAGGGAGGGAGAAATCCTTCGGACATGCTTGTGATCATGCTCGGAATAGCTTCGTGACAGATTGGCGCCGACTTGTGAACTACACGATCAAAGGAGGATAAATAGGGACTCCCTAAGCTAATTACGATATCCATGGGGAAACCCTTAATTGTGGTGGTTTGTGTGGGTGATTGCTCTCAGACATCGAAGTGGTTATTTAGAGGTGACCTCACTCTTGGCTCAACAAAGTGGCTTCCTACGAGCCTTGTAGTGAACATCTTACTATGGAGCTCTCTCCACACATATCATGACAAAAGAACTATGTTATCTTAATTAATAATAATAATATCATGCTAGTGGTGTATCCTACATCCCCGAGAACGTTTTAGCCCTATTGATTTCAACCACGCTTTCAGACGACCTTGTTACTTGCTTTCTTTTACTCATTTTTATTACTTTTCTACAAACAACCAAAAGCCTTTCAAACACCCTTTACTTGAGATTAAAGGCAACTTACAAGTATCCTTTGGTAGATAGTAACTAGGGGCATAAAGACCTTTACCAATAGCTCTCGGTGGGTTCAATACTTTTACTTCGAAACTAGCTAAAATTGATATATGCACTTGCATTCATCAAGCTATTTTATGGTGCCATTACCAGGGAGCTAAGCGCTTTTGGTCTTTGTTCTTAGTTGCGTATTCTACTAATTGTTTTATTAAAAGTTGCTTACTAGTTTCAAGTAAGCACCATGACTGCACTCGGACCTATGAATCAACTCGATGCAACTAGATAACTCGGGAAGTTTAATAGAGGACTCATCAAAGAATTCCTGAGTGGGAGCGAACCAGAATACGAGGTCAACCCTCGCTTTATCGCTATCATTAAAGAAAAAACTTTTGCAGGAGATGATCCTGATGAGGATCCATACACTCATTTAATGCATTTTACCGAGCTATGTTGGACACTTAAATTGAGATGCTATTCTGATGATGAATTGAAACTTAAACTATTTAGCCAATCTTTAACGAACACTGCTTTAGCTTGGTAATTTTTCCCTACAGAGAAAATAGATACCTGGGAAAACTCAAAGGAGAATTCGTGTTCTGACTCTTTCCTATGGTAAATACTGCCGAAAGAAGAATGGCAATTACAAACTTCAAGAACCACCCTGGTGAAGGCTTGGTAAGAGCCTTCAAAAGGTATAAGTCTCTATTTAATAAATGTCCCCATCATGATTTACCTCAATGGTATGTTTTACATATTTTCTATGGGGGACTTAATCAAGAAATTAAACATGAGATTGACACAAATTCCGGAGGCTCCTTTATGGAGTTAGATATAATTAAGGCTTGGGAACTTTTAAAACAAATTCACCATAATAGAGAAACATGGCGATTTGATTTAGGTGGCGAAGGAGGGATATAAATTGAATACGATTGTCTCAATGCTTATAAAGAATCTGGTAAGGTAAATGAAACTGCTAATGAAGTTCAACTTGATGATGATATTATTTTGCAAATCCTTCAGTCTTTACAAAACATATTGAAGCACCAAAGAAGGATTGGCTGCATTATACTCCGCCACATGAGCCAACTATGGAAGATGATCCAATAATCACAGCTCCTATTGAGACGTTAAGGGAAATATCCCATATGTTGAACCCCTTCCTTTCCCAAGGATGGAGAGAAAACATATGATGACTCAACATCTCTAAGATCAACATGAATAAGAAAATCTATAACTCAAGATGCTTGAATAGGAGGCACAAAAAAGAAAAATGAAGAAGTAGGTGTACAGGAGATCAGGGAACCAACTAAGGAAGATATCTTAACCATGTTTGCACATTGCAATGTGATTGAGCTAGACACTGAAGCTTTGCAGTTCGTCGAAGGAAAGGTAAAGGCTAAAGAAGTTGGTAAACCTATTCTCCCTTGTAGCTTTGGAGGAACTTCCTATTATGTTCTCTGCTACATCGAATAGCTGTTAACTTTATCTCCTTTACTTTTTATTTGAAAATCCAAGATGAACTAACACCAGCTCAATTAGAGGACACTGACATGACTACAATGCTTGCAGATAAAACACTCAGAGTTCCTACGGAAATAATTAGAGATGTTCCAATTCGCATTGGACCATACGAATACCCCATTGATTTTGTGCTTATCGATATGCCTACTGACGTTTATTGTCCCATCATTTTTGGAAGAACCTTCTTAAATACCGTAGGAGCAAACATAGACTGCAAGAAACAATCTGTGTCTCTCAAGTTTGGTGAAGAGAATATGGATTTTCACTTCTCCAAATATTACCATAAGCCGGCTATTGAACAACTAGATGATGGTGAGTACGAACGAGAGGAAGAAGGTAATATCATTAATCTAGCTTTAGTAGTCATTGAGACTCCTGATGATGATTTAGCAAGAAGTTTACTCAACAATAATAATATCCTTTAGGATGTAGAAAATATTAAAATGGATGATTATCTCGATTCCACACCTGAGATTGATGCCGAGATTAACCAAAATTATGACGAACTGATAAGGAAAGGAGATGAGGCACCCCGCCTCCTAGTCTCAAAACTTTACCCAAGGAATTAAAGTACATGTTTCTTGATGAAATCGAATAATTTTTCTATTATTATAAGTTCTAACCTTGCAGAAAAAGAGGAGGAAAATTTGATGAAGGTTCTCCATATGCATCAGAATGCTCTTGGGTATTCGATGAGTGACTTGAAAGGGATTAGTCCCTCGATAGCCACCCATAGAATATTCATGGAAGAAGGAGCTCAGACGATCAGAGACTTTCAGAGGCGACTCAAACCTCACACGAAAGAAGAGGTAAGGAAAGAAATAATATGTTTGCTAGATGCATGAGTGATCTTTCATGTAGAAGAAAGTGAATGGGTAAGTCCTGTTCATTGTGTCCCTAAGAAAGGTGGATTTACTGTTGTCGAAAATGAACATAATGAAATGATACCCACTAGAACTGTTGTTGGCCACATGATGTGCATTGACTATAGAAAACTTAATAAGGAAACTAGGAAGGATCATTACCCTTTACCATTTATAGATCAAACTTTAGAAAGGCTTGCTATGCATTCTCATTTTTGTTACTTAGACGGTTACTTTAGAAAGGCTTGTTGTGCATTCTTCCTCTTCAATATGCCAATCGTGATGATTTTGAGTAATAGTGTTCATTAATGCTTTAGCTTCCTCAATAGTCCTATGCCTGAAAATATTACTTGTAACACTGTCTAGATAAGATCTAGATTTTCCAGATAGTCCATTGTAAAATATATCAAGCAACTCATTATCTTTAAAACCATGAGCATGGCCTCTCCTCTCAAGGGAACAATATCCCCCCAAGCTTGAGGAATACCCTCCTCCTTACTTTGCACAAAGTTACTAATTTCAGCAATCATGGCATGTATTTTACTAGAAGGTAAATACATACTATAGAACAAGTATGTGCACACCTCTTTGCTAGTGTTTGACTTTGGAGATAATGAGTTATACCAAGCTTTTTGTAACATCCCAATTTCAGCAATCCTGATTTGTTGTCCAGAATGCAAAAATTAGGAGGAACAAAAACTTTTTTCTTGTTCACTGGTGCAGTGTTTTCTTGTTGTCTGCTTGTGCTTGTGCATGTGAGTGTGTACCATATGATACTCCTTACCTTAACACCAGTTGACAAAAGCTACTTCTCAAAACAGTCTTGGCTTACTTTCCATATTCTCAAATGTTCTAGCATTCCAAAACCTGAGCCAAGATGCTTATGAACCCAAAACTAATTTAGTACCTTCTATTAACAAAACTATGGAGAAATATGTAATATAATCTCCTTATGTTTTCAAGACAGAACCTTCAACCATTCTTATCTCTAGGTTTCCAAAAACCTCCTTCTAAAGCTTTTGAATTCTACTCTTGGTAGAGATACCAAGGACCTTACCTTTTTCAAACTTCAACCCATTCAACATACCCATCCTTACCTCAAGCTAAGCTTGATGGTAACCCTGGTAGTAGTTGATTTGCTTGTAAGATGAGTTGCCTTGATCTGTTGTTTGACTTGATTGCTTAGAAGTAGTATTAGCTACTCTAGGATCTCATCCCCTAGGATCAAGGTACTTTAAGATCACCAAAACCTAAGCAAGAATACAATCTGGATCTGATCTCTAGCCTCCAGGTGATCATCTAAAACCCCTAACCAGATCCATTCTGAAGATATCCCTTCTAGAAGTTTCCAAGCCAGTAAAGACCAATATCAAGCATGTATCCTTTCTACTCGATCTACACTACAACATCATCCACTTGATGATGCTTGGGTACCCTGCAACCCATCAAAATCATCACAACCCACATTCAAGTCAAAAACCCTAACTGCCAAATTTGGGTGTCTGGAAATCCGTTTCCAACATCACCTTTTTGAATGCCTCCCTTTCTCAACCCTTGTGCATTTTTGGAAATGCACCTGAACCATATTGTTAACCATCCTAAGGACTAACAAGGCCCACTCTTTCCCTTGGTTAGCTCATCCTCCAACCCACTTGTAATTGAGGGTTTTGCAGGCAAGAAAATAACTTTTCCTGCAAATCTAGTCAGCATGCCTACTTTGATAGAAGCTCACACCACCATCCCACCTTCTATGGACCAACTCTTTGCATGGTTGTGTTCTCCTCATATAGGTATATCAATACCTACTTCACTTGTTCCAAGTGGATCTTTGTGCTCCCTCAACCCACAAGGTTTTGAGGGCTAGTTGATAATCTGCTTTGGCGGGCTTATTTTATTCAAAGTTTGAAAGCTTGTCTTGGTGAGCTCAAGAAGGATCAAGCTCAAACCTCTGTACCATGTTGAATTACATCACGTGTTCTATCCATCCATCCACACCATGCCCCAAGGGGAGATCTGAACTCCAAGATGCAACCATGTTTTGATGGTATGAAATTAACATCACCCTAGATCCTGAATCTAGAGTATTCCACCAAAATCAACTTGGATTCTCCAATACCAAGGTTGCAAATGCTTGCTACACCTTTTCTACCTCATCTAACTTGATTATCAAGATTTACCAAATTTTATTCATAATTATTAGGGCCCCAGATCTAATAAATTTCTTTACTAGTCAAAATCTCCAAAACTCCTCTCACAAAGGAAAGTTTGGTTTTTGCCAAAAGACTTCCACAACTTTTGGCTCATGTGAGTTCCACATATCATACCCTATCTTTCCATCTCAAAAATAAATATTTTTGAGATTCTTTATTATTTCTTTTTGCCCCCTTTCTTAAATGGCAGAATCAAGAAATAATCCTTTAAAAATACTTTCCCACCTCAATAAATCCCAATGAAATTCCTCAAGGTGTGATATGGTATATAGGACCATCTCACCTCAAAATCCAACAAATTCCAAGGTAAAAATATCAAATGAGATCCAATAATCCATTTCTGCAGTTTTTGAGTAAATGGATTTAACTAGACTTTAAATCCTCTGAAAAATCCCAAATAATTCCTGGATATCTACCTTGACCTTATCTATCTACCAGTACCATCTCCCTACCTTGTCCTATAAAAATTATCCAACTTACTTCACAAGCCACAAATTGATCAAATAAGGCAAACTAGGAAATTATTGATCTAGACCAAGGACCAATCACCACCAAGGCTCACCACCACTCACCACAGCAACCAGCACTCCTCCCTGGTCGTGGCTACTGTAGCCCTTACTGTAGCAAATCCTTTCCCCTAGCCCCATGTGCTTGAGAGAGAGAGACAAACAAGTGGGACCATTTTCTTTGCAGCAGCCTCCACCACTCTCTCCCTATCTCCCTGCCGACCAGATTACCCTCTTACCCCTCCTCACCGCCCCCCTGAGCCAACCCTAGGCCAGCCCCACTCCTCCCCCATGTCCAAAGAGGACATTTACACCACCTCCTCTCCCCCTCGGTATAAATGGGCCAGAGGCCACCCCTGGCTCCCCTCATAGGCTCACTTGCCCCCTCTCCTCCCTCTTAACACCCTAGAGCACCCCTCTCCCCCTCCACTGCTCTGCCCTGATCGAGAGAGGGCAAGGGAGAAGCTTCGGCCCTCCCTCGTCTACCGAGCAAGGGACTCCCCCTACTGTCCCTCCCCCTCTGCATGTTCGCTCACAGGACCCCTAGGTCCCCCTACATCTAACCCTACTCCCCTTTTGGCCAGGGACCGCCCTTCAGCCGCTTGGCCGAGCACCGACGAGATCTCTCTAAGGCCCTCGCATGAGCCTCGACCGATGATGAACCCCCTGGTGCCGACCCTCGTTCGGCTTCCCGCAGAACGCTGCGTTGCCCTGAGCCCTCCCATTCGCTGAGTGCGGCCGCAGGTGAGATCCCGGCCCAGCCCCACCACCCCTAGGGTTTGCCCTCTGTCCACCCCGACCGGGAGGAAGATGGTGGCCACCTGCCATTGATTGTGCCTTACACGGACGGCCTAGACCCCCTGTACCGGTTTGGCCTCCCCTGGTCACTGACCGTCGGGGCCCACCAGTCAGATTCAAATCCGCCCACGCGCGCGTCCCCTGGGCACCGAGTTGGGCCGGCTTCGTTGTTGGGCGGCCCACGGTCGTCAGATCCGGCCCACGGTGGTTTTCTCTCTTTTTCTTTTAGCGAGTCTATTAATTCCAGAAACTACCTGCTAGGATTAAATCCAAATAAAAATGGAAATCACAATATTTTGTCCAGATCCAAATGTCTAAGGGTTCCTGCATGTTTTATGCAACATGTAGAACTGTTCTTTTGCCAAAAGTAATTTTCATTATTTACTGGCAATTAATCTACAAAAAGGTATCTTTTACACTAATTAAATTCCTCTGTGAGCTTCACATCTCCAAATGGGATGAAATCAAGTTCCACTGGTAGCTTTTGGATATACCTATTTCATGGACTTGGTCCCAGACCAAGGTGAATAGTAGGTTGTCCTTAATAAAAATGACAAGATTAATTTTATTCTATCTTTAGGAAATTCTCTAAGTCAATCCATGGCATCTTCTACCCTAATTCCAACTCCAATGGATTATCTACATCCATTTCTAACTAAACCTAGGAGATCTTAATTTCTGGAACTCCTGTTGAGTTTTGGTAAAATAAACATTTCTGTCCCTATTATTTTCACTAAATAAATCCCTACAGTAGCTTTGTAACTCCAAAAAGAGTGAATCCAGTTGGTACTGGGAGGTATGGACAATACCTATCCATTGGTTTGACTGTAGTAAAAATAACAAGAACAGTCACAATCTGACTTTAGAAAATTCCCTAGGCATATTTACAACACCTATTAGGCTAATTCCAACTCCCAGAGAAGTGGACCACCAATATCTAGCAAAACCCAAGAGCCCATGATTTTCTAAGGCCCAATTGAATTCTTGTGAATTAAACTATTCTGTGCATGGTTTATTCACCTCTAATTTCACTACAGTAGTTCTGCTAATCCAAAAATGTTAATTCCAATTTCTACGGAAAGGTATTAGAAGTACCTACCATATTTCCTTGGTTTCATATCAAAAGCTCTAGTAGATTAAATCTGGTGAAAAAGACAAGTGGTGTGCAGATCTGCCTTTGGGAATTTCCTGAGGGCATTCTGGTAATTATCTCGACTTGATTCCAACTCTCAGTGAACAAGTACATCAAGCCCTACCTAGCCACCCAAGGAAATAATTTTTGGAGCTCCAGAAGTGTTCTGGTGAATTATTTCCTAATACTAGAGCCTTTAGCACTAGAATATTCATAAGTATTTCAAGAAAAATGATAAAATAGTGAAACCACTTCTGTTGGTTTCATATTATCAATACCTATCTGTTGGTATAATGTTTTTACAATGGTACCATACAGAATATGGTCTTGCTCCAAAATCCATCTCTTAGGAGTTTCTAGACTATAAATCCTAAGGGATTTTTCATCCCCTTCTCCAAGGCCATCTCAACCTCCTAAAACCCATTCTCTCTAAAACTACTGAAACTTGATTGAAGTTTATTCCATTGCTTGTTTGCTGAGTGGTATTGGTGATTGTATGCCTTGTATTGATTGTGCCCTTTTGTTTGTTTGCATGTGTTCCCTATCGACGATAGTTGCGATTATATCGGAGAGCAGAAGAAGTGGTATTTATTATGGGTATTGGTATTCTTGGGTATCTAAAGAAGAAGTCTAGGGACCATTATGCCATATTGCTGATCTCAGGCAAGCCACCTTCTTTCTCATAAGCCTTGTCCTACTATTTTACTTATGCATGTTTTATCTGCTATTTCTAAAACTGCATTGTTTTACTATACGACGTTGTATATCTGGTACTGGCTTGGCTCCTCCAAGCCATTACTCAATGGTACTACTAAGTACAACCCCCTTGATGATACCTAATTATCCGTAGTGGAATAGACGGTGTATTTACACCATAACCCTTTGGAGACCCTGTTTTAGCCGAAGCAAAGCTAGAGGATGGGAAGACCCCGGCAAAAGTTTACCAAAACATTTTATGATAAAACCTTGGTGAGGTGGGACCTCCCAAGAGATGTTGAGAAAGAAAAAGGTTTTGTTTTACAAAATGCTGGAGGAAAACTGGAGGAAAAAGGTTTACAAAAACGCACCTGGTTCTTTGCAGTTTAGCTATAACAACTTAACCCTGTGCAACCACATTACTCTAGAATGGGACAGGGCTGGATTTGATGTTTGTCTATTTTGGTATAAGCTGCCTCGCAACAACTACAGGGGATCAGGGATCCCTGGAGGGTGGGCCTTCTCCGATAAAGGTCCATGCAGGACATCGACCTAGAGAAGGAACAAAGGGTCGGCAGGCCTCCACGCGTTACTATGAGCCCCTCATTGAAAGCGCGCAGTGGGACGTGCAATAAGCGCTCCGGTTGGTCCTCGCTCGACATCCCGGTTTTGAGGGGATTAACACTCACAGGGTAGGCACTTATACTGGAGTGGGCATCCGGAGAGTCTTGATCGGTTACTCGACCCACGATCGGTGAAGATCAGGGTAGTGTACCCGGATGGTGTGGGTAAAGTGTACAACCTCTGCAGAGTGTAAATCTATTTGAATAGCTGTGTCCGCGGTTAAGGACGGGTTGGACAAACTTCTGTAGAGCAGTGCTGGTTTTGTTTTCAAAAAGGATTTCTGAAAAGAAATGGCTTTCAAAATTTTTTGACCATGGGATGGTCGGCAAGGATCCCTGTTTTGACCATGGGATGGTCAGAAAGGGATGGAAGGAGTTTGGTCGTGGGACGACCGGAGAAGGAAACAAATGGGTGGCCCAGTCCTGATGTTTTCTAAAACTTTTCAAAAAGGTTTTCCAAAATCTTTTACAAAGATTTTCAACAAAGATATGTAGATGCTATATATACAAGAGAAACTAATTGGGAAAAGAATCCCCACTTGGAGCCCTCCTACTACCACAGCCATATTGCATATCCTCTAGTTATTATTATTCTCTTAAGGTGGTTTGCGAGTACATTCAATGTACTCACTGGCATTATCCCGGGTTATTAACGTGGTTAGATATCAAGACGAAGGTGAAGTGGACGACTATGCGAGCTAGGACGTTCTCCCAGTCAGTTGCCTGTAGGTTAAGGCATGGCTCGGGCTCTACGCTTCATGAAGTTCCGCTGATGATTAGTGATGTAGCCCTAACGGCATTTATGTAAGTCTTGTAATTCGGTATATTCTCGGATGTTGTAATGATACTTGTCGGTTATGTGCCACGACTAACTGATCATGGGATCGTGGTTGTATGCGTAACAGGGATTCTCGGAGGATTAATCCGGGGGGCCCGCACTTTTGCTTTTCCTCCTAAATAGAAAGGAAAGAATTTCAAGAAGTAATAGCATTGTTGGATTTCTGTTTTCCCAAATAGGCTAGATAGATCATTAAGATTTGTTAAGTGTTCATAGGGTAATTCTTCTTTTTTACCATAGAACTTAGATGCTTCAACCATTTCTATTATTTCAGAGTCAAAAGTAAACTCATAATCTTTATCTTTAATGTATATTGCAGGTGCATCAGTTTTACTAGCCACAGGGAATAACTCTCCTAGACAAGTACCCAAACTAGCATCAAATTTATCCAAATCATCTAAATCAAGGTTCATGAAAGCTTCAGTAAAATTAATATCTTCTTCAGAAGGTGTTGATTTAGAGGTAGTTACAATATCATTTTCATTAATAAGTTCATCTTCATCATATTCAGAATCTATATCATCATTGGACAAAGACTTAGATAAATTAGGCGTGCCCTCTTTATCCTTGCCATCATCTAACAATTATTTTTCAATACTAGTAGACATCCTAGACAATGGTGAACTTGCAAGGACATTAGTTTATTTCTAGTAGCAGGAGTAGTATAGTAACAGCATGATACCTGATGGCCCAAAATATATCGAGCTCGTTGGGGAATCCCAAGAGGAAGGTATGATGAGCACAGCAACAAGTTTTCCCTCAGTACGAAACCAAGGTTATCAATCCAGTAGGAGCAACGAAACACCCCAAAGGTGTTGCTAGCTGAGCCTTGGCAGGGCACACTACCGGTTCTAGTAGCAACGTGGAGACCTGCACGACACAACCACAGAATTTTGCCCCCAACTTGCGATGAGGTTGTCAATCTCACCGGTTTTGCTGAAAACAAAGGATTAAATGTATCGAGTGGAAGAAAGTAATAGTTTGCAGAAAGTAAACACAAAGTAGTAAACAGTTTGTAGATTGATTGTAAAAGAAAGGACCGAGGTCCATAGTTCACTAGAGGTGGCTCTCCTTAAGATAGATAACATGTTGGGTGAACAAATTACAGCAGGGCAATTGACAAACATGGAGAAAGCATACAAACATATACTAATCATCTTGAATCCTTTGAGATTCGATTGGGCATTACAACATTATACATATACCGCCATCCAACTGCATCTATGACTAATAATCCACCTTCAGGTTATCATTCGAACCCCCTCCAGTATTAAGTTGCAAGCAACAGATAATTGCATTACGAATTGTGTGTAAAGTAAACAATACGATTGTTCTATGAACAAAGGATTGTTGTTTTCTCCCTAGTAGCAACAGCACATCTAGTACCTTAGAGATTTCTGTCACTTCCCCAGATTACTAGAGGCATGAACCCAATATCGAGCATAAATACTAACGCTTGGAGTTGCTAGCATCTACTTGGCCAAGATAGCTACTAACAATGGAAAGCATGCAAGATCACAAATAACAAAGACATGATAGAATCAATAATCAATCTGAAATAGCATCTCAATATACATTGCATCCCCGCAAACACAACATGCAGAATTACAAATAGATGATCTTGATCATGAACGAAGCTCACAAGATCTAAACATGAAAGCGCAAAGGAGGAGAACCAGCCATCTAGCTACTAAATGGACCAGTAGTCCAGAGATGAAATACTCACGCATCACACCGGAGGCTTGCATGATGATGAAGAAGGCCTCCAGGGTGAATTCCCCTCTCCGGCAGGGTGCCAGGAAGAGTTTCAGATCCCTCCTGATCTAGGGATGGAGATGACAGCGACTACAGACTCTTTCGTGGAATTTTGATCGGGTGCTTAGGGTTTCTGTATCGGAGGCAACTTATAGGCGGAAGGAGAGGCCGAGGGGGTGCCTGGGCTGGCCACACCATCCCTGGCGTGGGTCAGGCCTGGCCGCGTGGCCAGGTTGTGTGGCCGCCCTCTGGCCCTTCTCCGTCTCGTATTCTGGCTTTGTGTGTCCCTCGGTAAAATAATGACTTTGGCTTTTGTCGCGTCCAATTCCGAGAATATTCATTTTCTGACTTTCCTGGAACCAAAAACAGCAGAAAACAGGCAGCTGGCACTGTGACTCTTGTTAATAGGTTAGTCCAAGAAATCATATGAAAAGTACTCCAAAGTGTGGACAACACATAATAAAGTAGATAAGACCAAGCATGGAACATCAAAAATTATAGATACATTTGTAATGTATCAACATCCCCAAGCTTAACTCCTGCTCGTCCTCGAGTAGGTAAGTGATAAACAGAAATAATAATTTTTGAGCTGACATGCACCATCATAAACTTGATCAAAGTATTTGTAAAACATTCAAAGCTGGGATAATAGTACTTTAATCATAACATGAAAGACAAAATTCTAGCAATAAGACAAAGAAACTATGTTGCTACATGAAAAGGCACAAACAAAAGATTCATGAATAACAATGCTTTGCAAGACGTTTGTTTGTTTCACATAAAGAAAACATAGCATAGTAGCATTCAGCTTGTCCCTCATAGAGTAGCAAAACATAAATGCATAGGACACCTTCAAAGTTCATAAGAGTGACTAGATACGAATAGTTTAAAACAAGCAATATCAAAGCTATGCATCAATCAACAAGTCTTGGGACAATGCACATAGACCTAAGAATGGCCACTATGCTCTCAAAGTAGGTGCATAAAGGTAGAAGGTGGGGACTCAACATAAAAGTAAAAGAAGGGTCTTCATAGAAGGAAGTAGGGATTCAAGTCTCATAAAGAGATTCCAAAAATTATGGTACTTATTAGCTTTCAGCTCTCATTGCCCCTATCATAAGCATCTTGAAGGTGATTAAGGTTAAAGTGACACAACTAAGAGGATATGCTTGACAAGTTATAAACCAAAATCTCATGCCCCTTACTTACGAAGACCGAACCTCATGCTACTCAACTTTAGTCACGAGTAAGCTCTTGTAATTGTAAGTACATATGTATCATAAAGAACCGCCAACGGGGTACCCCTTGCACATGATACAGGAGCTATCCCATAATCAAAATGACAAGGCAAGCAGACAATGAGCATCTCAGCGATCTTTTTATTTGCTATTTGCATAGGTTTTTATTGAGGATGCTTCATAGAGTGCTCATTAAGGTGATGCTGCAAGTTTCCACCATGATTAGGCATGGCTTAGGCTAGCGGCTCAGGCGTTTCTCTAACACACATACAAACTCCATGATCTTACAAGTTCCACTTTTATTTCACACTGCTGGGATCCATAACCAAAAGAACATGATATCAACGGGGTACAAAGTACAAGTGTAATGTTGAAAGCGTTCCCCATGATACATGGTTCTGCTAATTTCAACTTATAAAGCGCAAGCATATACGCAACAAAGAAGGACCCAATGGTTCAAGTTTATTAAATGCAAGAAAGTAAAGTGTGCCATCAAGTTCTTGAGAGCTTTAATCACTAACTTTCACATAGCAAGTTTAATTCGGAGGTAGATAAAAACATGAATATACTTGGAATAGCATAAGCTAGTAGGTAGGTATGGTGGACTCTTTGGAATAACTTGGTTTAAGGAGTTGGATGCATGAGTGGAACTCATACTTGGTTATGGAGGCTAGCAAAAGACTGGGAGCGACAAAATAAGAGAGCAATAATGGCCATAATTGTGCAGAGCGACAAAACATCATTCATCAAAGCATAAAGTGATACTACAAGTTGAAAACTAAAGGATCATAAAGGCTATGGTGACTTTGGATAGTCATAACATGGTGTGAGCATGTGCCAAGTTAACCCAAATAAAGCATCAAAGGAGAATACCACAATACTATGCTTTAATATGCTAAAATAACGCATGATTCATCCAAGGCACATTAAGAAATCTAAATTGTTTATAGCAAGTCATGCTACAACTAAGAATACTAAGCATAAATCCAAAACACTATCAAGCATGGCATGATAGAGCATAGGCCACAGTCAAAAACAAGCTCTCTTTACCACTTAAGCGTGAACTTTCCTACTCTTTTCCAATCCAAACCAAACTATTTGAAAACCAATGAATGAAAGAGGGGTCCAACCAATTTATTCAGGAAACTAAGAAAACCAAGCAAACTAAAAACCAAAACGAAAAAGAAAAAGAAGACGCTCCAAGAACAACACAACTGTGCATGAAATAATAAAAATGAAGCGTTTGGAAGAAACCTGGGATTTTTATTGATGAAGAGGGGGATGCCTTGGGCATCCCCAAGCTTTGACGCTTGGACTTCTTGGATATTTCTTGGGGTGACACGCGTGGCATCCCCAAGCTTGAGCTTTAGTCCATTCTTCATCTCATTACTCATTCCTTCCATACACCTGAAATTTTTCCTTCATACAAAACTTCACACAATCTTTATTAGCAACATTAGTGCACTCAAGATAATAAGTCTTTGGGTTCAGTTTTAACACCAATAAAACTTCCATTAAAACACTACCTACTATAGCACTTCCCTCAAAAAGCTCAATTCCCCAAAAGAACTCAAAAAGGAACCAACAAGAAGCAAATGCAGAAAATGGCAGAAATCTGTCAAAACAGACCAGCAGGTAAAGACGAATTGTTTCGAAGACCTTCTGTTGCTCAAATCAAAAAGTGTTTAACTAACTAAAGTTACATAACAACCTAGGGCAGAAGCAATAAAATTAACGCCTGAAAAGGACGTACAGAGATTTTACACGAATTTTTACGGTGAAGCATAGAAATCTGTTTCGGGACAGCAACTTTCTCAATCATTACTTTTATCTCATTAGAGGTTACTCTTGGCACTAAAAGCAAATAAAAAGGATAAGGAGCGGTTATTACTGAAGTAATAACTTCCAAGACTCATCTAAAACTTTTGGGTTATCTCCCAATAAGTACTTTTCTTTAACGCCTTTAAGTTAGGCATAAGAAGCAAGAAAAAGAATCAAGTGTTCTCAAATGAAGAAGCATTAAGAGCAAAAAAAAATTTCATATGAGAGGCAAAAGAAATCTTCTCTCTCTTCTTAGGGAAGTGTTCTATACCTTTCTTGAGTGGGAGTTGATATTTAATGGTGCCTTCCGTCATATTAATAATGGCACCAACAGTTCTAAGAAAAGGTCTTCCCAAAGTAATAGGACAAGAAGCATTGCATTCAACATCCAAAACATAGAAATCAACAGGGACATAGGAATTGTTAACCATAATAAGAACATCATAAATACTCCCCATGAGTTTCTTTTTTTAGCATTATCATCAAATGGTACATTTAAGTAACAATCTTCAAGTGGTGGAAAATCAAGCATATCATAAATCCTTCTAGGCATGATAGAAACACTACTATCAAGATCACATAAAGCTTTGAAATCAAAATCGTTCACTTTCATATTAATGATGGGTTCCCAACCATCTTCTTGTTTTATAGGAATAGAAGCTTTATATTTCATCTTTTCTTCTTTAATCTTTATGAGAGCATCAGTAATGTGTTATGTAAAGGCCATGTTCATAGAACTAGCATTAGGACTTTCAGCAAGCTTTTGTAGGAACTTAATAACTTCAGAGATATTGCAATCATCAAGATCAAAATCATAATTATCATCTAAGGTAGTAGAGCTATTACTAGCCTCAACACTAGTGGTAGTGATAGTAGAAACACTAATGTTTCTAGCAATTTCATCTTCCCTTTCCCACTTAGCATGTAATTCAGCTAATAGTCTAACATTTTCATCAATTCTTACTTGTATGGTATTAGCAGCTGCAAAGGGATTGTCATTAGTTTCAGGTTTAGCAGCCATTTTATTAATCAAAGAAGATTGTGCTTCAGACAAAGATGATATATTTCTTTCAGCATTAGAGAGTTTTTCCTCAATAGTTTTATTGAAAGCAGTTTGTTTACTAATAAAATCTTTAAGCATAACTTCAAGTTCAGAGGGTGCACTCCTATTGTTGTTGTAGGAATTTCCATAAGCATTATCATTGTTGGGAGGATATGGCTTATAATTGTTGCTACCAAAATTATTCTTGTAGGCATTGTTGCTAAAATTATTATTTCTTATGAAGTTCACATCAACTTGCTCTTCTTGAGCAACCAAAGAGGCTAGGGGAACATTATTTGGATCAATATGGGCTTCCCCATTAACAATCATAGACATAATAACATCAATTTTATCACTCAAGGAGGAGGTTTCTTCAACAAAATTTACCTTCTTACCTTGTGGAGCTCTTTCAGTATGCCATTTAGAGTAGTTAACCATCATATTATCTAGAAGCTTTGTTGCAGCACCCAAAGTAATGGTCATAAAGGTACCTCCAGCAGCAGAATCCAATAGATTTCTTGAAGAATAGTTCAATCATGCATAAAAGGTTTGGATAATCATCCAAGCAGTCAGTCCATGAGTGGGACAATTCTTTACCAAAGATTTCATTCTTTCCCAAGTTTGAGCAACATGTTCATTATCAGATTGTTTAAACTTCATTATTTCACTTCTTATAGATATAATCTTAGCAGGAGGATAGTACTTTCCAATGAAAGCATCTTTGCACTTAGTCCAAGAATCAATACTGTTCCTAGTTAAGGAATTCAACCATTCTTTAGTTTTTCCTCTCAAAGAGAAAGGAAACAATTTCAGCTTAATAATATCACCATCTACGTCCCTATGCTATTGCATCTCACAAAGTTCAACAAAGTTATTTAGATGGGCAGCAGCATCTTCATTACCAATACTAGAAAATTGTTCTCTCATAACAAGATTGAGTAAAGCAGGTTTTATCTCAAAGAAAGTATCTTCAGGCACAGGTGGAGCAATAGGTGTGCTCATAAAATCATTGTTGTTGGTGCTAGTGAAGTCACACAACTTAGTGTTTTCAAGAGTAGTCATTTTTTTGGGGGTTTCAAATAAGAAAGCAAACTAGTAAAACTATTTTTTGCGTGTTTGTGATGAAGAAACAAGCAAACAAAGCAAAAGTAAACTAAGCAAAAAAATAAGAAAGCAGTCATTTTTCAAGAGTAGTCATTTTTTGGGGTTTTCAAATAAGAAAGCAAACTAGTGAAACTAATTTTTTTGTGTTTTTTAATAACAAAACAAGCAAACAAAACAAAAAGAAACTAAGCAAAACAAAAATAACAAAGTAAAGAGATTGGTTATGAGGGACTCCCCTTGTGAAGATGTCCTTGACTCCAACAAATAGCAGAAAAATGCTTGATGGCTCAATGCACGGCGCCTAGAAAAATGCTTAATGGCGGTGTTGATGTAGAGCTCGTTGGGAACCCCAAGAGGAAGGTATAATGAGCACAGCAGCAAGTTTCCCTCAGTTATGAAACCAAGGTTTAATCAAACCAGTAGGAGCAAGGAAACACCCCAAAGGTGTTGCTAGCTGAGCCTTGTATGCGCACATCGGTGCTAGTAGCAACGTGGAGACCTACACAACACAACCATAGAACTTTGCCCCCAACTTGCGATGAGGTTGTCAATCTCACCAGTTTTGCTGAAAACAAAGGATTAAACGTATCGAGTGGAAGAAAGTAATAGTTTGCAGAAAGTAAACACAAAGCAGTAAACAGTTTGTAGATTGATAGTAAAAGAAAGGACCGGGGTCCATAGTTCACTAGAGGTGGCTCTCCTTAAGATAGATAACATGTTGGGTGAACAAATTATAGTGGGGCAATTGACAAACATCGATAAAACATACAAGCATATACTAATCATCTTGACTCCTTTGAGATTCGATTGGGCATTACAACATTATACATAGACCGCCATCCAACTGCATCTATGACTGATAATCCACCTTCAGGTTATTATCCGAACCCCCTCCAGTATTAAGTTGCAAGCAACGAATAATTGCATTATGAATTGCGTGTAAAGTAAACAATACGATTGTTCTATGAACAAAGGATTGTTGTTTTATCCCTAATAGCAACATCACATCTAGTACCTTAGAGATTTCCGTCACTTCCCCAGATTACCAGAGGCTTGAACCCAATATCGAGCATAAATACTAACTCTTGGAGTTGCTAGCATCTACTTGGCCAAGATAGCTACTAACAACAGAAAGCATGCAAGATCACAAATAACAAAGACATGATAGAATCAATAATCAATCTGAAATAGCATCTCAATATCCATCAGATCCCCGCAAACACAACATGCAGAATTACAAATAGATGATCTTGATCATGAACAGAGCTCACAAGATCTAAACATGAAAGCACAAAGGAGGAGAACCAGCCATCTAGCTACTACATGGACCCGTAGTCCAGAGATGAACTACTCACGCATCACACTGGAGGCTTGCATGATGATTAAGAAGGCCTCCAGGGTGAATTCCCCTCTCCGGCAGGGTGCCGGGAAGAGCTTCAGATCCCTCCCGGTCTAGGGATGGAGATGACGGCGGCTACAGACTCTTTCGTGGAATTTTGATCGGGTTCTTAGGGTTTCTGTATCGGAGGCAACTTATAGGCGGAAGGAGAGGCCGAGGGGGTGCATGGGCTGGCCACACCACCCCCTAGCGCAGGCCAGGCCTAGCCGTGCAGCCAGGTGGTGTGGCCACCCTCTGGCCCTTCTCCGTCTCGTATTGTGACTTCGTGTGTCCCTCGGTAAAATAATGACTTTGGCTTTTGTCCTGTACAATTTCGAGAATATTCATTTTCTGACTTTCCTGGAACCAAAAACAGCAGAAAACAGGCAGCTGGCACTGTGGCTCTTGTTAATAGGTTTGTCCAAGAAATCATATGAAAAGTACTCCAAAGTGTGGACAAAACATAAGAAAGTAGATAAAACCAAGCATGGAACATCAAAAATTATAGATACATTTGCAATGTATCAATACCTTCCACCCGGATTCACGGATGTAGTATAAAAGCTTTTTCCCTTGAAGAGCTAGGTTTAATCGAACCTTGGAAAGCAATGCTAAAAGAAAATAAAAAGGACACGTCTACAAGACTTTATTTGTTTGTTTTACCTTAGTTTACCAGACCAATCTAGTTTACTTTATAATGGGTTGAATCAATGGATGGAGATAGGCCAGGGTTGAAGATCCACCTGTAGCTGCACATCATATGGGATAAAATATAATAATAAGCATAGTCATGTGTAATGTTTGAACAAAGATAATCTCTTGTGGGCAACACATCCTAATATACTAGAGCCCCCGTGATGTAGCAGGCATAGCAATAGTCTTTTAATCCAACCAAGTGCACACTGAAGCAACGGGCTACAAACGACTATTGGGGAGCCATCAACTTCCCTAAGCTCAAACCTTGATGGCCCTCAAGAAAGAAGAACCAAAAGAACTATAAGGAATTTAGCGTTTAAACTTGAAACAATGAGAATAAGAATTCACTTACAGTTGGTAGTCATATGCGGTCAGCACTTCATTCATTTGCGAGGCTTATCAAAGTTAGAGAGATTACAAGAATACTATACAAGCTTCGGGAAGTCAAGACAAACAAAGTAAAGTTTAATATAAGTATAAGTAACTAGAAGTGTAGCAATCAATCCAATTCTTCTAATTAACTCTCAGCTTTCCAAGGAACACCAGGATGTTTAAATAACATAATTGAGTAAGAGAGTTCCATGTCCTAAGCAGTATAACAATGAAGTGTCTTATTTACACCCACATCAATAAATCAAGTCTATCAAAAACACTTCTAATCCAATCATTGCTTTTCAAGAAAAACTCGTAAAGTAGTAATGTTACCATGCCAAGGACTTGTTATGTGGATCCTCATAGATATATTTTATTCTTTTATTCTTTCAAGGATCGATGAATGTTTATTTCGCAAGTGTTTGCACAACCTTTGAGAGTACCAATACTTTTGCCCATACATTGACACGTATGCCACTCATGTCATCAACTCATAGCCGAAATCCAGGGTTATACCATAGATCGTTCAAAAGCTAGCGGAGTTGTTGGCATCCCAAAGGTGTGCATTAGAGACATAAAACAAAATTTTCTCGCTTCCTTCTCTTTTTTGAGCTAATACCGAGGTTTGATCCACAAGGTCAGCTTTGGCATGCATCACATACCACTATACTTTATTTCAAACAACTCCTTTCATGAGTGTCATCAAGACAATCAAAATATCTACGAGGTTCAGTATCTTCAAGGGTATACTCTCAAGACAATCATTCATCAAACTAGTCGTAAATTTCAGACTTTTTTATTGTACTTGTTTGACAATATTATTTCCAAGGCAAGACTCGGTTAACTAAAAGAACTAGAGCAATAGCTTCAGCATCTAATCATCATACTAATAAAAATCCTTACTCTAACCATATTAAATTACTTACAACTAGCATGTCATCTTAGCAAATCAACCAAATAAGATAAACAACTCAAACTTCATAAGAGGGAGACATAGGACATACCTCTCATAAGTGACTTCATGATCCTCTTACTTATAGGGATGTGTTCCTTCAAAACTCAAACACGATTACTCTCATAATGATGTTAAAGCAAAGAGGCAAAGTGCGAATCCACATTTACAAAAAAGGAAGAATGGAAAAATATTTTTGTATTTTCGAGGATAGGAATTAAAGAATAGAAAAGAACTTGCGACCAAGCAAGGGTTTTAAGAAAAGAAAAACAAACGAAAAACAAAAACAAATTAAAAATGAAAGCAAACTAAAAAGCAAAGGAAAAAAGCAAAGTGTTGGAACAAGCCAACACGAGTGTTTCAAAGGTCCCAAGGAGCTGGAGTACAACCTCGTTATTACACAAATAAATTTGCCGGGGGAACACATCCCCAAGCTCAGGCTTTTGCAAGCCCTTTTGTTGCTCATTATGGTGGCGGTGGATAATTTCCCTCGCTCCATTGGTTGCTCCAATCATGGAACTGGGTGGCGAGGCTTGCAGTACCATCTCAAAGGTTGATGGCGAGGTTGTTCATGCTTTGAATCTTTCCTTCGAGTGCGTCAATGTCTTCATAGGTGGTGTAGTAGTTTGGTGGCTTCTCATCTTGTTCGGGTCCTCCTTGTTCTACTTATTTATCTTCTCCTCCTCCCATGGGTATTTCTTGTTGGGGGTAGATTAGATTCAACCTACGCATAAAAACGCAAACATCCATCCTCGATAGAGAATAAATCGTTAGGAAAAGGAGTTGGGATCAAGTGATCCACTCTAGGTATATCGAAGAAATATCTTCCATGATTTTTAGAAATCATACCACATGCTCTTAGAGTAGGGAGACCGAGACAGTGTCTTCCTGCCAACGGTTGGATGTTACCTAGGTTGATGCGAAGTGCGCATGCAAGAACGGTCACAAATCCTCCTCCGCATATGGGTCCTCAAGATTGAAGAGCCTGATGCTTAAGATAAAACACGAGAACATCACCCAAATTTGGCATTAAGTTACAAGTAATAATAGCATCTTTTGTGAGGATCAACATGTCCTCCGCATTAACTCTAGTAAACTCACCACACACCTGCAAAGTGTTAGCAATTACATAGAATAAATAGCGAATAGCAGGGTGATCAATTTGGTTCCCCTTGGGTGTGTTTCCACGAATCTTCATTAAATTAAAGTACTGTAAAGGGGAAGTATTTAAAATAAAAGTAGTTGTGCGTACATCGGTAGTGTTGTTGGCAAACCCAAAGCATTGAGCTCATTGGATAAGTGTTAAGTGATACCTTCGATCCGGATTATGGATGTAGTATAGCTTCTTTTTCCCTAGTAGACCTAGGTTATCGAATCCTCGGGAAGCGAATGCGTAGTGAAGTTACTTTAACGGACCTTCGGGAGTTTTAGAATTCCTTTTGTGTTTCTATCGGACCAATAGTTTGCGTCTTTTTGTTGTTGTCAATGATGGAGAGAGAGGGCCTAGGGCGTTCAGTTTCACCTGTAGTTGTGCAAAATATTTGATGGGAATAAAAGATAGAAATAAAGTATACATGTATTGTTAGAGCAAGATAAATTATATGTGGGCAGTGCATCCATAATTTCTATTGCCTCCATAGCCGCTTATAGCAATAACCTACTAATATCATCCATAGAAGAAAGAGAACTAATGATATGCATAGTGATGTCACCGTTAATCCCAAGTAAATCCCTCACATACAGCCGTACTACCCCTTCTGTCACTGAGGTTCCCAACCTGCAGATCAGTCATTACTCATACTCCCTATACCTGGCTCAACCCTCAGGGTCTTGGGTACCTGACAAGTCCTTGGATTGAGGCAAGAGAGGATACAATAATCATCATGTCATACAAACTAATACACGATCCCATCTATGATAAATATCATGCACAAACCCTACATGGCTAGGCTGAAGCCCTTAGCCCAAGGAGAATTGATCACACATAGAGATGAGATCAACAATCACAAACATTGTAATAAAAATTATAAGATTGATAGCAATAGTCTTACAATGTCGCCAATCGGAGAAGAGATCTACTATTACAAGTGGTGGAATATGGCTATGGAGATGGAGAAGGGTTTTGAGATCTGGAGGCGGCTGGTGATCTGTGGCAAAGACTTTTGGTGAGGGTCTGGCTTGTTTTCTCGTCGCCTGGGGCTTCTTTATATAGGGTCCCTTCACAAAAGTTGTTCTGTTTGACCTAACGGTGGTTGCGCCAACTATACGACCGGAGCTATACGGTCGGAATTTTGCTCCGGTCGTATAGTTGGTCGTTAAAGCGTCTGCCTCCGCTTCACGGCTCCTAGTTTCTTCTGGTTGTTGGAAATCTCGTATCTTTGACTTTAATGTAGTGATTCCCATCTTCAAACGACATTATCTGTGTAGGAAAAATATAAAAGAAAGGATTGCATACCCCTTTGAATATTAGCCATTAGTGGCGTGATTTAGAGAGATATTTCATCAAAATTATGAATAATATCCAGTTTAAATGTGGACGTGGATGGCTATATTTCAGAGCCATCAACCTCCCCAAGCTTAAACTTGATCGTCCCCGAGCAATAAAACCAAAATCAAAAAGGAACCCAACATTTAAACTGAAATAACGAGATGGTGATCTTACTCATGATTGGTAGTCTCATGTTTCCTCCACTTCATAAATCTGAAAAACTTTAGCATAGATAGAGTAATGGCAAGCATATCATACAGGTTTTATGCATCCTTATAGTGCAGCAAAATTATTATCAACATGGATGATTCAAATGAGTAAACTTTATTCCATGTCATGTAATCAACTCATAGGCTTGCCTTTGAACGATAAAATATAATCATGTAAATTGAGAGTGTGAGAGTTGTAATGAAAAGCATATACACTATAGTATCTCAATTCTCCCACATCAATAAATCAAGACTTTTCAAGCACTACTTTTCTATGCATTGTCCTTCAAGAATTTCAGTTTTTGAGTAATCGAGAGCATGCCAAAGATTTTTATTAGTTTATCGGGCTATGATGGACACTCGTGGCATCACTAAGGTTTTTGTTCCTTTTGCATAATGATTACTCATAACAGCCAAAGGAGTGATTCCATCATGATTACAGCTACCCGGGAGTGCCAAGAATCTTACCCATTATAGCATTGCTGCTACAAGTGTTTAATCAACTCATAGCTGAAATCTAGGAGTTTCTCCATGAAGATCGTTCGTAGGCCAGCGGAGTTGTTGGCATCCCATGAAGTTTGACACGCATAAAGCTATATCATTCTTATGATAAACAAGTCAAACTTTGGCATGCTCACAAAAACCGCTAAACATTAATTCAATCGAACAAATCTTTTTAAAGAGCGTTATCAAGTCAATCAACATTTTCAGTGGTGTTGAGTGTCTCTAGAAATAAGCCTTCAAGACTAAGCACTACGACACCCAAGTCTTCAATTGTGAGACTTTTTCTTATTACAATTGTTTAGAAATTTTTAGGCAAGACTTGGTTAATTACGAGAGTTGGAACAAAACGTACCCAATTAAATACCCACGCAAACGAAAATTTTACTACAATACAAAGACTCACTCCACCAATATAATATCTCAACATTTACTACTAACTAGCATAGGTTTCTCAAACTTCAAAAGTGGGGAGTCATAATACATACCTCTCATGTTTGGTTCCACTTCTCTCTTCCTTTTTTATTTGCTTCTTGGAAACTCGAAGCCGATCACTCTCCTGCAAATACATGAAAACCTCGAGGCGGAAAGAAAAGAAAGAGGGAAAATAAGGAAAAATGGAGAAATATTTTTGTGGTTTTTAGGAGAGGGAGTTTAAAGAATAGAAAATTGGCATCAAAGCTCGGCCAGAAAATCTCGAAAGCAAATAGGAAGAACTAAAAATAAGGTGTTGGGGAAACCAACACGAGTGCTTATAAACTCAAATAAAAACACAACCTTGAAATAATAAAAGAAAATGAATGCCAAATAAAGATACATGAGGAAACTTCCCCAAGCTTAGGCTTTTGCAAGCCCTTCAAATCATTGTGGTGGCGGGAAAAAGTCATTACTCTAGTTTGCAAATTAAGTTGAGAGGTTACTAGTTGATTCTCGGAGGTTCAAAGAGAGGCTATGCATCCTATCCACAGTCCCTCCAAGTCCTTGTAAGTCTTGGTATGTAGCGAACCGTGTGTGTGGCTGCTCCTCTTGATAAGGAACTTCTTGTTCCTCCTCTTGGTCCTCATCCTCCTCCAGAATCTCCTCCTCGGGTTGGTGTTGCTCAACCTGCAAGTCATATAGAAAACGCCCTTCCTCGATAGAGAAAAGACCATTAGGCATAGGAGCGGGGTAGAGACACCCAGCTCCAGTAATATGCAGATAATAAACACCACCTCTCCTAGTGAGCATTCCACAGCTTTCAAAGTGGAGAAACCAACACATGTATCACCTAGCACGGGTTGCAACTCACCTAGGTCGATGCCTAGGGTAGTGGCAAGCACGGTGATGATGCCTCCACCTGTGATTGGTCCTTGGCTTTGGGAGGATTGGTGCTCCAGGTAGCGCACAAGGATGTCGCCCAAGTTGAGTGACAAGCCGCAGTTGATGTAAGCAGCCTTTGCAAGGACTAAGATGTCCTCCTCGTTGAGTCTCGTGAACTCATTATGTACCTGCAAGGTGTTATCAATAACATAGAACAAATAGAAAAATGTAGGATGTTGAATATTCTTCCCCTTGTTCACTCTAGTGGTGAAACTCATTCCATTATAGTATTGTTGAGGGGTAGGTTCTAAGCAACTAAAGGATGCGCGTAAGGCATTAACATCATTGTTTGGCAAATTAAAGCATGCACACCATTCATCTAATGTTAAAGTGTAGTTGTTGTTCATAAGTTGGAAAGAAATCGTGTCCTCTCCTTGCCATTGTCTAACGGTGCTTTGCAACGAACTTAGGAATTCAATAGTTAAGCGGCGATAAGTAGGCTCATCATTGTACACAAACTTTTGCAGGCCAGCTCTATTGCAAAGTAAATTGAAGTCATCAGAAATACCGAGTTGGTTCAATATAATGGGGCAATCCCACTTGGTGGCCTTTACTTCGCGGTTCTTGATCTTTTTGAAGCGATCATGTTGGGGCTCATCCCTGAATCGTATCCCCATGCGTTCTTGAGCGACGACCTGAGAAGCACTAGTGGTGGCACGAGCACAAGTTTGGCTCCTTGTGTTCATCATCTAAAACATTGAAGAAAGGCAAAAATAAAACTTTTTGATCCAACAACAATAATTACATCATATTCCTCATCATAGCACGCTAAAGAATCTCCTCAAAATAATAATCTAGGCAAGAAAATCATGGCAATTGGTTCATAGTAGGTCTCACCCTATATTGATAGTGACAATAAATCAAAGATGAATTTGCAAAAGTTAATTGGAGGATCGGAGGAGAAACATACAATAGATCACTTGTGTGCGAGGAAATCGAACGAAATTGAGTAGAGATGGAGATCTCTTGAGATTTTGAGAGAGTTTGGAGGTAGAAGTGAGAAGAAGGATTGAAGTTTTGGAGTTGGAGGTACCTTCCCGTGTGTTTTTGTGGTCGGACACAACTATATGGGTGTAGCTATATGGCCGGAACAATGTATTCCCGCCGTATAGTTGGCCTTCTATCAAAATATTAGGGTTTCCTCCTGGCAGCGTAGCTATACGGCCGGAACAAAATGTTCCCGCCATATAGTTGGTCGTCAAACTGTCTGTCCCTGGGAAAGAAAATACACAAAGGCATCGATATCTATACAACCGGAACTATATGTCTGGAATTTTTATTCCCGCCGTATAGTTGGTTGTTAAACTCTCAGTACATTAAAAAAGAATTCGTATGGAGGCACCGATATGTATACGACTGGTCTTATACAGCCGGAATTTTTATTCCCGCCGTATAGTTGGTCGTTAAACTCTCAGTACATATGAAAGAAAAATTGCCGATGGCCAAGATATCTATACGACCGGAACTATACATCCGGAATTTTTTCCCGCCATATAGTTGATCGTTAAACTCTCTGTGTGCATCAAAAAATTATGTTTATTCGAAAACTATTTCTTTTCCTGTAACTTAGTGATATACCTTGTTTTTGACAGAAAATTGACAATAAATATTGTCGACCAACAACAACATGAATAAAGTAAGATTTTTAGTACTACCGAACTTATTCTCCTCAATTGAAGTTTTCTAGCACTCTTTATTGATCATAAACTTGAACTAAAACTTAAAAAGTTTACTCAAACCTTTATTTCACATGGGTTGCCACCCATGAAGCGCTCTTTTATGGTCAATAGCTTGACCTCAATGTTACTCACTTAGGCCAGATGAGTGGAATACCCACTCCAAAGTAGTTGGCCTTCAAAGTGATGGCCTCCTTTTCATCAAGCTTGGCTTTCTTCTGCCTGGGGAAATGAATAACAAAAGCATCTCACGAAGGCAATTGAAGCTTCATGTTCCCTTCATGTAGATTAATCAAAGCCTTAATAGTTCTTAAGAAAGGACGGCCTAATATAATAGGAGTAGTAGCATCTTCAGGCATGTCAACAATAACAAAATCAATGAGAGTGGACAGCCTTTAATGTATACTAAAGTATTCTCCTTAATTCCTACAGCTTGTTTGTAGGTAGAATCTGCTAGATGCAATTTTAACTCGGTGATCTCAAAAGAGCCAAGATTTAACTTGTTAAAGAGACACTTTGGAATTGTTGAGATGCTTGCACCTAGATCACAAAGTACAGTTATCTCATTGGTTCCAATTTTAATCTTATTAGTAGGCTCAAATATGTCATCTAACTTCACAGGTAATTTTTAGCAATTTGCTTATATTCTTCCTCAAGCTCACGTACCTTAATTGCTACCTGATTAACAAAGTGTTGGTACATAGCTTCCTCACTACCTTCACTTACCGGAATCTTGACGTTGATCCTTTTTACGAGATCTTCAACGATGTAACTTGGTGAAGGAGCATTACTATAATCAAGTTCTTTAGGCTCCTCCCTTTGGACTCTCATTATCTTGGGGTCTTCAATAGGATTGGGCTCAGCTTTACCTGCAAATTTAGCTAGAATGAGAGTTTGACTCTCGGTTATATTACCTATCTATGCCTCAACGATCCTCGTTCTTTCTTGGAGGGCCTGCAAATCTTTTCTCAAACTAATAGCTTGGTTAGATAATTTACCAAGCATAGTATCATGGTTCTCCGTTATTTTAACAAGAATATTGTTTTGTTCATTTTGTGAGTCTATAAAATACTTTAGTGTTTCTTGGAGACTACCATTACTAGTTCCCATATTATTATTAGTGTTACCTGCAGGACTAGAATAATGTTTCTGAAAGTTAGGATTGTAATTCTTCTTCCAAGCAGGGTTATAATCATTACGAGCTACGAAATCTATTTCTTCAATTTGTTTCAGGGACAGCTCTTACCTGGGTTTCCTTACCTTTTACGGCTAATATGATCTCATCCAACTTGGCATTGAGTTCTTCATTTTCTTGTGGTGAGATGGAGTTCACCTTCTTCGTGTTTGATCTATCCACATGCCATTGGGCATGGTTGTCTTGCATATTGTCTAGCAGCTGCTTTTCTTCGGTAATATGTTTACCCATAAATGTTCCTCCAGCTACAGTATCAAGCATAGACTTAGACATAGGGTTAAGAGCATTATAAAATAGATGGAGAATTAACGAGTCTTCCATCCCATGACTAGGATAGTTTCTCATGCATTCTTTCATT
Organism: Avena insularis; assembly: GCA_023614405.1. NCBI lineage: Eukaryota > Viridiplantae > Streptophyta > Magnoliopsida > Poales > Poaceae > Avena > Avena insularis. The sequence continues at coordinate 145,447,145 of CM042690.1, read as the reverse complement.
CTCTCCCATGCAAGCGCTAGTGGCTCACGCTCTTCCTGTCTAAAACCAGTAATATTAGATCTGAGTTGCATAGTCTTTGCAGGTGGGAAAAATTTAGTCATAAATAAATAAGTACATCCCACCCATGATGTAGTAGTATTTCTAGGCAAAGATAGCAACCATTCTTTTGCTCTTCCTCTAAGAGAGAAAGGAAATAGACGCAATTTGACCGCATCGGGGTCAACATCTTTTATACGCATCATATCACATATTTCAGCCAAAGTATTCAAGTGCATACCTGCGTCTTCAACAACGGAGCCTCCAAATTGATTCTGTTGAACCAAACTTAGGTAATGGGCTTAATTTCATAGTCATCATCAGCAATTGCTGGCTAAGTAATAGGAGTACACAAATAATCATTGTTGGGAGTAGCAAACTCCCCAAGCTTCTTTCAGCCATATTTCCAATGTTTTTGGGTTTTCTTAAACAGAGAATTATAATTTTCAAAGCAAGAATTTAAAGGCTAACTAATTTTTTTTGGTTTATCAAATAAAGACTGAAAGCAAACTAACAAAATTAAAAACAAGAATTAAAACTAGCAAGCTTTCTAATAACCTCACCAGGGTAGCTATTGCTTCCCCAACAACGGCGCCAGAAAAAGGGTTGATACCTTCGATCCAGATTACGAATGTAGTATAGCTTCTTTTTCCCTAGTAGACCTAGGTTATCGAATCCTCAGGAAGCGAATGCGTAGTAAAGTTACTTTAAGGGACCTTCAGGCGTTTTAGAATTCCTTTTGTGTTTTTATTGGACCAATAGTTTGCATCCTTTTGTTGTTGTCGGTGATGGAGAGAGAGGGCCTAGGGCGTTCAGTTTCACCTGTAGCTGGGCAAAATATCTGATGGGAATAAAAGATGGAAATAAAATATACATGTACTTGTTAGAGCAGGATAAATTATATGTGGGCAGTGCATCTATAATTGCTATTGCCTCTGCAACCGCTTATAGCAATAACCTACTAGTCTCATCCATAGAAGAAAGAGAACTAATGATATGCGTAGTGATGTCACCGTTAATCCCAAGTAAATCCCTCACATACAGCCATACTACCCCTTCTTCCACTGGGGTTCCCAACCCGCAGATCAGTCATTACTCATACTCCCTATACCTGGATCAACCCTCGGGGTCTTGGGTACCGGACAAGTCCTTGGATTGAGGCAAGAGAGGATACAATAATCATCATGTCATATAAACTAATACATGATCCCATCTATGATAAATAACATGCACAAATGCTTGGCTAGGCCGAAGCCCTTAGTCCAAGGAGAATTACTCACACATAGAGATGAGATCAACAATCACAAACATTGTAATAAAAATCATAAGACTGATAGCAATAGTCTTACAATGTCGCCAATCAGAGAAGAGATCTACTATTACAAGTGGTGGAATATGGCTATGGAGATGGAGAAGGGTTTTGAGATCTGGAGGCGGCTGGTGATCTGTGGTAGAGACTTTTGGTGCGAGGGTATGGCTTGTTTTCTCGTCGCCCGAGGCTTCTTTATATAGGGGTCCCTTCACGAAAGTTGTTTTGTTTGACCTAATGGTGGTGGCACCAACTATACGATCAGAGCTATACGGCCGAAATTTCGCTCCAGTTGTATAGTTGGTCGTTAAAGCATCTGCCTCCGCTTCACAACTCCTGGTTTCTTCTGGTTGTTGGAAATCTCGTATCTTTGACTTTAATATAGTGATTCCCATCTTCAAACGACATTATCTGCATAGGAAAAATATAAAAGAAAGGATTGCATACCCCTTTGAATATTAGGCATTAGTGGAAGGATTTAGAGAGATATTCATCAAAATTATGAATAATATCTAGTTTAAATGTGGACGTGGATGGCTATATTTTAGAGACATCATTAAGGTGTACTCACAGTTCATAAGGAGGAACTTGATGCGATCAACTCCGTGCCTTTGTTCCTCGGTACAACCGTAAGGGTCCACTGTGTGCGTCAAGATGCTAAAGAACTCAAGCGTCAAGCGGCGATACATGGCAACATCCTGAAAGAAAAAATCATACAAACCAACATTGCTACAAAGTAAATCGAAATCAGCACAGATTCCAAGTTGGTTGAGGATATAAGGACACATCCACTTAGTGGACTTGATTTCTCGGAGTTTGAGACGATTGAAACGGTTCAGCTGAAACTCCTCGGTAAACACAATAGCAAGTGACTCAGGGGTCAATGTATCAACAGGTGGTGCTGAGGATTCCGAAGCCATCTCATGTGTACATTCCTCGTGTTCATCTAAAAATAATAATAAGATAAAGTAAATAAAGATTGCTAATATTTTTTTGGTCCAATAAAAACATAGCATAAGTGATTCTCTATACTAACTACAAAAGAAACTCCTCTAAAACAATACTAAGCATGCTCAGTATTAAGACTAAATCAAGAACAAGACCTAAGTCAAGATTGACAATGATAAATGATTGAGTGAAGCTTTTGCACAAATAAGTTGAGGATCGGAGGAGAATCATACCTTAGATCGAATGAGTGCGAGGAATCGAAGAAAGATTAAGTAAATTTGAAGATCTAATGGAGGTGGTTTGAAGTTTGGAGAAAGAAGAAAGAGAAAGATTTGTTTTGGGGGATTTTAGGTTACCTCCTCGGGCTGAATATGGCGGCCGCGTACGTGGTACGGGCAAGCGGTACGGCCGGAGCCCACCCGTACCAGGTGACATACTTGGGGGCGACGACTGCGGCCAGGTGGTGTACTCGGTAAGGTCGTGCGTATCCATACCGCTGGTCGTTATCGGTACTGTAACTTTGCTTGAAAGATGATATTTTCTCGAGGGTATGGTACGAGCATGCGGTACGGGCGTGTCCGGCCGTACCAGTGGTCGTTAAGAGCACTGATCCTTGTGGCAAAAAATCAGAATTTCTATCTTCCTTTGGCTCGATGTGGTACGGGCGCACGGTACGGTCCCTTCTGGCCATACCAGTAGTCGTTAATAGCAATGTGAGCTACAAAACTCAATTTTTTTGATTAGAAGCTATGTGTGCCTTTGCACATCTTATCAAAGGATAAAATAATAGCAAATATATTTCATAAAAAAACAACAATATTTCTTAGGCCATGTGTTAGTAAAAATAAAATATAGAGGATTACCTTATTTCTTCTCCTCTCCCCAAAGGTCTTCTTGAACACTCTTTATTAAAAATATAAAAACAGAAACAAAACTAACACAAAAGTAAAAACTTTATTTCACATGGGTTGCCTCCCACGAAGCGCTTCTAGTTAAGGTCAATTAGCTTGACCTTAATGGAAATCACTTTGGTTTAAGAAGTGGAAGCCCCACTCCAAAATAGTTGGCTTTTAAAGTAATTACACTATCATCGTCATTATGATTGACCTTATTTTTCCTAGGGAAGTGAACTACAAAAGGATCTCTAGATGGTAGCCCTATTCTCACATTCCCCTCATTTAAATTAATCAAAACTTTAATAGTTCTTATGAATGGCCTACCTAGAATTATAGGTGCTATGGGATCTTTAGGCATGTCCACAATAACAAGATCAATAAGGGCAGGACTACCTTTAATTTCAACAACAATATTTTCTTTGATCCCAATAGCTTGTTTATAAGTTGAATCAGCTAGATAGAGTCTCAATTTAGTAGTAACAAATGGCCCCAAGTTTAATTTGTCGAATAAGCTTTTGGAAATTGTTGAGACGCTCACACCAAGATCACAAAGTGCGGATATCTCATTGAGTCCCAAATTAATTTTAGTAGTAGGTTCAAATATATCATCTAGCTTAGCTAGAAGCTTATCAGCTAGTATTTTATACTCCATCTCTAAATCTTGAACTTTAGATGCTACTTGTTGTATAAATTGTTGGTACACAATATCATTTTACCTTGTTCTATACCTGGATTCTTCACGGTGATCATCTTTAGTAGATCTTCCACGGTATATTCCGGTGTTGGTGCGTTGCTATAGTCCATCTCTTCAGGTTTCTCTTGGTTACCACCCTCATCATCTTGAGGTCTTCTACCGGATTTGGCTCGGGTTTTCTAGCAAACTTTACTAGTATGAGAGCTTGGCTCTCAGCTACCTTACCCACCCGAGCCTCCATGGTCTTTGTCATTTCCTATAGAGCCTCGGTAATTGAACTTACTCTCTTCGAGGTTCTTACCACATGCCATTGGGCATGGTTGTTTTGCATATCATCAAGTAACTTATTTGCAACACTCACTTGCTTTTCCATGATTGTTCCTCCTGCTGCAGTATCTAGCATCGACTTAGACATTGGGTTAAGACCATTGTAAAACAAATGTAATATAAGCCACTCTTCCATCCCATGACTAGGATAGTTTTTTTAATGAAAGGCTCAAAGAGCCCGACTTTAAATTAATAAAGCCCCAAACGGCCACCAGTACAACATAAGGCACTGCTGGGGGTTCCATCTTACAATAAAAACTCACAGAAGAGAGAAGAACAACACCCCAACACTAAGGAATGACTACAATAAGCTAAAAACTGAAAGAAATGATGCATGCTGCTTGAGGTCTTTGTCCTTCTTCATATCTTGATCAATAAGGTGCTGCCGGATCCGAACCCTATCATCATCGGAAACGTGTAGAACCATCATTCTAAGCACAGCACCACTAGACAATGGACACAATGTTGAGGAGACACCAACAGGACCGGTGAAGACAAGGGCTCTAGAGCAACGCCTCCATGGAGGTAACGACACTAGAATGCTGCCGTCGCTCGATCCAATAGGATCTAGATTTTCATCCAGAGACCCAAGTCCATATGCGGATAGGAGATACGGGTCCGCGACGATGCCTCCGTCGAGGGGAATGGCACGCAAGAGCGCCACCATCATCGGCATCGGAAGGACCGAGCTAGGATTTCACCTGGACCTATCTCCCAATTAACCTTGCAGCAACCAAGCAGAGCAGGTGCTACCGAGACAATCCAAAGGCGAAAGCTGAACACAGGAGCACCACCATGGAGCTGCCCAGAAATCAGAGAAAAACACGACTTTCTTCCCTCCGGTTCCGGTGTATGTCAAGCAGGAGAGGAAAATCCGATGCTGGGAATTGCCGCACCGACGAGAAAACCACCACAGAGAGCATGGGGATGAGAACGGGGGAATGGGGAGACCGTGCTCCGGCCCCAAAGGCAATCGAGCGTCACCCGAGACAGCTCTTGCACTAATCCCCATCACCATCGGCATGACTGGTGACTCCTAGCCAGTAAGCAACCAACCAAGCACAAGAAGAGATGCTCGGCCTGCCCGACAACCACCAACATCGGAGCACATACCAGCCTCCCACCCGCCGGCATCATGACCACCTGACCCGCAGTCGCACGGATCCACCGGCCATAGATCTGGGACTCTAGATCCGGACCACCACCGATGCTATGTCCTACCTTGGAGGTGGGGATCCCCTGCTCCACCACCGGTGCCAAAAGTTGGGGCCACAAGAGCGCAGGTGGGAGTCCCGACCACCTACCGGAGGCGGAGGGTTCCACCGGAGCGAACAAGGACACGGGGAGGAAGGTCGTCTTCTGCTACCCTTAGACGAGCACGCGCAGCCTAGGGCCCCTGCCCTAGACCACCAGCCAGGGCGACGTCCACCGATGCAACGATGAAGCCCCCAGATCCATTGAGCCACACTGCTCCGCTGCGTTCTTCCGCGCCGCCCGCTTGACATCCCGCTCCACGCGGGTGACCCGTTAAGTATTTATTCCCGCCGCAACCGATGGCTGGTAGCGCATCTCGCCCGGTGTCGGCAGCGGCGATCGGGTGAAACACATGGATGGTCTCGCTAGTGGCTAGGGTTTCGCCTCCGGAGCCGCCCCACTAGGACAGTTCATTACAACTTCTTTCATCCTTTTCCATGCAAGCGCTAGTGGCTCATGATCTTCTTGTCTAGAGCTTGTAATATTGGATCTTAGCTGCATAGTTTTAGCTGGGGAAAAATTATTCATAAACAAGTTAGTACATTCCTCCCAAGATTTAAGTGTGCCCTTTGGTAGAGCTAGCAACCAATCCTTAGCCTTTCCTCTAAGAGAGAAAGGAAACAATCTTAATTTAACAGCATTTGGATCTATATCATTAATACGCATCATGTCGCAAATTTCAGTGGAAGTGTTTAAGTGTAAACCCAAATCTTTAGCGGATGAGCCCCCAAATTGGTTTTGTTGAACCAAACTTAAAAGGTTAGGCTTTATTTCATATGTTTCCGCATCAACTATGGGCCGAGTGATGGGTGCACGAATAAAATCATCAGTGGGAGTAGCATACTCCCCTAATCTCTTTTGAGCCATGGCTCTTATATTTTTTGTATTTTTTTAAGTAATGAAAATGAATAACAAGTAACTATTTTTTTGGGTTTTCAAATGGATAACAAGAAAGTAAACTAATAACAAGAATTAAACTACAAACTAATAATAAAACTAAAAACAAGGTCTCTAATGACCTCACCAGGATAGCGAAATTGCTTCCCCGACAACGGCGCCAGAAAAAGGATTGATACCTTCGATCTGGATTCATGGATGTAGTATAATAGCTTTTTCCCTAGAAGACATAGGTTTAATCGAACCTCGAAAAGAAATGCTAAAAGGAAATAAAAAGGACACATCTACAAGACTTTGTTTGTTCATTTTAACTTAGTTTACCAGACCAATTTGGTTTACTTTATAATGGGTTGAATCAATGGATGAAGATAGGTTAAAGTTGAAGATCCACCTGCAGCTGCACATCATATGCGATAAATGATAATAGTAAGCATAGTCATGTGTAATGTTTGAACGGAGATAATCTCTTGTGGGCAACACATCCTAATATACTAGAGCCTCCGTGATGCAGCGGGCATAGCAATAGTCTTTTAATCCAACCAAGTGCACACTGAAGCAACGGGCAACAAACGATTATTAAGTGTAAAACACAGATCAAAGCTTTAAGTGATGATGTTGTTGTGATCCCGAATTGGTCGCTAAGCGAAGACCGTACTACCCTTTCTGTCATTGGGGTTCCTATGAGATCGCCGCTATCCAAGTATCTCACCTCAAGCCTTTATCAATCTATGGGATCTTGGGTATCTACAAGTCCACAGATCGAGACAAGAGATAAAGAAACAAAAGATAAAAATCTCAATTGCAAACAAAATACAATACTCCCATGAATTAGATGCACATAATCACTGCAAGGTTTCTCCCCAACCCGCTGCCCATGAGGACTACTCACTCATAACAAATAGATCGGAGATAGAAAACATCATACAAATACTTAGATTGAAATCAAAGATTCTTACAATGGTCACCAAATCACAAGGAGATCTAAAGTACAAAGCAATGGCTATGGCTAGTGGATGGGATGTATGGTTGAAGTATGAATAATGGATGAACAATGGTGTGTATCTCCTTTGGTGGTGTTGTGATGTAATCTGAGAATGGCGGCTCTCTGGCCAGCGGCTGGAGCCTCAAAATATATACATCTTCATGAAAGTTGTAGGGTTTGTGAGGCGGACTGTACCAGTGGTCGTTAAGCTTGATGACACCCTGGAATAGCTTCCCGATTACTTGGCCGCGTGGACTTCCTCAAAAACCTTCATTATGACTCTTGATTTCGCATGAAAAAACTGTGATTTCCTGCACAACATAATTCAAAGAGAGGTTTTGCATATCTTTGCAATTATTAGTCATTAGTGGCAAGTATTGCGAGTTTCTTGGCAACTTCTTGACCAAAAACAATGTTTAAACGCAGTGGAAGTTGGCTAATTTTGGAGCCATCACAACATTAGGTGAAAAGTGTGCCTAGAAGGCAAATTCGTACCTCTCCTTGTAGTGGAAGGCACAATAACCTTCTTAGAAGAATTCTTATCCTTTCGCATGGTGAGAAACAAATAAGTACATCAAGTAAATGATAACAAGTGATCTTACTAATAAAGCTAGGTTCCTGACAATGGTGCTAGAAAATGTCTTCATGCTCACAAGTATAGGGGATCGCTGAAATATTCGATGAGAAGTATTACCCAAATTTATAGTTTGACTCAAGGGGAACACACGAATATCAATAAGACTTTAGCAATTGAGACATGACTCTCAACCACACCTGTATATCAATAAACTCACAAAGAAAATGGTGATTTATAATAGTTCATTCAAAGCAGTAAAACAAGCAGTAAACAATAGCAACAAATTTCCAGTTTTCACCGAAAGTAGTGATGTGTAAATTTTAGTGGCTAAAAGCATAGGCATGAGGTGATAGTGGGTTGTTGCATGAATGATATTGATCATATAATATAATCTTAATAACATGGCATTTATCTCTAATTCAGTTGTGTGTAGGTGTGTGTTCCAAATATAGCTATACATACTAACCAAGAGAATTTTCATAACAACTATTGTCCTGCCTACCCATTTCACTAGGGCCAATTTGGAACTGCATGCCATTAAGGTCTATCCTTTTGAATAGCCCGGAACAAAGCATTAACACTTCATGAACACACACTATCCTCAAACTATCACATATTCCCATTGTTTTTCCTAACTGTCACTTTAGGGTTCGCATGTTCAACACAATAATAGGAAATACAATTTGTAGATAGATATCAAACTCATATATATGATGGGGAAATAGAAGTTCAGTACTAAAATCATGTCACTCGGGCCCTAGCAATAAGCGTTAAACATAGCAAAGGTGTACCAACACTCATACAAGAATATCCTCAAGACAAACACCTCAAATCTCGATACATATGGATGATTACATGATCAATCTCATCTAATCCCCTTCCACCTCACATGCCTACAGAGAACTACTCACACATGATAAAGGAGAGTGATCACATGGTTGCTGGTGATGATGGTGGTGGAGAAGACCTCGAAATCCCCCTCTTCAACGTGGAGAGCAGGACTAATCTAACCCTCAAAATAAAGATCGTGGATGTGGCGGCGCTCTGTTTTGTGAAAGGGTATGTACTTTTGGACCTAGGTTTTTCAGGTATATATGGTGGTACACCAAAGGAGAGGCCGAGACGATGCTCCAGCGCCAAAAGGGACTAGGTGGCGTGACTAGTTGAGGGGGCGCACCACCTGTGCTCTTTTGGGCCTCGTCGCCCTCCTCGTGTGATTCCAAAGACCAGGCTCCTTGTTTTAGTGAAAAACATGCATGGTATTTTTCCTCGATTTTATTTCCTGCAAAAACAGATACAAAGAAGACTTGCTAAAAACAACGTCAGATTCAACAGTTTTATCCAAGTATGGTGAGATTACGGAGCAAATCATCGAGCAAAGTACTTGGACAAGTAGATACTTTTGAGATGTACCATCGCGCAAAATCATCGTCTCCCCTGTTTTTGGATGGTGGCGGCCACTGTGAGCAAGCGGAAGCAGACGAGGCTCAAATCAAATCGAAAATAACATGTAGAGATGGGAATGTACCGATTAGACGTTCCCTCTTGCGGATCCATCTCATTCCCCTCGTTCATCACACCCGACATCCATAATCTATGATTGAAAAATATGCTCAGATCTAAATTGAGAAGGATAGAAAGGGAATTAGGGTTTCTAATGCCACCCACCATGTTCGTCGTAGAACGAAAGCGCCGCCACCACCAAGAATGTTCCGCCGCCTCCACTGAGAAGGAAGGGTGCAAGCTTCGCCGCCGCTGGAGAAAAAGGGGAAGAACTAGCTACAGGTGGGTGACACACAGGCTCAGTCGGAAACGGGTGCACGTTTGACTCGGTCCGGTAGTTGCAAATAAGTGTAATAGGTTTAATTTGTCTTAACCTAAATGGTATGTAACCTAAACAACTTCGTTGATGATCGGTTTATCACCCGTGTGAAGGTATTTTATAGCTAAGAAACGTCGCATGTGAGGTATTTCAAACAACGATGTCGCACTCCTTCCAATTCACTACAAAGACGTCGCACATGAGATATCAACCCCTGATTGGCGATGTCATACACTTAACATCATACGAAAACTACCCAATAGGAATAATGTACTATGGGTGATTTTGAATAGATCGGAGAAATTTCGCAAAAAACTATAGTATAGTAGTTTTTGTTAAAACAACCTACATATATTTAATATGTTATTACTTAGGTAGTTGGATTTAGTAGAATACTAGATGGACCAGCACGCTCTCTGCCGCGCCATCCTCTACTAAAGGCGTTTAAATTTTTTGCTTGGGAGGCTTGTTTGCTTTTTGTTTTCGGTTCGCCAAGGCCTAGGCATGATCACAGTACACATGTGTAATGGCATGCAAGGGCATGTATCACTACATACCCCACGCCAACCACCACAACAACGAACGCACCCCTCGAACCACAGCACCGAAGCCAACCACCACAACAGTTGAAAGAAAAATGTAGTCGAGAAAAGAGAAAACAAACCAGAGCGAGGAATAGAGAATGCAAGCAGCCCGCAAGGAAAAAAATAAGATGGCGCCGGGTATAGGACGACAAAGCAACTAAGTGACCTCATTTTCGCGGGCAACAGAGCGGTAACACGCAAGCAGGTGGGCCACATCCAACGGTACACCCGAGCAACATAGAGCCCAAATTTTACCAGCAGCGTACCAAGTGGGAACCATCCAACGGGACATGGCCCGAGCAACCATAAAATCCCAATTTCACCAACAGAGAACCGGTAACACAACTAGCAGATGGGGCCCATCTAGCGGGAAACAGCCCGAGCAACCAAAGTCTCTGAATCAGAGACTTTTTCTTTAAGGGACAACATATTATCTTTTATGTTCAGAGGTTAGTATTACAAATTATGTTAGCTCCCACTATTACTTTTGTTTAGCCAACAATATTGTTACGGTTTATGAACCCTATGATGATGTTAGTATAATTGATGAGGATCCAATCATAGAGTATGATGATTCTGCTTGTTTAAGTTGGAAGGAAATATTGAGCCTCATTGAAAAATATCACAAGGTGATTTCATTCTTAGTTGGACATGATACTTTGATTTATAAGAACTTTATACTACCTAAATCATGGCGTTATTGTTTGATTAGATTTAATATCCATCGGACTAGCGCCAGCGGGAAGGAGAGGGAGGAAGGGGAGGAGCCCGACGTGATGATCATCCATGGATGCACGAGGGAGGAGCGGGATGCAGGCACACGGAGGGAGGAGAAGATCAGCAAGAAGGACACAAAGAAAATCGAGAAGACCGGAGTGTCCGGTGCATATCACCTGGACAGTCCGGCCTACCCATAGACGCGACAAGGTGGCTACCACTCAGATACCCAAATCGGAATCCACCCGCAAACTTTGAATTTTCCGCCCAGACTGGATTGTCCGGTGTGCATCACCCAGAGTGTCCGGCCCGACCAGAATGTCCAGCCCATACGGATCGGAATGAGCGGCCACCGACGGATCTGTTCAGAATCGGCTTGTACCAGTTTGAGCCAGACACGTTTTTGTTTCGGTTTTTGGTCGTCCCAGCTGCCCATATAACCCATGGGATGCCCCCTTAGCTCAGTTAAGGCCATGTTTGAAGTAAACCCTAGATCTATTGAGTTTCTACTTGCAATCAGTTGAACCCCTACACCAATTAGTATCGATCTGGTGTATTTACTACTACCAATCCAGTGTGATTAGTTGTTCCATTGGGAATTAGCAATTGCAAGTTCTATGTGATTTGCTATTTCATTGTGAATTAGAAGATTGCAACACCGTTTCGTGGTCAGCGGCTATGTGCGCAAGTGTATGAAGTTGCGAATATCTACAAGGGTTAAGAGCTGTTGCATTGGCATCAGGGATCGATCGAGAGGTTCGTGAGCGATATACAAGTTATCTCCACCTACTATCATCATCTACCATCTTCGCTTACTGAGAAGATCGGGCCACCCCATATCACTAAGGGTAACACTAAGTAACAACGTTCTTAACCTATTTCAGCACCTGATGGTGGTACTATCCCGCAAATCTACCTTTTCTGTCTAATCTGATTTGTGAAGCGGAACACACTTAAATTAGAAAATTGTGCATATATATATATATATATATATATATATATATATATATATGTTGTTGTTATATCACAGAAAATACTAAAATAGTATAATACATACATGATATAACACAAATTGTCTGGGCCAAAAATATGTGGCAGCCTACGTCGAAGACAACGGGCCATGAAAAAGCGGCGACGAAGAAAAGGAATGAAGACGCTGGGAGTCCGGTACCATGAAGCACGTCGAGGGGCGTAGTGGACACACGCTATTGGTGGAATTAGGTAATAGAGGGAAACGGTCGCGCCTTTATATATAGTATCTATTCTAATGGAAGTGTGAAAAACTTTAGGCTAACCAAAATTTAAATTCAGTTTTGTATGTAAAATTCGCTATAGATAATAGTTAGGTGGTCTCAGTGAAGCATAATTGTATTCTAATACCCTGTTTCAAGGCGGTAGGAAAATATTTTGCTATTTGAGTTGATATTTCATAATGTCATGCATCCAGTTGTGCTCCCTGGAGTAATAAATCTTGATGGATCATAAGTGGAAGTGACTCACATGATTATTCTGGTCCAAAGTATGAGTTTTTTAGTCTATGCATACAACAACAAACATTTTGATACAGTTATTTCCCCTATGGACTGTTGGTTTCTAGAACAGAGATCCTAAATGTCAATTCTTACAACAATTGTATAATGGTTGGAATGGCGAAGCCACCTCTTGGTGACCCTAGGAAACTGTCCGGGCTTGAATGGCAAATCTCCATTAGCAAAAAATATTGGCACAGAGTTTTAAACGACATTTGTTTGGATAGAAATTCAAACTGAAAGTAACATCAACATGGGAAGAAATATGTGCACATCATGCACATGTGAGTTTCCCGGACTGGGATGGCAACTCTCCATTTGCGAAAATTGTTGGCTTAGAGTTTTAAATGATATTTGTTTGGATAGAAATGTAGCGATGCAGCTGCACGAAAAATGAACTAAAAGTAACGCCAACAGGGAAAGGAATATGTGCACATCATGGACCTGTGAGTTTGGACATTCCCCGATCTCATTCGCAAGCTAACATAGAGAAACCTCCAAACAAAGGAAATCAGAGAATTGACAGAAAAAATACTCATAGGGACAAATGTTCCAAAGGTTTTCCCCCAAAACTGTTGTGAATTATAGCTAAGTTTTCTTATAATTCAAGTTCAATAGTGTGCTGGGATGGAGAGCCCCAGGGTTTATTCTTCCATTTGTAATCAAAGATGTAACCCTGTTAGTTAATCAATAAAATGCGGTAGGTGGCTTTTCCCTAAAAAAATGTATATAATATACCTAGATAACAATTATTGCACGTGGCGTTGTACAAATATCTACTGAACATTTTTTCAAGGATACACCCTGGGAGGTGTATCGGATTCATAGAAGAAGAGGCCAAGACGGCCGATACAACGCCAAAAGGCTACACGATACAAACACAACGCCACACGGCTACAACACAACCACACCAACCACACGACAAAGACCCTCCTTGAACCATCTCCAACCAAACATGGCGAGGGGATGGGACACCGAGCTTCTAGGCCGCGTCACAACCGAAGAAAGGAACTACACAAGACCGATCCAACTCAAGGAAGGCAAAGGCCAACGCACCGTTCGCCCATAGCGCCTAAGGTTGGCGAGCGAACGGCGGGACCGAGCCCGACTGGAGGAGGCGTCGACGAGGAAGGGCCATCGACGATGTACATAGCGCCCCGGAAGCCCAAGCTCTAGGCAGCAGCCAAGACCAAACTCCAACTAGCGCGCCGAGGACTCCAAGAACCACCAAGGCGACGCCCCCAAGGAGGGAACGACACAGCTGTGCCGCCGCCGCCCGATCCTTAAGTCGGGTCTAGGGTTTCCCCCGGTGTTCGAGGCGGGGAAGCACTGGCAGCGCCATGACGACGCCTCCAAGAAGGTAACGGCGCCCACGGGCGTCGCCGCCGCCAGCATCACGCAGGGATTTCTCCCCGGCCCTGCCGCCAACCCCAACATCACCGGACACGCAACAAGGAGCCGCCTTGGACACACCACCCGCAAGAGGAGAGCCAAAAATGTCGTCGATGGAGCAGGGGGGTTGATCGCCGTCTCACCACCACTGAAAAACGAGGGCTGGACGGTGAGAACCCAGCCGCCGCCGCAGCCTGGTTGGCCACCGGCACCGCCAAGGGTGCTGGCCACCACCGGTCACGCCGCCAGCCAACATGGGATCGGGGGAGGAGGCCCCCCATGCCGGCCGACCATCTCCGCAGCAGCATCCACGCAGCACGCCGGTGCAGAAGCTCCCCGCGCCGCCATCGCCCCCGAAGCCGCGGCCCGCACAGGCCCAGATCGGGCCCTGTCTCCACGCGCGACCGCGGTCCTCCCACCTGCTGCAGCCGCCACCACGTGCCCTCCGCACCAATACGACGCGCCCTCCCTACGCCGCCACCCGCCGCCACGCCGTCGAGGAGCTCCGCCGCCGCCCAGACCGACGCCCCTCCCGACGAGGCCTCACGGGAGAGAGAGGCCCCGCCCCCATCGTCGGCGGCGCGAGCTTTGCCCGGCCGCGTCCTCCGACGGAGGCGGGGGAGAGAGGGGAGGGCGGGGCGACCCCCGGCGGCGGCTAGGGTTGGCCTCCGGTGCCGCCCGAGCGGGGACGGCACGGGAGGAAGCGGGCGCAATGGAAGCCTCCGCTGCTGCTTACACGGAGAGACACCGCTGGGCTGGGTCAATCATAACGGAATCTATTCTATATCTACTGAACATGATTGTCTCGATGAATTTTGATCAAGCATGAAAGCTATAACAATTCCTAAGTTCAATAAAAGTTTGAGTGCATTTCATTTAGTATTTATTTTACCTGACACTTCCATATACATAAAAAAATGCAATCAAGGTTTGGAGAATTAGCACCATCTCTGCCGTGAGGGGAAGAGGCTATGCCAATCCAGATTACAATATGTGGTATTACAGACGTTCGGAACCACCAATCAACATTTTCTCTTATGCATGTATGCTGCACAAAAAAATTATTTGCCAGCTAAAAACTAGCAGTAATTTATTTAGACATGACCGATTATAACTTGTGATGATACACAAACATTCACTTATTCTCTTCTTGTCATCAGTCATCTTTCCCACATTTTATTTTAAGATAAATTTTCAAGAACAAGTATGAAAAATAATATGATGGCTCTGAAGAGGAAATACCCATGGCATGTCGAGATACATGAATGTCTTTGTGGTTGCAATATCATGCTTTCCAGACTCACGACTCTAGTCATAGCGGAACTTCTCTAATTACATGATTCTTGTCTAACATTTATGTTTTTATGAGACTTAGAGCTTGCGGTAATGCATAGAAACAGAAGATCATATGACAAAGGCACTAATTCTTTCTTATTTCCGTATATCTCAGCGTGCTAATTCTTAGTGTCTAGCTCAGAATAACAACACAGACTTATTACCTTGGCGTATCTAAATCAAAATCCCGAAGGACTTATATATGTATGCAATCAATCAACTTTAACACATAGCAACTGAAGGAGTAACCAATCGTAGTGGGAAAAATAGGAACATGTGGTGCGTTCTCCTTGTGCTGATCTTGTCATGCAGGGGCGTCGAACGCATGTACGTCCGTGCACGAGCGCCATAGAGGGATGGGAAGGGGATTACTAACCTGGTATGGTGCCACCTCCACACGCTCAGTTGAGGCTGGCATTCTGGCTACAGTCGTGGTCTCTCACGGTGGAAGCACAGAGTATCACCGGCGCGAAGGCCCGCGCTAGGGCCATCCTCGCGCCTCGCGTGGGCCTAGATGAGACGGCACCAACGGAGGAGAGAAGGCAAGGCGCCGAAGGGGCCACCATCTTCCCCATCTCCCACGGTTCTTCCACCGCCGGATCCTCGAGCCTCCTCATCGCCTCCATTGCAGCCTTTCCTCGTCGAGCCACCGACGGTCGCTGGCATGTCGGTTTGTCCTCCGCTACCTGCGACATGGCGCCGCTTCACTACCCGCCCTGCAGCAACCAAGATTCAACCTTATCACCATCTCACCCAAAGATTCAGTGTCATCTCTGCTAGCGCCGACTAAGATTAGGCGTACCATCAGGGCCACTGCCTCCATGTCGCCCCGTCTTCTCCTGTCGGTGCTCTCATCTAGTGACTGGATAAGGAAAGCGGCAAACGGAAGACAATTATGCCTAGGACACTGGTCTCACATATTTTGGCTAGACTAAAATATGAACCAAAGAAGCGTGAAATCGACGGAAGCCGATAGCGGAGGAGCCGACCTTGCGGTTCAACCAACGTAGCGGACCATGTGAACGAGCGAGGTGGTATGTCCTACTGACGAACAATGGGACCAACGAAAAAATTCTGATCAGGCGGTCGATCCCACCGGCAGCAAAGCGCTAACTCACCTGTGTGTAGACCCGACAAAAGCAACATGTCGATGAAAAGAGGCGCTCAAAGCTAGGGCATAGAGCTATTTGGAGTATGTAAACGAATGATCAGAAGTTGGAACCGAGGAATACTTGGATTTAAATGCATAAGAGCATGTACACCGCGAGGTGCTTATACCCAAGTGCTTAGAACTAAGCACTTGCTAAAACGTTGAGTTGTTTATCGCATACAATTTTAGGTAGGTGCTTAAGTTACGGAGCCGTCTTAGTAGCACCAGCTGAAGCACCTCCATTGTCCAATGCGTACCTACCTGCATGCGGTAGGAAATATAGGCACAAGGCTGAGCACCGTGCAGGAAAGAGAGCAGTTAATTTCTCAGGCACCGGGCAAGCATCGAAGCAAAAGGAAGCACCCTTGGCCTTTTGAAAGCACCCGATAATTGTCAGATGAAAAGAAAACCCGGTTTTTTTCTGTAAGCACTAGCTTAAGCACCTGCGTTGGACGTGCTCTAATGGCACCACTCTGCGTCAGGGATGCTCTGAACCGGATATCCAGTATCGTGTGTAGCATCTGTTTTTTTTTTTTTTTTGACGGGAGCATCTGGATATTCGGGCCACTCAAAAAACACTGCCTTCGAAAAAAGCAATCTGATTAAAAGCCCGGGTCCTTACCAAGTGGACTGGCAGGCTGGACGCAACCACATAGGCCCATTTCCAGCCCAGAGTTTACAGGCCCAGTTGATACGTTATACATTTTGGCTCTTCGATGGCTTTCTCTGTCTCTCAAACAAAGAGTTCGGCTCTTCGACTTGGCTTGCGGAGCCGTTGGCGCTCTCCGCGAAGTCCCCATTCCCCAACCACGGCGAAAGGCGAGCTCCGAGGTCGGGGTGCGGCCATGGCAACCCCGTCGCCGGATCCCATCTACTCCATCCCATCCGCCATCCCGATCACTCTCCAAGTCTCTATCGCCGCCGCATCTGGAGGTGAATCGCTCACGCCCTCCTCTTTCTTACCACGATCGCACATGGTGAGCGAATCGGGTGCGGGCTCTGTGCCGTGCGTGTTGTGTTCGACTAAATGCGCCTGAGGCTTTTCCGGCCTCAACACGACGCGCCAAGTCTCGCGAGTTATTTGCTTGCTCTTGCTTCTAGTCAGCGTAGCCTGCGGATGTGGCATTGGTGGTTCGAGGGTTACAAGATCGAAATGCTGTAGCACGAAAAGAAAGGCATCTTAGTTGTTTCCACTGGTTATTGCATACTGCAAGAGTTACCTAAATTGCGGTCATACATTAATACGCGAGATATATTTTACATGACATGAGTAGCAGCAGCAGAGAGGCGTATCCAGTACACTAGCTATTTTCGTGGAGATTGGGGGATCAACTGATCAAAACTGCCCAGGAATTCCGAGCTTCTGATTGTTAGTTCATTGCCGTAAGGACAAATTTAGACCACAGCGCTGATAGGTAAAGGCATATGGCCTCGGTTTTCTTTTCTGGGTCGGATCTTTTTGGCTGTTGGATTTTGCATTATGAATAATATATGTCTGTGTGCATCAACCAATGCAGAGGCCGGGGATATCCTCCATTTAAAAAAAATGATAAAGGCATAAATACTCAACTTAAAACTACTGGATTGAGTGTATTATTACTTGGTCAGACCAGGTAATGTGTCAGGTTATATCATTTTATTTTTCCTTCGATGTATTTTAAATGGAAAAAAAATCCCCTTATAACAGAAGTTCATTCATAGAACAGATTGTGCAAGATGAAGGTTTGACACTTCAAAATACTGTCCTAATCAGATCAGCCGTCCAACTGGAGGAGTTTCTATTGCTGTAAACTTATTTGAACCTTTTGAGACGGAGGAAACCATTCTTTTTTTTAACAGAAGAGGAAACATCCTACTCTTCTGTAACTCAGTTTATCTGGTCATATTTTTTGAATTAATTTATGCTGGATGAATTTCCATGAAGCTCTACATTAATATTATCTAGGTCTGGCGAGAGATCGATAAAATATTACCTGAATGGCGTTGCATAGTTTCTGAACATAATCATGCTTACCAAAGACAAAAGGTAGATCTACAAGTGCCTTTTTAATTTTTTCCACGTCCATTTAGCAGCTAAACAATATGGGTGATACTTATTATTCCTGATGAGAACCGAGCGTCGCTCGGTTGGCTAGCAGGGAGAGTGCTCCTGCAGCCCACCTGCATTCGAGTTCTGGACTCCGCGGTGTGCCTCAGGTTGTTCTTCCATAAAAAATGCAACCGAATGCTGGTGCTTGGTTGGTCTCGTTTTTTCTTATTATTCAGATTGGAATGCAGCAAATATAGGCAGGTCAACTCAACCAAATTTACTCGCACTTCATATGTTAAACATGATGCATATGTCTGTGTCTTTATTGAGTATGTGATAGATCTTCTGATTACATCAGAGAGTGGACACCACGTGAACAAAACTCAAGATGAGGTCCAGATTTCTTGATTGAGTGGTGTGTATGATATTTGAATCAAGACCAGTTGCCACTATGCAAAATCTGCAAAAAGGCGTCTGGTTCCTGTATTTGAAGGATACCAGGTATGATCACACCTTTGTACACCTCAATTCATCAACTCCTTAAGTATATGCTATCAAATATTCACATGTTTTATTACCAGTAACCACGCCAGTATTCTTTCTTCTAACTGTATTCTTGTAACTAATAGAGTTTTATTCTTTATGTTTTTGAGAACAATAATTTTGTCAATGATATTTAGACAACGACATTGTGAAAAAAATTATATTTAGAGATGTAGCTACCTTATGGGGACGCAGAGGGGTAGCATCTGAGGGGGAATGAATTGGGAGGGACATAAGAGTCAAGGGAGGAGGTAGAAATACTTATTATGAACTAACAAGATACAAAAATATGAATAAACCTAAGTACATTTTTTACCTATAAACAGAAGTACCTTGCTTACATTTGCAGTACTTCCTGAAATGAAATAAAGGAGAAATTGGTGATGCGGTAACATGCAGAAAAAGCAGGAGGATTTGAACTTTTTGACATTCTGTGGGATCCACATCTGCTTTCCAAAATAAAACCGAGAAGTGTTATATGTTGATCCAAATTCTATAAAGTAGAGGCCAACTTCTGACGGAGCGGAGCGAGGCCCGTCGTTGATGACCTAGGTTACCACCGTTATATATACCTCTTGTAAGCCGCCGACTGGGACAAGTTGCATCGGTGAAATCCCCGGCGTTGTGTAAACACTCTCTGTTATAGTGAAGTTTTGATGGCTGGCGTCCGTGGTTTTTTCCTCTCTTTGTTGGAGAGGGTTTTCCACGTTAAATTTGTGTCCCCCTCGCTGCGATTTTATTTTCGTTCTTCGTTATTTACTTGTCGCAAAGCTAACAAGTGGTATCAGAGCACCATGTTCTAATCTAGGGTTTGCGACATGTCGTCATTGAAGTTCGATCTACCGCAGCTGGACTACTCCACAAGATTCTGCTTGTGGCAGGTGAAGATGCGGGCGATTCTCGCCCAAACTTCAGATCTGGATGATGCGCTGGATGGATTCGGGGAAAAGGATGCTAAGAGCTGGTCTGACGAAGAAAAGCGGAAATACCGTAAGGCTTTGTCTATGATTCAACTTCATCTATCCAATAATATTTTGCAGGAAGTCTTGACAGAGAAATCTGCTGCTGCCCTTTGGGGGAAACTAGAATCGATCTGCATGTCAAAAGATCTAACCAGTAAGATGCATGTGAAGATGAAGTTGTTCTCGCATAGATTGCAGGAAGGTGGATCGGTAATGAATCACTTATCTCTTTTCAGAGAGATTATTTCTGATTTGCAATCTATGGAAGTAAAATTTGATGATGAGGATCTAGCTCTATTACTCTTATGCTCGCTGCCTAGTTCTTATACACACTTTCGTGATACAGTGTTGTTGAGCCGTGATAAGATAACCCTTGATGAAGTGCAAGATGCCCTCAAACAGAGGGAAAAGATGAAATCTATGGTGCAGGCAGATGGGGCGTCTTCCAAGGCTGAAGCTTTGCAGGTTCGTGGCAGGACCGAGCAGAGATTTAACAACCATGGCAACCAAGATAAGAGCAAAGACGGCAGAAGTCGTTCGAAGTCCAAGGGAAAGGACAAGTTCTGTAGGTATTGTAAGAAATCTAATCATGTTATTGATAATTGTTGGAAGCTGCAAAATAAGGAGAAAAGGAACGGTACTTACTAACCGAAAGATAAGGATCAAGGTAATGGTAAGACTGCTGTTGTTTCTGGTGATAGTTCTGACAGTGAATGTTTAGCCGTTTTTGCTGCTTGTGCTTCTCGTGATGATGAATGGATACTTGGTACTGCATGTTCGTTTCATATTTGCTATAACAAAGATTGGTTCAGTTCATATGAGTCTTTGCAGACTGGAGATTTTGTACGTGTGGGGAATGACAACCCATGCCATATTGTCGGAGTTGGATCTGTTAAGATCAAGACACATGATGGCGTGACGCGTACGTTGAATGAGGTGAAGCACATACCAAGCATGGACAAAAATCTGATCTCCCTGAGTACCATGGACGTTGATGGATACAAGTACGCCGGTGGGCGTAGGTTGTTAAAGGTAACGAAAGGCTCTCTTATTCACATGATAGGTGATATGAATTCTGCTAAGTTATATGTTCTTAGAGGTAGCACTTTGCCTGGTATTGCTGTTGCTGTTACTGCTAATGATTCTGATGATTGTGGTAAAACAAATCTGTGGCATATGCGTCTTGGGCATATGAGCGAACATGGCATGGTAGAGTTGGTTAAGAGAGAGCTGATTGATGGTTGCAACTTGGGTAAGTTTGAGTTCTGTGAGCACTGCATTTTTGGTAAGCACAAAAGAGTTAAATTCAATGCTTCCGTTCATACCACTAAAGGCATATTAGATTATGTGCATGCTGATGTATGGGGACCTTTCCGTAAGACATCTATTGGTGGTGCTAATTATATGCTTACTATTATTAATGACTACTCAAGAAAGTACGGCCATATTTACTGAAACATAAATCTGATGTTTTTAATGCTTTTAAGAAGTGGAAAGTTATGGTAGAAAAGCAAACTGAAAAGAAGGTAAAGGTACTACGTACTGACAATGGTATGGAATTCTGTTCTAATGAGTTTGAGGAGTTTTGCAGTAATGATGGTATGATCAGGCACCACACCATCCTCTACACTCCTCAGCAGAATGGCGTGGCTGAGCGCATGAACAGAACCATCATCTCGAGGGCTTGCTGTATGTTGTCCAATACAGGTATGCATAGACGTTTCTAGGCTGAAGCAGCCAACACATCGTGCTACCTCATCAACAGGTCACCTTCTATTCCACTTGAGAAGAAAACTCCTATTGAGGTATGGTCAGGTTCGCCTGCTGATTATTCACAGTTGAGAGTTTTTGGTTGCACTGCTTATGCTCACGTTGATAATGGAAAGTTAGAGCCTAGAGTTGTTAAGTGCATATTCCTTGGTTATGTTTCAGGAGTTAAGGCATATAAACTATGAAATCCTGAAACTAAAAAGATTTTGTTGAGTAGGAACGTTGTTTTCAATAAATCCATATGTATCATGACAGCTTGCCATCAGATCCCTCTCCTGCTGCTATTGGAGAGGAGGGAGTTCGTGTGCAGGTGGAGCACCTACAAAAAACTGTTGATAATAATGCTGTTGTTGATGATACTTATGAGGAAAATATTGATGATGATGTTGTTCAGCACTCACCTACTGTTTTGCAGCAGCCACAGAAATCTATTGTTGCTGATAGACCAAGGCGTAACATTGTTCCACCTCGTCGTTTGATTGAAGAGTGTAATCTTACTCATTATGCTTTGAGTTGTGCTAAACAGGTGGAGCATGATATGGAACCTGCTACATACAATGAGGCTGTTGCATCCGTTGACCGCGAGAAGTGGGTTTCTGCTATGCAAGAAGAGATGTAATCGCTTGATAAGAATGGCACATGGAAAGTTGTGTGCTTGCCTAAACAGAAGAAGGTTGTCCGCTGTAAGTGGATATATAAGAGAAAGGAAGGTTTGTCTCCTAATGAGCCTCCAAGGTTTAAGGCAAGGTTAGTAGCAAAGGGTTTTAGCCAGATTCCAGGTATTGACTATAATGATGTTTTCTCTCCGGTTGTGAAGCATAGCTCTATTCGTACTTTCTTTGGTATGGTTGCTATGCATGATCTTGAGCTTGAGCAGCTAGATGTAAAGACTGCTTTTCTGCATGGTGAACTGGAGGAGGAGATTTACATGGACCAACCTGAAGGGTTCATAGTTCCTGGAAAAGAGGATTTTGTGTGCAAATTGAAGATGTCGCTTTATGGTTTGAAGCAATCTCCAAGACAGTGGTACAAAAGGTTTGATTCATTTATGATCTCACAAGGTTTTAAGAGATCTCAGTTTGATAGCTGTGTTTATATAAAGTTTGTTAATGGATCACCTATTTACTTGCTGTTATATGTTGATGATATATTAATTGCTGCCAAGAGCATGAAAGAAATCACTACTTTGAATGCACACCTAAGTAGTGAATTTGAGATGAAAGATCTTGGTGCTGCTAAGAAAATCCTAGGTATGGAAATTAAACGGGACAGAAAATCTAGGTTGTTGTTTCTTAGTCAGCAAAGTTACGTTGAGAAAGTTCTTCAACGTTTTAATATGCATGATGCAAAGTCTATTAGTACTCCTGTTGCTCCTCACTTTAAATTATCAGCATTGCAATGTCCTGGTTCTGATGAAGATATTGAGTACATGTCTCGAGTTCTTTATTCTAGTGTTGTTGGTTCCTTGATGTATGCCATGGTTTGTTCTCGCCCTGATTTATCATATGCTATGAGTTTGGTGAGTCATTACATGGCTAATCCTGGTAAAGAATATTGGAAAGTTCTTCAGTGGATTTTCAGGTACCTCCGTGGCACATCCAACGCTTGCTTGAAGTTTGGCAAGACTGATGAGGGACTCGCAGGCTATGTGGATTCAGTTTTTGCTGCCGATTTGGATAAGAGGAGGTCCCTCACAGGTTATGTGTTCACGGTAGGTGGATGTGCCGTGAGTTGGAAGGCAACGCTGCAACCAGTTGTTGCTCTATCTACAACCAAAGCAGAATATATGTCTGTTGCTGAAGCTTGCAAAGAGTCTGTTTGGTTGAAAGGTTTGTATGCTGAGCTTTGTCAGAATGTTTCTTGCATTAACCTGTTCTGTGACAGTCGAAGTGCTATTTACCTTACTAAGGATTAGATGTTCCATGAGAGAACAAAGCACATTGATATCAAGTACCATTATGTTCGTGATGTTGTTGCACAAGGTACACTGAAGGTATGCAAGATAAGCACTCATGATAATCCTGCTGATATGATGACAAAGCCTGTTCTTGTTGCTAAGTTTGAGCTATGCTCAAGCTTAGTTGGTATAACTGCTTAGCCCAAGTGGCTATTGGCGCCAAAAGTGTTTTCTTTGTTTGTTCAGGGAGATGATTATTGTTGATGCTATAAGAAGGAATTTGTCTCAAGGTGGAGTTTGTTATATGTTGATCCAAATTCTACAAAGTAGAGGCCAACTTTTGACAGTCCTCCATGCACGGATCGTTGATGACCTAGGTTACCACCGTTATATATACCTCTTGTAAGCCGCCGACTGGGACAAGTTGCATCGGTGAAATCTCCGGCGTTGTGTAAACACTCTCCGTTATAGTGAAGTTTCGCTGGCTGGCGCCCGTGGTTTTTTCCTCTCTTTATTGGAGAGGGTTTTTCACGTTAAATCTGTGTCCCCCTTGCTGCGATTTTATTTTCGTTCTTCGTTATTTACTTGTCGCAAAGCTAACAAGAAGAAAGGAAACATAAGGAAGCAACAGAAAAAAAAAGAAATGATGAACATATTCCTCTCCTTTTGGAAAAAAACGAGATTGCACGATAGCTCATTCCGTAAGCAAAGATACTCATTGCCAATTGCTATGCCAACAACCATAAGTTACTGGTACGTTGCTATCAAATCTACTAGTTTGGTCCTTTATCTTTGTATGAAAATGACTAATTTATTTTCTGTAATTAGTTAGAGCATAACAAGTAGAATACATATCAGGTAGTATCTATTTAATACACTTTCACCACCTTACTATCCTAATGTTACCTGTAAATCTTAGACAGATGCAAGCTCTTTAGGTCACTGACAACTGAGTGTAATGCTGGATTTAAGAGGGGAAACCCCATCCAATTCCTATTAACGAAATCTTTGGCAAAAATTCATTGTAGCATCCTACAAAAGATCAAAGAACAGAACAGGCTCAGATTACTTGAAGGCCACCCCGAACATGCAAACCTGAACCCTCAACGACTTGCACAAAGTCACATCCATTAGGTTTCATACAAGCAACCTTCAGCCAAAAGATTCTAGTCAAGACACAAAATAAAATGCTAGATATAGTTATTCATATCAGATAAAATATACTGAAACAAACCATATTTGGTACAGTTTGAGTGCAGATACGATTTCCGAACAGAACTATGCAATTAACCTGTGATGCAGCCTGAGGCACCCCGTAGAGTTTTCAAGCTTACAAAAGTGAGACTTTATGAATGTTAAACTGAAGGGACCATTTTATACTTGGTATATGCAGGTCATGTCAGCAAGCCAGCATTACTAAATGGTGTATATTAATCCATAACAATAGTGTTGAAATCTCTTGTATATGCTTATAGAGCATTAGAGCAGTTTCACTTACAAAATAGGACTGAAAGAGGCGTTGACAACTACGTTATGTCTTCACAGAAAAATGGGAGTGTACTGGCTTTCAAGCTTTGATTCGCAAATCTGGTTCAGCAGTATCTTTTATCCTTATTGCATTTAGCACCCATCATACTATCATCCATCTTCCTTCAGAAGCGTAATCTCAGAATGGTACAGCTTTTAGTCCCAGAATACGTGGCTGTGGTTCATCTCTTCATCCCACCCGTAGGTTAACCTTATCCCTAATTATTCTGTCTTTGCCTCTTCCTTTTTGTTGTTTCTCTGGTAGCTACCGGTTGTTGTGGGCGTGTGCCCCTCACAACCACTAACTGGCTCGCTATGTGAACACATCCCCATCAACCTTGTAGTCAAATGAAAAAAAAATGATGAAATCTATTATATCATTTGACATGATTGCTGCTCAGCCTTGCTTTTGCTACAAATTGCAGAACCTGCCTTTTTTTGTGTGTGAGATTGTTACTGCCAATAATGTGCAGGACTTCTCTACATTGATTATGAACTGGTATGACCTGATCTCTCAATTCTTTTTGATTCTGTTTCATGTAGATTGAGAGCTCAGTAGCACCTTGTCAAATATCGTGGCACACTATTTGAACGGGAAAATAGTGTAGAAGATAATTGGTATTATTATATTTTCTGTCAATTGTTCTGTTTCATGTGACTAATACATGATGATCACTAAGTTGCTGGTCTATTCCTGTATATGTCTTGTTGTAGTTTCTTTGTCCTATCCCGAGTACCAACAACCGACTCCGACTCATTACGTACCACTCTGAAAAATCTGCTACTGTTAGCACTGATCACTAAAGCATAATGACATGCTTTGGAGGTACAGCACACACATCCTTAACTGAACTCCCAGATGTTTATCTACAGTAACCGTCGTGTGCTGAATCGCCAACCATGCATTCGCTGTTACCCCCACAGGGGGTCCCTGTAGACATGGTGCACAGTGTCCTCTTGCTCCAAGCCATGACCCGTTTGGATTTGCAGAGCGCTGTGAAAGCTACGTATTTGTTCAGGCCCAGGTCTATGATTGAGAGCGTCGCCTTACCTTACCACCTTACAAACCCGTGACAGCGAGCGAATTACGCGGCCCTCTCCAGGAGTGATTCAAAGACCGTATACGTATGCGTCCTGGCCATCATACAAACCGGCCGGCCGCGCTGCCTCTCTGTTAGAAACATTATCCAGCCGTAGGCAGAATGGTAGTACGACAAGAGGTTTGACACCCGGTGCTGTATCGTACACCAGTGTGTGAACCATACTATGGCCTATCTCAAGCGCCTTATCAGCAAAAACTAGTAACACCTATCAAGGCAAGACCATCCCCGTGTAGTTTAATTTGGATGTGATGGATTGGATACCGGCCTGTCTTTTCTTCTGCTGCTCGTTAAAATCTTGTGGATGGGGGATCAGCGCTGTCATGGGATACTAACTGGCCTACTCACTGCCTGATATTTCCACCACTCACTGTGATGATGCACTTGGTTCCCAACTGATTTTCAGTGCCGTGCATGCTGTTGTGCAATGCGCAGGGCCCTCTTCAATGGACAACCAAGCGAGAGATGTAGACAGAACACAGTCCTGCTACTCTGATAACTGCTGTATTCCCTGGAGTCAAGGGTCACTGATCACTGTTTGACACCAAGACTCTGTGCTGGGTCAGTTTCTCTTCAGACTTTGTGTAGCCTGATCTTTTTCACGATCTAAACTGTTGCTGCCATGGGTTGGGGGTCAGGGACTGGGACTCCCGGTCGCTAATAAGCTGAAAACCTTGACCAGCTTTCTTCTTCAGAGTTTCTTTATTAAGAAAGGAGTATTGTTATCTGCCATGTTATTATTATTACTACCTTATTATCAACTCGTGTGGCTCTTCAGGCACGAAAATCTACTTGACGACTGATCCGACAGTTGTGCCGACCGACCACCAAGAGCAAGAATCAGAGTCCAATACTTACCCTGATTGTTGATGACCTGCAGCTTCCCAAACCGGTCAGAGATATTTTAGCTGCTGCGATCTGGACGCAACGGGCCGCCGGGGGGAAACATCCGTTCTTGAAGATCTCTACTACAGGTAATAAGTGGGTCAACCCCGACGATCCTCTCCCCAATTTCCTCTTCTCTGTCAGTCCCATCCACATACACGATCACAGATCACACCACATGTGCCATGCACGCCCATGACGTGCCACGACCACGATCCATGGGCTGTAATAAAAAGTCGGGAACGGGAGGGAGGGGATGGCATCATTGGGCAGAGGCAGACGCAGCTGTGCAGTGGGCGCGGCCCCCAATTGGTGGCTTGTTTGGGCGTGCGACGCCTCGCTGCTGCATCTGTCCCCATTAGATGAGGCCCAGATCACGAGAGGGGGCGAGGAACAAGTCGCCCAGATTTTGGCCGCACGCAGCTGGGGCTGTATGGGCTCGCATGTGGGATCTCCTCGATCGCTCTCAAGGTTTCCCACCGTGTCTGCCCCCCTCCTCCCCTCGTCTCTGGCATGGTTTCCCTTCCCTTCCCATCGCAATGCAGACGCAGACGCAGACGCAGACGCAGCGGAGGATTTGGGTAGATAAGATCAGCCTGGGGGAATAGAAAGAGCTGCTAGTACTGCTGCGCGTTGTAGGGATATATACGGACGATCTATCTAGCGAGAGCCGGGGGAGCTAGCCAACTTCATTGCGTTTGCCTCTTTTGGGAATCGGCGTGGATGCAGGATTCTGGCCTTTCTGTACCCGTGCTGGGAAGTGGTACATACATGCATGCATGCATGCATGTGTGTCATGATGAACGTTTGGGATAAGCGTGATCTATAAAAAACGGAGGAGGCTTTGGTTGTATGAAATTTGGCATCTACAACTGAAATACTACTCCGGGTCTCATTTCAGATGTAAAAAAGTACTACCTCTGTCTCAAAATAGATGTCATAGATTTCTCAAATTTTGGAAGGATCTATATACTATTCATCTAAATTTTGACAAATCTGCGATATCTATTTTAAAACGGAGGGAGTATCTGTTATTGAGTTGTGGAAGTCATTCTAGATGCAAAAGAGTTGCATACCAGAGCTTCGTGCAAGAACAAAAAGAAAAAGCTTTTTACGAAGATTTTTGGCTTTATACACTGGAGGAGTGTAAACTCCGGATCTCATTTAGGAACTACCCTTTTATGCTCTAGAATTTGAATACTCCCTTCGTCCAGAAGTAACTGACTTGAGTTGTCTAAATATGAATGTATCTGTACACTAAAGCATGTCTAGATACGTTCGAATTTAGACAAACCTAAGTCAGTTATTTTTGGACGGAGAGAGTAGTATTTTTTAACCCATCCGGATCTCATTTGTATATTTTCTCTCAAAAGGAGTGCTCATCAATTGTTTAGTTTACACGACTGGAAGGTTAAACAAATGAATCTCCACTCATTACAACTATCTAGTACATCTAAACTAAATAATACCGCTTGTCCAAAATATGTGAACAATGATTAAACATTATTCCTTTCAGCGAATATGCACTGCATCTTCCAGTACTAAAAATCAAACCTTCATAAAAATAAGGATAGCAAGATTGTATAACTATATATCTATGTTCAAAACTTTTGGAATAAGGGAGAAACTAGTTAAGTGAATGCCTCTGAAAAAGAAGATAAATGCAGCAACGTAGAAGGCAATGTACTTAGGGCCAGGTTAAGGGAGATATATGAGGTGCACTCATTTTACTGATACAAAACAATACTGCTACCACATCTGTAACAGTAAAAAGGAACACGTACGTTACTTTCTTGACACATGCTGGTCATGTAATGGTGTGCTTGTAATATACTTATAGATTTCATGCTGTGGGAGTGAACATGAACTACGAACCATGCTTGCGGTGGGCCAGGGGGACATGAAGTGTCCCTTTGCCTGGTGAACTTTAATGTTCTTTGTCTACACCCGAAAAGGGGTAACGAATGGAGAGAGGCAGAGATACCGTCTTCATGCAAATCTATATCGTCTATGAATATTTTTGCCGGGAAAAAACTAAGTATGAATATGAAGTGTGTACAGTGGCTCTTGAGCCTCCTCAAAGAGCTCTCGACTTTTATCGAGCTTGTTTTCTTGTGCGCTACTAGTCTGATACAGTAGTTTTTTTTTTTTGCGGGGTACTGATACAGTAGTTTTAAACTGATTAGTATATTTACTTTTATGCTGGGTGTAAGAGGACTGAGAACATATGTGATGATATAAGTTGGCAATATACGTCTAATAAGAGCCTAATTAGCTAATTCAATAAGTCGGTAAGTTTCTGTCGTTTGAACTTGCAAGTTAGGATCAGCCTCCCTTTAACTATATAAGCCCCAATAGATATGGTACTTTAGGTTGACTAGTATGCATAGTCGTCTACTATACATAGCTTGTTCATTGGACTTATGCAGGTATAGTGAGTACATTGCTCTGAACTGTCTCAGTTTTTCTCATATTCCAATTTAGGTTGTTAAGCTTGTAATTTTGCTCCAGCAGGGGTTTGTACAAGCTACTATAGGTTGCACAGCTTGGCAAACTTAGGCCACGTACTATGATCATGTAAATCATCGTGGCTGATCCTGTGCCAGTTGTATGGTTAATTAACAGTCACTTGAACCAGAACTAGCTTAATAATTGCACGTTGCTATGAGATAATAATTTGATTGTATATGAAGACATTGCTTAATTTGCTTTTCTATTTTATGGATGTCTGCACCAAGAGCACATGCTTGTGTGATGTTTGACCACGCCACAACAAAACCACTTGTTTTCTCCTTATTTCTCTCTATATGGCAAGAAATTGGTAAATAATAACATGCACTATTTGAACATAAAAAACCTTCGGACATGAGAAAATTACAAGATCGATTGGGCCGGACTTTTTTTAATGGAATTTCAAATAGAAATATCATTAATTTGCACCATTTATTTAGCTTTGATTTTCGCTCCATCGATCAATTGCAAGTTCGTAAATTTCAAAGGAAATCCCAACGTGTCAATGGCGTATACCATGAGATACATGAAAAGTCCAAGAAAAAATAGCAATAGGAAAATAAAACTGACATTATTTACCATGCATACAGGCTTGCTTATATAGGTGTGTTGAGAAGGTAAACAATAATGCTGCAAAAAAGAAGACAATACTCCTTGTATGTAGATTTCCTTTGTATATGGGAAATGAATTTTTCTAAATCAACATTTGTTCCTCGACTTGAGAATGCCGACATGTTTTACATGTCATGGAACACCAGAATTTCACCTTCAATAGAGAATATATACTATATATCTAAAATGTCCAACATTTGGCTAATCCACCGATAATTTGTTCAAAATCTAGTTTGACTACCACGGTACCGCAAAAAGGAAGTAAGATTACAAGTAGAAACTATCACTCCACCCATTAAATAAGGGTTCCTAGCTAGATTCTCACATCTAGTTACAATATGATTACATCCGCCTTCGTGGGGTGAACATGTTTCCCCCCGAGGTCACATAATTCATTCCTAGCCTTTGTGAATGATTCTACTAGACGAAGCACAGGTGTATAGTGTACAAGCATGTTAATAGGTGAGTTTAGGGAAATCATTATGGCTTTATCATATACCAAACGATTGAATAGATATAAGCACAACATAATTAGGCACTGAAGTGAAAGCTCGATAAGCTTAGTGTGCAACTTGATTCACTCAAGCACAAAGCGAGGGAGCTAATTGTCAGTCATTATGCCGATGTTCCAGGAGTGAACTCAGTGGGCTTTAGGTCGTCTTCTTCTAGACCTTATGGGAGCAGCTGTAGTCGGTCATTATGCCGATGTTTCAGAAATTTTACATAGGGACTCTCGTGATATCTAGGTTGAACTTTGGCATGATTACCCTGATCCCCAAGGTAGTGGGGACCACAAATATCCGCCAATTTAGACCGATCACGGTGATCAATGTGATCCGGCGCATCTTCGGCAATAGGATTGCCCTGTCATGGAATGCCTGACCTATCCACTTCAATTTTCCTTCTTGAAGGGGTGCTTGATTCATGATGGGGTTCTTGCCTTCCATGAAATTACTCATGATGTTAAGGTACACCATCATAAAGGAGCGTTCCTTAAGTTAGACTTTCAGAAGGCCTATGACAGGTTGGGCTAGGAATTTCTTAGACAAGTCCTCGAGAGGCGAGGGCTTGATGATAGGGTGGTTAGTTGGATTATGTAGTTCGTCATGAGTGGTAGCACCGCTATCAACGTCAATGGGGAGGTTGGTCCTTATTTCAGGCCGACCTACGAGTGAGACAAGGGGATCCGGTCTCTCCCCTTCTGTTTAACTCTGCGGTGGATGCCCTTGCAGAGATTTTGGATAAGGCCAAAATCGTTGGCCACATCTTGGGGGTGGTAGGGAATCTCATCTCTGTAGGTGAGATCACCCACCTCCAGTATGCGGATGATACTATGATCATGGTTCAGGGCTTGAAGCTCGATATCATCAATCTCAAATTCTTGCTCCTTTACTTAGAATCCATGTCAGGACTCAAGATTAACTTTGACAAAAGCGAGGTCATGATCTTGGGGTTCTCAGACGAGGATAGACAACATATCGCTGACAACCTCAACTGCAGGCTGGCGGACTTCCCTATTACCTATTCGGGATGCCTATTAGACATACACGGATGTTGATCAAGGATCTAGCTCCCCTGATCGTGAAGGTTCGGTCTAAGTCTGAACCTTGGCATGCTAGACTCACGTCCAATGGGAGTAATACGATCCTAATCAACTCTGTGCATGTCTAGCCTCACCATGTATCAGATGGGGCTCTACCTCCTACCTGAGGGAACCCACGCGGACTTTGCGAAAGAGCTGTCCAGGTTCTTTTGGGTAGCCAGGACGCGCACAAGAAATACCATATGGTGAAATGGGCTGACATTTGTACCCCTAAGATTCTTGGGGGTTTAGGGATTCTCGATTCGTGCCGCTTCAATGTCGCCTTGATGCTCAAATGAGTATGGCGTATCCTGTAGGACGATGGATGATTGTGGCTTCAACTCATTAAGGCCAAATATCTGTTGGCATGTGAGCGTCGGGAAGGCTCCTAGTTTTAGCGAGCCATAAAACATATCATTCGTAGGGGGGCACTTTTCGCCGTGGGAAACGGGAAAGAAGTTCTATTTTGGTTGGACCCCTGGTTACAGGATCTTCCCCTATGCTAGGAGTTCCTGGCCTTATTCACCGTTTGTGCAGCTCCCACGATGTTAGTGGCCGAGGCTGGACATGGAAGCAACTGGAACATCCCGTTCCGGAGGACCTTCAACATCGCTGAGGCTATTGATTTCCTGAGACTGCGGGGCACCTTGCCCTTGTCCCTCTCGGAGGAGAGAGACGGGGTATCTTGGCACCAGTCTCATCCGGGAGCCTTTTCGGTTAGTTCGGCTTATAGGACCCTCTTCCAGGGATTAGAGAGCTCGCATGGACGACACACCTTTAGAAGTCACCCTTAGCTCTTAGCTTGAGGATCTTTTTGTGGCAGCTGCTATGGGACCGCCTTTCTTCAGGGGCAGAGGTGTTGAAATGTAACAACCCGGGCAACAGGCTGTGTCCACTATATGGGACACGAGAGTCATGCGCCCATATTATGTTCATGTGTCCTGCCACTTTAGTTTCTATGGAACTTTATCCGGAAAGCCCTTGGGCCTGCCTAGTAGGTCCAAGATCTCGGTGAGTTCCTTGATACGGAGGCAAACCGTACTAAAAGAGGGCACCACCTCTTCTGATTAGTGTTTGCGGCCCTTACATGGTCGCTATAAAACATTCGTAATAATATGGTGATAAAGAGAATCTTTCCAAGACGTGCCTTTGACTCTATTTTGCTTTCTTGACTTACCTTCAGCAATGGTACCCGCTATCTAAGCAGCGGGATCAGGAGCGCCTGGACAACATCCTTCAGGCGATGAGGTTGTTGGTGCAACGCTTCGTGGCCCCTGATCGTCTCTCCTCGGAGTGGCATGTCTAGGATACGAGCTCCCTCACCCTCTTTTGTTTTGTTGGCTTTGGGCTTTGTTGTGTTGTTGCCCCAGCGGACCTTTTTTCCTTTTTGTTTGACGTCCCGGTGTCGGTGGTTCTGTCATACTATGTGTTTGGATGTTGTTTTATTTATAAAGCGGGGAGGGAGCTAATTGTTTGGGAACGAGGTGCTAAAAAGAATGTATACAAGAAAAACAAAGATCTCATATTTCCAACACTAATTTCCTTTGTCCTATGGGATTAGCTAGGCCAAACAACATGCCATCGGTGCTACAGCAAAATATCCTTTGCCCTAATTCGAGGGCACGCTACAGTGGAAATAGGAAATGATTGGCGCATAGGATCATACACACCTCACAACATCCCCAGAGCGGCTAGGAATAGAGAGAGACCCTGATCCTGGCCGGCCGGGGCCCTAGGAATTGTAACGTGTGTTTGCACAGCGCCCGACGTGTTTTACTGTTCCCCGCCGATCTAGCTCATCCCTTTCCTGTGCTGCCCCTCCTAGTGTCCCTCTCCGTGAAAGTGATCACACAAGGCCTAGACGACCCCTCTCTCTCTCTTGGTTCCTTTATAAAAGGGACCTGCCTCCCCCTCCTGTCCATGATCTCTAGCTCTCGGCCGCCTCCTGCAGATTGCCTTCCCAAGCTACACACATCACAGTGCTCAGCCTGATCTCTGGCCGCTAGCTAGCTAGCTAGCTAGTTAGATCTCTAGCTAGATCTGATGTCTACCATCTACATGAGCCAGCTCTCTACTGCTTTCCCTCTGATGGAGGAAGATCATCACCACCAGGATCACCATCAGGGGCACTTCCAGGCCTTCACCATGCCCAGCAAGGATCCCCCGATCTTGTTCCCTTTTGTGATCAGCAGCAGCAGCCCTAGTGAGAACAGCAGCCTCAGCTATGGAGGATCAGACCCGCATCACCTGAGGCAGCACGCAGCTATGCTAGAGCCCCAACATGTAAGTACCAGCTAGCTGAGTGGATCTCCACTTTAGTACTAACTAATTTCCTTGCAGCTCACTTCCAGCTTGTTTTTAGTTGCTTAATTAACATGATCGATCTTTGTTTGCTATGTAATCAGATGATCGGTGGATCATCCAGCGTGCTTTCGATGTCGCCGTTCCCCACCGTGGAGAGCATCCGCGACGACATGATCGAGCGATCCTCCTCCTCGTACGATCCATACGATATGGAGAAGCTGCAGGCCGCCGCCGCGAGCGGATCGCTCAAGGCCGGCAGGTGGACGGCGCCTGCCCCGGCAGCCAAGATGAGGATCACGAGGAAGACGAGCGATCCGGCTCCGGCCGGTGCGAAGAAGCCGAGGAGGAGGGCGCAGGCGTACGAGGATCATCACGGCGGCCACATGATGAGCGGCATGATGAACCAGGCTCTGGGTGTTATTAGGACATGCTCCGACTGCAACACCACCAAGACCCCCTTGTGGAGGAGTGGTCCTTGTGGCCCCAAGGTACGCAACCGCACTGGATGATTCGTTTGTTAACTATTCGATCTGTGGTCACTTGGTAGTATAGTAGTACTAGTGAGTTAGTTATTGGTGTAACGGTAACTGACTGCTTTGCTGCGGTTTGCATGGCGCAGTCGCTTTGCAACGCGTGCGGCATCAGGCAGCGGAAGGCGCGCCGGGCGATGATGGCCTCCGTGGCGGCGCCTGCTGCCGGAACAGACGTCGTCGGCGCCAAGGCGGCGGCCGCGCAGGGTGATGCCGTCGCCGCCGCGGTGACCGCGCACCACAAGGTGAAGAAGGAGAAGAGAGCGGTGGACGTTGACCGGTCCCTGCCGTTCAAGAAACGGTGCAAGGTGGTTCAGGATCACGCTGCCACGAACACTGTTGTGACCGGCGCAGCCGCTGCCGTCGAGGTTCCTGCTGAGCCTGTCATCGTCACCACTTCCGCCGCTACTGCTCCAGAGAGGGCCGATCTTGTCGACACCATCGGGGCCAACTGGAGCATGAGCCCCGCTGCCTGCTTCCGGCCATCATCGGCGCCGGCGCCCTTCGCGGCGCAGGCGCAGGACGAGATCACGGACGCCGCCATGCTGCTCATGACGCTGTCCTGCGAGCTTGTCCGGAGCTGATCGACCGATCGAGCATTCGAGAGGCAGGCAACACTATCAGCTGCTACGGTACCCCCACTCAGGCTTTTTTGCCTTAGTCCGTTAGACAGTCAGTACGTACTGTCCGTGCTGCCGCGTTTTTGGCTTTTTGTTCATGTTGCTAGTGTAACCTGCATGCATGCGCTACTCTTAAAGTCTTGTGATTCGTTTGTGTGTAAGATTAAGACAGAGAGAAAGATCTAGAGATCTAGAGAGAGAAAGAGAGGTAGAAACAAGGAGAGAAAGGATCGGAGGAGATAAGAATGTGAGCTATAGCTAGCTAGGATCTGCAAACACTACCGTGAGATCGAGTGTGAGTTCAGTTGGAGTACGTAGTAGCAGCTTTTTGTTGCAAGGTATAGCATGTATGTTTGTTCTTTGTTTTGTTCGGACCATTTGTGTACCGTGACTCGTAATAATACCGGAGAAACCGGACCACGAATGTTGCTGTTCATCGGGACTCGCGCTCATGACTTTTACTTGTGATGATTGTAGTATGTCAGTGATGATATGCTTTATTTTTGGTCAGTAGAGTGACCTTTTCTAACCTTTTTCCACTGATTTTGAGGCGAATGTTCTCTTTATCATATGCGATCTGAGAAGCTTAATTAGTTTGATGCCAATGCTGATTGTGGATCATGCTAGGTACTAGCTTAATTTGCATGAAGGAGAGCAGAAACTTGGCTTGGTGAATCTTAATTTGGACTTCATATCACCCCCAAAACTGATTATTTCAAACCTTAGTTGGGGTAAGTGTGGTACTAGCATAGTCGGCAGTTGATCCTTTAGATTCAACCTCAACTATGTTACAGCCTCAGACCGTTGGCAACAAACATTATAAAACTATGGAAAGAGAGTTAAGGAAACTTTACAACATTACAAAGAACTTCACGACATTATCGTTATTCTTGGGTTGGATGAACTATAGCAAGAGCAATAAAAATAGAGTGTTTCTTATCACAACCGCTTTTTGTGGTATAAGTTTTTACTGGTTCTCCAAAAAAGTATGTTGGTCTTGCATAAACTTTTACGGGATTTCAACTTGTCCTTTTCAGAGAATTAGACACACCATCTCAACCCAAGTTTATCACCATGAAGCAACATAGTTTTCATATTTT
Source organism: Avena insularis (assembly GCA_023614405.1). NCBI lineage: Eukaryota > Viridiplantae > Streptophyta > Magnoliopsida > Poales > Poaceae > Avena > Avena insularis. Next base: position 145,410,724 of record CM042690.1, on the reverse strand, counting down.
ACGTCAAAAACGCTATTATGCGAGCATTTGGGGTGAATTTATCCCAAAAGCAACCAATGCAAACATGCCCAAGCTAATAGTTGGATCTATATGAAGACATATGTGACATCTACGCATTTGTTTTCAAAACTTTGTAATTTAGGCCGCCCATGGGTGTTGAATCTGGCAGAGTACAGTGTCATCCATTGTCTGATAAAAGATATACACATGTTGTCTCATTCGAAGTGAACTCCCATCAACTATGTACGAGTTACAAGTCCATGTGCACCACTACATCTAACCCTTTGGTAATTTTTTTTCAGAAAAATTTAGAGATCCATTTGGTTGAAGGTTTTTCAAAGGGATGTAGGATCTCAATCCTTGGGCTTTTTTCCCATGGTGACCCTTAGGTTCAAAGGAAAGGAGTGAGTCTTTTAGAAGTACTATATGAATCCTTCGAATATGTAGGAGTCAACAAAGCATGGCATCATATTTGTGGTTTTTCCTCAATTCCTACACTTCCAATTCTTGTACTCCATAGAGGTCCGAAAAGGTTGTAATCCCAAAAAAAGTTTCCTTCCTTACTATTTGGATTAAAAAATTGCACCAAATGAACATTTTCTTTAATTTTTGGAGGAAGCCAAGCATGAACGATCCTAACCATTAACCTCGCCAAATGCATAAAAAGGATCACACGGACCAACCGAGGCAGCAAGTATAGTACTTCCTCCGATCCATAATAAGTGTCGCTCATCTAGTACGAAGTTTGTACTAGTTTAGTACAAAATGAGCGACACTTATTATGGATCGGAGGGAGTACATGATATGTCCAAGAAACTCATTGTGGCTTGATTCATTTATTATGGTATGATACACATCCAACATTTTGTAGTGAATTTTCCTTTATTCATTTTAATATTTCGATTGCTAGCTCGTATACCATATATAGTTTTAAAAGAAAATTACAGAGGAAGCCCCTACAATAAAAATAACAACCCAAATCCGCGCTGTGAGAACCATGGCCACATTTCTTTGGCAGTTTAGCATGCCAAATGAATGTACACGATATGGTTGGTTGCGCTTGACCCTAGTCAGAGAAGAGGAAAGAAACCATGCAGTCAAGCAATTTTCTTGTCACTTTGCACGGGCCACGATTGAAAAGCACGGGGGCGCGAAAGAGAGTAGTCAAACATGCAATACACTGTCAGTGATCAGTATGACAGTACCACGGCAATGTCACGGGCCAGGCTCACCACCCCTCACGCTAGGTAGCAATGTACTAGCGGCCAAAGCTGAAGCAAATCATAAAATTCGCGGTAGACTCTTGTCAGAAACCCCTGCTTGCTGCTGATGATGCTAGATACAGTGTTTTGCTTAGCTTTCTGGAGCATATGCACGGGTACGAAATTTAAGCCCTCGATATTTTGTTACATTTGTCATGATCTATGTATACCTCACGACTAAGTACACCTACACGACTAAGTCAATCTCAATGACAGTTTAATATTAGGTTTAGTGAATCATAAGCACATCATGTCATCTATGTGATGGTTGTTCTAAACCTATGAATTTTTTTTACTTTTATATTGACACTTTGTAATAAATGATGGTTACATGCATTAACCAATGGAGAGTTTCACCAAGCAGGTGCACTCTGATTATTGGCATCTCTGCGATTTGCTGGGCCACCCATGCCACCCGAGCAGTACCAGCAACGCTCGCCGCCCTCACCAGCCAACAACTGTGGGCGCTAGGGTGGTCAGCGCCCCTGTGTGGCCTCATTGACCACCTCGCCTCCAAACGCCATCGTCGCTTCAAACACTACTTCCTTGGCATCGGCAACGACGGGCGTGGCAACGGGAAGCAAGCTGCCATCGCCGAACAAAGCTACTCCGGCTACACGCCCTCATACCTTGTTGATCTCACGCGTGGTATTTTGATCCCACGCATTATCTGACTAATGAGATGGCCAAGCTCATCTCGCAGGAGCCCTATCATGGGAATGACAAGGTTCACACCCCCTCATGGTTCAGGTATGCACATCACTCATGTTGGTAAGGTCTCTCTCCTTGCTAATTCCTTGCGTAAACTCCACATTCGTAATGTCCTTCGTGTCAAATTAGTCACTCGCAATTTACTCTCTTCTCGTAAGTTTGCTTATGACAATGATGTTTTTTGTGAGTTTCACCCCTTTCATCTTCTTATTAAGGATCAGGTCACATGGGAGGTTCTTTTTAGAGGTCGGATACATCAAGGCATGTATGCATTGGAGGCGTCGCCAGGCCTTGGTCTTCAGTGGTGTTTGTGTATTTGTGTCCCATTGGCATGTACACCTTGGTCATCATGTGTCTCCTATAGTGAGTCATGTTCTTCATCGACATGAGCTCCCTATGTTGTCTTGCAAGAAAAGTTTAGCAGTATGTGATGCTTGTCAGCAGGGGAAGAGTCATCAACTTCTTTTTGTTTCATCACCTCGAGTATATAATAATCCACTAGAACTTGTATTTTTTGGATGTATGGGGCCCCTGCCCAAGCCTCTATAAGTGGCCACAAATATTATGTCAGTTTCATTGATGCTTATAATCGATTTACATGGCTTTATCTCCTTAAGAGTAAATCTGATGTGTTCAATGTTTTCTTGCAATTTCAATTATATGTTGAGCGTCTTCTCAAACATAAGATTATTCATGTTCAGCCAGATTGGTTTGGGGGGGGGGGTGACTATCGCAACCTCAAAACCTTCTTTAACAAGCTTGGGATATCGCATAGTGTTTCTTGACCACATACGCATCAATAGAATATTGATGTTGAGCGCAAGCACCGTCACATAGTTGGGACTAGCCTTACACTATTTTCTCATGCCTCTGTACCATTTCATTTTCGGAGTGATGCTTTTGCCACTGTCTGCTTCTTGATCAATAGAATTCCTACTAGAGTTTTGAATATGAAGACACCTCTTGAACTTTTGTTTAAATAGCTTCCTGATTGCACGTTCTTCAAAGTGTTTGGTTGTGCGTGCTGGCCTCATCTACAACCCTACAACAATCATAAACTTGAGTTTCGTTCTAAAAAATGTATCTTCCTTGATTATAGTTCTCTCGATAAAGGCTACAAGTGCCTCCATGTTCCTACTAACCATGTCTATATTTCCTATGATGTCGTCTTCGATGAAAATTTGTTTCCTTTCTCGAATATGCCATCCTCTTCATCCTTGTCACCACCTACACGCTTCATATTTTAGTTCTCCTGACCTATTTGAAGACGTTGCATATTCGCATGTATTCCCTCCATCATCCAGTAATAACTGACTTGAGTTTTTCTAGATTAGAATGTATCTATACAGTAAAATGCGTCTAGATACATTCGAAGATAGACAAATCCAAATAAGTTATTTCTGGACGGAGGGAGTACTATTTCCTAACCATGATGCATGTACCGATCGTGGAGCCCGACTCCAACTGCTTGACGTCACCGACGCACCTAGACACTCCCCCGTCGATGGCAACGTTGATCATTGCATGGAACATGCAGCAGCATCGTGCCCCGAGGTGCTTGTGTTGGCCCCAGTCGGTCCAGTCCGCCCACCGTCTCCTCATGTTTCGTGCTCGCCCGCGCGGTCAGATACTCGTGGGCCGCCCCCATCTGGCACGTCACCCGTGTTGTCAGCAATAGCTGGGCCTCCATCCATGCTAGTCTCGCCTAGGCCTCCTTCCCCTGGGACGGACTCGCCTATGTCACCGCATGGGAGTCCATCTCCTTCACCAACCAGGACGAATTCACGTGCCCAGCCCCCTACTCTCTTGTCTAGCTCCAACGACGAGGAGGCTGCCTCATCTGATGACGAATCACCTCCTGCTCCTATTGTGCCATGGCCTCACATGCACAGTCACAATGGCATTCGTCAGCCAAAGGAACGTATTGATGGCACTATTGCATGGATCACTGTATGTTTATATCAAACACAATCTGATCCTTCTGCCGAACCTCGTCACTATCAGGCTGCCATGAGCATCTCACCCTGGCGCGCTGCTATGGACCATGAGTTTCAAGCCCTTCGCCACAACACTACCTGACATTTGGTACCTCCTCGCCCTGGTGTCAATGTTATTGATTCCATGTGGGTGTTCAAGGTTAAGAGGCATGATGATGGTTCTATTGAGAGGTACAAAGGCTCGGCTGGTTGCTAAGGGCTTCAAGCGAAGGTACCATATTTACTATGAGGATACTTTCAGTCCTATTGTCAAACCCACCACCATTTGGTTGCTTCTTTCGCTTGTTGTTACCTGAGGATGGTCTTTTTATCAGTTGGATCTTCAGAATGCTTTTCTCCATGGTGTCATGGAGGAAGAGGTTTACATGCGTTAGCCTCCTGGTTTTGTTGATCCTGATCATCCTCGGCCATCTTTGTCGCTTGGTGAAAGCGTTTTATGGCCTGAAAGAAGATCCTCGTGCATGACATGCTCGGCTTGGCTTTGCTCTCCGCACTCATAGTTTTGTGCTTTCTAGAGATGATACTTCACTATTCCTTCTTCAGCGTCCAGATGTTACCATGTATCTTCTGGTTTATGTTGATGATATTATTCTTGTTAGCTCCTCCACTACAGCTACATATCGTCTCATTGCGGCTCTGAGTTATGATTTGGCTGGCAAGGATTTGGGCAAGCTGTATTTTTTCCTAGGATTGGAGGTCACATATTATGGTAATGGACTTGCTCTCTCAACAAAAGTACACTCTGGATTTTTTTAGACGTGCCAGCATGCTCCAGTGCAAGGCTGAAACTACACCTATGTCTTTGACTGGGCCTATCTCTGCTGCGGATGGGTCGCTTCTTTTTGCTGATGATGCCACCGAGTACAATAGTGTTGTTGAGGGTCTTCAGTATCTCATCATCACTCGAGCTAATATTTCCTATGTTGTGAATCGTGTCTGTGATAACCCCCAAGAGTAGGGGGTCACTATAGTTCCTCTCAATGTGGAAGTATTGTGTTGATCCGCAGGAACAAGAAATAAAAGCTATCTATTCTCTACAACTAAAGTGTCACAAGTTTTAGTTGATTATACACTAAATAATTTAAAGTAATGAGGAAGTTGATTTAATTCTTGGAAGTGGACGCAACAAAATAATAATGTGAAATTGTACCAATCCTCTTCAATGCAAGAGGACAAGACAATCAGTTTTCTCTTATAGGAACAATGGATATGAGTTCATGGGTTCACTCAGTCATCTCTCTATACATAGCGATGATCATGTTATAGATAATAAAAATACACACAATTGTCATGTTTTAATGGGTAACTTTATGGCGGTTACATGTTCTAAAGCACATAGTTGAAAGAAATACTCATTTGTACTGCTAGGTCACCCTCGTAAGGCTAGTGTTGGTTATTATCACACCACACATTATACTTCTCCCTTTTTACCCCTAGATAAAGGATGTTTGGATGCATTGTGTCACTCAATACATATGCCGCTATCACTCGGCCACCCATTAGCTACATACATCATACTTTTTAATGGAAAACACTCTAAACACTAATGCAATGATTTATTTGTTGTGTCATCTACCTGCACTTGGTGGTGTCAAACACCTCATGGCATGGGTAATGTCGGGGGGATGACCCCCAGGTACCCCCAACCAGGCAAGAACTAAGGCAGGCGGACGCCGTCGAGAGCTTTCCTGCTAGTCCCCACACCTCTATCTAACCTTCTTAGGTACTGTCGTTTCCAATACAAAAACAGGCAAACAAGGCATTTTGCATAGATCTAACCTTTACATGCATCAAAGAATATTTTCAAAGTATGAAAAGCCATAAAAGATCCAACACAATGGTAAATGCATAACACATATTATCGCATACCACAATATCCATCATAGGAATTACATAGATAGATCCATAGTCATGCAACGCACATCATATAGACTTCAATAATGATCATACATAGATAGATTAGATCAAGTTACCACCACAAACCCATATTCCATGGGTGGACTACTCTCCTCTCATCATGGAGAGTGATGAGGAGGCGTTGGTGAAAGAGGAGAGGCGGCTAGAGGCGATTCCAGTAGCGGTTCCCCCTCCAATCTTTCTCCGGCGGTGGCCTACAAACTCTCCATTTTGGTGTTTTCGATCTCCACCTCCATATGTGTCGAGGACAGCCAAGAGAGGGTATATATAGCGGTTTTTAGGTCAAAACAAGTTGGTGAGCAAAAGATTGAAGCGAATTGGACAACCGAAGAGGGGAAGGCACCAGGTGGCACTTCCTACTGGGCTGGATGCGCCAATGGGCCTAGTTCCCATCCCATTATGCTCCTCCGGTCCTTCCTTGTCTTGCTGGACGCGTCTTGAAATTTTTGAACCCTGGCCTTTGACCTTGCCCTTTTTGGAGTTCCATAGCTCCTATAATGTCAAAATTACTAACATAAGGTATATTATGCCAGACAGAGTTAGAATCAAAGGAGAGGTGATTGTTTAGAAAATTGCCGAAATCAATAAGAACATTGATAATAACTACTAATATGATGCAAATATGTGGGAATATATATCAATAAATTATAAAGTTCATGTATCCATTTTACATGCATCATTTTATCGGTACCTTCATGCACCACGGTATCCTCACTGGTCTTCTATTAAGAGTATTCTACACTATGTCCGCTCCACTGTTGCCTATGGACTTCATCCTCAGATGGCATCCTCGAGGTGTGCTCGCGGCCTTCAATGATGCGTACTGGATGGTAACCCAGATGACAAGCGATATAAGGGGGATATGCAGTGTTTATTGTCCCAATCTGATCGCCTTGAGCGGACATGGGCAAGCTACAATGTCTCGCAGTAGTACTGAAGCTGAATTCAAGGCTATTTCCAATGCTACTTCTAAGCTTATTTGGGTTCATTCCTTTCTTTGAGAGTTGAAAGTTCCTCTGGATCAATCTCCTATTCTTTGGTGTGAAAACATCAGTGCTATATGAAGGGAATATGCCCGAGATGCAATAATAAAGTTGTTATTATCTTATTCCAACTATGATAAATGTTTATTTTGCATGCTATAGTTGTATTAATTGGAAGAGTTAATACATGTGTGTTTTTAATAAACAAATATAGAGTACCTAGTTATGCCTCTCATATAAACTAGCTCGTTGATTAACAAGATGATCAAAGTTTCCTGATCATGCACATTGGATGTTGTTGATAACGAGGTCACAACATTGGTGGAATGATGTGATAAACATTCATCCGAAGTATAGTAATACGATCAGAGTCATTATGTTTCAATTACTATAACATCATACAAAGTAACTTTAGTCCTTAGACCATGAGATCATGTTAATCACTAACACCGGAAGAGTAGCTTGATAACATCAAACGTCACACCGTAACAGGGTGACAATAAAGGTGGGTTCAGATACTCTCGAAGTGTTATGTATAGGCTCATGGATAAAGAGTGAGATTTGTCTATCCTGATGATGGAGATATATACTCTGGGACCCTCTCGGTGATATCACATTGACAAAGCTTGCAAGCAAGTGATAAAATCACTAGAATGTTATATCATGGGAACGAGAAAAGAGTACTTGTCGGTAACAAGGTCAAACTAGATATGGGGATACCGATGATCAAATCTCGGACATATAATATATCACGAGACAAAGGAATTTAATTACAAACATTAAATGTTCTCATGATCACTAGAGTCATTGTTAAATATGTGGTACGGATCTCTAGGTCCTGCTGCTGATTATTGATCGGAGAGGGGTCTCGATCATGTCTGCATTATTCGTGAACTATAGGGTGACACACATAAGGGATCCCGACACCATTTGGAGCAAATATGTTTCAAGAAAAATATTATTAAAGTGCTAGAATATTTCGATGGACACCAAAATTGTTTCGGGTGAAATTGCTGAAATTGGTTCTGCATGTGATATCGAAATGTTGCAAGGGTTTTATGTGAATGTTTGTTAATTAAAGTAACTAAAAAATTCTGAATAAAATGAATAAAATAGTTTTATTAAATGAGATATGCATTAAAATTGGTGGAAATTTAATGCAAATGAGTGGAAGCTCCACCCATATGAATGAATGGAGAGGTAGGGGCTCCACCTTGCCCACCGTCCATGGGAGGAGCTGCCTCTCTCCCCCTACAAAAGGCCTCCTCCTCCTCCTCTCACTTCACACCTCCTCATGAAGGATCTCTCTCCCCCTCTAGAATATTTCCCCATGTCTTCAGATTAGCGAAGTACATATTCCCAGTGGCTTTGTCTGGAAGAACTTTCTGCTTCCGTTGCTTTGCTAGAGCAAGGACGCGGAGGTTGTCGGAGGAACCTACATGTGTGCGATCATGGATGCACTGCTGAGTTGTGATGCTAGACTTACTCACGATCTATTGAGATCGGCAAGTGAACAACTACATCACCCATGGGTTCAATATCGTAATGCTTTGTCACTCTTCGAGGGTAAGTTCTCTATAAATGTATATCCACCCGTTGATTGTATCTAGGTAGATAGATCTTGGTGCTTAGTTATTCACATCGTAGGATTTTTTTTCTATGCTGCGAACCCAACAGTGGTATTAGAGCCTGATTTATGCGTAGATGCTTCGCACGGGTAGAACACATATGATTATGTGGGAGCTGATGATCATGTTATTGCATCTTCTATGTATTTTAGATATTGGTGGCATAGTGCGATGAAGCGTTTCGGACTAACATTACATGTCCTCGCACATGAGACATGTTCCACGCTTGACATGCAACTAGTTTTACATAAGTGGCTAGCGGGTGACTGTCTCTCCTACTATAGTCAATATCTTATTTTCAACGAGTTGCTAATAATTTTATTAGCATCGTTGTGGTTCCATGTTCGTAGATAAGAATGGTTCTATCTTTGAAATATCTAAGCCACGTAAAAACATGCAAAGGATAAATTAGAAGCGTCTAGTTTTGTTGTTGCTAGGAAAGTGTCATGATATTGTAATGTTATAATTTGTAGTATGGTTTGATACTCTTGTAAATTATAACATACCAAAGTGTAAGTTCCATAGACCTTGGCCTTACACATATAGGAATGATGAAGATCATATCACGATGCACAAGATAGTGATCAAGTGCAAGAACCATATCATATCAATTTTTGCATATGATGTTTGTTTACATCTTATATTGCTTGTATGGTGCTTTAGTAGCATTATAAGATGACCCCGCTTTTAAATATCAAGATAAAAATGCGTTCTTCCTTTAGTATGCACCATTAAGAAAGTTTGTCGTTTCGAGACACCACGTGATGATCAGGTGTGATAGACTCTATGTTCGCATACAACGAGTGTAAAAAAATTTACACACGCGAATACTAAGGTTCTTACTTGACGAGCCTAGCATGTATAGACATGGCCTCGAAACACAAACCGAAAGGTAAAGCATGATTCATATGGTTGATATGATGACCATCTAGATGCTCGCCTTTGAATCTACACCAACTCACGTGATGATCGGTCTTCGTGTAGTGGATCTAGTTCATGTAATCACCAAAAAGACACAAGGGATGTTGTTTTTGAGTGGGAGTTCATTCATAATTTGGATTAGTTAAACTCAATCTATCATAAACTTAGTCTAAATAAACTTTGCAAATTCTGTTGTAGACGGCACCATCTGCTTTTAATTTCAATATATTCATGGAGAAAGAGAAACTTGCAACGAATGGTAGCAACTTTACCAACTGGGCCTTGAACTTGAGGATTCTCCTCATTGCCGCACAAAAGCAATATGTGCTAGAAGCGTAGCTAGGCACCCACCACCCAATGATGCTTCTTACGATGTAAAGAATGTTTACTTAAGTCATCAGAAGGAACATAACATGGTTCATTGCGACATACTGTATGGGATAGAGCCAGAATTTCGAAAGCATTTCGAGAATGGCAATGCCTTTGATACCATGGGTGAATTGAAAATGATTTTCGATACCCATGCTACCATAGAGAGTTATGATGCTTCAGTAAAGTTCTTTAGCTGCATTATGGAGGAGAACAACTCTGTTAGTGAGCACGTACTAAAAATATCTAGGTATGCCGATAATCTTGTAGCCTTGGGAATAACGATTCCCATTAACTTAGGCATACATCCTGTTCTCCAATCTCTGCCACCAAGCTACAAGAGCTTCGTGATGAACTATAACATGCACAGCATGAAGAAGTCTCTCTCCGAGCTTCTGTCAATGCTTAAGACTGCTGAAGTGGAGATAAGGAAAGAACATCAAGTGTTGATGATGAATAAGACCACTGATTTCAAAAAGGACAAGAAGGGTAAACAGAAGGGTAAATTCAAGAAGGGCAGCAAATCTGTCGGTGTGCCTGAGAAGAAGACCCGGGCTGGCCCTAAGTATGATACCGAGTACTACTATTGTAAGGGGACTGGCCACTGGAAGCGCAACTGCCCCAAATATTTGGCAGACAAGAAGGCCAGCAAGATGAACAAAGGTACATTTGATATATATGGTATTGATGTGTACTTGACTAGTACTCGTAGTAGCACCTAGGTATTTGATACTAGATCGGTTGCTAATATATGTAACTCGAATCAGGCTATGGAACAAGCGACCACTAGCAAGGGATGAGGTCACGATGCATGTCGGAAATGGATCAAAAGTTGGTGTGATCGTCGTCGGAATGCTGCTCTCCATTTACCATCTGGATTACTTTTAAACCTCAATAATTGTTATTTGCTGCCCGCGTTGAGCATGAACATTATATCCGGATCGTGTTTATTGCAAGATGGTTATTCCTTTAAATCCAAAAACAATGGTTGTTCGATTTATATGAATAATATCGTTTATTGTCATGCACCCGTGATGAATGTTTTATTTCTTTTGAATCTCGATAGTAGTAATACACATATTCATAATGTAGATGCCAAAATAATTAAACTTAATGATGATATATCCGCATATATGTGGCACTTCCATCTAGGTCATATTGGCATAAATGCATGAAGAAACTCCATTCTGATGGACTTTTAGAATCACTTGATTTTAAATTATTTGATACATGTGAGCCATGTTTATGGGCAAGATGTCTAGAACCCCGTTTTCCGGTACAATGGAACAGGTGATAGATTTATTGGAAATCATACATACTGATGTATGTGGTCCAATGAGTGTGTCGGTGCGAGGTGGATATCGTTATTTTGTTACTTTCATGGATGATTTGAGTAGATATGGGTATATCTATTTAATGAAACACAAGTCTGAAACCTTTGTAAAGTTTAAAGAATTTCAGAGTGAAGTAGAAAATCATCATAATAGAAATATTAAACTTCTGCTATCTAATCGTGGACGTGAATATCTTAGTTACGAGTTTCGCACACACATGAGAGAGTGTGGAATAGTTTTACAACTCACGCCTGCCGAAACACCACAACGTCATGGTGTATCGGAGCATCATAATCGTACCTTATTAGATATGGTTCGATCTATGATTTCTCTAACTGACTTACCACTTTTTTTTGGGTTATGCACTGGAAACCGCTGCATTCACTTTAAATAGGGCACCATCTAAATCCGTTGAAACAATAATGTATGAATTATGGTTTGGAAACAAACCAAAATTTTCATTTCTAAAAGTTTGGGGATGCGATGTTTATGTGAAGAAACTTCAACCTGATAAACTCGAGCCCAAAGTGGAAAAATGCGTCTCCATAGGATACCCTAAAGAAACAATTGGGTATTCCTTCTATCATATATCCGATGTCAAGGTTTCCGTTGCCAAGAATGGATCCTTTCTAGAGAAGGAGTTTCTCATGAAAGGTGTGAATAGTCGGAAGGTAGAACTCGAAGAGGTTATTGAACCTTCTCTTCTTAAAACGGTGAGTGGCATAGCGCCGGAAATTGTTCTAGAGTTGACTTCACCGGGTGAAGAGGGAACTAATGATAAAGAGCATGAAACTCCGAAAGAGGACACTACCGAACCTCACAGGTCAAGTAGGACATGTGTAGTTCCTGAACTATACGGAAATCCTATCATGAATTTCGTGGTAGATGGAAATGATGACCCTACGACATATGAAGAAACAATGATGAGCCTAGATTCCAACAAATGGCTAGAATCCATGCAATCCGAGATGGAATCCATGTACGAAAACCAGGTTTGGACCTTGGTGGACTTACCTCACGATCGAAAGGCCATTGAGAATAAATGGATTTTCAAGAAGAAAGTGACCATCTATAAAGCTTGACTTGTCGCAAAGGGGTTTCAACAAATTCAAGGAGTTGACTATGATGAGACTTTCTCTCCCATAGCGATGCTAAAATCGGTTAGGTTCATGTTAGCAATTGCTACATATTTTGATTATGAAATTTGGTAGATGGATGTCAAAACCGTGTTCCTCAATGGTAATATTGAAGAAGAGTTGTATATGATACAACCAAAGGGTTTTGTCGATCCTAAGGATGCCAACAGGGTTTGCAAACTTCAGCGATCCATCTATGGACTGAAGCAAGCATCCCGGAGTTGTAATCTCCACTTTGATGAGGTGATCAAAGAGTTTGGATTTTTCCAAACTTATAGAGAAGCTTGTATTTACAAGAAAGTGAGTGGGAGCTCTGTGGAATTTCTAATACTATATGTGGATGACATATTATTGATTGGAAATGATATAGATCTTTTAAATAGTGTTAAAAGTTATCTAAACAACAAATTTTTGATGAAGGACCTTGGTGAAGCATCATACATACTGGGCATAAAAATCTATAGAGATAGATCAAGACACCTGATTGGGTTATTACAAAGTACATACCATGATAAGATTTTAAAGAAGTTTAAAATGGACGAAAGTAAGAAAGGATTCTTACCTATTGATACATTGCAAATGTATCTATAATTTTGATGTTCCATGCTTGGTTTTATCCACTTTCTTGTGTTTTGTTCCAACTTTGGAGTACTTTTCATATGATTTCTTGGACTAACCTATTAACAAGAGCCACGATACCGCCTGTTTTCTGCTGTTTTTGGTTTCAGGAAAGTCAGAAAATGAATATTCTCGGAATTGGATGGGACAAAAGCCAAAGTGCCTATTTTCCGGAAGTCATCAAGTGCCAGAATACGAGACGGAGAAGGGACAGAGGCCGGCCACACCACCGGTCAGCGGCCAGTGGGCCCACGCTTAGGGTGGTGGTGGTGGTGGCACCCCTCGGCCTCTCCTTCCGACTATAAGATGCCTCGGACGTAAACCCTAAGTACCATCAAAAATCCACGAAGAGTCTCAGAGTCATTGCCGTCATCTCCATCCCTAGATCGGGAGGATCTGAATCTCTTCCCGACACTGCCTGGAGAGGGAATTCACCCTGGAGGCCTTCTTCATCACCATGCAAACCTCCGGTGTGATGCGTGAGTAGTTCATCCTTGGACTACGGATCCATGTAGTAGCTAGATGGCTGGTTCTCCTCCTTTGTGCTTTCATGTTTAGGTCTTGTGAGCTCCGTTCATGATCAAGACCATCTATTTGTAATTCTGCATGTTGTGTTTGTGGGGATCCGATGGATATTGAGATGCTATTTCAGATTGATTATTGATTCTATCATGCCTTTGTTATTTGTGATCTTGCATGCTTTCCGTTGTTAGTAGCTATCTTGGCCAAGTAAATGCTAGCAACTCCAAGAGTTATGCTCGATAGTGGGTTCATGCCTCTGGTAATCTGGGGAAGTGACAGAAATCTCTAAGGTACTAGATGTGCTGTTGCTACTAGGAAGAAAACAACAATCCTTTGTTCATAGAACAATCGTATTGTTTACTTTACACGCAATTCGTAAAGCAATAATCTGTTGCTTGCAACTTAATACTAGAGGGGGTTCGGATGATAACATAAAGGTGGATTATTAGTCACAGATGCAGTTGGATGGCGGTCTATGTATAATGTTGTAATGCCCAATCAAGTTCCAAAGGAGTCAAGATGATTAGTATATGCATGTATTGCTTTCTTGATGTTTGTCAATTGCCCCGCTGTAATTTGTTCACCCAGCATGTTATCTATCTAAGGAGAGCCACCTCTAGTGAACTATGGATCCCGGTCCTTGTCTTTTACATTCAATCTATAAACTGTTACTGCTTTGTGTTTACTTTCTGCAAACTTTTACTTCTTTCCATTCGATACGTTTAATCCTTTGTTTTCCGCAAAACACGGTGAGATTGACAACCTCATCGCAAGTTGGGGACAAAGATCTGTGGTTGTGTTGTGCAGGTCTCCACGTTGCTACTAGCACCGGTAGTGCGCCCTGCCAAAGCTCAGCTAGTAACACCTTTGGGGTGTTTCCTTGCTCCTACTGGTTTGATTAAACCTTGGTTTCATAACTGAGGGAAACTTGCTGCTGTGCTCATCATACCTTCCTCTTGGGGTTCCCAAGGAGCTCTACATCAACACCGCCATCAAGCATTTTTCTAGGCGCCGTGCATTGAGCCATCAAGCATTTTTCTGGCGCCGTTGCCGGGGAGTCAAGGACATCTTCACAAGGGGAGTCCCTCATAACCAATCTCTTTACTTTGTTATTTTTGTTTTGCTTAGTTTCTTTTTGTTTTGTTTGCTTGTTTTGTTATTAAAAAACACAAAAAAATTAGTTTCACTAGTTTGCTTTCTTATTTGAAAACCCCAAAAAATGACTACTCTTGAAAACACTAAGTTGTGTGACTTCACTAGCACCAACAACAATGATTTTATGAGCACACCTATTGCTCCACCTGTGGCTGAAAATACTTTCTTTGAGATAAAACCTGCTTTGCTCAATCTTGTTATGAGAGAACAATTTTATGGTATTGGTAATGAAGATGCTGCTTTCCATCTAAATAACTTTGTTAAACTTTGTGAGATGCAAAAGCATAGGGATATAGATGGTGATATTATTAAGCTGAAATTGTTTCCTTTCTCTTTGAGAGGAAAAGCTAAAGAATGGTTGAATTCTTTAACTAGGAATAGTATTGATTCTTGGACTAAATGCAAAGATGCTTTTATTGGAAAGTATTATCCTCCTGCTAAGATTATATCTATGAGAAGTGAAATAATGAAGTTTAAACAACTTGATAATGAGCATGTTGCTCAAGCTTCGGAAAGAATGAAATCTTTGGTAAAGAATTGTCCCTCTCATGGACTGACTGCTTGGATGATCATCCAAACTTTTTATGTAGGATTGAACTATTCTTCACGGAACCTATTGGATTCTGCTGCTGGAGGTACCTTTATGACCATAACTTTGGGTGCTGCAACAAAACTTCTGGACAATATGAAGGTTAATTATTCTGAATGGCATACTGAGAGAGCTCCACAAGGTAGGAAGGTAAATTCTGTTGAGGAAACCTCCTCCTTGAGTGATAAGATTGATATTATTATGTCTATGATTGTTAATGAGAAAGCCCATATTGATCCAAATAATGTTCCTTTGGCTTCTTTGGTTGCTCCAAAAGAGCAAGTTGATGTGAACTTCATAAGAAATAACAATTTTGGCAACAATGCTTATGGTAACAATGCTTATAGGAACAATTTTGGTAACAACAATTATAAGCCATATCCTCCCAACAATGGTAATCCTTATGGAAGTTCTTACAACAATAATAGGAGTGCTCCCTCTGAACTTTAAGTTATGCTTAAAGAGTTTATTAGTAAACAAACTGCTTTCAATAAAACTATTGAGGAAAAACTCTCTAATGCTGAAAGAAATATAGCATCTTTGGCTGAAGCTCAATCTACTTTGAATAAAATGGCTACTAAACCTGAAACTAATGACAATCCCTTTGCAGCTACCAATGCTATACAAGTAAGAATTGATGAAAATGTTAGATTATTAGCTGAATTACATGCTAAGTGGGAAAGAGAAGATGAAATTGCTAGAAACATTAGTTTTACTACTTTAGATGATAAATTTGACTTTGATCTTGATGGTTGTAATATCTCTGAAGTTATTAAGTTCCTACAAAAGCTTGCTAAAAGTCCTAATGCTAGTGCTGTGAACATGGCCTTCACTAAACACATTACTGATGCTCTCATAAAGATTAAAGAAGAAAAGATGAAACATAAAGCTTCTATTCCTATAAAACAAGAAGATGGTTGGGAACCCATCATTAATATGAAAGTGAATGACTTTAATTTCAAAGCTTTATGTGATCTTGATAGTAGTGTTTCTATTATGCCTAGAAGGATTTATGATATGCTTGATTTGCCTCCGCTTGAAGATTGTTATTTGAATGTCCCACTTGATGATAATGCTAAAAATAAACTCATGGGGAGTCTTAATGATGTTCTTATTATGGTTAACAATGCTTATGTCCCCGTTGATTTCTATGTTTTGGATGTTGAATGCAATGCTTCTTGTCCTATTACTTTGGGAAGACCTTTTCTTAGAACTGTTGGTGCCATCATTGATATGAAAGAAGGCACCATTAAATATCAACTCCCACTCAATAAAGGTATAGAACACTTCCCTAAAAAGAGATAAAATATTTATTTTGCTTCTCCTATGAAAACAAAATTTGGTCTTAATGCTTCTTCATTTGAGAACACTTGATTCTTTCTTTGCTTCTTATGCCTAACTTAAAGGCGTTAAAGAAAAGTACTTATTGGGAGATAACCCAAAAGTTTTAGATGAGTCTTGGACGTTATTACTTCAGTAATAAATGCTCCTTATCCTTTTTATTTGTTTTTTGTGCCAAGAGTAACCTCTAATGAGAGAGAAGTAATGATTGGGAAAGTTGCTGTCCCGAAACAGATTTCTATGCTTCACCGTAAAAATTCGTGAGAGAGCTATGTATGTCGGATTGAGATGTAATTGTTTGTTCTTATGACCCAGGTTGTTACCTAACTTTCGTTAGTTCAACAATTTTTGATTTGAGCAACAGAAGGTCTTCGAAAAAAATCGTCTTTACCTGCTGGTCTGTTTTGACAGATTTCTGCCATTTTCTGCATTTCTTCTTGTTGGTTTCTTATTGAGTTCTTTTGGGGAATTGAGCTTTTTGAGGGAAGTGCTTCAGTAGCTAGTGTTCTAATGGAAGTTTATTTGGCGTTATAACTGAACCTTAAGACCTTTTATCTTGAGTACACTAATGTTGCTAATAAAGACAGTGTGAAGTTTTGTATGAAGGAAAATTTTCAGGTGTATGGAAAGAATGAGTAATGAGATGAAGGATGGACTAAAGCTCAAGCTTGGGGATGCCACGCGTGTCACCCCAAGAAATATCCAAGAAGTACAAGAGTCAAAGCTTGGGGATGCCCAAGGCATCCCCCTCTTCATCAATAAAAATCCCTGGTTTCTTCCAAACGCTTCATTTTTATTGTTTCATGCACAGTTGTGTTTTTCTTGGAGCGTCTTCTTTTTTGTTTTCGTTTTTGTTTTTAGTTTGCTTGGTTTTCTTAGTTTTATGAATAAATTGGTTGGACCCCCTCTTTCATACATTGGTTTGCAAATAGTTTGGTTTGGTTTGGAAAAGAGTAGGAAACTTCATGCTTATGTGGTAAAAAGAGCTTGTTTTTGACTGTGGCCTATGCTTTGTCATGCCATGCTTGATATTGTTTTGGCTTTATGCTTAGTATTATTTGCTGTAGCATGAATTGTTATAAACAATTGAGATTGCTTAATGTGCCTTGGATGAATCATGCATTGTTTTAGCATATTAAAGCATAGTATAGTGGTATTCTCCTTTGATGCTTTATTCGGGTTGACTTGGCGCATGCTCACACCATGTTATGACTATCTCAAGTCACCATAGCCCTTATGATCCTTTAGTTTTCAACTTGTAGTATCACTTTATTCTTTGATCAATGATGTTTTGTCGCTCTGCATAATTATGGCCATTATTGCTCTCTTAGTTTGTCGCTCCCAGTCTTTTGCTAGCCTTCACAACAAAGTATGAGTTCCACTCATGCATCCAACTCCCTAAACAAAGTTATTCCAAAGAGTCCACCATACCTACCTACTAGCTTATGCTATTCCAAGTATATTCATGCTTTTGTTTACCTTCCAAATTAAACTTGTTATGAGAAAACTAGTGATTAAAGCTCTCACGAACTTGATGGCACACTTTACTTTATTGCCTCTAATAAACTTGAACCAATGTGTCTTCTATGTTGTATATGCTTGCACTTATTTGTTGGGAATTAGCAGAACCATGCTTTCATGGGGAACGCTTTCAACATTGCACTTGGTACTTGTACCTAGTTGATATCATGCTCTTTTGTATATGGATGTCATCGGTGTGAAATGAAAGGGGAGCTTGTAAGTCCATGGAGTTATGTATATGTGTTAGAGAAACGCCTGGGCCGCTGGTCTAATCCATGCTGACATGGTGGAAACCTACAGCGTAACCATAATGAGCTGTCTATGAAGCATTCTTTTTATAAAAAAAGAGTCATATATTGAGAAAAAAAAGAGAAAAGAAAAAAATAGATACTATGAAAAGAGGAAAGAGAGAAAAAAGCACCATATTCCCATTGTAAATAAGAAGAATGTTGAGATGCTCGTTGTCTGCTTGCCTTGTCATTTTGATATAGGGATTCTTCCGTATCATCGGGCAAGGGTACCCTGCGGTTCTCTATGATACACATATACTTACGATGACAAGAACTTACCGGTGACTAAACTTGAGTAGCATGAGGAGCGTCCCTCGTATACAAGGGACATGAGATTTCTAACTTATACTTCGTCAAGCATGTACAACATAGTTTGTTTACTTTAACCTTAATCACTTCAATATGCTTATGATAGGGGCAATGAGAGCTGAAAGCTATAAGTACCATAATTTTTAGAAGCTCTTTATGAGACTTGAATCCCTACTTCCTTCTATGAAGGCCTTTCTTCTACCATATATTGTGTCTCCACCTTCTATCTTTATGCACTTACTTTGAGAGCATAGTGGCCATTCTTAGTTCTTTGTGCATTGTCCCAAGACTAGTTGATTGATGCATAACTTGATATTGCTTGTTTTAAACTATTGTATCTAGTCACTCTTATGAACTTTGAAGGTGTCCTATGCATTTATATTTGCTACTCTATGAGGGACAAGCTGAATACTATTATGCTATGTTTTCTTTATGTGAAACAAACAAACGTCTTGCAAAGCATTGTTATTCATGAATCTTTTGTTTGTGCCTTTTCATGTTGCATCATAGTTTCTTTGCTTATTGCTAGAACTTTGTCTTTCATGTTATGATTGAAGTACTATGATCCCAGCTTTGAATGTTTTACAAATACTTTGATCAAGTCTTTGATGGTGCATGTCACCTCAAAAATTATTCTTTCTTTTTATCACATACCTACTCGAGGACAAGCAGGAGTTAAGCTTGGGGATGTTGATAGATTGCAAATGTATCTATAATTTTTTATGTTCCATGCTTGGTTTTATCCACTTTCTTGTGTTTTGTTCCAACTTTGGAGTACTTTTCATATGATTTCTTGGACTAACCTATTAATAAGAGCCATAGTGCCAGCTGCCTGTTTTCTACTGTTTTTGGTTCCAGGAAAGTCAGAAAATGAATATTCTCGGAATTGGACGGGACAAAAGCCAAAGTGCCTATTTTTCCAGAAGTCATCAAGTGCCAGAATACGAGACGGAGAAGGGCCAGAGGCCGGCCACACCACCTGGCCGTGCGGCCAGGCTGGGCCCGCACCAGGGGGTGGTGTGGTGGCCCCTGGCACCCCTCGACCTCCCCTTCCGACTATAAGATGCCCTCGGGACGTAAACCCTAAGTACCCGATCAAAAATCCACGAAAGAGTCTATAGCCATCGTCATCTCCATCCCTAGATCAGGAGGGATCTGAAGCTCTTCACGACACCCTGCCGGAGAGGGGAATTCACCCTGGAGGCCTTCTTCATCACCATGCAAGCCTCCGGTGTGATGCGTGAGTAGTTCATCCTTGGACTACGGATCCATGTAGTAGCTAGATGGCTGGTTCTCTGTAGCATCCCAATTGTCTAACAATTGCAATGCTACTAGCCTAGTCTATATAATGGCTACTTCATATATATAATTGTTGCATCATAATTATATCATGCTCATGTCATCATGCCTCCTTGCATTTGAGCATCATATAAAACCCTTTTTGTTTTGGTTCTTCTCTCATATGCATTGTAAATTGTACTTGCCTCTTGATATTGTATTTGGATATTGATATATTGTTTAAATGCCCAAGTTGAGTTGGGGGCATATCTTTTATTCCAATTCCACCACCTCTCTTTGTCACCACCTTATAATTCCACCATCCCATTATCCATGAGCTTGTATTTGATTTTTCTTTGGTATTTAATCTAGCTCATGGGAGATAGGATGGATCTACCTCTACCAATTCTTTGCTTGGCTTTATTCCACTTGTGGGAATGCATAAGAATAATGCCATGTAATATTGTTGTTTTCACAAGATTTTAATCATGGCAATTATCATTTTTGCATGGGCCATGCAAGAGTACCCCACCTTTAGCCATTTGTTTCTCTCTTGGTTTTGATGGGTTTTATCTTATGGAGCCATAGCCATCCATCTTCCTCTACCCCTCTTTTGCTTGATCTAGTTGGTCTTGCTAAAAGCCACACCACATCTCTCTCTCTCTCTCTCTCTCTTTTCCTCACCTTCCTCTCCTTTTCACCTCCATCCATGTATGATCATGTGGATCATGTCTAAAACCCTAAATCATACCCTCTCTCTCTAATCCTTTCTCCAAAATCTTACACCTAATCTAAACCCTAAACCAAGCCCCCTCTCTAGCTAACCCTACCACCATGATCTACCCCAAACCCTAACCCCTCTCTCTTTTCCATCTAACCCTAATCTCTCTCTCTAACTCCTCTCTCTCCAAACCAAACCCTAACCCTTCCCCCTTAGTCTCACCATGCCGAGCCTCACCTTGCTGGCCCCACCTGGCCCTCTCTCGCCCTGGCCCACACCCTAGCTACCATCCACCCCATACCCTAACCCGAGCCTCTCCTTCCTAACCTAGATATCTAACCCCCCTTCCGACCCTAGCTCCTTGCCACACCACCTCTCCCTCTGCCTCGCCAGGCCGACCCCACACCCGAGCCCTACCTGCCTGCCCTACCCTGGAACAGCCCTAGGCCGAGCCTGCCCGAGCACGTGAGGGGAGGGAGAAGCAAAGGTGGCCGAGACCACCTTTATCCTCCACCTTTCCCCCACGGATTCTCCTCCTCCCTCCCTCCTTTTTCCTCTCCCGCACGGCTCTCCTCAAGCCTCGCCCAGATCCGCCAGAGCCTACCGCTCCTCTCCTTTCTTCTCCACCGCCCTACCCACCCATTGCTGCCACCGCTTGCCTCCCACAGCCCCCGTCGATCCAAGAGGCGCGAGGTTGTGCGAGGTTGCGTCAGCGAAGATCACTCAGTGCTGGCGTGCGGGAGGAGAGAGGCACCGAGCAAGATCCACCGCCACCACCCGACGCCAAACACTAGAACTCCGTCCGTACGATCGCCGATCCTCTATGTCCCAGCCTGCCCGCACCACCAAACACACACTCTCGGTGAGCACCCGACCCTCCCAGACACCTCCGATAGCCGATCCGTTGCTTGCTCGTGTTGTGCGTTTCGTCGAACGCTCTCGGCGCGGCGAGCTCCCGTCGTCGAGGACCGTCCCTGCGTCGCCTCACACCTTACCTAGCCGCGTTTTCCTCTCCTAACAACTCCCCTAGCACTCATCAAGCCGCACTTTCAGCGTGCACCAAGACGTCCCAGGATCGAATCCCCACTCCGCGCCGCGCCTGCGTCGATCGCGCACCGATCGGTCATCAGCGCAGAGAAGATCCACAGTACGGGCGACCCCTTTTGCACTTAACCCCTCAGATCTTTTTTCGGCTAACTGCGCAGATGCCCAGACCCCACCGCCTCCTGCCCTTTTACAGAGCCCCAGAAAACCTTAGCCTTAACCCGGCGCTCGGGCTCCCCACGTGCACGTCCCATTGGGCGCGCCTGCAGGGCCCACGAGGTCGCTGGGTGGCCCCACCCGTCAGTCGCAGTGACTAGGAAGCGCCGCGGTGAGAAAAGTAATTCCTGGACGCGTGTGTCCTAGTCAGCCATGGCCCCACTTGTCTGTGACTGTGGCTAGGACTGGGCTGGGTGTAAAAAGCAGTTCTGTTTCTGTTTAAATTTAAAACTTTGCAAATTTGATTTAATTTCAAATTCAAATCTGTTTTCAAATATCTTTTGAAATACTTTTCCAAATTAAACATGTAATATATGTTTTGAAATCAGAAAAATATGAGGAATTCAAATATGCCCTTCAAAATATATTTTGAACACTTTAAATTTCAAGTTGATTAAAATTACAATAAAATGCCCTTTTTGCTTAATTAATTAATAACTTTTGTTTTATAACTCCAAATTTGACAAATAATATGTCTAAAATGATTAGCTCGACGAGACCTTTCTGTTTATGCATTCCATGTTCTGAATTGCAGCATGCATCATATAAATATAAAGTATACAGCAACTTAATTGAGGTTAAAATGTGACCAAAACCCAATAAAAGGCTTTATTCTTGTATTCCACACCTCACCCATGCCAGGCTACCTTATTGCCATGCAAATTGTGCATCATTCATCATGGCATGATTGTTTGCTTGTTGCATTTTATTCATAT
Organism: Avena insularis; assembly: GCA_023614405.1. Lineage (NCBI taxonomy): Eukaryota > Viridiplantae > Streptophyta > Magnoliopsida > Poales > Poaceae > Avena > Avena insularis. The sequence goes on along the minus strand of CM042690.1, from coordinate 145,388,146 downwards.
GCTTGTGCACTTTATTTATGTTGGCCCTTGTTTGTTTGGGTCTTCTTCGAATAGACGCTGAGCAGGGGATATATCAAGAAACCCAGGAGCACTACCCAGATCCTTCTCTCGCTTCAACTGAGCCTGTGCAAGCACTACCACATGCTTGCATACATATAGTACCTATTGCCTCTATCTTATTCTTGCATCATTGAGTCACATTGCATTAAATCTGGATCCCAAGTATTGCATAGCCTTTACTTTTAAACCCCACCAAGCTTGTTCCTCCATCCCATGAGCCATTACTACAGGAGTTGTTTGAGCCATGCGGTCGAGAACAGCATGTGTAGGGTATGTGAGTGTCGATGGATAACGAGGTACCTAAACAACTTAACTCGAGTAGTAATGAGATAACTAATGAAAGTGGCACCGTGAGCAATATCTGCTATTTGGTTTTCATGCTCACTTGTGTCCTGAGGACCCCGAGTACTTGATTCCTGTTCCTTGAATATTCGCTATCCACATCCGGGAGGCTGATGAACCCCCGAGCCGAGCTTGATTCATTCTTATTTCTTGGGGCCACAAAGTAGTTTGGGGCTTTATTACTATCCTGTACTTATGCCATGCTTTATCGCTTTATTTAAGATTGTGCGAGAAGCACTGTACTGTTTTGGATGCGGAGTGTTTTGCATCGACAAGCCAGCCACACTTTCGGGTTCCCAATCGACATGACCATTGACGCAAACCTTGAGTCCGTCTCGGAGCCGCCAACTTCGTTATGGGTAGCTTAATGGGTGGCCCCAAATATTTCAATCTGTGATCGCTTTGTTGTGAATGCCTCGTTGGTTTTGATTTGGTTTTTCCGAGGTTGATCGAGTGTGTTGCTATTTGTGCACTCTGCAGGTAAAACTTTCAAAGCCGTGTCCGTGGTTATGGACGACTTGGAGCATAGTTTCGATCATAGACAAGTATAACTAAAGTACCACTTTTAATTTGACTAAGTACCGACTAGTAAATAGTGCAACACTCATGGAATGGATAATAAAACTGCCAACGGATGGGGGTTGTTGTCCGCTTCCTCGTCGATAAGCGAGGAGGAGGATGGATCTGTTAATTACTGTTATAACTGTGTTATTAATTCACGGACATCCGCTCATCTTTGGTTAGGCGGATGGTTAGCGGTATCTATAGAATTGTTAGGTGTTATCTTTTGCTGCAATTGCGTCACCCAGGTTGTGTCCCTTTAGAGGCATAAAGACTTGCCGAGTACCCCTAGGGTCTCACACGATAAATTGTTTGATTCGGATGAATGTAAACTCGCAAGATGGATACGGGTGGAGGAGGCAGACGATGTTGGCAACGAGCATTCGTGTAGACATTCGGGAACGGGGATCCGTGAGATCTGTGGGGATGTGTTTATTTATGGGGCATCTTATGCCGATTTGCTTCTTATCCGCATCGGATCTTGTTTTCCGCTCACCGATACTCTGATGTTTGATGTATGAGGAGATATCCTAAACCATTATATCTATCTAGGATATTTGGATCTTGCTGTATGGCGTTGCAATATTTCTATTTCTTTTAGATGGAATGGCTATGAGGACTGTTGTATGGTGGCTTGCATACATACTCATTTGTGTATGTAGTTGATCCCTTCGCGCCGACACGCCGCCGTTCTTGTCCCGATGTTTGGAAATGGTTAGGACGGCCGAAAGGTCTACCTGTGAGTGGCATTTGGGCCCCATCGTACTATTTTAACCATTTCCGCTCATCCAGGCTTGTAACTAGGAGCGTAATTCACCGAGGTAGTTACAATTGGTATCAGAGCCATCCCGCCCTTCAGGGTCTCAGCCAAATGGTCGTTGTCAGTCTAGCAAATATTTTTGGTAGCTATGTATACTAGGGAAAAACAAAATGTGAGAGTAGGACTGCTTCCATTTTTCTTCTTAACCACCCACCCACCCTTTTCTGTTAAGGAAGTGTAACGTTTTCAATCCTCTTCTTAAAAATTCAAACTAGGATTCACGTGTTCTAGGTTTCCGTAGTACCATAGAAAGTGTGTGTGTGTGTAACTCCTTGTCTATCTGTTGCATCCAATTTGTTATCACAATCTGCCTTTGGTTATCAACTGTTGGTACATTCCATACTGACAGGCTTTTCAAAACCGGCGCGATCTATCTAACTCCTTGTTAACCGGTGCCATCTTCTTAAGGGTGTCCTTCCTTCTAGCAACTCCACATTCTGTGAAACCATCAGTTGCTAATCTCTACCTGATAAGTGATTTTGCGCATCTATTGGTATTTTAATGCCGAAAAATGCGGAAAATTTTTCTTTGATACATCTGTGCTTCCACACTCCTTTTCAGTCGTGTGTGAAACATTATCTATCTTCCTTTTATCAGCATGTCCATGCTAACTCATTCTTTTGTCACCGGCGCTTAATCCTGGAGTTTCATTTCATCTCCAATTCTCTTGGGCTAATTACATAACATGTGTCGATCCGATGCTGGTGATTGTAATTTGGTTCTCGGCATAGCTATATGACACTTATCATGAGTGGAATATGGAAAATGCTATCAACACTATCCTCCAAATGGTGACGGTTATCTCCTTTGATTTTGAGTACACCGTGATCATATCTATGCATATTCAAGCATCTTTGGCAATCCGGAGTTTCTCAAAGCACTACGGCGGTCTAGCATCTGTCCATCATGCTGCACATCTTTTTGAACCCCATATCTGCACAATTCTCCTGGATACGAGGGAATTGCATCTTTTCGCTTCTGATAGCTTTGCTTAAGGTATGAGCTATCATCGGTTCTTATCCAAGATCTCTTTATCTTTGTAACCGGTGATCCAATCGACAATGTGAACCAGGTGACATCTCTTTTCTTCCGAAGGACCAGATAATCTATTCTTCTAGTGCATCTTCTTCAACACGAACCCGTGCTCTTAATTTTGACCTTTCAAAGAGCGTTGAGCTCAGGAAGTGTTCGAGCATTTGTTCGTTTCTCTCGCCTTTTGAACTTGGTATTCTGGGAATATCTGTTAATCCATGGTGGTATATGTTGATAATATGCTTGCCGATTCCATATCAATGGAAGGACATGGAAGATCATCTGTGTCTTTATCTCAAGCTTCGTGAGCACTGCCTGTGTGCAAAGTCTCAAAATGGAAATTCTGACTTTTTGAAGTCACCTATCTCGGCCACGTCCTTCTGCTAAATAGATCGCTTCAATTCTGGAATCAGCAAGTTCATTGTTAATTCCATCTTCCATCTTCAATCAAACCCGGAGTTTTTTCCTTGTTGGCAAGTTATCATCAGCGTTTCGCTCAAGATTTTCCTCAAGACTGCTAAATCTCTCTCAATCTTTTCAAGAACAACATGGAGTTCTTTCACCTCAGTCTCGTCAAGTGATCTTTTGAAACCCTCTCGTTCTATCATCTATGCTCAATCCACCGGAGGCCATGAAGATTTTTCATATCTTTTGTAATCCTTAGGTGCAAGTGGGGCTATCTTTTCTGTAGCTGTTGAATCTTGCAGTTGTTCTCCGTAATCTTCCTTCATATCTTTCTGGTGGCTTGGTACTTCAGACATGACGACAACATCATCATCTTTATCTATCTATGAATCCGGCGAATCGTTTGCATCTATCCTTGTTTTCTAACGAAGTTCCATGAGTTATTGTCAATACCTTCAGTCTGTTTCAGTAGTTGGGTTGCTTAGTTTTCCTATTCATGTGCGGAGTAATGCTTTGAGTGCGGGATGGAGTAGCTACCATACCACTACTCTTATCATTCGCTCGTGTACATTGGATTGGCGGATTAATGTGATTTCACTCATTCCACGGAAGTTAGAAGTGGCCTTTATCCCTCGATACTTTTACTTCCGTCCTTGTTTTTCCGGAGTGCTCTCTCGAAGAAAGTAATCGAGAATCTCTTGTTGGTGATCTCGTCTTTTTCAACATGGAGCGAAATCTTCAATTATATGGTGGAAACAAACGCAAACTCTTTTCTGTCCTCGTCATTCTACCGATGCTCGACATCCCCAAACAAGATGAAAGGAAACTATCTCTCTCTTTGTTTCATCAATTCTTTTTCTGTGGTAAAGCCAATTATGGTTGATGCCATCAGCCGCAAATCTATTGCGTTAGCCTCAAGGCTAAAGAAAGCAATAAGTATCTCTACAATAAACTCCAGATCCTCCATATTCTTTGCTTCTCGGGATTCCACCATGATCTAGCTTCACATCCGTCTCTAGAAGTTATATCCGCGCACCTCAATTGCGTGATCCTTTGGTTCTTACCGGCGCAACAAGAATCTAATCCGACGATGTCTAACTAAATCTTTCTGTTGATATCAAGGGACTCTATTGTTTGAAGGCAATATTATTTCCGAACTTCATTTCTCAAATCCGAGAGAAGATACGATGCTATTGTCATAGTGGTTCAAACCTCTCCAACCTAACTCTTTCTTCCGGCGAGACAAAGATTTCATCCTCTCTTGTATCGGTAAATCTTTAATCTTAACGGTGTGCTTTTCTTTATCCATGATACATCATCTTTTCCTTTTCTTTCACAAGTGGTTCTAGTCTTTTATCTTGTTCTTGAGAAAACCGGAGCTATGTCCATCCTATCCTTCTTGTCTCATGACAATCCTGCAACTCTTCTAACCGTTGTTTCTCTAGCAACACGCAAGACTCGCAACAAGTCTAGCAAGTTTTGCAAGGTGCAGTGGTCGCACCATTCTGTTGATGAAGCCACTTGGGAATGTGAGGGTCACCTTCGTTCGAACACCCGCCTATCCTTGTGTTGTTTTATTTTTCCTAGGAATCTCGGGGCGAGATTCTTGTTTAGTGGGGGAGAGTTGTAGCATCCCAATTGTCTAACAATTGCAATGCTACTAGCCTAGTCTATATAATGGCTACTTCATATATATAATTGTTGCATCATAATTATATCATGCTCATGTCATCATGCCTCCTTGCATTTGAGCATCATATAAAACCCTTTTTGTTTTGGTTCTTCTCTCATATGCATTGTAAATTTTACTTGCCTCTTGATATTGTATTTGGATATTGATATATTGTTTAAATGCCCAAGTTGAGTTGGGGGCATATCTTTTATTCCAATTCCACCACCTCTCTTTGTCACCACCTTATAATTCCACCATCCCATTATCCATGAGCTTGTATTTGATTTTTCTTTGGTATTTAATCTAGCTCATGGGAGATAGGATGGATCTACCTCTACCAATTCTTTGCTTGGCTTTATTCCACTTGTGGGAATGCATAAGAATAATGCCATGTAATATTGTTGTTTTCACAAGATTTTAATCATGGCAATTATCATTTTTGCATGGGCCATGCAAGAGTACCCCACCTTTAGCCATTTGTTTCTCTCTTGGTTTTGATGGGTTTTATCTTATGGAGCCATAGCCATCCATCTTCCTCTACCCCTCTTTTGCTTGATCTAGTTGGTCTTGCTAAAAGCCACACCACATCTCTCTCTCTCTCTCTCTCTCTCTCTTTTCCTCACCTTCCTCTCCTTTTCACCTCCATCCATGTATGATCATGTGGATCATGTCTAAAACCCTAAACCATACCCTCTCTCTCTAATCCTTTCTCCAAAATCTTACACCTAATCTAAACCCTAAACCAAGCCCCCTCTCTAGCTAACCCTACCACCATGATCTACCCCCAAACCCTAACCCCTCTCTCTTTTCCATCTAACCCTAACCTCTCTCTCTAACTCCTCTCTCTCCAAACCAAACCCTAACCCTTCCCCCTTAGTCTCACCATGCCGAGCCTCACCTTGCTGTCCCCACCTGGCCCTCTCTCGCCCTGGCCCACACCCTAGCTACCATCCACCCCATACCCTAACCCGAGCCTCTCCTTCCTAAGCTAGATATCTAACCCCCCTTCCAACCCTAGCTCCTTGCCACACCACCTCTCCCTCTCTCTGTCCCTGCCAGGCCGACCCCACACCCGAGCCCTACCTGCCTGCCCTACCCTGGAACAGCCCCAGGCCGAGCCTGCCCGAGCACGTGAGGGGAGGGAGAAGCAAAGGTGGCCGAGACCACCTTTATCCTCCACCTTTCCCCCACGGCTGCTCCTCCTCCCTCCCTCCTTTTTCCTCTCCCGCACGGCTCTCCTCTGCCTCGCCAGATCCTTGAGCCACTAGCTCCTCTCCTTTCTTCTCCACGCCACTACCACCCCATCGCTGCCACCGGTCTCCACCAGCCTGTCCGATCCAAGAGGCGAAGTAGCAGGAGGTTGTCGGCGAGTCGAGGTCCTTGCATCACCCTCAGACGCTGTCATGGAGGAGAGGCACCGGAGCCAAAGATCACCGCCACCACCGACGCCAAACCCTAGAACTCCGGCCGTCTGTATCATCGCCGATCCTCTCCGTCCCAAGCCGTTCTGCCACCACCGACACACTCTCGGTGAGCACCTGACCCTCCCAGACACCTTCGATAGCCGATCCGTTGCTTGCTCGTGTTGTGCGTTTCGTCGAACACTCTCGGCGCGGCGAGCTCCCGTCGTCGAGGACCGTCCCTGCGTCGCCTCACACCTTACCTAGCCGCGTTGTCCTCTCCTAACAACTCCCCTAGCACTACCGCACCGGCTCGCACCCCCAGCGTGCACCCGCACGTCCCAGGATCGAATCCCCACTCCGCGCCGCGCCTGCGTCGATCGCGCACCGATCGGTCATCAGCGCAGAGAAGATCCACAGTACGGGCGACCCCTTTTGCACTTAACCCCCTGCATCTTTTTCGGCTTAAACTCATGTACGTGAGCTCACGGCCAGCCTCCGCCCTTTTACAAAGAGCCCCGTAAAACCTTAGCCTTAACCGCTCCTCGGGCTCCCCCGTGCACGCCCGCCGGGCGCGCCTGCAGTGGCCCCTGAGGCTGTGTGCCCACCTGTCTCGCAGTGACTAGGAAGCGCCGCGGTGAGAAAAGTAATTCCTGGACGCGTGTGTCCTAGTCAGCCTTGGCCCCACTTGTCTATGACTGTGGCTAGGACTGGGCTGGGTGTAAAAAGCAGTTCTGTTTTCTGTTTAAATTTAAAACTTTGCAAATTTGATTTAATTTCAAATTCAAATCTGTTTTCAAATATCTTTTGAAATACTTTTCCAAATTAAACATGTAATATATGTTTTGAAATCAGAAAAATATGAGGAATTCAAATATGCCCTTCAAAATATATTTTGAACACTTTAAATTTCAAGTTGATTAAAATTACAATAAAATGCCCTTTTTGCTTAATTAATTAATAACTTTTGTTTTATAACTCCAAATTTGACAAATAATATGTCTAAAATGATTAACTCGACGAGACCTTTCTGTTTATGCATTCCATATTCTGAATTGCAGCATGCATCATATAAATATAAAGTATACAGCAACTTAATTGAGGTTAAAATGTGACCAAAACCCAATAAAAGGCTTTATTCTTGTATTCCACACCTCACCCATGCCAGGCTACCTTATTGCCATGAAAATTGTGCATCATTCATCATGGCATGATTGTTTGCTTGTTGCATTTTATTCATATGCTTGTGCACTTTATTTATGTTGGCCCTTGTTTGTTTGGGTCTTCTTCGAATAGACGCTGAAAGGTGGGATATATCAAGAAACCTGGAGCACTACCTGCATCCTTCTCGCTTCAACTGAGCTGCCAGGCAAGCACTACCACATGCTTGCATACATATAGTACCTATTGCCTCTATCTTATTCTTGCATCATTGAGTCGCGACTGCATTAAACTGGATCCCAAGTATTGCATAGCCTTTACTTTTAAACCCCACCGAAGCTTGTTCCTCCATCCCATGAGCCATTACTACAGGAGTTGTTTGAGCCATGCGGTCGAGAACATGTGTAGGGTATGTGAGTGTCCGATGGATAACGAGGTACCTAAACAACTTAACACGAGTAGTAATGGGATAACTAATGAAAGTGGCACGGTGAGCAATACTCGCTATTTGGTTTTTCATGCTCACTTGTGTCCCGTAGGACCCCGAGTACTTGATTCCTGTTCCTTGAATATTCGCGCTATCCACATCCGGGAGGCTTATGAACCCCCCTGAGCCAGAGCTTGATTCGTTCTTATTTCTTGGGGCCACAAAGTAGTTTGGGGCTTTATTACTATCCTATACTTATGCCATGCTTTACTGCTTCATTTAAGATTGTGCGAGAAGCTTTGGATGGAGTGTTTTCGCGGTAAGCCCAGTCACACTTTCGGTTCCCGATCGTTTACTGACCATTGACGCAAACCTTGAGTCCGTCTCGAGCCGGCCAACTTCGTTTGGGTAGCTTAATGGGTGGCCCCAAATATTTCTGAATCCTGTGATCGCTTTGTTGTGAATGCCTCGTTGGGTTTTGATTTGGTTTTTCCGAGGTTGATCGAGTGTGTGTTGCTATTTGTGCACCCCTGCAGGGTAAAACTTTCTGAAAGCCGTGTCCGCGGTTATGGACGACTTGGAGCACAGTTTCTCGATCATAGAAAAGTATAACTAAAGTACCGCTTTTAATTTGACTTAGTACCTGACTAGTAAATAGTGCAACACTCATGGAATGGATAATAAAACTGCCAACGGATGGGGGGTTGTTCGTCCGCTTCCTCGTCGGTAAGCGAGGAGGAGGATGGATCTGTTAATATTACTGTTATAACTGTGTTATTAATGCACGGACATCCGTCTATCTTTGGTTAGGCGGATGGTTAGCGAGTATCTATAGAATTGTTAGGTGTTATCTTTTGCTGCAATGGCGTCACCCCAGGTTGTGTCCCCTTTAGAGGCATAAAGACTTGCTGAGTACCCCTAGGGTCTCACACGATAAATTGTTTGATTCAGATGAACAGGTAAACTCGCAAGATGGATACTGGGTGGAGGAGACGGACGATGTTGGCAACGAGCATTCGGTGTAGAGATTTCGGGAACGGGGATCCGTGAGATCTGTGGGCGGGATGTGTTTATTTATGGGGCATCTTATGCCGATTTGCTTCTTATCCGTACTCGGATCTTGTTTTCCGCTTCCGCCTGATACTCTGATGTTTGATGTATGAGGAGATATCCTAAACCATTATATCTATCTAGGATATTTGGATCTTGCCGTATGGCGTTGCAATATTTCTATTTCTTTTAGATGGAATGGCTCTGAGGACTGTTGTATGGTGGCTTGCATACATACTCATTTGTGTATGTAGTTGATCCTTCGCCGACACGCCGCCCGTTCTTGTCCCGATGTTTGGAAATGGTTAGGACGGCCGAAAGGTCTACCTGTGAGTGGCATTTGGGCCCCACCGTACTATTTTAACCATTTCCGCTCATCCAGGCTTGTAACTAGGAGCGTAATTCACCGAGGTAGTTACATTCTCCTCCTTTGTGCTTTCATGTTTAGATCTTGTGAGCTCTGTTCATGATCAAGATCATCTATTTGTAATTCTACCTGTTGTTTTTACGGGGATCCGATGGATATTGAGATGCTATTTCAGATTGATTATTGATTCTATCATGTCTTTGTTATTTGTGATCTTGCATGCTTTCCGTTGTTAGTAGCTATCTTGGCCAAGTAGATGCTAGCAACTCCAAGAGTTAGTATTTATGCTCGATAGTGGGTTCATGCCTCTGGTAATCTGGGGAAGTGACAGAAATCTCTAAGGTACTAGATGTGCTATTGCTACTAGGGAGAAAATAACAATCCTTTGTTCATAGAATAATGATATTGTTTACTTTACACGCAATTTGTAAAGCAATAATCTGTTGCTTGCAACTTAATACTAGAGGGGGTTCGGATGATAACCTGAAGGTGGATTATAAGTCATAGATGTAGTTGGATGGCGGTCTATGTATAATGTTGTAATGCCCAATCAAGTTCCAAAGGAGTCAAGATAATTAGTATATGCATGTATTGCTTTCTCGATGTTTATCAATTGCCCCGCTGTAATTTGTTCACCCAGCATGTTATCTATCTAAGGAGAGCCACCTCTAGTGAACTATGGATCCCGGTCCTTGTCTTTTACATTCAATCTATAAACTGTTACTGTTTTGTGTTTACTTTCTGCAAACTTTTACTTCTTTCCATTCGATACGTTTAATCCTTTGTTTTCCGCAAAACACAGTGAGATTGACAACCTCATCGCAAGTTGGGGACAAAGTTCTGTGGTTGTGTTCTGCAGGTCTCCACGTTGCTACTAGAACCGGTAGTGCGCCCTGCCAAAGCTCAGCTAGTAACACCTTTGGGGTGTTTCCTTTGTCCTACTGGTTCGATTAAACCTTGGTTTCATAACTGAGGGAAACTTGCTGCTGTGCTCATCATACCTTCCTCTTGGGGTTCCCAACGAGCTCTACATCAACACCGCCATCAAGCATTTTTCTGGGCGTCGTGCATTGAGCCATCACCTATCTTATAAGGCAAGACATTGAGTAAGACTCAAAGTCTGGCTACGGTGGAAGAAAGAGAGATAATGGATAAGATCCCCTATGCCTCAGCCATAGGCTATATTATGTATGTCATGCTATGTACAAGGCCGGATGTGGCTCATTCTAGTAGTTTGACTAGTAGGTACCAATATGATCCAGGTTCAAAATACTAGATATCGGTCAAGAATATCCTTAAGTACTTAAGAAGGACCAGTGACATGTTTCTCGTGTACGGAGGTGAAGAAGAGCTCATCGCTAAGTGTTATGTCGTCGCTAGCTTTGACACCGATACGGATGACTCTAAGTCTCAATCCGGGTATGTGTTTCTCATGAATAGAGAAGTAGTTAGTCGGAGGAGATCCAAGCAACCCGTGGTGGCGGGATCAACAACAGAGGCGGAATATGTTGTTGCTTCAGAAGCGGCGCAAGAAGCAGTTTGGATGAAGGAATTCATAACAGAACTGGGTGTGGTTCCTAATGCATTGAACCCAATGATGATATATTGTGACAACAATGGAGCCATAGCCAATGCTAAAAAACAAAGGTCTCAAAAGAATTCCAAGCATATCAAGCATCGGTTTCACTCCATCTGCGAGCATATCAAGGATGGAGATATAAATATTTGTAAAGTATATACGGATCTGAATGTAGCAGATCTGTTGACTAAAACTCTCCCTAGGGAAAAACATGATCAACACCCAAACTCCATGGGTGTTAGATTTATCATTATGTAAACTAGATTATTGTCTCTAGTGCAAGTGGGAGACTGAAGGGAATATGGCCGAGAGGCAATAGTAAAGTTGTTATTATCTTATTCCAAGTGTATGATAGATGTTTATTTTGCATTCTATAATTATATTAATTGAAAACATTAATACATGTGTGTTTAATAAACAAATATAAAGTTTCTAGTTATGCCTCTCATATAAACTAGCTCACTCATTAACAAGATGATCAAGGTTTCCTGATAATGGACATTGGATGTTGTTAATAATAAGGTCACAACATTGGTGGAATGATGTGATAAACATTCATCCAAAGTATAGTAATACGATAAAAGTATAGTAATACGATAAAAGTCATCCAAAGTATAGTAATACAATAAAAGTCATTATGTTTCAATTACTATAAAATCATATAAAGTAACTTTAGTTCTTAGACTATGAGATCATATCAATCACTAACACTAGAAAAGTAACTTGATAACATCAAACATTACACCATAACAGGATGACAATAAAGGTGGGATATTCTGAAAGTGTTATGTAGAGGCTCATGGATCAAGAGTAGGATTTGTCCATCCCGATGACGGAGATATATACTCTGGTCCCGGTGATATCATATTGACATAGCTTGCAAGCAAGTGATGATATCACTAGAATGTTATATCACAGGAATGAGAAAAGAGTATTTTTCGGTAAAGAGATCAAACTAGGTATGGGGATATCGATGATCGAACCTTGGACACGTAATATATCGAGAGACAAAATGATTTAGTTAAAAACGTTAAAGCTTCTCACGATCACTAGAGTCATCGTTGAATATGTGGGAGCCAGCACGGATCTCTAGGTCCCGCTGCTGATTATTGATCAGAGAGGGGTCTCGATCATGTCTGCATTATTCGCGAACCATAGGGTGACACACTTAAGGTATACCGATACCATTTGGAGCAAATATGTTCCAAAGAAAGATTATGAAAGCGCTGGAATTATTTCAATGGACACCGAAATTGTTTCGGGTGAAATTGCTAAAATTGGTTCTGCATGTGATATCGAAATGTTTTTTTTAGAGAAAACGCATAATATTGCAAGTGATTTTATGTGAATATTTGTTAATTTAAGTAATTGAAAAAATTATGAATAAAATAGTTTTATTAAATGAGAGATGCATTAAATTTGGTGGAAATTTAATGCAAGTGAGTGGAAGTGTGAGTGGAGGGAGTTTATGTGAGTGGAAGCTCCACCCACATGAATGAAGGAAAAGGTGGGGACACCACCTTGGCCGCCGGCTATGGGAGGGGCTGCCCCCTCGCCCCTATAGAAGGCCTCCTCCTCCCCTCACTTCATACCTTCTCGTGAAGGATCTCTCTCACCCTCTAGAATATTTCCCCATGGCTTCAGATTAGCGAAGTACATGTTTTTGGTGGCTTTATATAAAAGGAGTTGCTGCTTCCGCTGCTTTGCTGGAGCGAGGACACCGAGGTTGTCGAGGGACCGGACCTGTGTGCGATCATGGATGCACTGCTGAGTTGCAGTGCTGGACTTCCACACGATCTTGAGATCCGCAAGTGAACGACTACATCATCCACGAGTTCAATCTCATAACGATTTGTCGCTCTTTGAGGGTAAGTTCTCTATGGATGTATATCCACCCGTTGATTGTATTTAGGTAGATAATTTTGGTGCTTAGTTGTTCATATCGTAGGATTTTTTTCTATGCTGCGAACCCAACACAATAAACCCCTCCTCGAATCCAATGTTCCACGCTCGAACGAAATACATCGAAGTTGATTATCATTTTGTGAAGGAACGAGGTGCACATAAGTTTTTGTAGGTCAAGTTCATCTCTTTCGAGGACTAACTTGCTGATATCTTTACCAAACCGCTGTCTCTTTCTTTCTTTACAGGTTGTAGACGCAAACTTAATTTACTGAACACTTTAGGTCAGAGTTAAGATAGAGGGAGGGCGTTAGAATCTGTATTTATACTGTATAGCTTCTGTAACATGTACTTGTATTGTACCTCTTGGTACTTGTGTGTGTGTGTGTGTGCGTGCACGCGTGTGTGTGTGATAGGCCACACCCTAGAGCGTTGAGCCAGTTCCCTAAACCTTGTTCCACGTTTAATAAAAATACCCCTCTCTCGCGACCAGCTCGCCCCCGATGGGCGATCGGCAACGCTCCCAGCCATCTCCCTCCCAATCTCCCCATCTCTCCTTTCCCCGTCATCATCGGCGTGCATCGCCGGGCTAGCCTCGGGCGGCATCGGCGCTGGCGGATACCGGCCTTTCCCCACTCTATACTAGGCATGCACGGGGCAGTGTGGCGTTGGGTGGTGCCCCTAGGTGGAGGCCGCCCAGCGTGGCGGCGGGGCGACCCGGTGGTGGCGCAAGTGGACAGCGATGCGGCGGAGTGTCCAGTTGGCAGCAGAGAGCTGCAGTATACAGGGTGGCGCCCGCCTTCCTGACCTAGATCTAGGCCCGTCGGGCCCCATCTGGGTCCAAGCGGTCTGCCTCCGGTGCGGTGGTGGCTCTCTTGGTGGATGGTGAACGGGGACTTGCGCTTGGGATGGCGGTGTTGGTTGATCCCCGGCTGCAGTGCGACGGCGAGGATTTATGGGCCCATTCGGGCTTATCCGGGCCTATGAGGGCCTGATTTGTCTCTACTACTGCATCCGGTCAACTATTGCTTTCCGGCAGTGGAAGCAGATCCCTCCCGCGTGTTGCTAAACCACCGACTCTCGCCCGAGTTCCTTGTTCTTGGTTCTACCGACATCGCGTCGTGCTTCATAGTGATACGATGATGGTGACTTCAAGACCGTGGTGGCGAGTGTTGGTGGGTGGTGTCGATGGGTGTACAGAGCCTTCAGGGTAGTGGTTTTTTGGGGGTCGCGACAAATCCCTGTCGGTCTTCCGACACCGACGGGTGACGCATGCGGGTGTCACCATTTCTTCTCGAAGGGCATCAGGTGTACCCATTTCCCATTTTCCTCCGCGTAAAGGGGGAACCCTAGGTCAGACCGGGCAGCAACGTCGTTATCGTTGCTTTCCGTTTTGAAGATGTTGCTTGGTACGCGATGTTTCATATACCAACTCCCAACTCGACCTCTCCCCATCTAGCCTAGACGATGACCTCAAGAAGATAACGACACCATGGCGCCACTGCCGTCTGGACCGGCAGACCGGACCTAGGGTTTCCCCGACATCCGAGGTGTGGGTGGTGGAGGCCATGACTACGATGATCCACTTGTCGCTGTGAATGCTGGCTTGCCAGAGGCTGCAAATCAAGGCGCGGAAGATGGGCGCCCAGATTCTACTGGAAAATGACGATGCTACAGAATGTGAAATGGTCGTTATTCTGGCTGAGCTGCTTTTTTGGCTGGTCGATGGCAACAAACTTTCTGAGATCCTGATGATCTCTTCTGTTGGCCTTTGTAGCCCTCTATGTTGCTGTAATACCTACTTTTGTTGCACCTGGATGGCCATTCTTTCCTTCTTCCATCCAACACATTTACAACTCACAACCACCCCGAACAAATAAAAGTCCAGATTATGGAATCCTGGTAATATCTGACGAAACGCCTGAACACATTCGTCTGACAAGACAAACAAGGGCTAGCAAGAACCACAAGCAAGTCAGACATCTCAGCTGAAACCTAGAAGCCTCTCAAGAGGCTAGCTAGCTCTAGCTGAAATTTTCAGTGATCCCCAAAAGGAGAGCGGCGAATTGTTGCGCCGGATTTCGTGGCTCCCGGTCTCGCTCATCTTGATGCCACCAGACCAGACACGATCGCGATCTCTCTTGGCTCCTACATCCCTTGAACGGCTTGTGCCGTTGCTTTCGATCTTGTCCTCATCAAATTCCTTCTTCCCGGCCAGCGCGCGGCCGTATATATGCCGCCAGTTTTCGCCGGGGTTTTTATGTGGTTCCGTTGCCATTTTGTTCCTCGGCCGTGCTGGCCGGCGACCTGGAGGCTGCGACGCCGCGCGTTGGAACCAGTTGTACTGTACGTCGTCGCCTCGATCTAACCGTCGCCGTCGTGGGAAATCCTCGACGGGGATGGTTCATGGTTCTGGTTCGGACAAATAGAGTTACTACTTATTCCGTTGTTCCTGAGATATATTTTTGTGACCAATGGCTTGGCTGATTGGACGGCCTGGGCGATGAACTGATGGCCGTGCTGCTGCGCTGCTAAGATAAACGACTTATCGTCATCTTGATTAGCAGCCCCGCCTTATCCGCTCATCCGGATTCGTAGCTGTACCCACACGTGTTCGCGTGATAACGAATGACTGGACAGTTGATAGACCTATGGATGTGTTGTGTTTCTTTTGTATTTTGATTTTACAGAGACCTCACCCGTGTGATCTTTTTTATATTTTGAGGGGTTGTGTGAGCCTTTTTAATCTTATTTTTTTTGAAACACATCATATATTGAGCAAACAAGTCGTCTCATTAAAAATCTTCCAGTCCCCTTAGGTACCCTGGTAAGAAAAAGAGTGCGTCTAAAACTTGCTGCTCCAATCAACGTATTGTTACATCGTTAATGAGATAGCTTACAATAAAATTAGGCGGCTCAGCCTCCCAACTAGAAGAAGATCTAGTACTAAAACTATGAGCCGCCAACTCATGTGCTACCTTGTTTGCTTCTCTCGGGCAGTGTCTGAAGCTAACATTACCAATATTTACAACTAAATCCACACAGTCTGCCAGAACAGCAGCCGCTTCAGACCACCATCTTTGATCTCCCTTGCAAGCATTAATCACATCCATCGAGTCACCTTCCGCAGCGATATTGTGGCTTCCCATCCTCTCTATCAACATTAGACCTTCTCTCATACCAATAGCCTCCGCCATCATCGAAGACGCCACATGCGGGATAAAGGAGCATGCTGCCGCAACAAAGTTTCCCTGATAGTCGCGGACGACAGCCCCCGCGGAACCCGACCAAGAGTCCGAGTGGAATGATGCATCCACATTGAGTTTTAGATGTCTTGGGTCCAGTTTCTCCCATCACGCTCAGGAAGAGGCTTTCACCGAGTTAGAGACAATTACACGGATAGACATTTTGCATTTAAATAGAAGCGGGACCGGTTCTTCACGAGTGCGTCTCCTACGCATCCATCATAGGTACCAACTCGTAACACACACAATTTCTTTCAAACCCAGATTACTCATTCCGTCAATTGAATTATCTTGTCTTCTTAGTAGATGCTCAAGTTCCGCGGAGCCAGATCGATCAACAGGGGTAGATTCCTGGATTGTATTTTCCAGTCCCAAGTTCCTCCAAACCTCTTGAGCTGCTGGGCAAGCAAATAGAAGGTGCAACACATCTCCAGGTCCCGTTCTACAAATAGGGAATTCGCCTGATGTTCCAACATGACGATTTACTAGAATACTTTTCAAAGGAAGAATACCGTGCAGCGCCCTCCAAATAAAAGTCTTGACTTTAGCCAGGATTTTTAGCTTCCATACAATCTTTCAAACTGGGTTCTTTGCCGCTGTACCAGGAAGAGCCATTAACCCTGCCGTAGGGCCAAACTGGTGGCGCCATTGCAGGTGATAACCTGATTTAACTGAGTACCGCCCATCTCTGGTGTAATGCCAAGATATAAAATCCTTAAAACTTTGGTGATTAATGGGAATCTCCAAGATTATTTGTACGTCCACATGACTGAATAGAGTATGTAACAAGTCTTCATCCCAGATACCTGTAATAGGTGATATTGTTAGGAATCGGTGCGGAAAATAAATTTTTTTCTACGATGTAACCCCAGAAACTGCCTAGAATCTATCTATATAGTAATGCGGTAACGGCCGGAGCTATAGAATACATACCCTTGTAGACCGTACGCGGTTAACGTTCCGCGGAAAACGTGGTTGAAGTAGTCGTACTCGTAGCCGACCTCAAGGTCGCGAAGCTCCTCGCACGTCACCCCTTGCTCCTTCTTCATCTTCATCGTGCAGCAGCTCCGGCTCACGACATTTAAGCGCCCCAAGTGTTGCGTCTCGTGTCTTCGTACACATCTGGTGCACGATGAGACCTCCGACTCCCCGATCCCGCCGGGAGTGCGGAAGTTGATATCCGGCTAGGAATCCCTGCAGCGCAACGACATACTGCAGGTGTGCCTTGATCACACAGCCTAGACTTGAGGCCATGGTCACAAGGGATAGATAGAGAGGGGGAAGGAGGAAGTCAACCTAAGAACTTCTCTAATTGTGTGTTTAATCCCACCTATGTGCACCCCTTTATATAGGCGGAGGGGGTGTGTCCTCCCCATTAGGTTCGCCATGTGGGACTATTAATAAACAGGAAATATCAGGTATTTTCGTCCTAGCTGATTGGGCCGAATTAACTCAGCCCAATAGACAAAACAGGAAAATACCTAATAAAAGAAAAAGGGGCAGCAGCAGGGGCTGGCCGGGTGGGCCTTGGCGCGGCCCACCCCGCGCCCAGCTCTCCCGCGGCGGCGGCCTGGCAAGGGGAGCCCAGGTGGGCTGGCCACCGCCCGGCGGCCCGCTGGCTCCCGCGGCCCGGGTGGGCCGACCCGGCTTGGCGGCCCGTGAGCGGAGAGGCGGGTGGGCCGGCCTGCGGCGCCCAGCGGCCCGACCTGCCTTGCCCGGGTGGGCTGGCGGTCAGCGGCGGCCCGCGGCGGCCTGGCGCCTGGCGCTGCCCAGTTGTACGCCGCCCTGTGCGGCGGCAGTTATCTGCCGCCCACGTGGGCTGCTGCTTTTTCTTTTTCCTTTTATTTTTCTGCAGCTTTTATTCTAGGCCTTTTCCCTCTAGGATTTGGCCTAATATAAAAGTTGTCTTTATAAATCTCAATATAAATATTATTTAGAATATATCAATTCACAATTAACATATAATAAATATATATTTAAATTTCCATTTATCCGAAAAGACTTTTCCGGTCTTTTCCTTTATTCTTTCTCCGAACAACTTCGGATCTCTCCGCGAAACGATTCCGGCTTTCTCTCTTTCTCTACTGTGATTTCGTCTTACGAATGATCGCTCTCATCGTACCCTTAAGTGTATCCTCTCATGGCTCAGGAATGCTCTAGACATGATCTGTATCAATGATCAACAGAGGGACCAGGGATGTCCATGTGACCCCTATGCATTCCTGATGATAATGTCATTTGAACAGTCTAAATGTAGCATCCTCTTCCTTTTGTTTCTCGATACAACTTGTCTGAGATCCGATCATTGGTATCCCATACCTTGTTCAATCTCGTTCACAACAAGTTTTGTTTTCTTGTTACTTTGATATTACATCCCCATGACCTAGTCACATGTTGCAACATTTATGGATATAATCTCACCAAGCCGGCCGTATGTATCTTTTACCCGTCATGTGGGTGAACAAATCCCGGCCTTGCAGTCACACGTCATCAACTGTTTCTTTGGAATACCCAACATACACCTTTACGGCTACCGTATTACCAGATGACGGTTGATGTAGTCAAAGCAGCCTCGGGAAACAGTGAGTAATATGAGCTCACGGTCTAAGGAGAAGGAGTCTAGGTATAGCTATTGAAACAATTAACTATATGACTTGATCGTGTTGCAATCCTTCGAGGAATGTCCAATCACATCATTCTCCAATGATATGATCCCATTGTTACTCGGCATAAATGCCCATGATCTTGAAACCTAGATCATCTTCGTGACCAACGAACTAGTATGAATAGAGGCTACTAGGGACTTTGTTGTTTCATACCACACATGTACCAATGTTTCTACTTGGCACAGTTCTAGCATAATATGAAATTATTATAAACTAACTGAGATATGACAATAAAAACCTATTTATTATTTGCCTCTAGGGCATATCTCCTTCAGTCTCCCACTTGCACTAGAGTATAAATAACCTAGCTTGCATTTTACTCATATAAACCATATACCATATGCGTTTACAGATCATGCATGCTCATGGGAAACGTCATGTCCATGTTATGTTTTACCAGATCAATATGTCTTAAAAATCGTTAATGTCTTCCTAATTTTGACATTCACTCCATTATCTTATAATGGGTCGAAGTATTTGTTTGGCAACAAAGCGAGACTTTTGTTTCTAGTGTTTATGATGACGGTCGTTTTCACCGTTGTCATCTATAGTCATGGCAACACACTTTGCTATCCTTTGTGTACATACTATAGTCATGATAGCAGGATGAGGCCGGATTCCAGGAGCTTACAGTGACGTTAGATCAACCTCGAGGGCTTTCTCATGGGCACTGGGTCCTGGGACACATCATTCTATGTTAAAAGCGAGCTAGCCCCGCCATAACATTATACATCACATCAGATGGAGCCTTTGTACTTCTATATCTATGTAGATCCTAGTGTATGAAATGCAACTATGCCACTTACATTGCTTCTTGCTACTTAAGTACAAACTTAATTCTGGTTCAGTGATCAGCTCAGGTATCACTTAAAGACACGTTCTTACAGTTAAGACTTTGTCATACCAACCAGAACTTCAGGTCACATTACGTCGAGTATACAACATGGTTATATGGAAGAACCTATGACTGAGGCATAGGAGATGCAACGCATCTCTTTCTTTCAACCATAATTGCAATACTAACTCAATGCTTCATATAGTAAGAACTGCTTTCTTACCTTGTTCTATTCTGAACTTCTTCAGAATCTTGCTTTAGACATTCTGAACATCTTTCAGAATCAAGTCCAGGAAGCATTCGACATTCAGTGTTTATTAAACTCACCAATCTATCTCGATAGATCTTATTGTTTAATAACTTCAACTTCATCCTTATTTACCTATTTAAATGTTATTAACACCAACATATCATTCATATATGTTATCCACATATCACAGAATGATTTTACGCTCCCACTCAAATATGACATTCATGTTTGAGATCCAGGGATTTCACTTAGCTCCCACTCAAAATATGTCAGATACACATTATGAATTAGCCAAGCTGATTTGCTCCTACTCAAATCTAGGCCCTCTCGATAATCTTGGACATTCCAAAATTCTTTGATTATCATCAAATCAAGAATTCCACTAACGAGATTTTAATGACCATTCATTTCTCGCACTTAGGTTCATCACGCTTCTTTGTAATTTGTAGGTATGTCTTGCTCAATACAAGACAAGTGGATCAATAATATAATTCCACTAACTTGTAGAATATATAGTTGAATCCTACTTTCTTTAGTAAAAGTATTTACTTGAAACTTTATGATCATTATCAATAGTTTCTCCTCTATTTGTAGAGTTTGGATTCATGAAACGAATTCCGCTGCGCCACTCAATAGTCCAGAGGTAAGGTCAAATACCTTGTTTGATCTTTTACTTTCTTCCACTTGTATCTTCATCAAGACACGTCAACTTTGGACAACAGCAGGTTTGCCCCTTGTGAAAGATGCATTCATAGCTACCTAAGAATTCTCTACAAAGACTTATTTATTCGCCACGACTTCGACTTATCGAAATCTCCAGAAACTCGAACTTGCCATAACACTTATGGTGTTGTTTCCATAAATATTTTAGATGTTCCTTTTTATTTTAAATGAGTGTTTGCTTTTTTCAATCTTTAACTCTAAATGACAACTATAACCCTATAAGAGATAATATTATACCATATGTATCTAATACATAATGATTATGATGTTTAGACATTTCAACATAGTTTGAATTCATCCAATTATCATAATTTATGCTAAACTTAACTTGAATACTTTATTCATGTCGATCAAATCGAAAAGACTTGTTAATTCAGTTAATTCAATATCCCATTTAGTTATGAACAATTCAAATAATTTCAAACTTCATGTTTCATTAAGTAAATACACTTATTCACTTAAGTCCACAATAAATAATTTCCACTACTTGTTGAAAATATGATAGATCATTATGTATAAGTTTCAACATTTCTTCGCATATCACCGTTTTACCAGAATGCGGAGTTTTAGTCATTCTGCCCAAGAGGCATGGTTTTGCAAAGTCTCTAGATTAAGCATCTAGGACCCCGATCTTTCATAAAGAACCTGCAATAACCAAAATGACTTAAACTGTAGTGTCATTTCATTATTAAACTTTGGATATCTTTTAGCATTCTAATCCTTTATAAATGTTTAAACTATTATCATTAACATAGTGATGAGAATAACTTGTTTGTAATCGTAAGGTGACCATGAAGGATTTCGCAGCATAGTAAATCAAATTTTTCTACGGAAGCGAACAGAGGGAAAGCCAAGATCTAATCTAGGAGATGCAAACAACGAGAGAGATTGGATTAGATCTTCATACCCTTGAAGATTCGCACAGCGGAACGTTCGGCGGAACGTGGGTGATGTAGTCGTACTCGCTTCTCCTCCTCGCGATCCGATCCGATCTAGCACCACAAGTGGCGGTGCCTCCGTGAGATGCACACGTGCAGCACCTCGACGTCTCCTCCTTCCTCGGACCAGCAAGTAGGGTGGAGAGATAGATTGGATCTACAACACGACGGCGTGGTGTATATGGTGGAGAATTTCTGCAGCAGGGCTTCGCCTACAAACAGTCGGGAGGGAGAGAGGAAGGCAGCAGGGCTACTAGGTCTTGGAGGGAGGTGTGTGTGTGGGGGGGCGCACCAGCCCTCTATATAGGGCGGGGGGGGGGGTGCAGCCAGCCCTTGCCCATCCTCCAAGCCTATCTCTAGTTTAAACGATTTAAACTCTCCCTTCTAGAAACCCTATCTTATCTCTAGTTTAAACGATTTAAACTTATCTAGGATCGGGCCCTATGGGTTTTGTGCCCTGGCCCAATGCGGCCAGGACACTCCCTCATAGGACCATGCCCCTCCGGAAGGTGGGGCCACGTTGGTCCCTTCCGAAGGTTCTAGAAGCTTCGGTACAATACCGATTAACCCGAACTATTTCAACTCCAAAACTGCATCGCTTTATATGAATGTTATTCTCCGCACCATTCCGAACCTCTCATGATATCCCGGATCCCATCCGAGACTCGAACAAAAATTCATAAACCAATTATCCAATCTATCCTAGCCGAGACACGTTAAGTCCGTGACCTGCGGGTTCGAGAATATGCGCATATGATCTTCTATCAATAATCAACAGGGTGCAGGCACCCATATTGACTCCACACATTCATCGATGATCATATCGTATGAACCACGATGCCAGGATTCAATCAATCCCATATATATATTCCTCTGTCTCGCGATATTTTACTTGCCCGAGATTCGATCGTCGGTATCGTCATACCTAGTTCAATCTCGCTCACGAAGTACTTTACTCGATCCGTAATCCGATATCACTTTGTGATTAACTCCTTAACCACATGCTTGCAAGCGTGTTGATATCGACACGAGTGTGCCCAAGCATATCTCTCCGACTTGGGAGGGACAATCCCATCTCGATACATACAACCCAATGATACTTTCCGATCACCGAGAGACACCTTTATGATCACCCTCTCATAGGATGACGCTTTGATGACCTCAAAGCTTTCTTACGATACTGTGGAGTTGTATTATCTCATGGTCTAAGGAATACAATATTTGACATGAGAAAAGCTTCGAAAGACGAACACGATGAAACGATCTAATAGCTTTGCTTAGTTTGGGTCATCCCACCATATCATTCTCCCAATGATATGATCTCATTATCAATTGACAACTCATGTCTATGGTTAGGAAACCTTAACCATCATTGATCAATGAGCTAGTCCATAGAGGCGCATTAGGGACACGGTGTTGTTCACAAACCACACAAGTATTAAAGTTTCCGCTAATAGAATTCTAGCATGGAATATAAACTTTATCATGAACAAGAATTATAATAATAACATCTTTATTATTGCCTCTAGGGCATAATTCCAATAGTCTCCCACTTGCACTAGAGTCAATAATCTAGTTTACATTTGGCAACAATCTCACACCCATGGCAATGAGGTGCTGATCATGTTTTACACGTGGAAGAGGTTTAGTCAATGGATCTGCGACATTCGGATCTGTATGTACTTTGCTGATCTTCGATCTCTATCCGCTATATAATCTCGGATTATATGAAACTTGCGTTGATATGCTTGGTCTTTGGATGATATCTTGGTTCCTTAGCGAGTGCTATGGCGCCGGTGTTGTCGACAATATCTCCAGTGGGTCCAATGCACTTGGAACCACGCCAAGCTCGATGATGAAGTTCTGATCCAAACTCCTTCACTTGACGCTCGCAGCAGCCATGTATTCCGCTTCTCATTGTAGATCCCGTGATCACGCTTTGCTTGCAGCTTCTCCACTCACAGCTCCTCCATTCAAAATATACACGTATAAAGTCAGAGATATACAATCATACTTGTCGGTTTAAACTAGCATCGACGTAACCTTTTGACGAGTGTTCATCACCCCATAGACTAAGAACATTTCTTTAGTCCTATTTAGGTACCTTAGGATGTTCTTCACGGCTGTCCAGTGTTCCACTCTGGATCACTTTGATATCTTTCGTCAAACTAAGAGCATTGGACACATCCGTCTAGTACACAAGATGGCATACATGATGGAACCTATGGCCGAGGCATAAGGCACTTTGCTCATAGCTTCCTATCATTTCATCAGTAATGGACACCGAGCCTTGCTCAATATCTTCCTCGACAACATAGGCACTGAACCTTTCAATGCCTTATCCATTCTGAACCTTTTCAGAACTTTGTCTAGGTATGTACTCTGGCTTAAAGCTATCAGGCGTCTTTGTCTATCTCTATAGATCTTGATTCCCAATATATAAGCAGCTTCACCTAGGTCTTTCATTGAAAAACACTTGTTCAAATAACTCTTCACATCGTTAAGCATGTTGATGTCATTTCCAATAATCAATATGTCATCCACATATAGTACCAGAAACGTCACCGAGCTCCCACTCACTTTCTTGTAGATGCAAGCTCAGAGCAATTTGGAACAAATCCAAAGCTCTTGATCACTTGATCAAAACGAAGGTTCCAACTCCGAGATGCTTGCTTCAGTCCATAAATGGAACGCTGAAGTTTGCATACTTTATCAGCATCCTTAGGATCGACAAAACCTTCGGGTTGCATCATATACAACTCTTCATCAATGTTGCCATTGAGGAACGCAGTCTTGACATCCATCTGCCATATTTCATAATCATGAAACGCAGCAATTGCTAATAAAATCCGAATAGACTTAAACATCGCTATGGGAGAGAAAGTCTCATCGTAGTCAACACCTTGAACTTGTCGAAAACCTTTCGCGACAAGCCGTGCTTTATAGACGGTAACATTACCATCCGTCCGCTTTTCTTCTTGAAGATCCATTTGCACTCAACGGCCTTTCGGTCGCTAGGAGGGTCCACCAAAGTCCATACTTGGTTTTCGCTCATGGATCCCAATTCGGATTTCATGGCTTCTAGCCATTTCTCAGAGTCTGGGCTCATCATCGCTTCCTCATAGTTCGTAGGTTCACTATCTTCTACTAACAAGACTGTCAAGATAGGGTTGCCGTACCACTCAGGAGGGGCACGCGACCTTGTCGACCTGCGACGTTCAGTAGCAGCATCATCCAAAGCTTCATGATCCTTGTCATTAGCTTCCTCTATTGTTGGCGGTAATCTGGAACAATTTCAGGTGCTGCGCTACTCTCCAATTCAAGAGAAGGTTCAACAACCTCGTCTAGCTCTACTTTCCTCCCACTCACTTCTTTCGAGAGAAACTCCTTCTCAAGAAAGGAACCGTTCTTTGCGACAAACACTTTGCCTTCGGTTCTGTGATAGAAGGTATACCCAATAGTTTCCTTAGGGTATCCTATGAAGACGCATTTCTCGCTTTGGGTTCGAGCTTGTCCGCATCAACTTCTTGACGAAGCTTCAGATCCCCAAACTTTAAGAAACGACAACTTAGGTTTAGCACCAAACCACAGTTCATACGGTGTCGTCTCAACGGATTTAGATGGAGCCCTATTTAAAGTGAATGCAGCGGTTTCTAATGCATAACCCCAAAACGATAACGACAAATCAGTAAGAGACATCATCGATCGGACCATATCTAATAGGGTTCGATTCCGGCATTCAGACACACCATTGCGCTGTGGTGTTCCGGTGGCGTGAGTTGTGAAACGATTCCACTTGCCTTGAGATGCGTGAGAAAATCATAACTCAAATATTCGCCCCACGATCGGATCGTAGAAACTTAATCTTTCTCATACGATGGTTCTCCACTTCATTCTGAAATTCTTTGAACTTTTCAAACGCTTTCAGATTTATGTTTCATTAAATAGATATACCCATATCTACTTAAGTCATCGATAAAAGTGAGAAAATAGCGATATCCACCGGCCGAAACACTCATCGGTCCGCATACATCGGTATGTATGATTTCCAACAAGTCCGTTGTCGCTCCATCATACCGAGAACGGAGTTTTGATCATCTTGCCCATGAGGCATGGTTCGCATGTGTCAAATGATTCAAAATCAAGAGACTCCAAAAGTCCATCGAATGGAGTTTCTTCATGCGCTTTACACCAATATGACCTAGACGATTGCCACAAATAAGTAGTATTATCACTATCTACTTTGCATCTCTTAGCCTCAATGTTATGGATGTGTGTTTCATCCCTTTCGAGATTTAGAAGAAATAAACCATTTACAAGGGTGCATGACCATAAAAGATGTTACTCATATAAATAGAACAACCATTATTCTCCGATTTAAATGAATAACCGTCTTGCAATAAACACGATCCAGAAATAATGTTCATGCTCAACGCAGCATATAATAACATTTATTAAGGTTTAAAACTAATCCCAAGGTAAAACTAAGGAGAGCGTACGACGGCCATCACATCAACTCTTGATCCGTTGCCAACGCCAGATCGTCACCTCATCCCTCGCAGTCATTATCTATTCCGTAGCTCCTGCTTCGAGTTACAAATATTAGCAACCGAACCAGATCAAATACCCGTGCACTACAACGAGGGCTAGTAAGGAAAACATCAATAACATGTATATAAAATATACCTTTGATGGTGCCAGCCTTCTTGTCCGCTAAGTACTTTGGACAGTTATGCTTCCAAAGGACCCTTGTCCTTGCAATAGAAGCACTAAAGGTCCGCTTAGGTCCAGACTTGAGCTTCTTCTCCAGGGCAACGCTTGCCGCCGCTTTTCTTGAAGGGCTTCTTTGCACCTTTACCTTTCTTAAAGGAGGGCTTGTTGACCATCAACACATGATTATCCTTCTTGATGTCCACCTCCAGCCTTCAGCTGCGAAGAGCTCGGTGATCGTATCGATGGAACCAATCTGATTATGAGTCACTACAAAACTTTTGTAGCTGGGAGGAGTGATTGCAGAACCTGTCAATCTTGAGCTCCTCCGAATCTTGATCCAGTTGCTCAAGGCGTTGAGTGTAGCCCGACATCTTAATGGCGTGCTCACTAACGGAACTCCCTTCCTCCATCTTGCGATTAAAGAACTTCTGAGATCTCATATCTCTCGAACGGGCCTGAGTCTCAAACATGGTTTTCAGCTCCTCGAGAATCTCAAAGGGCCCGGATAGTTTTCAAAATGATTTTGAAGTTACGGTTCCCATAGCAAACAACATGGTGCTCTTAATCACACCATAATCATCTTTGCACGATGATAGACAGCTTTCTCATCAGCCGTAGCGAGCTAGGGGTCACCTAACGCTTTCCCAAGGACATAGTCCTTTTGTCCGCTGCATGTAATGATTCTTAGATTGCGGAACCAGTTGGTGAAGTTAGACCCATTGTTTCTAAGCTTTTCTTTCTCAAAGAAAACGTTGAAGTTGAAGTTGGACTTGGCCATGTGATCTACAGATTTGCAAGTACAATTTAGACTATGTTCATGATAAATAGTTCAACTTAATCAAATTACTAGATGAACTCCCACTAAATTCAACATCCCTCAAGTTGTTTAGTGAACACGATCCAAATTCACCACACCTAATCCGATCATCATCACGAGAAGAGATGTGGTTTCAATGGTGGACAACGGTGTCGATCATATCATTCATATGACTCATGCTTAACCTTTCGGTTCTTGTGTTCCGAGGCCATGTGCGTACATGCTAGACTCGCTAAGTTAGACCCAAGTATTTCCGTGTGCAAAACTGGCTTGCACCCGTTGTATGTGAGCGAGAGTCTATAGCACCCGATCATCACATGATGCTTGGACACGATTTAACTTTCGAACGGTGCATACTTGGGGAGAACACAGTTTTATCTTGATCTTTAAGTGAGGAATCATCTTATAATGCTACCGTCGATCTAAGCATAATAAGATACATAAAAGGATAAACATCACATGCATATAACTTTATGTGACATGGTATAGCCAATCTTCAAGCAATGATCTCCATCTTGTGCGTTCCGCATGATCTCCATCACCCCACCATGATTGCCTCCACCACGAATAGCAACTACAACTATTGCTAACTACTTAGCGATAAAGTAAAGCTATTACATGACGATAAGAAGTTGACTCAGGTCATACACAATTATAAAGACAACCATATGGCTCGCCGGTTGTGTACTCATCGACATGCAAGTCGTGAAACATTACAAAACATGATCATCGATACAATATATACATCACATCTTGGGCCATACCATATCACGAAAACACTCCTGCAAAAACAAGTTAGACGCCTCTACTTTGTTGTTGCATGTTTTACGTGGCTTATGGGAGTAGATGCTAAGAACGATTCTTACCTCGGAAAGCCACAACGGTGATATTATGGTTGCCAAACTCCGTGTTAATCCCATGACAACTATAGTGAGAGAAACGACATCCACCAGCATGTGTGGTACAAGCCACACGTCAAGTCGAGCCGGTCTCTGAACGACGCCGCGTAAGGTTGGCCTGGACCGCTTCAATCTCACTATCCCGCCATAAGAAGAACACAAACAAGAGGCTTGCAACAAAACATCAACGCTCGCAACAACCATGTTATGCTCTACCGTGAATCACATCTACGCATAGATCTAGCTCGATACCACCGAAGGGTTTAGCAGCATAGTAAATCAAATTTTTCACTAAGCTTAACAGAGGGAAAGCCAAGATCTAATCTAGGAGATGCAAACAATGAGAGAGATTGGATTAGATCTTCATACCTTGAAGATTCAAGACAGCGGAACGCGTGGGTGATGTAGTCGCACTCGCTTCTCCTCCTCGCGATCCGATCCGATCTAGCACCACAAGTGGCGGTGCCTCCGTGAGATGCACACGCAGCACCTCGACGCCTCCTCCTTCCTCGGACCAGCAAGTAGGGTGGAGAGATAGATTGGATCTACAACACACGGCGTGGTGTATATGGTGGAGAATTTCTGCAGCAGGCTTCGCCTACAAACAAATGGGAGGGAGAGAGGAAGGCGTGAGGCTACTAGGTCTTGGAGGAGGTGTGTGTGGGGGAAGGCGCACCAGCCCTCTATATATAGAGGGGGTGCACAGCCCTTGCCCATCCTCCAAGCCTATCTCTAGTTTAAACGATTTAAACTCTTCCTTCTAGAAACCCTATCTTATCTCTAGTTTAAACGATTTAAACTTATCTAGGATCGGCTGGGCCCTATGGGGCCTTGTGCCCCTGGCCCAATGCGGCCAGGACACTCCCTCATAGGACCATGCCCCCTCCCGGAAGGTGGGGCCACGTTGGTCCCCTTCCGGAAGGTTCTAGAAGCTTCCGGTACAATACCGATTAACCTGAACTATTCAACTCCAAAACTGCACCGCCTTATATGAATCTTATTCTCCGACCATTCCGAACCTCTCGTGATATCCCGGATCCCATCCGAGACTCTGAACGAAAAATTCATAAACCAATTATCCAATCTATCCTAGCCGAGACACGTTAAGTCCGTGACTCGGGTTCGAGAATATGCAGACATGATCTTCTATCAATAATCAACAGCGGGGTCTGGGCACCCATATTGACTCCCACACATTCATCGATGATCATATCGTATGAACCACGATGCCAGGATTCAATCAATCCCATATATATATTCCCTTCGTCTCGCGATATTTTACTTGCCCGAGATTCGATCGTCGGTATCGTCATACCTAGTTCAATCTCGTTCACAACAAGTACTTTACTCGTTCCGTAATCCGATATCACTTTGTGATTAACTCCTTAACCACATGCTTGCAAGCGTGTTGATATCGACACCGAGTGGGCCCGAAGCATATCTCTCCGACTTGGGAGGGACAAATCCCATCTCGATACATACAACCCAACAGATACTTTCCGATCACCTGAGAGACACCTTTATGATCACCCTCTCATAGGATGACGTTTGATGACCTCAAAGCTTTCTTCCGATACCAGGGAGTTGTATTATCTCATGGTCTAAGGAATACAATATTTGACATGAGAAAAGCTTCGCAAAGACGAACATGATGAAACGATCTAATAGCTTTGCTTAGTTTGGGTCTGTCCACCATATCATTCTCCCAATGATATGATCTCATTATCAATTGACAACTCATGTCTATGGTTAGGAAACCTTAACCATCATTGATCAATGAGCTAGTCCATAGAGGCGCATTTAGGGACACGGTGTTGTTCACAAACCACACAAGTATTAAAGTTTCCGCTTAATACAATTCTAGCATGGAATATAAACTTTATCATGAACAAGAATTATAATAATAACATCTTTATTATTGCCTCTAGGGCATAATTCCAACAGACCATAAGGTATTGTTCATAAGAATAGTACAAACTAGTTTGTAACTTGTTCATATGAATAATCGTCTTGCCAAAAGCAATACACACAAACAAGGATTTCAAATTATATTCAAGTTTACTAATCCAAATGATAAACTTTGAGGAAAGAGGTGATGTCGCCCATCAACTGTTTTGCTTGCCATCATCAAGTCACATTGCCTCAAAACCAACAATTCTCAAGCAGATCCTCCTGTTTCACAAAACAGGACAAGTATCAAATACTTTGCAAACTGCAACGAGTTTTGCAAGAACAACATTTATAATTTTTTTATATATCTTACATATACCTTTTTATCCATGACCTCTATTGCAATCAAGGCCTTCCAAGAGTTCTCAACTCTAATGCAAGATCGCTAAGTGTTTTTCCAAACATTCCAGAGTCATCGGATTATCTCCTAATGGTTATTATGTCAAGAAGAGAACATCACCTTTTACGAGGATATCCCTTAGGCGTGGGTATTAATCTATGAAGTTGGACCCTTTTACTAAGTTCCATATTAAGAAATATATTCCCATGGTCGCAAAGGACCTCAATGGGATAGGCTAAGATCTACTAAGATATTTGCAAACAGACATCTAGACTAAGTTTATAATAACAGATCAATTTATAATTGGTCTCCACTAAAATTGTCATCCCTTGGACGATTTTAGTGATCGCATGATCCCTATCCTCTGCACCTCCCCCGTGTTACACAGCCATCAATGCATTATCAAAGGTAGACATTCACTAATGTCAATCACATCATCCATGTGACTCATGCTCGATCTTTTGATCTCTTGTGTTCCGAGGCCATGCTTCTGTGGCGTGCTAGGATCGCCAAATCTAACTTGTGTGTATTTGCTGTGCAACATGGCTTACACCCACTATATGCGAACGTAGATATGTCTAACACCCAGGCCTGTAACCCTGGATCGCCTCATACCGAAGAACTTTCTTGGTGGTGCACACACAAGGGGAACACGGAACATTAGAATTAAATAGGGATTATCTTATTTGCTACCGTTGAGTATCTAAATACTAGCATACAATAAAATGTAAAAACTGGTATCAACATCATATGTATAATGTGATATGATATGGTCTTTCTTGCGCCTTGATCTCCATCGAGTGCTCCGGCATGATCTCCATCGTGCCCTTGGTTTGACGCCAAGTCCACGACGCCTCCACCAGGCTATCCATCGGAATGACGACTATCACTATACTACTTAGTAACAGAAAAATAAACTACTTTATCTTCGTAACGACCATTGCCATATCATAATCACATGCCCCCTGGAAAATAAAGTTAGACGCCTCTACTTTATCTATTGCAAGTTTTACGTGGTTGTTAGGGCTTTCGTACTAGAACCGTTTCTAAACTACGAACTTTCCAACCACAACATGGATCCGTCAGTTGTCACTATTACACCCCTTTTGGGCTCCTCCGTTGTAAATGCTATATCAACTATCGAATGAGATACAGACACCCGCTAGCCATTTATACGGTACAAGCCGTATGTTGAGCGTGGAACCAGTCTCGCGTACGAATACGCGTAAGGTCGGTCCAGGCCGCTTCATCAAACAATACCGCGATATAAACAAGTACACGTTAGAGGGTAACAACTAAGGGATCAATGCCCGCACAATACTTGTGTGTACTGGCCGTACAACACTCCTACACATAGATCGGCTCTGATACCACTATTGGGGATCGGTGCGTAAAATAAAAAATTTCCTATGATGTAACCCCAGAAACTGCCTAGGATCTATCTATGTAGTAATGCGGTAACGGCCGGAGCGTATAAAATACATACCCTTGTAGACCGTACGCGGTTAACGTTCCGCGGGGAACGTGGTTGAAGTAGTCGTACTCGTAGCCGACCTCAAGGTCGCGAAGCTCCTCGCAGGTCACCCCTTGCTCCTTCTTCATCTTCATCATGCAGCAGCACCGGCTCACGATATTTAAAGGCCCTAAGTGTTGCGTCTCGTGTCTTCGTACACATCTGCTGCACGATGAGACCTCCGGCTTCCCGATCCCGCCAGGAGTGCGGAAGTTGATATCCGGCTAGGAATCCTTGCAGCACAACGGCATACTGCAGGTATGCCTTGATCGCACAGCCCAGACTTAGGACCATGGTCACAAGGGCTAGAGAGAGAGAAAGGGAAGGAGGAAGTCAACCTAATAACTTCTCCAATTGTGTGTTTAATCCCACCCATGGGCACCCCTTTATATAGGCGGAGGGGGTGTGCCCTCCCCATTGGGTTAGCCATGTGGGACTATTAATAAACAGGAAATATCAGGTATTTTCGTCCTGGCGGATTGGGCCGAATTAACTCAGCCCAATAGACAAAACAGGAAAATACCTAATAAAAGAAAAAGGGGCAGGGCAGTGGTGGCCGGGCCGGTGGCCTTAGCTGCCCCCCGCCCCTGGCGGCAAGGGGTGGGCAAGGGAGCCAGTGGGCCCACCACCCTGGCGCCACTGGCCGGCTGGTGGGCCGACCCGACTTGGCGGCCCGTGAGCGGAGAGGCGAGTGGGCTGGCCTGCGGCGCCCAGCGGCCCGACCTACCTTGCCCGGGTGGGCTGACGGTCAGCGGCCGGCTGGCGGCCAGCCTGCCCTTCGCCTGGCCTGGCGCCTAAGCTGTCGATTGTCGCCGCTGCAATACGTGGCGATTATCTGGCGCCCACGTGGGCTGCTGCTTTTTCTTTTCCCTTTTATTTTTCTGCAGCTTTTATTCTAGGCCTTTTCCCTCTGGGATTTGGCCTAATATAAAATTTGTCTTTATAAATCTCAATATAAATATTATTTAGAATATATTAATTCATAATTAACATATAATAAATATATATTTAAATTTCCATTTATCTGAAAACACTTTTCCGTTCTTTTCCTTTATTCTTTCTCCGAACAACTTCGGATCTCTCCACGGAACGATTTCGGCTTTCTCTCTTTCTCTACTGTGATTCCGTCTTACGAATGATCGCTCTCATCATACCCTTAAGTGTATCCTCTCACGGCTCGGGAATGTTCTAGACATGATCTGTATCAATGATCAACAAAGGGACCAGGGATGTCCATGTGACCCCTATGCATTTCTGATGACAATGTCGTTTGAACCGTCTAAATATAGCATCATCTTCCTTTTGTTTCTCGATACAACTTGTCCAAGATCCGATCATTGGTATCCCATACCTTGTTCAATCTCGTTCACAACAAGTTCTGTTTTCTTGTTACTGTGATATTACATCCCCATGACCTAGTCACATGTTGCAACATTTGTGGATGTAATCTCACCAAGCCGGCCGTATGTATCTTTTACCTGTCATGTGGGTGAACAAATCCCGGTCTTACAATCACATGTCATCAACTGTTCCTTTGGAATATCCAACATACACCTTTATGGCCACCGTATTACCAGATGACGGTTGATGTAGTCAAAGTAGCCTCGGGAAACAGTGAGTAATATGAGATCACGGTCTAAGGAGGAGTCTAGGTATAGCTATTACAACAATGAACTATATGACTTGATCGTGTCGCAATCCTTTGAGGAATGTCCAATCACATCATTCTCCAATAATATGATCCCGTTATTAGTCGGCATAAATACCCATGATCTTGAAACCCAGATCATCTTCGTGACCAACGAACTAGTATGAATAGAGGCTACTAGGGACTTTGTTGTTTCATACCACATCTGTACCAATGTTTCTACTTGGCACAGTTCTAGCACAATATGAAACTATTATAAACTAATTGAGATATGACAATAAAAACCTATTTACTATTTTCCTCTAGGGCATATCTCCTTCAGATATTAGCTCACTAACTTTTGTATACACCGCTGCTCCTCTTGCTGATATGAGGCATCTTGTAGGACTTGAGGGGATCCATGGGTCCTCCCAAATTTTTATATTTTCACCATTGCCAACCCTCCATATGTATCCTCTTTTGAAAGTCGATAAACCCGCAACAATAATTTGCCACGTAAAGGAGCAACCCGCCTTTGGACCTACAGTTAGAATGTTCCCTTGTGGGTAATATTTAGCACGCAAAATTTGCGCGCAAATGGATTCTAGATGACCCGCCAAGCTTGTTTAGCTAACATGGCTAAATTAAAAGAATGAAAATCTCTGAATCCCATGCCACCATCCTTTTTTGGGAAGCATAATTTCCACCAAGCCATCCAGTGCAACTTTTTGGAGTTTTCATCATCTCCCCACCAGAATTGAGATATAACATCCATCATTCCTTTGCAAATCTCTTTTGGTATTAAGAAGACCAACATAGCAAAAACAGGAATTGCTTGAGCCACCGCTTTTAATAAGATTTCTTTACCACCTATTGAGAGTAGCTTCTTCTTCCACCCATTAATCCTTTGAATAATCTTCTCAATAAAATGCTTGAAACAGTCACTCCTGTCCGCTCCCACAAGTGCTGGGAGTCCGAGATACTTATCTGACAGTGCCTCCGTATCAATGGGCAGAGTATTGCAAATTTCTGCCCTGATTAAAGCATTAGTATTTGGGGAAAATAAAATGCTAGACTTTTCCACACTCACCATTTGTCCAGAACTTGCACAGTAGATATCCAAAACATGTCGCAGAGAACTTGCACTATTCATATCAGCTTTCATGAGAATTAGGGAATCATCAGCAAATAAAAAGTGTGAGACCGACGGTGCATTTCTGCACACCCTAACCCCACCAATGCCACCAACTTTCTCTTCATGCATCAATAGAGTAGATAACCCCTCCAGCACATAGGAGGAACAAATAAGGAGAAAGAGGATCTCCGTGCCAAAGACCTCTAGTAGGAGTAAACATGTCAGTATCTTAAGAATTAAATCTTACTTGAT
Source organism: Avena insularis (assembly GCA_023614405.1). Lineage (NCBI taxonomy): Eukaryota > Viridiplantae > Streptophyta > Magnoliopsida > Poales > Poaceae > Avena > Avena insularis. The sequence goes on along the minus strand of CM042690.1, from coordinate 145,353,465 downwards.
ACCTTACTGAGCTGACACATGCCATCATCAAAGAAATCCACCTTTCAGCAAAACCAAGTTTCCTCATCATCGCTTCTAGAAAAACATATTCAACCCGATTATATGCTTTATGCATATCCAGCTTCACCGCATAGTAACCAGTATTACCTACATCGTATGCCACCAGAATATTATCAGTAATTAATCTGCTTGGAACAAAAGCACTCTGCATCGGTGAGATTACCTCAGGAAGAATACTTTGAGTCTAAGAGCTAGCATCTTGGATATGATCTTGTAAATAACATTGTATAAGCTTATAGGTCTAAACTGAGTAATCCTCTCATGCCCCTCCACTTTAGGTATAAGAACAACGGTTCTATCATTCCAACCGTTAGGAATCACCCTAGAATTTAGAGCTTGTAAAACTTCTTGTGTAACCTCATTGCCGCACAAGTCCCAAAACTGCTTATAAAAAACCGCATGTAGTCCATCCGGCCCTGGTGCTTTGAAATCACCTATGCTGAATGCAGCCTTTTTAACATCTTCCTCCGTAAAAGGAGCAAGAAGCGACTCATTCATAGCATCAGATACTTTCGGATTAATTTTGTCCAAAAGCGCAGGATCAACGTTCTACACTTATGAAGTGAACAGATTAGAGAAATAATCAAACACTAAGGGTTTTAAAGTTGGCGTACCTTCAATCCAATCATCATTAGCGTCTAATAGTTTCTTGATAAAGTTCTTTTTTCTCCTCGTCGTGGCATATTGGTGAAAAAAAGATGTATTACGATCACCCAGCTTCAGCCAATTGGCCCTCGATCTCTGCAGCCAATGAATTTCTTCTTGTTCAAGTAGTAGATCGACCAGGCTTGCCAGCTCTTTTGCAATAACATCACTCTCATCATTCATTGGACCTTTCATCACATTCTCTAACTGTTCCTGAGCTTTCCGCAGCCGGCGTTTTGGCTTCTTCAATACGATCCTATCCCATGCATGCAACTTGCCATGCATATGGCTGAGTTTAGCCATCACGCGGTGGCGATGGCTGCATCATCCCATGCCCTCTGTACGGCCTGACGGAATCCCTCTTCCCGCAACCATTTTGCCTCAAACCTCTTCGGACCAGAACGTTGCGGGTAAACAACTTGTACATCAGTATCAAAATGAATTGGGCTATGGTCTGATCGGATGTAATCCATGTGTTGGACGCTAGCCTCAGGGTGCATAACATTCCAGCTCTCACGCCGCCAAGTAAACTGATCACTAGAAAAACCAAGGTCTGTTAGCTCACAGTCATTTAAAGCATCCTGAAACGCCTGCATATATACCTTAGGTTTGGGATTGCCTCCTTCTTTTTCATGGTTAAACATGATCTCATTAAAGTCCCCACTGAGTCCCCAAGGAATATTAGAATCAGCCTTCAAATCTCTGAGTTTATCCCAAGTTTTATATTTATCCTCCCATTTGGGCTCTCACCATAAATTCCTGTTAACCTCCAAATTCTCTCGGGACTCTCAATAACTTTAACATCAATATATTTAGAAGCCGAAAAGATAGGTTCAATTTTTACCTCTTTTCTCCATAAGAGTAGAACTCCACCACTCCTACCATCACTCGGATTTACAATTTTAAAGTCCATCTTCAGCCTTCTACGAAGACATTCTGCCGGATAATCATCGAGGTGTGTCTCCGACAAGAACAACACATTGGGGGAACAACGCTTCAATAGGTCGTGAAGAGATAGAATTGTCGGGTTGTTCCCCAACCCCTGACAGTTCAAACCTAGGATCGTCATTGCGGTCGGACGGACTCCTCCCGGTAGCCCGCCGATCCTAGTGAAGGGGAGTCAGCTCCATCCTTCTTCGAGCGCTTGACTCGATCAATATCAGTTTCTCCTTCCTTGATTGCTTCAGGAATATTAGATGTATCTGTGACTATTTGTGTAGAGCCCGCCCCAACCTCATTCTTCGGTAATGCACCCGAAGTTAAGAGCAGTCTCCTTTTAATCCCAGAATCAGTACTATCTCTATCCTCCATTCTCACATCATTCTTTCTAATCGGACTATTGCTAGTATCAACAAGAGCCTCCTCTGGTTTCTCCTTATCAAACAAATTATTAGTCTCCGAAAGAACATTGTGTTTCCTAGTTTAATGATTCCCATCTCCCTGGCCAGGAAAAGGCGAGTTACGACCTCTGCCATTTTCTCTGCCGCCCCGACCGGTTCCTCTGCCTGTTCTACCACCTTCCACGAGAACCACCAAAGCCCCGACCGTGCCAAGTTTCTCAGTCCACCTTCAGCCACTCTCCCCACTTCAGCTTATCAGCCTCAAATTCGCCCGTGCCACACTCAAGGTGAGAGTGGCCGATCATGCCGCAAGCACCACAAAACCTACGCATTTTTTCAAATATAATCTGATAGATCTCCCTCTGCCCACCACGTCACATTGAGACAAACCGAGCTAGAGGCAGACGAACATCCAGTTTCACTCGAGCCCTAACAAAATTACCCACTCCTTTAATATCTAGTTTGACTTCCAGTACTTTCCCCACCTTCTTCTCCGTCAGATTGGTAATAAGAGCTTTGTTTCGGTATCCCACTCAAACTTTATGGATTTGAATCCATGTAGTAAAATAATTGAGATCAATTGATTCCGGTGGTGCTAACCCATCATATTTTTCTATGCACACAACAGATTGTCTGAACAGCCATGGTCCTCCCTCTTCAACCTTGAGCCAATCACCCAGACAGAAGAATTGCACGGTGAACAAATTGCCTTCGAGATGTTGGAATTTCACCTCCCTCGCTGGACTCCATGCAACCCTCATATGCTGCTCGAACGTCTATGGACTGAAGAAATTCGTAGTATGAACCCTAGCCAGCGCCATCCACTTTAACCCCTGTTTTGGCGCATCGGCCTCCTCTTCAAACACCAAATCGTCAAACTCATCTTCCTCTATGCCTAATCTCTGTAGCATGTCATTGATTGTCTCTGCTTTCTTGCTTGAGGATCCCTCCTCATTCTTCAATGAGCTAGATGTAGAGGGCTCCATCCGCCCTCTCCTCTCTCATGTGTGCCCAACCCTAGCGGAAACCTTGGCTAGACTGTCGACCAAAACAGACCCCTGCTAAGCCACCCCTGCCCGAAGGAAGAAGATCAGCTCCAAACCGGGGGATTTGATGACTCCGTACCAGAGTAGACTCCGGCGGCGGAGGAGTAAACCCTAGTCGCCCTGTCGCCAGAGCTCTAGGTCGAAACAGTATCTGGAGGGAGTGAGCCTTTTTAATCTTGTTTTTGCAAAGTAAGTTTTATTTTTACCTGGTGATCTACCTACTAGATATTTGCGTTTGGCCAGATTGTCAGCATACTCCACCATGAAGAGGGGGAAAGGGAGGAGGATGGTGAAATATCTTGCACGTGTTTCTCTTGAACTTAGCGCATTGGGTGATTTAAGGGGTTAATGGTTTCCAGAAACAACTCTTCACATCTTATATTAGGAGGGATATGGTGCTTTATTTATTGTGTTTGGTTTATGTCTACTAGTTACTTTCACTAAATTTTATGCCCGTTTCCCATGCATCCAAAACTCCTTAGTATATTTCCACAGTTCCCATAGTAATGTTCTAGAAAATATTTTTCTTAGTTTTACATGATCTTGTCCCCATATTTTTCGATATTTTTCTTCATCTATGTATCCTCATTTGCTATAAGTTATTGAATATGATGACCGGGTGCCATATGTGTGAAGGTCACTATCGGGTTAATACAAAAACCATCTTGAAGAATATATTTATGGTGTACAAAATAATCTATTTCAAGGGTTTATGGATAATGTTTTGTGTTTTGGAAGAGGTCCAAGTAACCTAATTAGAGGAGGGCTGTGATCTAAAATTTGCTTATAGTTGAGGTACGAAAATGTAAATATTTGCATACTTGAGAAGTACATTACATGGGTGTATGAATTTGATCAATATTCAACAAACCATGCCACGAGAGCATGAAAATGGAGAAAACTTCCGAAATTCTTGTGTAGAACAAAAGATATTTTGGAAGAACCAATAGGAAAAGAAAGACTAATTTTTTTTTTTGAAAATGAAAGTGTTATTTCTGGCAAAGAAAGTAATAGGAAGGGATTTTTCTTTATTATTAGAGCGTGCCCTTAAGATGATATCCGATCCATTAGCCCATAAAATGAGGGAAACAACTGAGATAAATAGATATTCTTTATTCTAGTGGACTACGGTTTGCTATGTATTAGAAGAAAATAGAATTTAATCCAAAAAATACTAAATAAACTCTATAAGTTTCATGAAATTCATAGATGCGTATTTTTATATTGAATATTAAAACATTTAAGTTAACTGTTTCATACAAAAAAACACTCGTCAAACTCTCCTAAATTCTAGAAAATCATGATTTTATTATAGGGTGTATATAAATCTGCCACAAATACACAAACTAAAAATGGTTTTACATATTGTTTGTATTCTGAAAAATATTTGATTGTTATTTGACCCACCATGTATTCTTTCTTTTACATTCGTATCCTACACTATTCATATTCGTTTGTATACCCGGTTTTCAGCTCCTAAGTGAGATAAAATGGTAGAGCCTATTTTCGAGTGACCCTACCCAGCCTTAGGCCTCTCCTAGTACCCTTCCTTAGTGCCGTCTCTTAGCCTCACACACCATATTTGTTCTCCATGGCATATAATTCTATAGAGACGGCAAAATCATCAACGGTCTATTGTATAGATCATCCATTTAGATTCAGCAATCTAAATAAATATGGGAATTAATATGATGCATTGAGATGGTTGTATCAAATCACTTGCCTTGTACTAAGAGACGGTGTTCCGAAACGATGCATTGGATTGTTCTAACTAACTCAACCACTCCATGAGATTTTTGCCCCGAATAATTTCAAAGTATATGCCAATTTATTGAAGAACACAAGTCACCGTTCTTAGAAAAGTGCCTACTCTAGAGTAGGGTGTGACACCCCCGGGATCAGGATTAAACAAATCCCAGACCTTAGTCTGACATAAGCCTAACCTAGAGCTCAAGGATATCCAGTGAAGAATCGATAACACAACAGTGACCCTGTGACACAAAAATTATCACAGCAAGCTCATAATTGAGCAGATAACCAAAATATTACAAGCAGAGGTCACTGACCACAAACATCAAACAACGGAAGGAAAATTATGCTATTAAGTATATCAAACTTAATAGATGGCCTAAGAGGCCTGAAGCATAACGATGACGTCCCAGCCTATAGATTCTAGGATGCCGCCTGGGAACCCCAAGCTACTCCTCGGTGTCGATGTCGTACAGAACTTGTATTCAGGGAACACTTACTCTACTACAGAAATATCAACAAAGCAAAGGTGAGTACAAGGTGTACTCTCCAAGTCTTATGGCTGGTGGGGTTATTTTGCATAAAGTCATCTTTGTTTATAAGTCAAGAGGGAGAAGAAGCTCGTCTAATTAGAATATTTTAAAAGAGGATAAGAGAGCGACATCTCCGAAGTATTGATCAATATATTTGATATCCACCAAAATCTCATCATCCTCTGAACCTCAACTAGGATCACCCCCTCGTACCCATGAGGAAGCATCCTTATCAAACCTTAGTTGCCAAGTTTTACGATTAGGTTAATGTTCTTTATAATCTCAAACCCATTCCCAAGTTGTCCATAACCATGGACATGGCTCTTCGAAAAGATTTAACCCTACAGAGGTGTATAACTTTACCCACGCATACCAACCTTCTCTTAATGCCACGTGATTAGCCCTCTTCCTTGGAAGGCCGGCAGAGGGTGGTTGTCCACGACATTTTCCTTGCTTTCGACTAGTCCATGAGTCACCAAGAAAGGGTTTTCTTGTCCCAATCTCTATGTCCAAAAGGAGGGAGTACTCCCAAAGCCTCCTTCCTCCTTGGTCACGCCCTATATGATGCACCATCATCAACCCATCCAAATATGCGGATGCCAAATCACTAACTACGGACTCATGGATCATACAAGGCAAGTTAGTGGGTCAAGGGGGTTCCCAAGCCCCCGTGTGGATTTACACTCGTCTTGGTTCCAAGGGCAAGAACTCCTGGGTCCTAGGGGTGGCGAGCATGGGACTACAAAAACCACATCTCACTATGGCCTCACATACAAGCATTAGCATGTTTAACATTTACCACTGATCTCACCTCATTAGCATATCTCGTTCTCCTGTCATACTAGATTCTCTGCATTTGATACATCATCTCAACAGCTAAGCATGGCTAAGTAGGACACAAATATAAGCTCTAGCAGGGCACACAAGCCATCCCTAGTTATGCTAGGAGCAGTGGATCAGGTAATATCATCACAAAAGAAGTAATGAAACAGATAGGTTACTCTATCTATCTATCGATAAAAGACCAAAGTGTAATCATATGCGTCATGGCAATAATTGAAGTGCTTTCGAAATCATAGGATTGTATATGGTGGGGCTATGCTTGCCTTTGCCCGTTGATAACCAATAAGCAGATCTTAGGTATCCTTCTACTTGACTTAGTCATAGTTGGTCAAGTATTGGTCTTCAATCTTTGATGGTGTTGATCTCGGTCTTTGATCTGAGAGTCAGTATCGTCTTCTACCAGGAAGAACCAAACACTAGAAAGAAAGGGAAACAATCAACACATGGCATCGATGCATTGCTCAAGAAAGAATGATGATATGACAAGTTAAATAGGATTGAAATGTAACCCTAATACATGCTTGAAAATTTAATAGGCGTCCGAGGGATGCAAACCCTAACTCAATGGGAACCTCGGAATCACTTGTAGGGGTTACTTTGTTCTTCTAATTAAACTTTTCATGAAAGTTGCTTAACAATGCATGATTTTTATGCTATAAGATAGATCTCATTTTTCTGAATATTTTGATATATTATTTGTATTTTTTTGACTTATAAATAATTAATTATTGATTTTATAAGATTTAAACCATTTTCTGAAATTATTAAGCAAATAAACTGGATTACTGCATCAATATGACATCGGCATAAAATTAGCTCACCCTAACCCTAACCTTTTACACAGCAGCTGTGTCTAGCCGCGATCACTAACGGCTAGGGCCCAGGGCCACGTAGGCTTGCCACTCTGGCAAAACCTTGCTAGAGCCCCACGTCGGGTCGGACCGACGTTGCTGCCACATCGATGATGCGTCACCTTCGTCGGCCACCATGGTAGAGGTGGTTGTCACTGGCGACTCAGGCCATGCCAGCAAACGCGAGAGGGTACACTAGAACCACACGATGACGACAAACCTAAAAATGGCGGCACTGCTAGCTAGGGGTCACCAGAGCTACAACCACGGCGAGCGGCGGTGATGGTGCTTGCAGGTCGATGATGCGCGGCGATTACAATGAGCTAGAGAGCAAACTAAAGATGCCTTGAGCATCAGAGGCTCACCAGGAGCAAGATGGGGCCGCACGAGAGGTGTGTAGCAGCCAGAATCGATGGGGACGGCTGTGGAGGTTGTCAAAGACAGAGGTGCCGATTGAGATGATTCGGACCATGCTGGCTTGCTCTATTGGGAAAATGACCGAGAAGAACGAGGCGAGCATGAAGGTGGGCTTAGCTGACCGAGAAATGGTTGGGGATGACGACACCCCGAAGCTCCGATGATCTAGGGTTGCAGCAGATAAGGGAGAAGGAGGGAGGAAGGAAAATGGGCTCGTTCTCTGCGGTACGAGGTCCTTATAGGAGATAAGAGCGGCGGCAACACATATCTTAGCAGGGAGATCATCACGACAATGACGGATGGCTAACGTGACACCAGCGAGCTGCTTCGGCATGGCCTTCTAGTCCGAGGAAGAAGAAAACAAGAAAATAAATGCGAAGGGGTATGGACCGGACTGGGCTGGTTACTAGGCTGGCTACAGGCACGCGTGAGAAGCCGGAATAGAGGGAGAAGAGTTGGGCCGGCCTGACTGAGCTCTGACTCTATTTTTATTTTGAAAACATTTTTCTATTTTTGTTTATCTTGTTCTCTTTGTATTTCAAATTCATTTATTGTTTTGAATCATTTGAAAATACTAGAGATTTTCTAAATAATTTGGAAAACATCTAGGGGCCCTTTTAAACAATTTGGGCTCCTCGCCTTTTGTATTTTTTCCAATATTCAAAACCTTTTTAAGTAGCTTCAAAAAGAGGGAAGGACTAGGGTTTAGAATTTTTGTTTTGTTGTTGGTATTTTGCCTTAGCAAAATAAGGATGCATATGAATGAACATTAAACCCTAATTAGTCATTAACTCAATCTAGGGTGTTACAGCTCTATCCCTGTCACAAGAATCTTGACCCGAGATTCCTAAGGGAGGAAGAGGGAAGAAACAGGGTTGCTCTAAGGATAAGAGGGAAACACACTAAACAACACACCGAGTATCTCATGGTCAACTCATAAAATGAGTGTTCGGAAACAACTCTGAGATGACAACATGAAACACGCCAAGTTAATGGAGGAAACAAAAGGAGATGATTACAAGTTTATAGACAACTGGTCTTCATAAGGATTGGGACCATGAAGCTTTAGAAGAGTTTAAACTTCTGAAAAGATAGCTTACAACAGAAAGAACATGACCACAGACTTCAAGAGATGAACCTCTACTAAACGACTTAAGTAGAGCTTCATTGATACAAAGATAGATCAAGAGAACCAAGATGTTGAACTACTTTAGAAATAGAAGGGTCTCTTTCATTCAACAGAAGGCCAAGATAGAAAAGGTTGTTTGTGGTGATGACTCATAAGAGTCACAAGGAACATATAACAAGAGGAACTGCTGATTACCAAAATCATAGTCACTCTTCGAACATGTTAGAGGAACCGAAGGAAACTCTTTATTCATCCAGGTCTATCAAAATCATTGCCAAAGATTGTGATATCACTTTACACCACCGGATGAATAAATAACAAGATTCATGATGACACGAGAAAAAACACTTCATTCTCAGACTTTAGTTACTTGGCTCAACAAACGATTGCCAACATAGAGAGTCTAGAGGATCGACCAAGGGACATTTAGAAACACTACTTTAAATGTTCTCCTTGATGTTCGGGAAAGCAGACATCAAGTAAAGGTCGGACTTCGGATACAAAATAAACCATAAGCACAACTTCTATAATAATCATATGCCTCATGAAGAGTGGTTGTTATTGCTAAATCAAGAGAATGTGGCAATAGGCCTTCTGGCAAATTGTGTCAACCATGACATCAATCTTTCTGGATTTACAAAGATCTATGTCAAAACCTTAAAGAACACCAACCATCTTATCTGCTTGAGATTCAGATTTGGTTCGGTGGAATGATACTTCAGACTCAGCATGTCCGAATAGAAAATGTGCAAAATTTACTAGAGGTAAAGTCACTAGATTCTCAAGACATGGACTAATGCACACCTATGTCCTTGTGGAATCATGGACAACACTACTCGAATCCACAGAAATATCTTTCCACAACTTCCCATGAATCAGAGAAGGTCACTTATAACATCCAGAATACATACTTCGAAATGACTCAAAGACGGTTCTTAAAAGTTTTCCAATGTTGATGCTAAATGTTCCATATGAATTTAGTCTAACATGGATAATATAAGGATATTGTCGATGGGCTCAACAACAAACTTATTGAGACTCTCCAGGAAGATGGACTCATATGTTGTATGAAGAAGGAAAATGTATTGGTTAGACCAGAGGACATGACGATGTACTCAAGTGAAACATCACCAGTATAAACATAATCAAGATAGTCCTTAGGAATGAGTTTGATTTTACGATAAACCAAATCAAATAAATGCGGGGGAAGAGAATATATCCACGAAGGAGATACTATCTTTCTTCAACACGAACAAAACTAGACATCCCTTTTTAAAGGAACTATGTTGGATAGAACTTTTGTCTTGCAACTCTCGAAGTTGTTGTTTAAGCTCAACTAACTAGTTTAGGGGTATCCAGTATAGATCCTTGGATAAAGGAAGTGCTTTAAAGAACTAGCTTGCTCAAGAACTAGACAACACGTGTTGGGGATATACTTTCCGGGTATCCTCACTGTGCCTCACTGACCAGGGTGGCCCACTTCGGGTTAGAGCTTTGCTTCACGGGCAGCCCAGTCAGGGAGAAGAGACGGAGTCTCATCCGGCTACGGGAAGGCCCAGAAGACTTACCGACATAAGCCCGTAGTGTTACTTGTAGTCCAAGATGTACTCTGTAATCGACTGTTAGTCATAGCCGGATAGATCTCTCCTGTAAACCCTAGGCCGGATATCTATATAAGCCGTCCTAGGGAGAGCCTTTAGGGCACCACCTGATAACCCTCATAATAGTCTACAATCTTAACTTGCACAGGCGAAACCCTTGTAACCCATATTCCGGCTCTGCCGTATTACTGGATTGCTAGCAGGGGTAGGATCCATCCAAAGCCGGCGGATTCGAACCTGGGTAAATGATACGTCCAAAACATATCTACTTTCCCGAACACTTTTGCTATTGTTTCTCCTCTAAACTTGTGTGATTTGGATGCAACTAACGGAGACTAACGCTGTTTTCAGCAAAATTGCCTTGGTGTCTACTTTTCGTGCAGAAAATCAACTATTAGGAAAAATCCCGGAAAATATGCCAAAAATCCTATTTCACCCGAAGACTCCAGGAGCTAGAATACGAGACGGAGAAGAGCTAGGGGGTGGCGACACCACCTGGTGGCGCGGGCCAGGCCAGGCCGCGCTAGGGGGTGGTGTGGGCCCCCTAGGCACCCCCTCGGTGTCCCTCTTCGCCTATAAGAAGCCTTCTGACCTAAAAACTCTAGGGGGTTCGACGTTTTTCCAGAAGGAGTTCCGCTCCGCCGCCACCACCAGATTCCACGAAACAGCACCAGAAACTCCGTTCTGGCACCCTGCCGAGACGGGGAATTGGAGGATATCATCGCCATCATCATCACTATCGCTTCTCCATCGACCATCCATGTTTCCCCCATCTATGAGTGAGTAATCCCCCGCTGTAGGCTCTGGGGATGGTAGGGATTGGATGAGATCGTTCATGTAATAGCATCAGATTGTCAGGGCATGGTGCTTAGTATCTACTATTAGTGCTTTATGACTTTGTTGCGACTTGTTATGCTTAATGCTTGTCACTAGGGCCCGAGTGCCATGATGTCAGATCTGAACATGTTATTGATTCATTATGATAGTATTGTTTATGGTCTTACCTTCAAGTTGTATACACACGTTGTTGTCGGGAACCAATGGCCCCGAAGTGACAGAAATCGGGATAACCGGAGGGAATGGCTTTGATGTGAGGATCACATGTGTTCACAGAGTGTTAATGCTTTGCTCCGGTGCTCTATTAAAAGGATCACCTTAATTGCCAGTAGTTCCTTTGAGGCCCCACTGCAAACGGGCTGGCAGGACAAAAGATGTTGTGCAAGTTCTCATTGTGAGCACGTATGACTATATATGGAACACATGCCTAGGATTATCTAGTACTTGGATGCTTTATCTTATTTATCTGCAATTGCCCTATGTTTTGATTGCTATGTGAATTGTCTTGTCCATGCAATGCCCGTCCATCCATCCCTATGCCTACCACACTCGAATCCTACTATTTACTACTATTGTTATTGCTGTCTTTACTTTACTACTACTGCTACTTTGCTATTCCTACTACAAAACGGTTGCTACTGATAAACTGCTGTGAGCAAGATTGTTTCCAGGTGCAGCTAAATTGAAAACTCAGTTGTTAAGACTTATAAATATTCTTTTGCTCCCCTTGTGTCGAATCAATAAATTGGGTTTCACTTCCCTCGAAAATACTGCGATACACCCCCTATACTTGTGGGTCATCAAGACTATTTTCTAGGGCTGTTGCCGGGGAGCATAGCTTTATTTATGAAGTTCGCTTGGATTCTCTATTGTTCGCTGCTATACATCCATCATGGGTAAGTCTCGTGATGGCAAGGTTCCTATTTGACCATCCACTACAAGAAGAGGTACGGTTCTTAACACCTCTGCTGCTCTTGATTCACCATCTATTATAAGTAAGCTCGTTACACCACCACATACACATGCTACACACACTGCTACTACTGCTGAATCTGAAACTTCTGATGCTTATGATGCTGCTTCTACTGTTCTTGATAAGAGTGGTTCATTAGGTCCTTTCCTAGATGCTACGATTGCTAGAACTATAGCTGGAAATACTGAAACTCCTAATGAAGACACTACCACACTTGTTAGTTCACCTGAGTCTAGTGTGAGTTATGATATTGAAGATGGTAATGTTGAGATGACCGATGAATTTATTAAAGAATCTAAAAACATCCATGATAGGAGCGCTACTAAGAGTCTCCTTGAGAGGCGTACTATTAGACCCAAATTGTCTCCTATTGCTAAGTTTGCTGCTTCTCCCATAAACATTATAGATAAAGATTATGATTTATCTCTTGATCTATCCTACATAGCTATTGTTGAGAAAGAACCTTTTTGTGGGATTAAGAATGAAAGTGCGGTAGCACATATGAATGAACTTTCTACCATGAGTGGCTTGTTTTCTGATGATATTAAGATGCGTACTTACTTTGTTGCCAAGATTTTCCCCTTTTCGCTGAAAGGAGAAGCTAAAACTTGGTTTAGTAATTTACCTCCTGGATGTATTGATAGCCCTGAGTGCTTGATTAGTACTTTCCTGCAGAAATATTTTCCTCCTAGTGCTAGACATGCTATTTTGCAGGAACTTTTTGATTTTAAACAGGGAGAAAAGAGGTATTGCCTGAATCTTGGGCAAGGTTTTGTGCTTTGATTCATGCACAAGCTGGAAGTCCATTACCTAAGAATGAGCTTCTTGATATATTTTATAATGGACTAACCGAGGAATCTAGGACATACCTAGATAGTTGTGCTGATTGTGTTTTTAGGAATAGGACTCCTAAGGAAGCTGAGGAATTAATGGCTAAAATAAGTAAGAATTATGAAGATTGGACTCCTCCTGAACAAGCTATACCTGAAGTAATTGTACCTGAACCAACTATTTTGGAGCCTATTCCAATATCAAAGAAGAGGGGAATTATTGAATTAAATGATGAAGTGATGAAGGAAGCTAAGAAATGTCTTAAGGAGAAGGGAATTAAAGCTGCAGATGTCAAGAATTTACCTCCTATAGAAGAATTATGTAAGCCTATTCCCAACTCACCCACTATTGAGGTACACTCTCTCCAACACTTTGATGAAGGTGACATCCCTTACTCTAAACCTCCTGATCAATGCTAAGAAGAATTTGATATCTATATTGTTAAGCAAGATAATTTTAATAAAAGGGTGCAAAATAATCTAATGGAAAACACTAGAGCTATTGTTGAGTTGAAAGATATTGTGGAAAGAACCTCTAATGATGTTAAAGTGATTGTTAAACACTTTCAAATGGTTCAAACTCAAATAGATCAACTTATTAAAGTACAAAACGACTTGCTAGTTAATGCTGCTAAAGAAAAACATGCTTATGAAATTAGAACTAGAAGTGGAGCTGCTACCCAGGATCCTCTATATCCTGAGGTGATCCCAAAAGAATTGAGGAGGATTCTCAACAAGCTGAAAATAGTGGCTCTACTCGTAAGAAAAGGAAAAAGAAACATAAAATTGTTGTAGAACCCTCTGAACCTGCTATAGATCCTAATAGTATATCTATCTCTGATGCTAAAACTGAAAGTAGTAATGAAGAGAATGAAGTTCCTAATGAAGATAAAGTTGAAGAAGAACCTGAAAACCACACTAATAATACTAAATACACCAAAGAAGATTTTATTGCTAAGAAAGATGGTAGTGAAAGAGAGCCTTGGGTCCAAAAACCTATGCCTTTCCCTGATAAGAAACACAAGTCAAAGGAAGATGAACACTATAATAAGTTTTGTGAGTGGATGAAACCTTTATTCCTGTAAATTCCTTTGACTGATGCTATTTAATTGCCTCCTTACTCAAAGTATATGAAGGATATTGTCTCGAATAAAAGGAAGATCCCTAATGAAGAAATTTCTACTTTGCTTGCTAATTATTCCTTTAATGGTAAGGTTCCTAAGAAACTTGGAGACCCAGGGATTCCAACTATCCCTTGCTCTATTAAGAATAGTTATGTTAGAACTGCTTTGTGTGATTTGGGAGCTGGAGTTAGTGTTATGCCTTTCTCTCTCTATAAGAGACTTCAACTTGAAAAATTAATACCAACTGATATATCTTTGCAAATGGCTGATAAATCTACCACTATTCCCGTTGGTATATGCGAGGATGTACCTGTTCAAGTGGCTCATAATTGCTTGATATTAACTAATTTTGTTGTGCTTGAAATGCCTGAAGATGATAATATGTCTATTATTCTTGGGAGACCTTTTCTTAATACTGCAGGAGCTATTATCAATTGTAATCAAGGAAAGGTAACTTTCAATGTGAATGACAAGGAACATACTGTCTATTTTCCCAAGAAGATTGAAAGAACTTATGGTTTGAATTCAATTGAACATGTTGAGGGCATTCAAGTTGGAGAAATATATTGTCCCATACCAAGAGAAAAATTGAAACTATTATGATCGGGACTATTTGTATCAAGGTTGAAGTAACATAATAATTAGTGGAATACAAAGTTTTGTCTCATATGGAATTGTTTTGGTAGCAAGACCTGATCAACCTTGTGAACAAAAGAATTTCATTGAACAAAACAATGTTTTCACTATGATTATCTCCGTTTACTTCTATTCTATCCATTTTAGTTTTTTCTTTCATTTAGTTTTCTTTTTGTTGTTAGTTGCTTGCATGTTAGAGTGTCTTAGAACTTCTGTAGTTCTAGATTTGTTTTGTCCTTGCATCATTTTTTCCAAAAAAATCCGTCTGTCAGAAAATCATTCTTCTATGCCTGAAAATGCCCAAAAATAAAGTGTCTGGAAAAATTCTAGAAAATTCATATTAAATTTTTGCGTGAAAAAAGGGGCAGAGGAGTACCTGGGAGGTAAAGGGGGACCCACCAGGCAGGCACACCACCTGGTGGCGCGGCCTGCCCTAGGTGGCGCCATGCCCTGGTGTGGGCCACCCCTGGCCCCCACTAACTCTCTCACCTGCCATTTTCTTCTCTCTCCCGAGTAAGCTCCAGTTCATTGCTCAAAATCACGTTCTTGCTGTGCTTGCTCTCGATTTTTTCGATCTCCTTGCTCAGCCCATCTTTCTTGCTGAAATTTGGAGCATTTGTTCCCTGGTATGTGACTCTTCCCCTTGTACAAGTAGATTTGTGTTTAGTGGATTATATATTGAGTATTTTGCTGCTGTAGGTGACTGGTTATGAGAGCTTGCATGCTTGTTTGATGCTTAGAGATATAGTTTTGATGCATGTTTAGGCCTCTTACAAGTCCCTATGAGTAGAATCCTTCATTATATTTACTTTGCAATCGCTTGTTTAATAGGTGTTTAAATTTCAGAATACCAAGCATGAATAACCATACCTTTGGAGAGATATTTGAGAGTGATGCACCTAGGAGGTCGAGGCCCTCAAGATCAGCCTCTCAGTTTAGGCCATCATACAACAAAGATCTCATTGCAACTCGTATTGGTAATGAAAGGGATGATGGGGATGCTCACCCATTCACTTTTCCTTGTTTTACTTTCCTACGAGATGCAGGTATTCTTGATGATTTCTTGCTACTGATTGAGAGGGTTGGTTTGACCTCATATATGCAAGATGAGAGTGAGCAATACGCTATGCTCACCAAAACTTTTGTTGAGAGCTTCACGTTTACTAACACATCCTATCGATCATTGTCTCTTTCAAAATTTATAATCTGCCGTTCACCATGCCTTTGGAGAGATTTTGCAGTATTGTAGGTGTACGCATGACAGGGACCGTGAAGAAAATTCAAGGACGACCCGCTGATTTGTTGGAGCTTTACCGAGGGGTGACCAATGATGATGACCGCGTGGAGCAACGTGGAAAGACAAGAAATATCCAACTCCCCGCTCTTAGATACTTTGCGTATTATCTTGCTACTACTGTACTGGGTAGGAGAACACAAGTAATATCTCCAACTATCATTTAGCATTCCTTGCTGCTGCGCTTAACAATGATACTCGATACAATCTGGGCTCGCTTATTGCTCGCCGCCTAGCTGCTAGGGGGCCTATCTATGGGGGCATCATTGCCTCGCGTATAGTCAATGCATTAGGTCTTTTAGTGGATCCCAATGATGCTATACTGGCACCATAGAGGCTTGACCTTGTTGCTATGAAAACCCATCACTTTGTCACTACTACTTCTGATTTGAACAGTCTAGTATATAGGATGATTTTCACTGATGGGGATGAAAGGGAGATCCTTTTGCCACAGCCTTCTTTGTTTAGTGTTCACAGGAGACCTTAGTCGCGCTCCAAGGAGGAGGTGGACGAGCAGCTTCGCTTGCTGGGTTTCCACGAGCAGCACCAGGAGGATGTGCCCTCCTATGATTACTCTGCACATTACGGAGGGACGTACTCGAGCTCGCACCAAGACGATGGGACCTCTTCGTCGTACCACGGTGACACTTCATCCTGGACAGCTTGGGATTGATTCCCACTTAGGCCAAAAGCCTAAGCTTGGGGGGAGGTATGCCGACACCGCACTCATCTCCATATCATGTTGCGTCGGTACTTTGTATATTCATGTTTCGTTCTCTTTTTAGTTTTCGTTTTTCTTTGCTTTCGCTTTCTAAAACACAAAAAGACCAAAAATATTTTCTGTTGTTTCTCTTTGGTTTGCCTCTTTTTCTCTTTGCTTTGGTTTGTTTTTCCCTTTTGCTTTGTTTGAACTATTCGAAAAACACAAAAAGATTTTGCTTTGCTTGTTTTCCTCTTTGGTTCTTGTTTTTAAAAATCAAAAACAACAAAAATATTTGTCGTTCTTCTTTGGCTTTGTGAGTTTGTTGCAGGGTTCGGTAGTCCTCAGTGGGATTTGGTTTCATATTATTATTCAAGCCACACAAGTGAAGATCAATAATGAGGATTAATGACAACTTGAGGCGTGGTAAGAGGCTGGTAACAAACTCTATTTGTTTTCATTTTTGTACATACACTCATCATTGTGGGTTTGCTTAGCCTGTTCGTGTAGGGTATATGTTATCTTTGGATGCTTAGTAGTTCTTGCTTTCTTATCATTAGCTCCAGCTCGCTAATAGTTTGTAGCATGTTTTATGAATGTTTGCTTGCATTATTCTATTCATAACTTGGTATGACACCGTGGTATCCTCCTCTAAATCTTTCATTTGAATTGACTTGGCACCTGCTCACGCATGCACATGACTGTAATAATCAGTTAAGCCTTGATGAATTATTTTGCCTTGAGGATCTTGAGTCACTTTCGTGCCATGATTAGTCCTGTTTTGTTGCAAGCATGATTATGACAGCTATTTCTCTCTCGTTGGTCACTCCCTTACTATTGCTAGCCTTCACTCGCACTGAGTATGTTTTACTCGAGATTCCAACTCCCTAAACCAAATATTTCCCAAGTGTCCACCATACCTACCCATTAGCATCATTTGCTACTTCCGTGCATATTCATTATGCCTTGTTTTCTTCCGAATAAAATGTTTGCTTGTTATGAGAAAGTTAGTAAAGCTCTCACGAACTTGATGGCACACTTTATTTTCTTGCACTTAATAAACCTGAACCATTGCGTCCTTCTTTGTTGCGTGTATGCTTGCGCTTTATAAGTTGAAGTTAGTAGAACCATGTTTCATGGGGAATGTTTTCAACACTTCGTTGGTACTTAGTACCTCGTTGATATCATGTTCTTTTACTTATGGATCTCGGCGATGTGAAATAAAAGTGGAACTTGTAAGATCATAGAGTTTGTATGTATGTTAGAGAAACTCCTAGGCCGCTAGCCTAAGCCATGCGTAATCATGGTGGGAACTTGCAGCATAACCGTAATGAGCATTCTATGAAGCATCCTCCATAAAAATCTATGCACATAGTAAATAAAAAGATTGCTGAGATGCTCATTGTCTGCTTGCCTTGTTATTTTGATTATGGGACAACTCCCGTGTCATGTGCAAGGGGTACCCCGTTGGCGGTTCTCTATGATACGTATATATTTACAATGACAAGAGCTTACTTGTGACTGAAGTTGAGTAGCATGAGGATCGGTCTTCGTAAGTAAGGGGCATGAGACTTCGATTTATAACTTGTCAAGCATATCCTCTTAGTTGTGTCACTTTAACCTTAAACATTTAAAGATGCTTATGATAGGGGCAATGAGAGCTCAAAGCTAACGAGTATTATACTTTCAGCATTTGGAAGCCTTTCAAATTAGTTACAACCTTTTCTTGTTGGGTCTCCACACATTCTCTGAGCACTTTCTTGAGAGCATAGTTGTCATTCTTTGTGCTTGTCCCATTACTTGATTATTTGTGTTATGACTTTGATGCTTGTATCTTTGATATCTTTACTTCTAGTCATCACTTGAACTTCGGAGGTGCCTTGACATTCATAATCAAAGGCAAGCGAGATACCACTCTATCATACCTTTTTATGAGCATTGTAATGTTGCTTATGTTTATGCTTCATGCTACTTATTATTTTTGAGTTGGAATCTCTTCATAGCTTGCAATGCCTATTAAGTAAACTTAGTTGCATACTCCTTATTATGAACTGTCTAAGTAGTTGATCACATTGCTGAGAATATTTACATCATATGAAGCAAATGTGTTCGTGAAAGTTCTTTTATCGCACTCAGTTTTCAACTGAATTGCTTGAGGACAAGCAATAAGATAAGCTTGGGGGGAGTTGATACGTCCAAAACGTATCTACTTTCTCGAACACTTTTGCTATTGTTTCTCCTCTAAACTTGTGTGATTTGGATGCAACTAACGCGGACTAACGCTGTTTTCAGCAGAATTGCCTTGGTGTCTACTTTTTGTGTAGAAAATCAACTATCAGGAAAAATCCCGGAAAATATGCCAAAAATCCTATTTCACCCGAAGACTCCAGGAGCTAGAATACGAGACGGAGAAGAGCCAGGGGGTGGCGACACCACCTAGTGGCGCGAGCCAGGCCAGGTCGCGCTAGGGGGTGGTGTGGGCCCCCCAGGCACCCCCTCGGTGTCCCTCTTCGCCTATAAGAAGCCTTCTGACCTAAAAACTCCGGGGAGGGGGGTTCAACGTTTTTCCAGAAGGAGTTCCGCTCCGCCGCCACCACCAGATTCCACAAAACAGCACCAGAAACTCCGTTCGCACTCCGACGGGGGAATTGGAGGAGATCATCGCCATCATCATCACCATCGCTTCTCCATCGACCATCCATGTTTCCCCCATTTATGAGTGAGTAATATCCCGTTGTAGGCTATGGGGATGGTAGGGATTGGATGAGATCGTTCATGTAGTGGCATCAGATTGTTAGGGCATGGTGCTTAGTATCTACTATTAGTGCTTTATGACTTTGTTGCGACTTGTTATGCTTAATGCTTGTCACTAGGGCCCGAGTGCCATGATTTCAGATCTGCACATGTTATTGATTCATTATGATAGTATTGTTTATGGTCTTATCTACAAGTTGTATACACACGTTGTTGTCCGGAACCAATGGCCCCAAGCGATGTAAATCGAGATAACCGGAGGGAATGGCTTTGATGTGAGGATCACATGTGTTCACGGAGTGTTAATGCTTTGCTCCAGTGCTCTATTAAAAGGAGCACCTTAATTGCCAGTAGTTCCCTTGAGGCCCCGCTGCAAACGGCTGGCAGGACAAAAGATGTTGTGCAAGTTCTCATTGTGAGCACATATGACTATATATGGAACACATGCCTAGGATTATCTAGTACTTGGATGCTTTATCTTATTTATCTGCAATTGCCCTATGTTTTGATTGCTATGTGAATTGTCTTGTCCATGCAATGCCCGTCCATCCATCCCTATGCCTACCACACTCGAATCCTACTGTTTACCGCTATTGTTACTGCTGTCTTTACTTTACTACTACAGCTACTTTGCTATTCCTACTACAAAACTGTTGCTACTGATAAACTGCTGTGAGCAAGATTGTTTCCAGGTGTAGCAGAATTGACAACTCAGTTGTTAAGACTTATAAATATTCTTTGGATCCCCTTGTGTCGAATCAATAAATTGGGTTTCACTTCCCTCGAAAATACTGCGATACACCCCCTATACTTGTGGGTCATCAGTAAACTTGTGTGGTCACCATCCCGGAACATCGTACACCTCACATCCCTCTCTTCCACACGCCTCATGGACCCCCTCATGGCGTACCAGTCATCAATCCGACGATAGTTGGCGCTCACTGTGGGGCAAGTGAGCTTCGGATCCATGTTCCGAGCGGAATCTGCAAGAATTGGAATCAGCGAGACTATCACCGTCAGTCGCATCCTCTATGCTAGTGACGTCCCTCTCATCGTTCTCGACGAGACCTGGATTCCGGCTAGGGAGGCCGTGACTTATACCATTATGTCTTTCGGTGAGATCGATGTGTACATCAGATTCGCTGAACCTGTCCCACCCACCCTAGCGGTGATGATAGAGGCAGAAGAAGTTTCTGGGTCCCCTTTGTCTGCGGAGGCGACAGAGTTCCGGATCTCAGAAAACCCTAATCCCACCCAGCTCGCACCCAATGCGGAGATAGTGGAGAAATCCAAGGTTGAAGCAGATCTTTCAGTACAAGTCGGATCTGGTGTGGATCTCCCTAGCGAGGCCGAATCCCAGATCCATCCACCCCCTGAGATCAAAATCCAAGAGGATCACAACAATAACCTTGGTTCCGGCCCTGCCAACGCCAGAATAGATCAACTGTTCCTAAGGCACACGTTGAGGCGTATGATGATGCAAGACGCTAGCGTGGATGAGGTTCTCGAAACCATCAAGATCTTCGAGGAAGCCCACGAGGAAAGCCGCAACTACCTCAGGACCCACACATCACACTTCGTTGGATATGTTGGATCCGGATCCAGCTATGCCGATGCTGGAGATAACACTGACTCAGTGTTGGAGGCGACCGGAACAAACACCGACTTACCCGCATCCTCGGATGATATCGGCGGATTTCCGAAAGTTCTCCGTGGAGTATGAAGAGGAGTACAACTCCAAAGCTGCAGAAGAAGGAGAAGCCATGGATGAAGGATCCGGGGAAAACTCTCCCAAAGCGCAGGATGACATGGATATCAGAGACAATCCTGAGGTCCAGATGTCCGAAAGTACCGATCAGAGCTTGACTCCAGGAAACGGACCCAAAGCCATCTTTGCTACCGGCGCTGCCAAGAAGGCAAAGAAGAGGAACAAGAAGAACAAGACCCCGACAAAAGAACTTCCAGCAGAGGAGGTGATTGCCGAGGAATACGAGGAAGACTCGGATGGAGCACTTATCCCAGACAAGCCCAAAGAAGAATAGGTGGATGGACACGTGGTCACCGCAGGTGCCCGTAAACTCATCGATGATGCATTAACCACACATATCCCTACTGCAGCAGAACTAACTGCTGCGGAATTGGATGAAAGGGCCCAAGCCCTAGAAGCACGTCGCCAAGTACTCCTGGATGAAGCTAAAAACATCGAGGAAGAGAAGAAGCGCATGGCCAAGGCGGAGAAGCTCATCCCTCTGCAACATCAGAAGAACCGGAAACGACATACACATGACAATCAATTTCCGGAAGTACGTAAGGTTCTCTTTGAGGGAGATTCGGGGATGCCTCGACTCGATAGCAAGGGAGATCTAGTGTATCGAACACCAGTGCAAAACACTGCCACTGCTCGAGACATCCTGGCAAATAATCCAGGCCCGGAACAGGTTCGATTGGGCATCAAGCTACTCACTAAGCGTTTGGAACAACAGAAGGCCGCAAAATCCGGAAGCGGAAAACTAGTCTCTCAATCCGACCAATGTTGCACGGATCCGGCCTGGAACGATGTAAGACCCCAGCGGTCTCCAGAACAGCATCACCATTCTGACTGTCGGGAAGACAACTACTCAAGAACCGGATCTTCAGGACAGCATCACAGAGCTGCACGTGATTGACACAATGTTGTTCCAGCCGCCGAGCAAGAGGCGATCGCTGCCCTGTATCCGAAGAACCCTCCCCGACGAGAGTCAAACGATCACAGGGAAGAAGACAAAGAGAAGTGTCGGGAGGAGGACAGACAAAGAATGCCACCTCCTAGGTATACAAGCCGTCCAGCTGAACCCCACCGCAATGGGAATGATGGCGCTGCCAAGAAGGCAAAGAAGAGGAACAAGAAGAACAAGACCCCGACAAAAGAACTTCCAGCAGAGGAGGTGATTGCCGAGGAATACGAGGAAGACTCGGATGGAGCACTTATCCCAGACAAGCCCAAAGAAGAATAGGTGGATGGACACGTGATCACCGCAGGTGCCCGTAAACTCATCGATGATGCATTAACCACACATATCCCTACTGCAGCAGAACTAACTGCTGCGGAATTGGACGAAAGGGCCCAAGCCCTAGAAGCACGTCGCCAAGTACTCCTGGATGAAGCTAAAAACATCGAGGAAGAGAAGAAGCGCATGGCCAAGGCGGAGAAGATCATCTCTCTGCAACATCAGAAGAACCGGAAACGACATACACATGACAATCAATTTCCAGAAGTACGTAAGGTTCTCTTTGAGGGAGATCCGGGGATGCCTCAGCTCGATAGCAAGGGAGATCTAGTGTATTGAACACTAGTGCAAAACACTGCCACTGCTCGAGACATCCTGGCAAATAATCCAGGCCCAGAATAGGTTCGATTGGGCATCAAGCTACTCACTAAGCGTTTGGAACAACAGAAGGCCGCAAAATCCGGAAGCGGAAAACTAGTCTCTCAATCCGACCAATGTTGCACGGATCCGGCCTGGAACGATGTAAGACCCCAGCGGGCTCCGGAACAGCATCACCATTCTGACTGTCGGGAAGACAATTACTCAAGAACCGGATCTTCAGGACAGCATCACAGAGCTGCACGTGATTGGCACAATGTTGTTCCAGCCGCCAAGCAAGAGGCGATCGCTGCCCTGTATCCGAAGAACCCTCCCCGGCGAGAGTCGAACGATCACAGGGAAGAAGACAAAGAGAAGTGTCGGGAGGAGGACAGACAAAGAATGCCACCTCCTAGGTATACAAGCCGTCCAGCTGAACCCCACCGCAATGGGAATGACGGACGAAGGAATGACGGACATCGTGCCGAGTCAAGCCGGCAGGGGGCTCGTCGTAATGAAGACCCTCCCTAGAGCCGGAATAATGACGCTCTGGACGGAGGCCGGCGTTCATCTGGAAACAATCCAGCTGCTCCACCCTCTCCACCAAGTAGCCATCACAATAGCTCCCAAGGAGGCCAAGGAGGGCGTCATGGCGGAGGAGGTGGTGGAAGAAGCTGAAGTCTGGCTCCAAGGCACCGCATCCATAGCTATCAATCAGGACGATCTCTGTCCCCAAGTGATGCGAGGTACAGGATTAATTCCAATATAGAGGAATGGCACTACGAAAACAATGATATATACGTGGGCCCAAAATGCTTCGGACCACGCATAAGAGCAACAAAATTCCCGGAAGGATTCGCTATCTCAATACACATCCAAGCCTACGACGGTATAGCTCGGCCAGATACTTGGCTCTAGGATTTTTTCCAAGCTTGCTGCATCGCCAAAGGCGGAAACAGCCTGGTCGCAACCCGATATCTCCCACTCATGTTGCGAAAGACGGCACGATCATGGCTCAATGAACTTCTGGAGAACACCATCCACAACTGGTATGACATGCAAAGCGCATTCTTTCGGAATTTCGAAGGCACATATCGGAGGCCCTGTACGGTAGGAGACCTACAGCGTTGCACCCAGAAAGCCGGAGAAACTTGCCGAGATTATCTCGGACGATGGATCAACACTAAGAACTCCTGCGAAGGGGTAAATGAACAAACTACGACTGAAGCTTTCATTGCAGGACTCCCAATTGGTTTACTACGTCATCGCTTGAAGTGCGACAAGGTAACTAATTTGGGAGAGATGATAGAAACAGCGAGAAAGTATGCAGATGTTGACGACAACGCAGAGGGATTACTGAATGCCCTAGCTGTGCTACAGTCGGCAAAACAACCAAAGCAGCAAGGCCAGAAGCGCAAGAATACCTCGGAAGAAAAACCCAACGCGGAAACGGCAGTGGTCACTGCTACTTTCTGGTCTGGAGGACGAGGAGGGCGCGGTGGTGGCCGCGGACGCGGTCGTGGGACATCAAGAGTCCAAGGTAGAGGAGACCAGCAACCTGGCAAAACCTACTCCTAGGCCGACATTGCCAATAACCCATGTGTGCATCACTTAGATGCCAATGGGGGCTCGTCTCACACAAACGCCGAGTGTCGTTTTAATGACGTTATCAAGAAGGATGATACTGCTGGCTATAGGGCTAAGCGGAAAAAGGGAAAGAAGAATCCCGAAAAAGATAAAGGGACCAAGGAAGATTCCGACATGGAGGAAGCCGATGCTTCAAATCCCAAGCCGGAGGGAAAGAAAAACTTCTCGACAAAGAAGAACACTTATGTCACCTTCCTCAGATCTCAACCAGCTAAGGTCAAGAAAGCAGTTCTACATGAGCTCAACGCGACTGTTCCGGCTGTCCCCCAATTCTTGGACTGGTCGGAAGTGCCAATCACCTTTGACCGTGCCGATCATCCGCCTAAGTTTCACATGCGAGGAAAATACGCCTTAGTCGTTAATCCACTTATTGATAGCTATAGTTTCTCCAAGACTCTCATGGACGGCGGCAGCAGCATTAACATCATGTATGTCGAAACGCTATGCCGGATGAAGATCTCGGAGACCCAGCTGAATTACAGCTCTGTGATCTTTCACGGAGTTGTCCCAGGAAGACAAGCAAATTCCCTGGGAGAAATCACTTTGGATGTGACCTTTGGAAGTCCAAAGAACTATCGAACGGAAGCACTTTCCTTCGAAGTGGTCCTGTTCAAGAGCGCGTACCATGCTACATTCGGACGTCCGGCTTACTGGGCATTTATGGCTCGTCCGTGTTATATTTACAATATGATGAAAATTCCAGGTCCCAACGGCGTGATTACCATCAGGGGAGACCCGAAGAAGGTGCGAGAGTGTGAGGACGGCAATACCGCCTTTGCGGAAGCCGTGCTGCACACCCAGGAGTACCAGGAGATCAAGAAAACCATTGATCCGTCCGAGATGCCCGCGATGAAGAAGGAGGTGACAAAGCTGAATCCGGAGTTCAAGGCATCGGAAGAGACAAAGAAGATGCCATTGAAGGATGATGACCCCTCCAAGGTGACCCAGATAGGCGTAGGCCTAGATAGCGCATAGGAAAGCATGCTCGTCAAGTTCCTCCAAGCAAATCAAGATATCTTCACATGGCAGCCATCTGACATGACCAGAGTACCTAGGGAACTTGCCGAGGACTCTCTAAATGTACACCCGAACGCTAAACCCATCAAATAGTCCCTACGACGTTTTGGCGATGAAAAGCGTAAGGCAATATCTAAGGAACTAGCCTAGCTCGAGTTAGCCGGATTCAATAGAAGAGGTCATCCACACTAAGTGGTCGGCCAATCCTGTAATGGTCCCTAAAAAGGACACCACTGATTTAAGGATGTGTATTGATTATACTGCCTTGAACAAGGCTTGTCCCAAAGATCCGTTAGCTCTGCCTAGGATTGATCAAGTTATGGATTCTATGGTAGGCTCTGCCTAGGATTGATCAAGTTATGGATTCTATGGTAGGATTGATCAAGTTATGCATATGTTGACGATATTGCGGTGATGTCCAAAAAGAAGGAAACCTTGATTTCTGACTTGGAGGAATCGTTCGCCAATCTACGAAAATACAACATAATGCTTAACCCGAAGAAATGTTTCTTTGGAATTCCAGCCGGAAAATTGTTAGGTTTTATCGTGTCTCAAAGAGGCATTGAGGTAAACCGGGACAAGATCAAGGCTATACTCAGTATTTCTAGGCCAACTCGCCTGGAGGACATTCAAAGACTAACTGGTTGCATTGCTGCAGTCAGTCGGTTTGTAAGACGGCTCGGTGAAAGAGCCGCACCACTATACAAGCTCCTGAAAAAGACTAAGAAATTCATTTGGACCGACGAGGCTGAAGCTCTGCTACAAGACTTGAAAGCAGTACTCTCATCTGCTCCCATCCTTGCAGCACCGGAACCATAGGAACCGATGTTGCTCTATCTCGTTGCGACAAACAGGGTCGTCAGTATCGTCATGGTAGTGGAGAGACCGGAGGAAAATCAGGAACACCTGGTGCAGCGTCCAACTTACTATCTCAGCAAGGTCTTAACTGAATCAAAACAGCGGGTATCCGCACTATCAAAAGCTGGCTTACAGTGTGTTTCTAGCATCTCGTAAGTTGCGGCATTATTTTTATTAACATCCAATTACCATGGTGAGCACAGCTCCCATGAGAGACATAATCAACAATAGTGATGCCACAGGACGTGTTGCCAAATGGGGCATAGAGCTTTCAGCTTTCGACATTGAGTACAAACCTCGTACAACAATCAAATCCCAAATCCTCGCTGACTTTGTTGCTGATTGGACAGAGACAACGGAAAACATGACCCTTTGAGAGTCGGAATACTGGACCTTACATTTTGATGGGTCTAAAGCGCTCGGGGGCTGGTGTGGTGCTCAAATCACCCCAAGGAGATAAAATTTTCTATGTATTGCAGATCCACTTCACGGCAACGAATAACATTGTCGAGTATGAAGCATTACTGCATGGAATCCAGATTGCTAAGGACATCGGCATCCGACGTTTAATGTGTTATGGAGATTGGAATCTTGTTGCCCAACAAGTGTCGGATATCTGTAAGGCAAACAAGCACATGGTATCATATAGGGCTGTCGTGGATGAACTATCTAAATCGTTTGAAGGGTTTGAAGTTCAACACATCCCTCGAACAGAAAATGAGGAAGCAGATGCACTATCTCGAATAGGCTCTGCCCGAAAAAAGGTTCCGGAGGGCGCTTTTTTAGAGCAGCTCAAAGTTCCCTCTATAAAAGGAGTGGACGAGGAATATCCGACCAAATCCGACTCACCTTTAGTAGCAGTTCTGGCTGTGATTCCCAGCTGGACTCAACCCTACCTTGATTACTTGGTAGACGGAAAATTACCCGAAGACGAAGTTCTGAGCCGGCAGATCGTCCGACAAGCAAAAGCCTACACTATAATTAGTGGTGAGCTCTATAAATGGAGTGCGTCTGGGGTCTTTCACCGCTGTGTATCTCCGGAAGAAGGAGTGGAAATCTTACGAGAGATCCACGAAGGCGAGTGTGGTCACCACGCTGCAGCCAAATCTCTACTGGCAAAAGCTTTCCGACACGGTTTTTTCTGGCTTATTGCCAAGGCATATGCCGAACGGCTGGTCAAGACGTGCAAGGGATGCCAAAAATACGCCAAACAAGCTCACGTTCCGGTGGATCAGCTGTGAACAATACCTATAACATGGACTTTTGTGGTCTGGGGGCTTGACATGGTAGGAACATTTAAACGGGCTCCAAGTGGATTTACTCATCTCTTCGTGATGGTGGATAAATTCACAAAATGGATTGAGGCTAAACCCGTCACTAGTTGTGATCGAGCAACAGCCAGAAGATTTGTCGAGGATGTCATAATCCGATACAGTTATCCGCATAGCATTATCATGGACAACAGGAGTAATTTCTCTATGGGAGAGCTTGCCGAATTCTGCAATGAACAAAATATCAGGCTTGACATTGCGTTAGTCGCACATCCACAAGCTAATGGACAAGTCAAAAGAGCAAATGGTTTAATCCTACAAGGCCTAAAATGAAGACTCAAAGCACCACTACGACGTGCTGTGGTGGGCTTGGGCAGAGGAATTACCTTCTGTAATATGGAGTTTACGAACAACTCCAAACAAGTCAACTAGATACACACCTTTCTTCTTGGTCTATGGCACATAAGCAGTTCTTCCTAGTGATTTGATTCACACTTCTCCTAGAGTGGCTGCGTATATTGAAGAGGATGCCGAAATTTCTTGACAAAATGATCTCGACTTAGTCGAAGAAGTACGTGTCGTTGCTGAGATGAGATCAACAGCCTATCAGCAGAAGTTACGCAGGTATCATAGCCAGAGAGTCAGAAACCGGTCTTTCAATAAAGGCGATTTGGTTCTCCGGATTGTGCAGCAAAGAAAGCACAAACTTTCCCCAATATGGGAAGGGCCATTTTTAGTTAGTCGAGTAATGCATAATAGTTCTTACTACCTAACTGATATGCGGCCAGTCAAAGAAAGACCTGCTACTAAGAAAAGAAAGAGAGCTGGAGGCAGTACAAACCCGGATGAATTAGACAGACCATGGAATATTGCTCAGCTACATCCCTTTTATTCTTAGTTTATTTTTCTTTGTAATCATATATATGTACATGTTCAATGAGAAATAAAGTGTTGGTTGCCTCAAAAAATTTCTAAGAAGTTTTTACCATCTTATTTCTGAATGACCATGTCACAGTCGAAAATTCCAAAATACTTGAAAATACTTTATGCTCATGATTGTTCTGGTTTAGATTTCCGATTCTAAAATTGCTACCTTCGGGTATGAATCTAAATTTTCTAGTCTGTACTTTGGTTATTTGTCTAATTGCTGGATGCGGGCATTTTCCGAGTAGTGAATTGTTGGTACTGGAGGCCGGCTTTGTTTCCGAGTTTAAACTGGTTTAGCAATTGAGCTCTGTTGCTCGGCAAAGTTTCCGTGCTAAAGGTTGGACGGCTAATGAAAGGGACGAGGCGGAAAGCCAGATAAACGATAAGTATAGACGAAAAACACAAGTGCTTACGAAAATACTTTAGGCACGAAATTGTAAAGCCAAAAGTGCTAAATAGATATGTTTAAACTTAGCACTAGCAAAAAGTATCATACTACTTATTTAGAATCCGGATTGTTTTCAGAATAATACAATTTTTGTTCTGATGCTCTACGATGCAGGGGAAGAAGGAGCTGCCGGCTCGCTGGAAACATCAGCCTCGCCTCGATATCTTTCTAGGACGTTCAAATCCGAGATGGTTTGTTCATCGTCGGAAGCTTCTCTGGTTTCTTCGGCGGGTGGAGGTGGCGTCTCTACGCGAGTGAAGAAGGGAGTATCGTAGCTAGTGAAGTCAGCCACGTGACACCCGTATCCAGCGCAGGAGTCCATGATGGCTTTGATGTCCTGCTTCTAGCTGTCTTCATCCAAAGTAGAGTACCCTCTGGTCACTTTCCATATCTCCAAGCTTCCATGGTGTCTCATGACCATGGTGAGAGCGTCCTGCGTTGCGGTTCGTGCGTAGGACATGTTCCAGTCCTTAATGAGCTAGGGCATCTCCTTGGCCTTATCTCGCACTTCAAAGCTGGACATGCTATGCATGTCCAAAACCTTGAGAACTTCGCCAATAGCTTCGATGGATTGGCGGAAGTCATGCAGCAAATCACCGACTTGGGTAAGCCGGCTGGTGCGAGATTCGGCAGAGGCTAAGTCTAGTAAGTTCAGAGGACCTGTGCATTTAATGCAAAAGGGTTAACCCAATAAATCCGGACTCCAAAGAGTCGGAAGATGCAGATAAGTCAGAAAGAGGGAAACTTACCAAAGATGACATCGTCGACTTTGGTCTTCTCCTCCCGAAGACTCTGGAGTTCAGCCCGGAGTGCCTCGGCAATGTCCCTCTCTCTGAACAAATCATTGGTGAGATCCGAGATTTTCTTATCCTGGGGCACAATCTTGCGATCACGCTCCTCGGTTGCCATGGAGGAGGACTCAAGAACTTGACCAATGCTCTTCTCATGATCCGCCTTAAGCTTATTCAGCTCTTGGCGGAGGTCCTTGTTTTCCACCTCCAGGGTTTTAAGATTCTCGGTCTCTTCAATCATAGCACAGGATTGCTTTACCAGTGTTGGAAATCAAAAGAACAGAAGTTGAACAAAAATTCAACTATGAAATACAAGACAAGGTTTGAGTTCTGGAATGTTTACCTTCAGCCTCATCCCTGGAAACTTTCAATTGAGCACTTTCAAGTCGGAGAGCTTTGATTTCTTTCCGCTTGTTACAAATATTCTTCAATAAATCCTGGTTATAGGAATATACTTTCTGTAAGTCAGAATACCCAGAGTTAGAAGTCTACTAAAGACTCGGGCTAATATTTTTACTAATATCAGCACGAGCCTTGGGGCTACACTAGTTCATTCTTTGGCATCCTAAGGAAGCATATATCCGGATTTGTCTGTCCAGCTTCATGCTTGGGGGCTAGAGGATATGATATGAAATAAGGAAAACGTGAGTTGGAATTCTGACTTACATATTGTTCACGAGCGAGTTTGTTCAAGCTTGCATTCACTTCGGTGGTAACCTTCTCGGCGAGGGTTAGGGGGACCACTAGCACAGTTGGAAGCTCGCCGGTCCTCAGCTTCTCGTCACGAAGACGGACTTGTTCAAGAAGATCAGAGTGCTTGATGTCCTCTGCTTCTTGTTCTTCTTCTTCGGCAAAGATAGTCCGGCTTTCCAGGCATTGCCGGGCTAGCCGCTGGATTTCCTCCACAGACTTCCGAGATAAGCCAAATTTGGCAAGTCCCGGATTGCTCAGGAGATTGTCGGCGAAGACTTCTGCCTGGGGATCATTACCTAAAGAAGGTTCACCCTTATCAAAACCTGAGTCACCCATGGTGACGTTAGTCTATGATCCGAGGATCACTGGCTCTGTTGATTGAGCCGGATCTTCTACAATGATCAGAGATGGAGTAATCTCCGGTGCTGCAGAAGGCTGAGGGGCAGGAGTCGGAGGAGCCACGGCAGGAGAAGCCAAGTTCAGCTTCGACTGGCGTAAAGGCTTCGAGACAACCCCTTTCCCTTTGCCCTTGGTGAGCTATTTAGCTCTGAGAAGGTAATAGAACAGAAAACATTACATCTCGGAAAGAATTAAGACCTATAGTACAAATACCTTGTGAGGAAAGATTACCTCTTCACAACGGGCACTTCCTTTGTGCCAATAGCCACTGTCGGAGCTTTGCGCTTCTAAGGAATAACATCCGGCAGTGGAACCAACTCTCCCTCATCCTGAGAAAACTCAGGAGGATATCCCTCGACCGGAGCAAGCTCCGACTCGAGGAGGTCGGCAAGCTAAAAAGAAGAGATATCTTAGTATTGCGAAATAACATAAAGATGATCACATAATACAAGTTGTTGCTGGAAGCTTACTCGCACTACAAGATCTTCTGACATATGCATGTCCAAGGACATATCCGGAATCTTCCTCTCAATTCGCTCCCTAATCAGCCATTTGATTTGGCATACATAATCTTTTGCCGAGTAGGCCTTGGGGATGATTCGGAGGAATCTTTCTTCGACAATGTGATGGAGTGCATCAGTCGATCTCCATGATGTTGAAGAGGCTGGATCCGGCATGCCACCCAGCAGTGAACTAAATCGGACCCTCTCAGGCCCTTGTGCTTCATCAAAAACTCGATCTGCCTCTTGGCAAGAAGCAGATCGTCATTGAGAGCCGGCGCATCTGCGTCCCAAGACTCTTGGGGCGTGGCGGCACCGTCGATGAAAGCCGGCAAAACAGTAGCTTTGCCGGGAGCGGGAATATCCTTATGATAGAAAAAAGTGGATGGCCATTGCTTGAACGACTCACTAGCCACAATCCGAGGATAGACACGCTCTTGCCTAACCGAAAAACTAATAGTATCGGTAATATAAGGATTACCGGCAGTGATGGAATTTTTCCGGACATGGACGTAATACCGGAAAAGAACGAGGCTCGGCCTAATGCTGAGATACCCCTCGCACAAATATGCGTACGCGTTCATCTCTAAGATGGAGTTCGGGGGAGATGATGGAGTTGAACTCCGTAATGATCTATAACCTCAGAGAAGAAATCTGAGGGAGGAAAGCTCAAACCTCTGTTGAGGTGAGTGCCGAAGTGAACCCGCTCGCTGTTGCGAGGGTTGGGGATGGTTTCACTGAAGCCGCTCCGCCAATCACCAGCATGTAGGAGCCCTTCTTCTTCCATGATACAGAGCTTCTCGTCGTCGAGAATGCACGGGATCCATACCCCGCGATTGCTCTCCTTCTCCGCCGCTGCTGCCATCGCTGCCGTCGCTGCCATACCGGAGGATGATGCTAAAGCCATTTTTTGTGTGCGCTGGTGACCTTGGACGGGCAGTGCTAGAAGTTTTTTGGGAGCAGAGGATCTCTAGGTTCGTGGGGAGGCGTAGGAGAGAAGGAAATGGCGCAAGTATTGGTGAAGAAGATGGGGAAAGAGATCCTCACCACTTATATCCTCCAGCCACGTTAAGATTCATGTAAACGCTATAGTAAACGTGCCACGCATCATGGCAGGATCTGGGAAACCCCCACGCGATGATTACGTCGCCTCGATCTCCACGCACGCATTGAAACAACGCCTCGGTTCCACGAAAGGTGTACCCACCAACGACCGTGCTGACAGGAAATGTCTGTCAGTGACGTGACTTGACCATGACTAGTGTCAGGTTACGTCAGAGACCAAGTTCCGGCTTAGTTTGAATTTCGAGCTGGAAACCCGAATAACATATTCATAGGTCGGGCTCATTTGAGACTCGGATCTACTCCTTTCTTTTTTAAAGTTTCAGGAACCCTTCACGATTCTGCAAGCCGAAGATCAAGCTAGACGATGATGAAATCTGACTTTGGATCATGGAGGCTTCTGGGGACTGCTGTTGGGGATATACTTTCCGGGTATCCTCATTGTGCCTCACTGACCAGGGTGGCCCACTTCGGGTTAGAGCTTTGCTTCACGGGCTGCCTAGTCAGGGAGAAGAGACGGAGTCTCATCTGGCTACGGGAAGGCCCAAAAGACTTACCGACATAGGCTCGTAGTGTTACTTGTAGTCCAAGATGTACTCTGTAACCGACTCTTAGTCGTAGCCGGATAGATCTCTCCTGTAAACCCTAGGCCGGATATCTATATAAGCCAACATAGGGAGAGCCTTTAGGGCACCACCTGATAACCCTCACAATAGTCTACAATCTCAACTCGCACAGGCAAAACCCTTGTAACCCATATTCCGGCTCTGCCGTATTACTAGATTGCTAGCAGGAGTAGGATCCGTCCAAAGCCAGCGGATTCGAACCTGGGTAAACTTGTGTGCTCACCGTCCCGGAACACCGTACGTCTCACACCCCTCTCTTCCACACGCCTCGAGGACCCCTCATGGCGTACCAGTCATCAATCTGATGACAACACGGTCATGTGGCAACATGGCAATACTTATGGAAGACATCTAGAATATCATGAACCACCGATATGTCACTTGATTCGAGAGGAAACTTGCTTGGTAAGGCAAGGAGACATAATCTCAGAGCTAGCTTTGGCACAATCCTAACTCTTTGACCAAAAAGAGAGCACCAGAATAACTGACGTGGTAGCATAACCATCCTTTGCTTGGAGATAGGATTAATCAATCACCCTAAAAATGACATAAACATCCTTGGAGTTCAAATCATTAGTGATTGCTAAGAATCTCGGATGGCTACATCATTACGCATATGCATCATTCTTGAGCATGAACAACTCAGAGGAAGGGTGAATAAAGATGTGTGGGAGTATCAATTGATTAAGAAGGTCATGAAACGCAGCACAACCTCTTAGTATAGAAGGGTGTGATACTCTAAGACAGAATAGATAGAAGACATATAATGTCTTTTGATATGTGAATTACAACACTTTTTACCTAGTCCTAGATATGACGAGGTACTGGAGTTTGTTTCTCATGACATACCGATATGGTTTGTCTTGATGGACCACACGAGTATATTGCATCAGAAGACACCAATGCGCATTACTACTTGGCTATGAAACAATAGAAAAATGTCAGAAACAACAAAGTGAGAAAGGACATGCTCAGGATATAATTCCTGAGATGTGGATGCATAAATTATCAATCTTTGAAAACCAATGCAAGAGGGGAAGGTGTGGCAGAGTCATGATTATAGATGTGAGACTCACTAGGAGTACTCTTGTCATGATCTATTTGGTTCAATTAAAGAACATTTGTCATAGCTAGTGGTAGGGGAAGTCCTTAGTTGTCGAAATTCAATCACGACAAAAACCACAAGCTCGAAGGCCAGAATTGTAGTACTAGCCATCCTGAGGTAATGTGAGAACATTTACGACAAGGGTCAACAAAATGGATCTTGGGGTCAACTTCATGCACAATATTCACACCACTAGAATCCAGCACAATCCGGGACCTTTGATTCAAGTCCAAGGGTTAAAACCCGAGAAAAGAGTAACTACTACTTGAGTGACACATCGTACACTGTAAGATAGTAATCATGAGGTAGCTTCCAAAACAAGGAACAACTTCTGAAGTACCCGAACAAATAAAAGGGGTGCACACAACGAGAAAGGAGACATCGAAGCCTAGAACAGAACACTACGACACCTACAAGATAATATTGCGGTCTCATAAGATAGGGAGATCATGATGGAAAGAAACCGAGATATCGAAACTTTTCAAAATCAACTTTAGATAAGATGACCTAGAGTTAGAGTGATACCAGATAAGGAGTAAAAGGAACATACTAGAGTTTTTGCAAATAATTTTCATCTTTGAAATAGTTTTCACATACACTAGACTCAACATCGACCAATAACAAGGTTTTCCTATGGTCGGTACCAGGGTTAAACAAATCCCAGACCTTAGTCTCACATAAGTCTAAACTAGAGCCTGAGGATATCCAGTGAAGAATCGGTAACACAACAGTGACCCTACGACACAAAAAATATCACAACAAGCTTATAACTGACACTAGTAGGAAAAGAGCTATCAGTGGCGCACCAAAAAAGAAGTCAGTGGCGCACCAAAAAAGAAGTCAGTGGCGCACGGGGCATGCATCGCTGATAGTACGCCACTGATAGCAGGGCAGTCAATGGCACACATCTAGGTGCACCACGGATAGCAGAGTAGTCTGTGGCGCACAACCATACTGTGCGCCACTGACATTGTGCGCCACTGATGTCAATAACGGTGCACCACTGACTACTTGAGTGTATTTTTTCATTTATATGGCAGTTATACATCAGTTATATAATAGTTATATACATCAGTTATATACAACAGTTATACAACAATACACCGAATCTAATATGATAGTGATCCAAAGTGCTGAAATACATCAAATATGAATTCAAGTGTTAGATTATTACACAAAGTGGTAGTACAAATTCGGTCATCACATTACAAATTCGATCATCACATTACACATAGAGCTATCACCCTAGACTATGATCGAATAGAGGATAGCAGTGACGACAGGGAGCAACACCGAGACCATGATCAAGATCTTCATCTGGTTCTTCTTCAAACATGCAACCCGACCCCTAAAACATGGAACCAGACAAGGCATAAAGTACATGTTATACAACAAAAAGAATGGCAGCGTGTTTGCATGGCAGCAGTCCCTATATTCCTAACATGTAGAATATATTCCTAAAGCAGTGATACATTGCAAATGTATCTATAATTTTTGATGTTCCATGCTTGGTTTTATCCACTTTCTTGTGTTTTGTTCCAACTTTGGAGTACTTTTCATATGATTTCTTGGACTAACCTATTAACAAGAGCCACAATGCTGCTACTGTTTTCTGCTGTTTTTGGTTCTAGGAAAGTCAAAAATGAATATTCTCGAATTGGACGGAGAAAAGCCAAAGTGCCTATTTTTTGGAAGTCATCGATGCAGTATGCGAGACGGAGAGGGGCCAGGGCCACCACACCACCTGGCACATGACCCAGCTGGCGCACTGAGGTGGTGGTCCGCCACAGCACCTCGGCCTCCCCTTCCGCCTATAAAATGCCCTCGGGACGAAAACCCTAAGTGCCCGATCAAAATCCACGAAGAGTCTCAGAGTCGCCGTCATCTCCATCCCTAGATCGGGAGGATCCAAGCTCTTCCCGGCACCCTGCAGAGAGAATTCACCACAGGCCTTCTTCATCACCATGCAAGCCTCCGGTGTGATGCGTGAGTAGTTCATCCTTGGACTACGGATCCATGTAGTAGCTAGATGGCTGGTTCTCCTCCTTTGTGCTTTCATGTTTAGATCTTGTGAGCTCTGTTCATGATCAAGATCATCTATTTGTAATTATGCATGTTGTGTTTGCGGGGATCCGATGGATATTGAGATGCTATTTCAGATTGATTATTGATTCTATCATGTCTTTGTTATTTGTGATCTTGCAGTTGGATGATCTATTTGTAATACTGGAGGGGGGTCGGATGATAACCTGAAGGTGTATTATTAGTCATAGATGCAGTTGGATGGCGGTCTATGTATAATGTTGTAATGCCCAATCAAGTTCCAAAGGAGTCAAGATGATTAGTATATGCATGTATTGCTTGCTCGATGTTTGTCAATTGCCCCACTGTAATTTGTTCACCCAGCATGTTATCTATCTAAGGAGAGCCACCTCTAGTGAACTATGGATCCCGGTCCTTTTTCTTTACATACAATCTATAAACTGTTTACTGCTTTGTGTTTACTTTCTGCAAGCTATTACTTCTTTCCATTCGATATGTTTAATCCTTTGTTTTCTGCAAAACACGGTGAGATTGACAACCTCATCACAAGTTGGGGACAAAGTTCTGTGGTTGTGTTGTGCAGTCTCCACGTTGCTACTAGCACCGGTAGTGCGCCCTGCCAAGGTTCACCTAGCAACGCCTTTGGGGTGTTTCCTTTCTCCTACTGGTTCGATTAAACCTTGGTTTCATAACTAAGGGAAACTTGCTGTTGTGCTCATCATACCTTCCTCTTGGGGTTCCCAACGAGCTCTACATCAACACCGCACCAGCACATTTGTGGCGCCATACACTGAGCCATCAAGCATTTTCTAGCGCCGTTGCTGGGGAGTCAAGGACACCTTCACAAGGGGAATCCCTCATAACCAATCTCTTTACTTTGTTATTTTTGTTTTGCTTAGTTTCTTTTTGCTTTGTTTGCTTGTTTCTTTATCAAAAACAAAAAAAATAGTTTTACTAGTTTGCTTTCTTATTTGAAAACCCAAAAAAATGACTACTCTTG
This sequence comes from Avena insularis, assembly GCA_023614405.1. NCBI lineage: Eukaryota > Viridiplantae > Streptophyta > Magnoliopsida > Poales > Poaceae > Avena > Avena insularis. The sequence continues at coordinate 145,316,372 of CM042690.1, read as the reverse complement.
AAAACACTAAGTTGTGTGACTTCACTAGCACCAACAACAATGATTTTATGAGCACACCTATTGATCCACCTCTGCCTAAAGATACTTTCTTTGAGATAAAACCTGCTTTACTCAATCTTGTTATGAGAGAACAATTTTCTGGTATTAGTAATGAAGATGCTGCTGCCCATCTAAATAACTTTGTGAGATGCAAAAGCATAGGGATGTAGATGGTGATATTATTAAGCTGAAATTGTTTCCTTTCTCTTTGAGAGGAAAAGGTAAAGAATGGTTGAATTCCTTAACTAAGAATAGTATTGATTCTTGGACTAAATGCAAAGATGCTTTCATTGGAAAATACTATCCTCTTGCTAAGATTATATCTATGAGAAGTGAAATAATGAAGTTTAACAACTTGATAATGAACATGTTTCTCAAGCTTGGGAAAGAATGAAATCTTTGGTTAAGAATTGTCCCACTCATGGACTGACTGCTTGGATGATCATCCAAACTTTTTATGCAGGATTGAGCTATTCTTCAAGGAACCTATTGGACTCTGCTGCTGGAGGTAACTTTATGACCATCACTTTGGGTGCTGCAACAAAACTTCTGGACAATATGATGGTTAATTATTCTGAATGGCATACTGAGAGAGCTCCACAAGGTAGGAAGGTAAATTATGTTGAGGAAACCTCCTCCTTGAGTGATAAGATTGATATTATTATGTCTATGCTTGTTAATGGGAAAGCCCATATTGATCCAAATAATGTTCCTTTAGCCTCTTTGGTTGCTCAAGAAGAGCAAGTTGATTTGAACTTCACAAGAAATAACAACTTTGGCAATAAAGCTTATAGGAGTAATTTTGGTAACAACAATTATAAGCCATATCCTCCCAACAATGGTAATGCTTATGTAAATTCTTACAACAACAATAGGAGTGCACCCTCTGAACTTGAAGTTATGCTCAAAGACTTTATTACTAAGCAAACTGCTTTCAATAAAACTATTGAGGAAAAACTCTCTAATGCTGAAAGAAATATAACATCTTTGGCTGAAGCTCAATCTTCTTTTAGTAAATAGCTGCTAAACCTGAAACTAATGATAATCCCTTTGCAGCTACTAATGCTATACAAGTAAGAATTGATGAAAATGTTATACTATTAGCTGAATTACATGCTAAGTGGGAAAGAGAAGATGAAATTGCTAGAAACATTAGTGTTTCTACTATCACCACCATTAGTGTTGAGGCTAGTAATAGTTCTACTACTCTAGATGATAAATTTGATTTTGATCTTGATGGTTGCAATATCTCTGAAGTTATTAAGTTCCTACAAAAGCTTGATAAAAGTCCTAATGCTAGTGCTATGAACATGGCCCTTACAAAACACAATACTGATGCTCTCATAAAGATTAAGGAAGAAAAGATGAAACATAAAGCTTCTATTCCTATAAAACAAGAAGATGGTTGGGAACCCATCATTATTATGAAAGTGAATGACTTTTATTTCAAAGCTTTCTGTGATCTTGATAGTAGTGTTTCTATTATGCCTAGAAGGATTTATGATATGCTTGATTTGCCTCTACTTGAAGATTGTTATTTGAATGTCCCACTTGATGATAATGCTAAAAAGAAACTCATGGGGAGTCTTAATGATGTTCTTATTATGGTTAACAATGCATATGTCCCCGTTGATTTCTATGTTTTGGATGTTGAATACAATGCTTCTTGTCCTATTACTTTGGGAAGACCTTTTCTTAGAACTGTAGGTGCCATTATTGATATGAAAGAAGGCACCATTAAATATCAACTCCCACTCAAAAAAGGTATAGAACACTTCCCTAAGAAGAGAAAGAAGATCTCTTTTGCTTCTCCTATGAAAACAAAATTTGGTCTTAACGCTTCTTCATTTGAGAACACTTGATTCTTTTTCTTGCTTCTTATGCCTAACTTAAAGGCGTTAAATAAAAGTACTTATTGGGAGATAACCCAAAAGTTTTAGATGAGTCTTGGAAGTTATTACTTCAGTAATAACTGCTCCTTATCCTTTTTATTTGATTTTTGTGCCAAAAGTAACCTCTAATGAGAGAGAAGTAATTATTGGGAAAGTTGCTGTCCCGAAACAGATTTCTGTGCTTCACCGTAAAAATTAGTGTAAAATCTCTGAACGTCTTTTTGAGGCGTGAATGTTTGTGCTTCTGCCCCAAGTTGTTATCTAACTTTCGTTAGTTCAACACTACCGGTGAGATTGACAACCTCATCGCAAGTTGGGGACAAAGTTCTATGGTTGTGTTGTGCAGGTCTCCACGTTGCTACTAGCACCGGTAGTGTGCCCTGCCAAGGCTGAGCTAGCAACACCTTTGGGGTGTTTCCTTGCTCCTACTGGTTCGATTAAACCTTGGTTTCATAACTGAGGGAAACTTGCTGCTGTGCTCATCATACCTTCCTCTTGGGGTTCCCAACGAGCTCTACATCGACACCGCACCAGCACTTTTCTGGCGCCGCACACTGATCCATCAAGCAGCAACAACAGTCCAAAATCACATGCATGGTGAAATGATATATGACTGATAGATGCCTCAAAATGGAATAAAGGCACAATTGTCATTTTTGGCTGCATTTACTTGTCACTGTGAAGTGATATATGCCTGAATTGTGCACTGTTCTACTTGTATGTGCATGCTTTTGTCCATAGGTGCTCTTGTATGTCAATAAAAGCTAGCACACACTCTGCATCGACATTTCATTCCAGCTATGGAGACCAAGTTTTACACAAGGAGAAGCAATGCAGAGAGGGAGGAGAGGAAGGCTGCTAGGGCACTTGAGAAGTTGGGTGAGGTAGCAATGCCAGATGATCCTTCATTCTTAGAGCATGAAGCCATTTACCAAGGTTTGTTCAAAAGCAATGCTCCTTTGCCTAAAAAGGTTCCATCAAGGTTGCTTCCTGAGCTCAAAGCAGCTACTGCATTGTTATTGAGTAACAAAGGCATTGAGTATTGCAAAGATAGGTTCAAGATGCTGAAGAAGAATAAGAACAAGAAGTTTGGTGAAGGCAACAACAAATAGAAGAAGAAGGGAAGTTTGTTCTATGAATAAAATATAGCTACTAGAGCTATTTTACACTTGTATGTGCTTGTAGCGGGATGATGTGTATGTGTTTGTAGTAGTATGTTTTTGATTCCAAATAATCTCTGATTGTGTTTTAGAATATGTATGTGGCCATTTTACTTAGACTTGGCATTTTATTCATGTCAGGCCCAAGCATTTTCTGTGTTACCCATTTTACTTTTGAAAACCTACCAAACATGTGTTATCCTCCTCCCTCTCTAATATTTTTATGCCAGCCCCAAGCGAACCACTTCAGAGCATACAATTAAACTAGGGACAGCTAGGGAGCTGGTGTGGTGACCTTCTTGCTTAGCAATAAAGGGTCACATAGTTCTTGGTTAGAAAGTTCACATGGCACAAGGGAAAAGGAGAATAAGGGAAAAGGAGATAAAATGTTAGAATGAAGCATACTTCTTGGTTAAGTTCATTTGACAATAGCTAATAGACATGGTACTTGACAATAGCTAAACCAAGGGTAAACATTCTAATTGATGGTCCCTCACAAGGTCACAAGTAGTACCAGGTCAAATATAAACCTACAATAGCTTTACATAAATGCACATTCTGATCTACAAGGTTTGGCTATATCCTTCAGTTGGCCAGAGATAGAGCTAGCAATAAAAAAGGCACCTGCAAACATAAGCCCAGGACTAGTTGGCTTCACAAACAAGTTATACAAATTCTACATACAAGAGATGAAACCTGAGTTGGAACAACTTTCAGGCACTATATGACAAGGAGATTCATCTAGCTGGTTTAAACCTCGCAAGCATTACACTCCTATCAAAATGTGATAGTCCTATGACAATAACTGACTACAAACTAGTATCACTCCAACACTCAATCCCATATCTAATTGCAAAGGTTCTTGCTAACAGGCTACAACCAATAATCATAAGGTTGGTGGATGAAATGAGTCAAGTTTTATCAAAGACACATCAATTGTTGAGAATTTTGCATCTGCAATTGAAATGATTCAGTGTGGTAACAGACTGAAACAACCAATTATTCAACTAATTAATGCTACTTTGATAGTAAGAGGATTTCTTGAAAAAATGATATGGTTATTCAACTAATGGTCCCTGACAAGGTCACAAGTGTGATTCAAATTGTGCAGTTAGCACCATAGATTTCAAAATAAGAGTCTTAGGACACTCATTCCAGCAGCATACCAGGGAGCAAGCAGGGTTAGAATTTGTGAATGATTCCATGTGAACAGTGGTTTAAGCAGGAAAGATGTCATGGTCGCTGGTGCCGACACAAAACACCCAGTCTGTGCAAAATTAGCTAGCTTGTTTGAATGTGGCAGCATTGAGGATGACCCGGTGGGCGGCTGGGGTCGTCAACGCTTTGGCGGTTCATCACAGGCATGTCCTCCGTGCTGCTGCCGGAGAGCATCATTCACTGGTATGTCATCGACGTTTTAACGCTGCCGCGGAAACTTGTCATCATCCTCTCTGCCAGCTTTAGCATGCTCCTCTGTTCCTCCGCTGTCGTGATCACATCACCTCCAGAGGTGGGTACAATGGACATGGCGCTCACCAGCCGCCTGCACTACCTCTTCAACATCAACATATGTCCACCGCATCGCGCCAAATGCTAGCTTAGAGGTTACCAGGGGCTTGTACAGGTTGTGCACCATGGCATCATCGCCGTCCTCGATGCTACCGTCCGTACTGCTCCTAGCAAGAACCCTAACCCTAGCTAGGAACCCTAACCCTAGCTACGAACTCTAACCCTATCCTGGAACCCAAACACTAGCAACAGAGGGGAGAGGGGAGGGGAGGGGAGGGAGAGCGAGCCTCAAACCTGGTAGGTGGTGGCGGATGGAGGCAGGTTGTGGCGGCGCGCGGCAGGTGGTGGCGGTGGTGGGTTCTTAGCCCAAAATATATCGAGCCCGTTGGGGAACCCCAAGAGGAAGGTATGATGAGCACAGCAGCAAGTATTCGCTCAGTAATGAAACCAAAGGTTATCAATCCAGTAGGAGCAAGGAAACACCCCAAAGGTGTTGCTAGCTGAACTTTGGCAGGGCGTGCTGACTCGCGTATTAACGAGCTCGTTGGGGAACCCTGAGAGGAAGGTACGATGAGCATAGCAGTAAGTTTTCCCTCAGTTATGAAACCAAGGTTATCAATCCAGTAGGACCAAGGAAACACCCCAAAGGCGTAGCTAGCTGAACTTTGGCAGGGCACACTACCGGTGCCAGCAGCCATGTCGAGACCGGCACAACACAACCACAAAACTTTGTCCCCCACTTGCGATGAGGTTGTCAATCTCACCGGTTTTGCTGAAAACAAAGGATTAAACGTATCGAGTGGAAGAAAGTAATAGTTTGCAGAAAGTAAACACAAAGCAGTAAACAGTTGATTGTAGATTGATAGTAAAAGAAAGGACCGGGGTCCATAGTTCACTAGAGGTGGCACTCCTTAAGATAGATGACATGTTGGGTGAACAAATTACAGCAGGGCAATTGACAAACATCGAGAAAGCATACAAGCATATACTACTCATCTTGACTCATTTGAGATTTGATTGGGCATTACAACATTATACATAGACAGTAATCCAACTTCATCTATGACTAATAATCCACCTCCAGGTTATCATCCGAACCCCTTCTAGTATTAAGTTGCAAGCAACGGATAATTACATTGCAAATTGCGTGTAAAGTAAACAATACGATTGTTCTATGAACAAAGGATTGTTGTTTTCTCCCTAGTAGCAACAACACATCTAGTACCTTAGAGATTTTTGTCACTTCCCCAGATTACCAAAGGCATGACCCCACTATCGAGCATAAATACCAACTCTTGGAGTTGCTAGCATCTACTTGGCCAAGATAGCTACTAACAACGGAAAGCATGCAAGATCACAAATAGAATCAATAATCAATCTGAAATAGCATCGCAACATCCATCGGATCCCCGCAAACACAACATGCAGAATTACAAATAGATGATCTTGATCATGAACGGATCTCACAAGATCTAAACATGATAGCACAAAGGAGGAGAACCAGCCATCTAGCTACTACATGGACCCGTAGTCAAGAGATGAACTACACACGCATCACACCGTAGGCTTGCATGATGATGAAGAAGGCCTCCAGGTTGAATTCCCCTCTCCGGCAGGGTGTCGGGAAGAGCTTCAGATCCCTCCCGATCTAGGGATGGAGATGACAGCGACTATAGACTCTTTCGTGGATTTTTTGATCGGGTACTTAGGGTTTTCGTATCGGAGGCAATATATAGGCGAAAGGAGAGGCCGAGGGGGTGCCTGGGGCGGCCAGACAACCCCCTGGCGTGGGCCAGGCCTGGCCGCATGGCCAGGTGGTGTGGCCGGGCCCCAGCCCTTCTCCGTCTCGTATTTTGGCTCCGGGTGTCCCTCGGTGAAAAACTGACTTTGGCTTTTGTCCCGTCCAATTCTGAGAATATTCATTTTCTTACTTTCTTGGAACCAAAAACAATAGAAAACAGGCAGCTGGCATTGTGGCTCTTGTTAATAGGTTAGTCCAAGAAATCATAAGAAAAGTACTCCAAAGTGTGGACAAAACATAAGAAAGTAGATAAAACCAAGCATGGAACATCAAAAATTATGGATACGTTTGCAACGTATCAACATCCCCAAGCTTAACTCCTGCTCGTCCTCGAGTAGGTAAGTGATAAAAAGAAAGAATAATTTTTGAGGTGACATGCACCATCATAACCTTGATCAAAGTATTTGTAAAATATTCAAAACTGGGATCATAGTACTTCAATCATAACATGAAAGACAAAGTTCTAGCAATAAGACAAAGAAACTATATTGAAACATGAAAAGGCACAAACAAAAGATTCATGAATAACAATGCTTTGCAAGATGTTTGTTTGTTTCACATAAAGAAAACATAGCATGGTAGCATTCAGCTTGTCCCTCATAGAGTAGCAAACATAAATGCATAGGACACCTTCAAAGTTCATAAGAGTGACTAGATACAAATAGTTTAAAACAAGCAATATCAAAGCTATGCATCAATCGGCAAGTCTTGGGACAATGCACATAGAAGTAAGAATGGCCACTATGCTCTCAAAGTAGGTGCATAAAGGTATAAGGTGGAGACTCAACATAAATGTAAAAGAAAGGCCTTCGTAGAAGGAAGTAGGGATTCAAGTTTCATAAAGAGCTTCCAAAAATTATGGTACTTAATAGCTTCCAGCTCTCATTGCCCCTATGATAAGCATCTTGAAGTGATTAAGGTTAAAGTGAACAAACTATGGTGTATATGCTTGACAAAATATAAGTTGGAAATATCATGTCCCTTGAATACGAGGGCCGCTCCTCATGCTACTCAAGTTTAGTCACCGATAAGTTCTTGTCATCGTAAGTACATGTGTATCATAGAGAACCACCAACGGGGTACCCCTTGCCCGATGATACGAAAGAATCCCCATATCAAAATGACAAGGCAAGCAGACAACGAGCATCTCAGCAATCTTCTTATTTAGCATGGGAATATGGTGCCTTTTTTCTCTCTTTCCTCTTTTCATAATCTCTTTTTATCTTTTTTTCTCTTTTTTCTCAATACCTGACTCTTTTTTTTATAAGAAGAATGCTTCATAGACAGCTCATTATGTTTATGCTGCAGGTTTCCACCATGACAACATAGATTAGACCAGCGGCCCAGGCATTTCTCTAACACACTACATAACTCCATGGACTAACAAGCTCCCCTTTCATTTCACACCGACGACATCCATAGACAAAAGAGCAGGATATAAACTAGGTACAAAATACAAGTGCAATGTTGAAAGCGTTCCCCATGACAGCATGGTTCTGCTAATCCCCAACAAATAAGTGGAAGCATATACAACATATACGACACAATGGTTCAAATTTATTAAGGGCAAGAAAAGTAAAGTGTGCCATCAAGTTCGTGAGAGTTTAATCACTAGTTTTCTCATAACAAGTTTAATTCGAAGGTAGATAAAAATATGAATATACTTGGATTAGCATATGCTAGTAGGTAGGTATGGTGGACTCTTTTGGAATAACTTGGTTTTAGGAGTTGGATGCATGAGTAGAACTCATACCTGGTTATGGAGGCCAGCAAAAGACTAGGAGCGACAAACTAAGAGAGTAATAATGGCCATAATCATGCAGAGGGACAAAACATCATTGATCAAAGCATAAAGTGATATTACAAGTTGAAAACTAAAGGATCATAAAGGCTATGGTGACTTGGGATAGTCATAACATGGTGTGAGCATGCGCCAAGTTAACCCAAATAAAGCATCAAAGGAGAATACCACAATACTATGCTTTAATATGCTAAAACAACACATGATCCTTCCAAGGCACATTAAGCAATCTCAATTGTTTATAACAAGTCATGCTACATCAAAGAATACTAAGAATAAAGCCAAAACAATATCGAGCATGGCATGACAAAGCATAGGCCACAGTCAAAAACAAGCTCTCTTTACCACTTAAGCATGAACTTTTCCTACTCTTTTCCAATCCAAACCAAACTATTTGAAAACCAATGTAAGAAAGAGGGGGTCCAACCAATTTATTCAGTAAAATAAGCAAACCAAGCAAACAAAAAACCAAAATGAAAACGAAAAAGAAGACGCTCCAAGAACAACACAACTATGCATGAAACAATAAAAATGAAGCGTTTGGAAGAAACCTGGGATTTTTATTGATGAAGAAGGGGATGCCTTGGGCATCCCCAAGCTTTGACGCTTGTACTTCTTGGATATTTCTTGAGGTGACACGCGTGGAATCCCCAAGCTTGAGCTTTAGTCCATTCTTCATCTCATTACTCATTCCTTCCATACACCTGAATTTTTCCTTCATACAAAACTTCACACAATGTTTATTAGCAACATTAGTGCACTTAAGATAATAACACTTTAGGTTAAGTTATAACACCAATAAAACTTCCATCAAAACACTAGCTACTGTAGCACTTCCCTCAAAAATCTCAATTCCCCAAAAGAACTCAAAAAGGAACCAACAAAAAGCAAATGCAAAAAATGGCAGAAATCTGTCAAAACAGACCAGCAGGTAAAGACGAATTTTTTCGAAGACCTTCTGTTGCTCAAATCGAAAAGTGTTGAACTAACAAAAGTTAGATAACAACCTGGGGAATAAGCACAAAAATTCACGCCTCAAAAGGATGTACAGAGATTTTACACGAATTTTTATGCTGAAGCACAGAAATCTGTTTCGGGACAGCAACTTTCCCAATCATTACTTCTCTCTCATTAGAGGTTACTCTTGGCACAAAAAGCAAATAAAAATGATAAGGAGCGGTTATTACTGAAGTAATAACTTCCAAGACTCATCTAAAACTTTTGGGTTATATCCCAATAAGTACTTTTCTTTAACGCCTTTAAGTTAGGCATAAGAAGCAAGAAAAAGAATCAAGTGTTTGAAGAAGCATTAAGAGCAAATTTTGTTTTCATAGGAGAGGCAAAAGAAATCTTCTCTCTCTTCTTAGGGAAATGTTCTATACCTTTCTTGAGTGAGATTTGATATTTAATGGTGCCTTCTTTCATATCAATAATGGCACCAACAGTTCTAAGAAAAGGTCTTCCCAAAGTAATAGGACTAGAAGCATTGCATTCAACATCCAAAACATAGAAATCAACGGGAACATAGGCATTGTTAATAATAATAAGACCATCATTAATACTCCCCATGAGTTTCTTTTTACAATTATCATCAAGTGGGACATTCAAATAACAATCTTCAAGTGGTGGCAAATCAAGCATATCATAAATCCTTCTAGGCATAATAGAAACACTACTATCAAGATCACATAAAGCTTTGAAATCAAAATCATTCACTTTCATATTAACGATGGGTTCCCAACCATCTTCTTGTTTTATAGGAATAGAAGCATTATGTTTCATCTTTTCTTCTTTAATCTTTATGAGAGCATCAGTAATGTGTTTTGTAAAGACCATATTCATAGCACTAGCATTAGGACTTTTAGCAAGCTTTTGTAGGAACTTAATAACTTCAGAGATGTTGCAACCATCAAGATCAAAAACATAATTATCATCTAAAGTAGTAGAGTTATTACTATCCTCAACACTAGTGGTAGTGATAGTAGAAACACTAATGTTTCTAGCAATTTCATCTTCTCTTTCCTACTTAGCATGCAATTCAGCTAATAGTCTAACATTTTCATCAATTCTTACTTGTATGGGATTAGTGGCTCCAAAGTGATTATCAATAGTTTCAGGTTTAGCAGCCATTTTATTCAGAGAAGATTGAGCTTTAGCCAAAGATGCTATATTTCTTTCAGGATTAGAGAGTTTTTCCTCAATAGTTTTATTGAAAGTAGTTTGTTTACTAATAAAGTCTTTAAGCATAACTTAAAGTTCAGAGGGAGCACTCCTATTGTTGTTGTAGGATTTTCCATAAGCATTACCATTGTTGGGAGGATATGGCCTATAATTGTTGTTACCAAAATTATTCCTGTAGGCATTGTTGCTAAAATTGTTATTTCTTATAAAGTTCACATCAACTTGCTCTTCTTGAGCAACCAAAGAGGCTAAGGGATCATTATTTGGATCAATCTGGGCTTTCCCATTAACAAGCATAGACATAATAACATCAATCTTCTCACTCAAGGAGGAGGTTTCCTCAACAGAATTTACCGGCTTACCTTGTGGAGCTCTTTCAGTATGCCATTCGGAGTAATTAACCATCATATTATACAGAAGCTTTGTTGCAGCACCCAAAGTAATGGTCATAAAGGTACCTCCAGCAGCACAATCCAATAGATTTCTTGAAGAATAGTTCAATCCTGCATAGAAGGTTTGGATAATCATACAAGCAGTCAGTCCATGAGTGGGACAATTCTTTACCAAAGATTTCATTCTTTCCCAAGCTTGAGCAACATGTTCATTATAAGATTGTTTAAACTTCATTATTTCACTTCTCATAGATATAATCTTAGCAGGAGGATAGTATTTTCCAATAAAAGCATCTTTGCATTTAGTCCAAGAATCAATACTATTCCTAGTTAGGAAATTTAACCATTCTTTAGCTTTTCCTCTCAAAGAGAAAGGAAACAATTTGAGCTTAATAATATCTCCATCATATCCCTATGATTTTGCATCTCACATAGTTCAACAAAGTTAATTAGATGGGCTGCAGCATCTTCATTACCAATACCAGAAAATTGTTCTCTCATAACAAGATTGAGTAAAGCAGGTTTGATTTCAAAGAAAGTAGCTTCAGGAACAGGTGGAGCAATAGGTGTGCTCATAAAAGCATTGTTGTTGGTGCTAGTGAAGTCACACAACTTAGTGTTTTCAAGAGTAGTCATTTTTTTGTGTTTTTAATAAAGAAAGCAAACTTGTAAAACTATTTTTTGTGTGTTTTTGATAAAGAAACAGGCAAACAAAGCAAAAGTAAACTAAGCAAAACAAAAATAACAAAGTAAAGAGATTGGTTATGAGGGACTCCCCTTGTGAAGATGTCCTTGACTCCCTGGTAACAGCGCTAGAAAAAGTACTTGCTGACTCGTGTATTAACGAGCTCATTGGGGAACCCCAAGAGGAAGGTATGATGAGCACAGTGGTAAGTTTTCCCTCAGTTATAAAACCAAGGTTATCAATCCAGTAGGAGCAAGGAAACACCCCAACGGTGCAGCTAGCTAAACTTTGGCAGGGCGCACTACCTGCACAACACACAGTAACTCTACATCCCCAACTTGCGATGAGGTTGTCAATCTCACCGGTTTTGCTGAAAACAAAGGATTAAATGTATCGAGTGGAAGAAAGTAATAGTTTGCAGAAAGTAAACAAAAAGCAGTAAACAGTTTATTGTAGATTGATAGTAAAAGAAAGGACCGGGGTCCATAGTTCACTAGAGGTGGCTCTCCTTAAGATAGATGACATGTTGGGTGAAAAAATTATAGCGGGGCAATTGACAAACATCGAGAAAGCATACAAGCATATACTACTCATCTTGACTCCTTTGAGATTTGATTGGGCATTACAACATTATACATAGACCGTAATCCAACTGCATCAATGACTAATAATCCACCTTCAGGTTATCATCCGAACCCCCTCCAGTATTAAGTTGGAAGCAATGGATAATTGCATTACGAATTGCGTGTAAAGTAAACAATACGATTGTTCTATGAACAAAGGATTGTTGTTTTCTCCCTAGTAGCAACAACACATCTAGTACCTTAGAGATTTCTGTCACTTCCCAGTTACGGAGGCATGAACCCACTATCAAGCATAAATACTAACTATTGGAGTTGCTAGCATCTACTTGGCCAAGATAGCTACTAACAACGGAAAGAATGCAAGATCACAAATAACAAAGACATGATAGAATCAATAATCAATCTGAAATAACATCTCAGTATCCATTGGATCCCCGCAAACACAAAATGCAGAATTACAAATAGGTGATCTTGATCATGAACGGAGCTCACAAGATCTAAACATGATAGCACAAAGGAGAAGAACCAGCCATCTAGCTACTACATGGAACCGTAGTCCAAAGATGAACTACTCACGCATCACACCGGATGCTTGCATGGTGATGAAGAAGGCCTCCAGGGTGAATTCCCCTCTCCGGTAGGGTGCCGGGAAGAGCTTCAGATCCCTCCCGATCTAGGGATGGAGATGATGACTCTGAGACTCTTCGTGGAATTTTGATCGGGTACTTAGGGTTTCTGTATTGGAGGCATCTTATAGGCGAAAGGGGATGCCGAGGGGGTTCCTGGGCTGGCCACACCACCCCTTGGCGCGAGCTAGGCCTGGCCGTGCGGCCAGGTGGTGTGGCTGCCATCTGGCCCCTCTCCGTCTCGTATTCTGGCTCCGGGTGTCCCTCTGTGAAAAACTGACTTTGGCTTTTGTCCCGTCCAATTCCAAGAATATTCATTTTTTGACTTTCCTGGAACCAAAAACAGTAGAAAACAGGCAGCTGGCACTGTAGCTCTTGTTAATAGGTTAGTCCAAGAAAGTGCATAGAAAGTACTCCAAAGTTGGAACAAAACATAAGAAAGTAGATAAAAACCAAGCATGGAACATCAAAAATTATGGATACGTTAGCAACATTTCATTGGGCTTTGTCTTCTCTGATCTGCTGGCGAGGAACGACATGAGATGGTGGTGCTGGGCTTCGTCTTCTTTGATCCACTGGTGAGGAAAGAGAGGAGGTGGCGTTGGGGAGCTTCGTATTCTCCGTGGCAGGTGGTCTTCTCGCTGGTGTCGCCGGTGGGGAGGAACGAGAGGATGGTGGCACTGGTGTCGTCTTCGGGACAGAGGAAGCAGGGGAATGAGAGGACGAAGGGGAACGGGCCAGGGCACACGCGCGTTATCGGCTAAGTGCCCAAACATAGTGGCGCACGCTCGTTCTATGCGCCACACATATGCATGCATCAAACTTATTCGGAGATGGTGTCAACCACCAAAGGTGGGGCCCACGTGTGTGTGGTGCACCTTTTTTGCCGTGCGCCACGGTTATAAGCAGGTCAGTGGCGCACCTCTATCCTAGTGTGCCATGGATAACTATCTGTGGGGAACCCTTTAGATGTGCGCCAATGATATGACCCCTATGGATAAGCATTTTTCTACTAGTGTGAGCAGAGAACCAAAATATTACAAAAAGTGGTCACTGACCACAAACATCAAACAACAGAAGGCAAATTATGCTATTAAGTATAGCAAACTTAACAAATGGCCTAAGAGGCCTGAAGTATAACAATGACGTCCCAGCGCACAGATTCCAGGCTACCAGTCGGGAACCCCAAGTTACTTCTTGATGTCGATGACATACATAACTCGTCTTCAAGGAACACTACTCTGCTACAAAAATATCAACAAAGCAAAGGTGAGTACTGATGGCTGTGAAATATAGCCATCTACGTCCATATTTAAACTGGATATTATTCATATTTTTTATGAAGTATCTCGCTAAACCCTGCCACTAATGCCTAATGATCAAAGGGGTATGCAATCCTTTCTTTCTATTTTCCCTACATAGATAATGATGTTTGATGATGGGAATCACAACATTAAAGTCAAAGATACGAGATTTCCAACAACCCGAAGAAACATGGGGTCGTGAAGTGGAGACAGACGCTTTAACGACCAACTATACGACGGGAATAAAATTTCGGCTGTATAGTTCCGGTCGTATAGTTTCCATCTACACTGCTAGGTCAAATGGAACAACTTTCATGAAGGGGCCCATATATAAAGAGGCTTCGGACGACGGGAAACAGTCTTGCCAGATCACCAGCAGCCCCTAGAAACCTGCATCCACTATATCGAAGAGCTACCGGAGGAATAGACTTAGATGTATTCTCCAACCCCTTCTCCACCGCCATATCCCTATTCCACCACTTGTAATAGTAGATCTCATCTTCAATTGGCGACACTGTAAGACTATTTAATATCAATCTCATGATTTTCATTGCAATGTTTATGATTGTTGATTTCATCTCTATGCGTGAGTAATTCTCTTTGGGCTAAGGGCTTCGGCCTATCCATGTAGCTTTTGTGCATGTTATTTATCATAGATGGGATCATGTATTAGTTTGTATGACATGATGATTATTGTATCCTCTCTTGCCTCAATCCAAGGACTTGTCAGGTACCCAAGACCCCGAGGATTGAGCCAGGTATAGGGAGTATGAGTAATGACTAATCTGCAGGTTGGGAACCCAAGTGATAGAAGGGGTAGTACAGTTGTATGTGATGGATTTACTTGGGATTAATGGTGACATCACTATGCATATCATTAGTTCTCTTTCTTCTATGGATGAGACTAGTAGGTTATTGCTATAAGAAGTTGTGGAGGCAATACCAATTATGGATGCACTACCCACATATAATTATCTTCCTCTAACAATTACATGCATACTTTATTATTATCTTTTATTCCCATCAGATGTTTTGCACAGCTACAGGTGAAACCGAAAGCCCTAGGCCCTCTCTCCCCATCATCGACAACAACAAAAGAGAACAAACTCTTGGTCCGGTAAAACACAAAAAGAATTCTAAAACTCCCGAAGGTCAGTTAAATTAACTTCACTATGCTTTTTGCTTCCTGAGGATTCAATAACCTGGGTCTACTTGGGAAAAAAAGCTATACAACATTCATAATTCGGATCGAAGGTATCAACCCTTTTTTCTGGCGCCATTGCCAGGGAAGCAATAGCTACCCTGGTGAGGTTAGTAGGAACTTTGCTAGTTCTAATTCTTGTTTTTTTATTTTTGTTAGTTTGCTTTTAGTCTTTATTTGAAAAACCAAAAAAATTAGTTAGTCTTTAAGTTCTTGTTTTTACTACCATAAGTCTTTGTTTAAGAAAACCCAAAAACATAGGAAATATGGCTGAAAAGAAGCTTGGGGAGTTTGCAACTCCCAACAATGATTATTTGCGTACTCCTATTACTTAGCCAGCAATTACTGCTGATGATTATGAAATTAAGCCCCACTATTTAAGTTTGATTCAACATAATCAATTTGGAGGCTCTGTTGTTGAGGACGCGGGTATGCACTTGAACACTTTCACTAAAATATGTGATATGATGCGTATAAAAGATGTTGACCCTGATGCGGTCAAATTATGCTTATTTCCTTTCTCTCTTAGAGGAAGAGCAAAAGAATGGTTGCTATCTTTGCCTAGAAATACTATTACATCATGGATGGAGTGTACTTCTTTATTTATGACTAAATTTTTCCCACCTGCAAAGACTATGCAACTAAGATATAATATTACTTGTTTTAGACAGGAAGAGCGTGAGCCACTAGCGCTTGCATGGGAAAGGATGAAAGAATGCATGAGAAACTGTCCCAGTCATGGGATGGAAGATTGGTTAATTCTCCATTTATTTTATAATGCTCTTAACCTTGTGTCTAAGTCTATGCTTGATACTATAGCTGGAGGAACATTTATGGGCAAACATATTACCGAAGCAAAGCAGCTGCTAGACAATATACAAGGCAACCATGCGCAATGGCATGTGGATAGATCAAATACGAAGAAGGTGAACTCTGTCTCACCACAAGAAAATGAAGAACTCAATGCTAAGCTGGATGAGCTCATATTAGCCGTAAAAGGTAAGGAAAGCCAGGTAAGAGCTATCCCAGAATCAAATATTGAAGAAATAGACTTCATTGCTCATAATGATTATAACCCTGCTTGGAAGAAGAACTATAATTCCAATTTTCAGAAACATTATTCTAGTCCTGTAGGTAACTCTAATAATAATTTGGGAACAAGTAATGGTAGTCTCCAAGAAACACTCAAGTCTTTTATAGACTCACAAAATGAGCAAAACAATATCCTTGTTAAAATAATGGAGAACCATGATGCTATGCTTGGTAAATTATCTAACCAAGCTGTAAGTTTGAGGAATGATTTTCAGGCCCTCCAAGAAAGAACGAGGATTGTTGAGGCATAGTTGGGTAAGATAACCGAGAGTCAAACTCTCATTCCAGCTAAATTGGCAGGTAAAGCTGAGCCCAATCCTGTTGAAGATCTCAAGATGATAAGAATCCAAAGGGAGGAGCCTGAAGAACTTGACTATAGTAATGCTCCTTCACCAAATTACACCATTGAAAATCTTGTAAAAAGGATCAATATCAAGATTCCGGTAAGTGAAGGAAATGAGGAAGCTATGTATCAACACTTCGTTAATCAGGTAGCAATAAAGGTACGTGAGCTTGAGGAAGAATATAAGAAAATTGCTGAAAAATTACCTGTGAAGCTTGATGATATATCTGAGCCTACTATTCAGATTAAGATTGGGACCAATGAGATAGCTGCACTTTGTCATCTAGGTGCAAGCGTTTCAACTATTCCAAAAAGTCTTTTTAATAAGTTAAATCTTTGCCCCTTTGAAATCACTAAGTTAAAATTACATCTAGCAGATTCTACCTACAAAAAAGATGTAGGGATTAAAGAAAATACTTTAATCCCCGCCGGCCACATAGTTCTAGCCGCATAGTTCTGGCCGTATAGTTGCGCCGCCAGGTGAAACCCCTAAATTTTTGACAGCATACCAACTATACGGCAGGAACAAATTGTTCTGGCCGTATAGTTTAGCCGTATAGTTGCGTCCGACCACAAAATCACCGCGGGAGGTACTTCCAACCCCAAAACTTTAATCCTTTTTCTTTCTTCTACCTCAAAACTCTCTCAAAACCTTAAGAGATCTTCATCTCTACTCAATTTGGTTTGATTTCCTCGCACACAAGTGATCTACGGTATGTTTCTTCTCCGATCCTCCAATTACTTTTTGCAAATTCATCTTTGATCTATTGCCATAATCAATCTAGGGTGAGACCTACTATGAACTAATTGCCATGATTCTCTTGCCTAGATTATTATTTTGAGGGGACTCTTCAGTGTGCTATGATGAGGAATATGTTATGCTTATTATTGTTGGATCAAAAAGTTTATTTTTGTCTTTTATTATTATTTTAGATGATGAACACAAGGAGACAAAATCGTGCTCGTGCCGCTGCTATTGCTTCTCGGGCTGTCGCTCAAGAACGCATGGGGATACGGTTCAGGGATGAGCTCCAACATGATCGCTTCAACAAGATCAAGAACCGAGAAGTGAACACAACCAAGTGGTCTTGCCCCATTATATTGAATCAACTCGGTATTTCTAATGAATTCAATTTACTTTGCAATAGGGTTGGCCTACAAAACTTTGTATTCAATGATGTGCCTACTTATCGCCGGTTAACTCTTGAATTTCGAAGTTTTTGCAAAGCACTGTTAGACTATGGCCTTGAGAGGACATGATTTCTTTCCGACTTATGAACAACAATTATGCTTTATCACTAGATGAATGGTACGCATGTTTTAATTTCCCAAACAATGATTCTAATGCCTTACGCGCATCCTTTACTAGCTTAGACCCTTCCCCGGAACTTTATTATAATGGAATGATTTTCACTTCTAGAGTAAGCAAAGGGAAGAATATTCAACATCCTCCAATTCGCTATTTGTTCTATGTTATTGCTAACACCTTGCAGGTACGAAATGAGTTCACGAGACTCAATGAGGAGGACATCTTAGTCCTTGCAAAAGGTGCTTTCAACAACTATGACTTATCACTCAACTTGGACGCAATTCTTGTGCGCTACCTGGAGCACCAATCCTCCCAAAGCCAAGGACCAATCACAGGTGGAGACGTCATCACCGTGCTTTCCATTACCCTAGGCGCCGACCTAGGTGAGTTACAACCGGTGCAAGGTGAGCGACGTGTTGGTTTCTCTACTTTAAAAGCTTGTGGAATTATCACTAGGAGAGGTGGTGTTTATTACCTGCATATTGCTAGAGCTGGACATCTCTACCCTGCTCCTTTGCCTAATGGTCTTTTCTCTATCGAGGAAGGATCTTTGCTATATGACTTGCAGGTTGAGCAACACCAACCTGAGGAGGAGATTCCATATGAGGATGAGGACCAAGAGGAGGAGCAAGAAGCTCCTTATCAAGAGGAGAAGCCACCAACCCGATTCGCTACATACCAAGACTTCCAAGAACTTGGAGGAACTATGGAGAGAATGCAAAACCTCTCTTTGAACCTCCAAGAAACAACTAGTAATTTATCAACCCAATTTGCGAACTGGAGTTACAACTTTTCCTGCCACCACAATGATTTGAAGGGCTTGCAAAAGCCTAAGCTTTGGGAAGTTTCCTCATTATCTTTATTTGGCATTCATTTTTTCGAGGTTATATTTTAATTCGAGTTTATAAGCACTCCTGTTGGTTTCCCCAATACTTTATCTTTAATTAATTCTATTTGTTTTCAAGATTTTCTAGTCGAGCGTTGTCGCCAATTTTCTATTCTTTAATTCCCTCTCTTAAAAACAACAAAACGATTTCTCCATTTATCTTTATTTCCCTCTTCCTTCCTTTCTATTCTCCTTGTGGCTTTCACATATTTGCAGGAGAGTGATCGACTTCGAGTTTCCAAGAAGCAAATCAAAAGGGAAGAGAGAAGTGGAACCAATCATGAGAGGTATGTCTTAAGACTCCCCACTTTTGAAGTTTGAGAAACCCATGCTTGTTAGTAGTAAATGTTAAGATATTATATTGGTGGAGTGAGTCTTTATATTGTAGTAAAACTTTGTTTGCATGGGTATTTAGTTGGGTACGTTTTGTTCCAACTCTTGTAGTTAACCAAGTATTGCCTAAAATTTTGCTAAAAAATTGTATTAAGAAAAAGTCTCACAATTGAAGGCTTGGTGTTGTAGTGTTTAGTCTTGAAGGCTTATTTCTAGAGACACTCAAGTCCACAAAAAATGATGATTGACTTGATAGCCCTCTTTAACAGGATTTGTTCAATTGAATTAATGTTTAGCGGTTTTTGTGAGCATGCCAAAGTTTGACTTGTGAATCATAAGAATGATATAACTTTATACGTGTCAAACTTCATGGGATGCCAAAAACTCTGCTAGCCTACGAACGATCTTCATGGAGGAAACTCCTAGATTTCGGCTATGAGTTGATTAAACATATGTAGCAGCAATCCTATAATGGGTAAGATTCTTGGAAATATTAGGTAGCTGTGTTCATGATGGAATCATTCCTCAGGCTGAAATGAGTAATCATTGTGCAAAAGGAACAAAAACCTTGGTGATGCCACGAGTGTCCATTATAGCCCGATAAACTAATTATTTTTTTTGGCATGCTCTCAATTACTTAAGAACTGAAATTCTTGAAGGATAATAAATAGAAAGATAGTGCTTGAAAAGTCTTGACTTATTGATGTGGGAGAATTGAGATACTCTAGTATATATGTTTTTTATGACAACTCTCACACTCTCAATTTTACATGATTATACTTTATTGTTCAAAGGCAAGCCTATGAGTTGATTACATGACATGGAATAAGGTTTACTCATTTGAATCATCCATGTTAACAATAATTTTGTTGCGCTATAATGATGCATAAAAACCTGTATGATATGCTTGCCATTACTCTATCTATGCTAAAGTTTTTCATATTTATAAAGTGGAGAAAACAGGAGACTATCAATCATGAGTAAGATCATCATCTCGTTATTTCAGTTTAAATGTTGAGTTCCTTTTTGATTTTGGTTTTCTTGCTCGAGGACGATCAAGTTTAAGCTTGGGGAGGTTGATGGCTGTGAAATATAGCAATCTACGTCCACATTTAAACTAGATATTATTCATATTTTTTATGACATATCTCTCTAAACCCTGCCACTAATGCCTAATAATCAAAGGGGTATGCAATCCTTTCTTTCTATTTTTTTCCTGCGCAGATAATGATGTTTAATGATGGGAATCACAACATTAAAGTCAAAGATACGAGATTTCCAACAACCCGAAGAAACCTGGGGTCGTGAAGTGGAGACAGACGCTTTAATGACCGGTGGGAATAAAATTCCGGTCGTATAGTTGCGATCGATACCACTAGGTAAAACATAACAACTTTCATGAAGGGACCCCTATATAAAGAGTCTTTGGGCGACGGGAAACAGTCTTGCTAGATCGCTAGAAGCCCTCAGAAACCTGCATCCACCATACCAACGAGCCGCCAAAGGAATGGACTTAGATCTAATCTCCAAACCCTTCTCCACCACCATAGCCATATTCCACCACTTGTAATATTAGATCTCATCTTCAATTGGCGACATTGTAAGACTATTTGATATCAATCTCATGATTTCCATTGCTATGTTTATGATTGTTGATTTCATCTCTATGCGTGAGTAATTCCCTTTGGGCTAAGGGCTTCGGCCTAGCCATGTAGCTTTTGTGCATGTTATTTATCATAGATGGGATCATGTATTAGTTTGTATTACATGATGATTATTGTATCCTCTCTTGCCTCAATCCAAGGACTTGTTAGGTACCCAAGACTCTGAGGATTGAGCCAGGTATAGGGAGTATGAGTAATGACTAATCTGCAGGTTGGGAACCCAGTGACATAAGGGGTAGTACGGTTGTATGTGAGGGATTTACTTGGGATTAACGGTGAATTCACTATGCATATAATTAGTTCTCTTTCTTCTATGGATGAGACTAGTAGATTATTGCTATAAGCGGTTGCGGAGGCAATAACAATTATGGATGCACTGCCCACATATAATTATCTTGCTCTAACAATTACATGCATACTTTATTATTAGCTTTTATTCCCATCAGATGTTTTTCCCAGCTACAGGTGAAACCGAAAGCCCTAGGACCTCTCTCTCCATCATCGACAACAACAAAAGACAACAAACTCTTGGTCTGGTAAAACACAAAAAGAATTCTAAAACTCCCAAAGATCTGTTGAAGTAACTTCACTACGCTTTCTGCTTCCCGAGGATTCAATAACCTAGGTCTACTAGGGAAAAAGAGCTATACTACATCCGTAATCTGGATCGAAGGTATCAAGTACATGGTGTACTCTGCAAGTCTTATGGCTGGTGCAGTTATTTTGCATAAAACCATCTTTGTTTATAAGTCAAGAGGGAGAAGAAGCTCGTCTAATCAGAACATTTTAAAAGGGGATAAGAGAGCGACATCTTCGAAGTATTGATCATTATCTTTGATATCCACCAAAACCTCATCATCCTATGAACCTCAACTAGGATCACCCCCTCGTACCCATGAGGAAGCATCCTTAACAAACCTTAGTTGCCAAGTTTTACGATTAGGTTAATGTTCTCTATGATCTCACGCCCATCCCAGTCGTCCATAACTATGGACATGGCCCTTCGAAAAGAATTAACCCTGTAGGGGTGTACAACTTTACCCACACGTACCAACCTTCTCTTAATGCCACATGATTAGCCATCTTCCTAGGAAGGCCGGCAGAGGGTTGTTGGCCACGACCTTTACCTTTCTTTCGCCTAGTCCATGAGTCACCACGAAAGGGTTTTCTCGGCCCAACCTCTGTGTCCAAGAATTAGGAGTACTCCTAGAGCCTCCTTATCCTTGGTCACGCCCTATATAATGCACCAATGTAAACCCATCCAAATATGCATATGCCAAATCGCTAACTATAGACTCGTGGATCAGACTAGGCAAGTTAGTTAGTCGAGGGGGTTCCCAAGCCCCCGTGTGATTGTACGCTCATCTTGGTTCCGAGGGGAAGAACACCCGAGTCCTAGGGGTGGCGAGCATGGGACTAAAAAAACCACATCCCATGGTGGCCTCCCATACAAGCCTTAACATGTTTAACCTTTACCACTGATCTCACCTCATCAGTATATTCCGTTCCCCTGTCATACTAGATTCTCTGCATTTGATACACCATCTGGATGTACCAGACTCAACATCTAAGCATGGCTAAGTAGGACACATATATACGCTCTAGCAGGGCACACAATCCAAACCTAGTTATGCTAGGAGTAGTGGATGAGGTAATATCAACTCAAAGAAAGTAATGCAATAGGTAGGTTACTCTATCAATCGATAAAAGACCAAAGTGAAATCGTATGCGTCATGGCAAGAATTGAAGTGCTTTCGAAATCATAGGATTGTATAATGGTGGGGCTATGCTTGCCTTTGCCCGTTGATAACCAATAAGTAGAGCTTCGGTAGTCTTCTACTTGACTTAGTCATACTTGGTCAAGTATTGGTCTACAATCTTCGATGGTGTTCATCTTGGTCTTCGATCTTGGAGTCGGTATCGTATTCTACGGAGAAGAACCAAACACCAGAAAGAAAGGGAACCAATCAACACATGGTATCGATGCAATTCTCAAGCAAGAATGATGATATGACAAGTTAAATAGGATTGAAATGTAACCCTAATACATGCGTGACAATTTAAGAGGCATTCGAGGGGTGCAAACCCTAACTCAAGGGGAACCTCGAAATCACCTACAGGGGTAACTTTGTTTTTCTAATTGAACTTGTCATGAAAGTTGCTTAATAGTGCATGATTTTGATGCCATAAGATATATCTCATTTTCAGAATATTTTGATATATTATTAATATTTTTCTAACTTATAAATAATTAGTTATTGATTCATAAGATTTAAACCATTTTCTAGAATTATTAACCAAATAAATTGGATTACTGTGTCAATATGATGTCAGCACAACATCAGCTCACCCTAACCCTAATCTTTTTACACCGCAGCTGTGTATATCCACGGTCACTGATAGTTGGGGCCTAGGGCCCATGTTGGCGCGACGTGGCTGACACATCAACGACGCATCACCCCCGACAGCCACCGTGGCACACGATGGTCATCTCCTGTGACTCAGGCCACGCCAGCAAACGCGAGAGTGTGTGCTAGAACCGCGCGGTGACGAGGAACCTAAAAACGGCGGCACTGCTAGCTAGGGGGCATCAGAGCTACAACCATGGCAAGCAGCAATGGCGGTGCTTGCATGTCGATGAAGCGCGATGATTACAACGAGCTAGCAAGCAAACTAAATATGCCTTGAGCGTCAGAGGCTCACCAGGAGCAAGATGGGGTTGTGGGAGAGGTGTCTGGCAGCAGGAATCGACAGGGACAACTATGGTGATCATCAGAGACAGAGGTGCTAATTGAGACGTTTTGGACTATGTTGGCTTGCTCTGCTTGGGGCAAATGACCTAGAAGAATGAGGGGAGCACGAAGGTGGGCTCGGCTGGCCGGGAAACAGCCAGAGACGACGGCTGTAACACCCTTGAATCGGCCCTATGCAAGTTTTAGCGCTTCCTGCCACACCCGCATAGAAACGATTCAAGGACGCCCACCAGGAACTTTCGTGCGGGTGGAAAACAAAGTAATATCATTACACAATAGTTCACGATGGAACCCACAGAACAGATACATATACAGCAACGACTCACTGAGTCAAGAATACAGATATACAGTACAAAGATCCAAATCACCTTGAAATCGATACAACATCCGAGTACGGATAAGAAGCAAATTGAGTTAAGAGCCTTGAAGAATAACCAATGGCATCCATAACCCTGCCCAAGCCAAGCCAGAAGGGTAACCCTGCTAATGACGGCGATCTCAAACCTGCTAAAACAAAAGGCGTGCCGACAAAGGGCAAAGGAAAAGAGGGCGTCGATCGAGGCCGATTACTGCAGTGAGGCTAGAATTCAGTGGCTCTCGCCTACATAGGTATGGTGGACTGAAGCGGCAGCGCAGCATGCACTAAACAACCTATAGAGACCCGATGCAACTGTCGGCTATTAGAGAAGGATAAGAAAGACCTATTCGGATCCAACCTGGTAGTACACCAAAACATACCCATCCTGGTATTTTCCCCCTCGAGACCAAACGAGGAAGTTAGACCGAGGAACTCACACAGTTGGCTGTTTTATTCATTCATTCCATTATAGTTGAAGCACTTACTAGTCAGATATAGATAGCATGAGTCATCCTGATAGCATAAGTAGTGGACAGTTTTAGTTAACCATTCAGTTGTAGTTGTAGTACTTACTAGTCAGATACAATTAGCATGTGACATCCCAAACCCAGCAGTTGTTGGCACTTTTATTTCATTCCATTGTAGTGAAACTGATTACTATACATGTCATAGTCAAATTTATAGCACTACTTTAGTTATGCTTGTCTATGATCGAGATACTGTGCTCCAAGTCGTCCATAACCGCGGACACGGCTTTCAGAAAGATTTACCCTGCAGGGGTGCACAAATAGCAACACACACACGATCAACCTCGGAAAAACCAAAACAAAACCCAACGAGGCTTTCACGACAAAGCAATCACAGGATTCATAAAATATTTCAGGGGGGCACCCCATTAAGCTACCCGCAATGAAGTTGACCGGCTCCGAGACGGACCCAAGGTTTGCGCCAATGGCTGTAAACGACTGGGAACCCGAAAGTGTGACTAGGCTTGTCGATACCGCGAAAACACTCCGCAATCCTAAACAGTACAGGTTCTCCACGCACAATCGTAAATAAAGCAGTAAAACATGGCATAAGTATAGGATAGTAATAAAGCCCCAAACTAGTTTGTGGCCCCAAGAAATAAGAAATGAATCAAGCTCTGGCTAAGGGGGATTCATAGACTCTCCCGTATCGAATAGTCAAGGAACAGGTATCAAGTACTCGGGGCCTACGGGACACAAGTGAGCGTGGAAGAACCAAATATTAGCTATTGCCCACCGATGCCTCTGCATTAGTTATATCTATTCCCAGCATTTTTAATTATCAGTTGAAATTAAAGTCATGATCATCTCCACCATTAAGCATCTCTATCATTAAGCAAGTGCCAACCTTTTATCAACGGTGGAACGACAACGACGCGAAGCAGCACCTGAGCAAGCAACTACGACTCGCAAGGCTGACTGTCTATCAATCAATAGGCAATAGGATGTGTACAAGGCAATATAGAGGCTGCAAGGAATATAAATGGTGCACGGGAACTAAAGCATCGCAACAAGGATAACAAAAGATCAACGGGAGAAAGTAAAGACTATAAACGCAAAATAGGTAGAAAGGGGGAGAATGCTCGCCTGGGAAACACTATCAAAGAGACATTATCCAAAGAATTTGTCTATACTCGCGTCAACTCAACGGCCTAATCCGTGAAGAAGCAAAGCACTAAAAGAAACACCATATGCACTATTTAATACTACGGCAGATGATCGGGCGTCATGCATGTATGATGTATGGCATGGCAAGGATGCGATGCAACTAGGCAATATTAAGCGTAACCGGGGTCCCGACAATTAATTATATGGTTCAAGTTGTTTAGCTACCCCGCAATTTAAATGTTGATTTAACAAGGCAAAGCATAGTATCGATTTGCTACACAAATTTAAATGGAGCTAATATAAGACTAGAAAAGCCCGCATATGGTCTCCATATTTAATTGTAAGGTAAATCAACAAAATACCCCCAAACCGCAATATGTATGCAAGCATGTTCAATTCATATGCAACAAGTATATGTCATATATTATAAAATATAGGGGTCTCGGATAGGGGTCACACATCGGATCGACGATCTTGGTGTTCACCGGGGGTTCGGTTCGGCCTTCAGATCCATGAAGGCGATCTTGGCATTCCGGGTTCTTGGGATCTTTGGGTCCCGAGAAGGAGGTCTCCGGGTTCGGTGTTTGGATCCAGGAAGGACATCATCCCACCCCGTGATGGAGAACTTGATGTTCCTGGTCGGAGCTGCGTGTGCACGGGGTTATCTCACATGATGCACTTGTCGTCGGTGTGGCTTAGCGTGCAGCGGTGTCCGATCTCGGTGTCGGTCGAACTTGGCATCAGCAGGACGAACTTGACATGTAACAGATTGCACATGGCCAAAATAGGCCTCAGGTCCTGGTCACGGAGGGACGCGTGTGCACAAGGCAGAGGCGGCCAGCAGGGCCGCGGGGAGGGGGATGAGGACACGCGGTGGTTGGATGGCAAGGTCGGAGTTGCGGCAGCTTCCCGCGAACGCGGCGGCAGCGGGCGCACGTCCTCTGCAGGGCCAGGTCGGGGTAGATGAGGTGGGTGGAAAGGGGAACCACAGCAGCGAGGTGGATCCTCTGACGGGGCAGAGAGGCCTGGCGCTCATGGAGCCGACAGTGGCAGAGGACATGCTCGAGCGGCCAGAGGCGAGGAAGACCCGGTCGAGGTCGAGGCAGAGGAGCCCTGGGGAAGTGATACATTGCAAATGTATCTATAATTTTTGATGTTCCATGCTTGGTTTTATCCACTTTCTTATGTTTTGTTCCAACTTTGGAGTACTTTTCATATGATTTCTTGGAGTAACCTATTAATAAGAGCTACGATGCGGTGACCCTGTTTCTGCTGTTTTGGTTACAGGAAAGTCAGAAAATTAATATTCTCGGAATTGGACGGGACAAAAGCCAAAGTGCCTATTTTTCCGGAAGGGATCAAGTGCCAGAATACGAGACGGAGAAGGACCAAGGAGCCACCACACCACCTGGCCGCGCGGCCAGGCCTGGCCCGTATCAGGGGGTGGTGTGGCCGCTCCCAACACCCCCTCGGCCTCTCCTTCCGCCTATATATTACCCTCGGGACGAAAACCCTAAGTACCCGATCAAAAATCCACGAAAGAGTTTGTAGCCGCCGTCATCTCCATCCCTAGATCGGGAGGGATATGAAGCTGTTCGGCACCACTTGGGAGAGAATTCACCACAGGCCTTCTTCATCACCATGCAAGCCTCCGGTGTGATGCGTGAGTAGTTCATCCTTGGACTACGGATCCATGTAGTAGCTAGATGGCTGGTTCTCCTCCTTTGTGCTTTCATGTTTAGATCTTGTGAGCTCCGTTCATGATCAAGATCATCTATTTGTAATTCATACATGTTGTGTTTGCGGGGAAACGATGGATATTGAGATGCTATTTTATATTGATTATTGATTCTATCATGTCTTTGTTATTTGTGATCTTGCATGCTTTCCGTTGTTAGTAACTATCTTGGCCAAGTAGATGCTAGCAACTCCAAGAGTTAGTACTTATGCTCGATAGTGGGTTCATGCCTCTGGTAATCTGGGGAAGTGACAGAAATCTCTAAGGTACTAGATGTGATGTTGCTACTAGGGAGAAAACAACAATCCTTTGTTCATAGAACAATCGTATTGTTTACTTTACCTTGATTAAGTAAAGCAATAATCTGTTGCTTGCAACTTAATACTGGAGGGGGTTCGGTTGATAACCTGAAGGTGAATTATTAGTCATAGATGCAGTTGGATGGCGGTCAATGTATTATGTTGTAATTCCCAATCAAGTCTCAAAGGAGTCAATATGATTAGTATATGCATGTATTGCTTTCTCGGTGCTTGTCAATTGCCTCGCTGTAATTTGTTCACCCAGCATGTTATTTATCTAAGGAGAGCCACCTCTAGTGAACTATGGATCCCGGTCCTTTTTCTTTACATATAATCTACAATCTTTTACTTCTATGTGTTTACTTTCTGCAAACCTTTACTTCTTTCCATTCGATACGTTTAATCCTTTGTTTTCCGCAAAACACAGTGAGATTGATAACCTCATCGCAAGTTGGGGACAAAGTTATGTGGTTGTGTTGTGCAGGTCTCCACGTTGCTACTAGCACCGGTAGTGCGCCCTGCCAAAGCTCATCTAGTAACACCTTTGGGGTGTTGCCTTGCTCCTACTGGTTCGATTAAACCTTGGTTTCATAACTGAGGGAAAACTTGCTGTTGTGCTCATCATACCTTCCTCTTGGGGTTCCCAACGAGCTCTACGTCAAACGACGAGCACATCAAGATCTTTTAAGGCGCCGCTTCGGTGAGTCAAGGACATCTTCACAAGGGGAGTCCCTCATAACCAATCTCTTTACTTTGTTGTTTTTGTTTTGCTTAGTTTCTTTTTGCTTTGTTTGCTTGTTTTGTTCTTCAAAAAAACAAAAAAATAGTTTACTAGTTTGCTTTCTTATTTGAAAACCCAAAAAAAATGACTACTCTTGAAAACACTAAGTTGTGTGACTTCACTAGCACCAACAACAATGATTTTATGAGCACACCTATTGCTCCACCTGTGGCTGAAAATACTTTCTTTGAGATAAAACCTGCTTTGATCAATCTTGTTATGAGAGAACAATTTTCTAGTATTGGTAATGAAGATGCTGCTTCCCATCTAAATAACTTTGTTGAACTTTGTGAGATGCAAAAGCATAGGGATATAGATGGTGATATTATTAAGCTGAAATTGTTTCCTTTCTGTTTGAGAGGAAAAGCTAAAGAGTGGTTGAATTCCTTAACTAGGAATAGTATTGATTCTTGGACTAAGTGCAAAGATGCTTTTATTGGAAAATACTATCCTCCTGCTAAGATTATATCTATGAGAAGTGAAATAATGAAGTTTAAACAACTTGATAATGAGCATGTTGCTCAAGCTTGGGAAAGAATGAAATCTTTGGTAAAGAATTGCCCCACTCATGGACTGACTGCTTGGATGATCATCCAAACTTTTTATTCGGATTTGAACTATTCTTCAAGGAACCTATTGGATTCTGCTGGTGGAGGTACCTTTATGACCATCACTTTGGGTGTTGCAACAAAACTTCTAGACAATATGATGGTTAATTATTCTGAATGGCATACTGAGAGAGCTCCACAAGGTAAGAAGGTAAATTTTGTTGAGGAAACCTCCTCCTTGAGTGATAAGATTGATATTATTATGTCTATGCTTGTTAATGGGAAAGCCCATATTGATCCAAATAATGTTCCTTTAGCCTCTTTGGTTGCTCAAGAAGATCAAGTTGATGTGAACTTCATAAGAAATAACAACTTTGGCAACAGTGCTTATGGTAATAACAATTATAGGCCCTACCCTCCTAATAATACTTATGGCTATAATGGTAAACCTGGATTACCTAGTGAAGGAAGAATTTTATTGGTTGAAAGAGCCACTAAAAACTTCATGCAAATGCAATATGAGCAAAATAAGCTATTCACTAAAACTATGGAGGAACAATCTATTATTTTGAAGAACATTAGCCATCAACTTGAGAGTCTAAATAAGGAAATTCCTAGTTTATAATTGAAACTCTCTAATGCTGAAAGAAATATATCATCTTTGTCTAAAGCTCAATCTTTTTTGATCAATAAAATGGCTGCTAAACCTGAAACTAATGATAATCCCTTTGCAGCTACTAATGCTATACAAGTAAGAATTGATGAAAATGTTAGACTATTAGCTGAATTACATGCTAAGTGGGAAAGAGAAGATGAAATTGCTAGAAACATTAGTGTTTCTACTATCACCACCTCTAGTGTTGAGGCTAGTAATAGTTCTACTACTTTGGATGATAAAGTTGATTTTGATCTTGATGGTTGCAATATCTCTGAAGTTATTAAGTTCCTACAAAAGCTTTCTAAAAGTCCTAATGCTAGTGCTATGAACATGGCCTTTACAAAACACATTACCGATGCTCTCATAGAGATTAAGGAAGAAAAGATGAAACATAAAGCTTCTATTCCTATAAAACAAGAGGATGGTTGGGAACCATCATTAATATGAAAGTGAATAACTTTGATTTCAAAGCTTTGTGTGATCTTGATAGTAGTGTTTCTATTATGCCTAGAAGGATTTATGATATGCTTGATTTGCCTCCTCTTGAAGATTGTTATTTTAATGTCCCTCTTGATGATAATGCTAAAAAGAAACTCATGGGGAGTCTTAATGATGTTCTTATTATGGTTAACAATGCCTATGTCCCCATTGATTTCTATGTTTTGGATGTTGAATAGAATGCTTCTTGTCCTATTACTTTGGGAAGACCTTTTCTTAGAACTGTTGGTGCCATCATTGATATGAAAGAAGGCACCATTAAATATCAACGCCCACTCAAGAAATGTATAGAACACTTCCCTAAAAAAAGAGAAAAGATTTCTTTTGCTTCTCCCATGAAAACAAAATTTGGTCTTCATGCTTCTTCATTTGAGAACACTTGATTCTTTCTTTGCTTCTTATGCCTAACTTAAAGGCGTTAAAGAAAAGTACTTATTGGGAGATAACCCAAAAGTTTTAGATGAGTCTTGGAAGTTATTGCTTCAGTAATAACCTCTCCTTATCCTTTTTATTTGCTTTTTGCGCCAAGAGTAACCTCTAATGCGAGAGAAGTAATGATTGGGAAAGTTGTTGTCCCGAAACAGATTTTTGTGCTTCACCGTAAATATTCGTGAGAGATCTATGTATGTCGGATTGAGCTGTAATTTTTTGTGCTTCTGACCCAGGTTGTTATATAACTTTCGTTAGTTCAACACTTTTTGATTTGAGCAACATAAGGTCTTCTAAAAAAATCGTCTTTACCTACTGGTCTATTTTGACAGATTTCTGCCATTTTCTGCATTTGCTTCTTGTGGGTTCCTTTTTGAGTTCTATTGGGGAATTGAGCTTTTTGAGGGAAGTTCTACAGTAGCTAGTGTTCTAATGGAAGTTTATTTGGTGTTAGAACAGAACCTTAAGACTTATTTATCTTGAGTGCACTAATGTTGCTAATAAAGATTGTGTGAAGTTTTGTATGAAGGAAAATTTTCAGGTGTATGGAAGGAATGAGTAATGAGATGAAGGATGGACTAAAGCTCAAGCTTGGGGATTCCACGCGTGTCACCCCAAGAAATATCCAAGAAGTACAAGCGTCAAAGCTTGTGGATGCCCAAGGCATCCCCTTCTTCATCAATAAAAATTCTAGGTTTCTTCCAAACGCTTCATTTTTATTGTTTCATGCACAGTTGTGTTGTTCTTGAAGCGTCTTCTTTTTCGTTTTTGTTTTGGTTTTTAGTTTGCTTGCTTTGCTTAGTTTTCTGAATAAATTGGTTGGACCTCCTCTTTCATACATTGGTTGGCAAATGGTTTGGTTTGGTTTGGAAAAGAGTAGGAAAGTTCATGCTTATGTGGTAAAAAGGGCTCGTTTTTGACTGTGGCCTATGCTTTGTCATGCCATGCTTGATATTGTTTTGGCTTTATTCTTAGTATTCTTTGATGTAGCATGACTTGTTATAAACAATTGAGATTGCTTAATGTGCCTTGGATGAATCATGCGTTGTTTTAGCATATTAAAGCATAGTATAGTGGTATTCTCCTTTGATGCTTTATTTGGGTTGACTTGGCGCATGCTCACACCATGTTATGACTGTCACAAGTCACCATAGACTTTATGATCCTTTAGTTTTCAACTTGTAGTATCACTTTATGCTTTGATCAATGATGTTTTGTTGCTCTGCATGATTATGGCCATTATTGCTCTCTTAGTTTGTCGCTCCCAGTCTTTTGCTAGCCTCCACAACCAAGTATGAGTTCCACTCATGCATCCAACTCCCTAAACCAAGTTATTCCAAAGATTCCACCATACCTACCTACTAGCTTATGATATTCCAAGTAAATTCATGCTTTTGTTTACCTTCCAAATTAAACTTGTTATGAGAAAACTAGTGATTAAAGCTCTCACGAACTTGATGGCACACTTTACTTTACTTGCCCTTAATAAACTTGAACCATTGTGTCTTCTATGTTGTATATGGTTGCACTTATTTGTTGGGAATTAGCAGAACCATGCTTTCATGGGGAACGCTTTCAACATTGCACTTGGTACTTGTACCTAGTTGATATCATGCTCTTTTGTATATGGATGTCGTCGGTGTGAAATGAAAGGGGACCTTGTAAGTCCATGGAGTTATGTATATGTGTTAGAGAAACGCCTGGGCCGCTGGTCTAATCCATGATGACATGGTGGAAACCTGCAGCGTAACCATAATGAGCTGTCTATGAAGCATTCTTCTTATAAAAAAAGAGTCCTATATTGAGAAAAAGGAGAAAATAAAAAAAAGAGATACTATGAATAGAGGAAAGAGAGAAAAAAGCACCATATTCCCATGGTAAATAAGAAGAATGCTGAGATGCTCGTTGTCTGCTTGCCTTGTCATTTTGATATGGGGATTCTTCCGTATCATCGGGCAAGGGGTACCCTGTTGGTGGTTCTCTATGATACACATATACTTACGATGACAAGAACTTATCGGTGACTAAACTTGAGTAGCATGAGGAGCGGCCCTCGTATACACGGGACATGAGATTTCTGAATTATACTTCATTAGGCACGTACACCATAGTTTGTTCACTTTAACCTTAATCACTTCAAGATGCTTATGATAGGGGCAATGAGAGCTGAAAGCTATAAGTACCATGATTTTTCAAAGCTCTTTATGAGACTTGAATCCCTACTTCCTTTTACAAAGGCCTTTCTTCCACCATTATATTGAGTCTCCACCTTCTATCTTTATGCACCTACTTTGAGAGCATAGTGGCCATTCTTAGTTCTATGTGCATTGTCCCAAGACTACTTGATTGATGCATACTTTGATATTGCTTGTTTTAAACTATTGTATCTTGTCACTCTTATGAACTTTGAAGGTGTCCTATGCATTTATATTTGCTACTCTATTGAGGGACAAGCTGAATACTATTATGCTATGTTTTCTTTATGTGCAACAAACAAACGTCTTGCAAAGCATTGTTATTCATGAATCTTTTGTTTGTGCCTTTTCATGTTGCATCATAGTTTCTTTGCTTATTGCTAGAACTTTGTCTTTCATGTTATGATTGAAGTACTATGATTCCAGCTTTGAATGTTTTGCAAATACTTTGATCAAGTCTTTGATGGTGCATGTCACCTCAAAAATTCTTCTTCTTTTTATCACTTACCTACTCGAGGACGACCAGGAGTTAAGCTTGGGGATGTTGATACGTTGCAAATGTATCTATAATTTTTGATGTTCCATGCTTGGTTTTATCCACTTTCTTGTGTTTTGTTCCAACTTTGGAGTACTTTTCATATGATTTCTTGGACTAACCTATTAACAAGAGCCACAGTGCCAGCTGCCTGTTTTCTGCTGTTTTTGGTTCC
The DNA here is from genome assembly GCA_023614405.1 of Avena insularis. NCBI lineage: Eukaryota > Viridiplantae > Streptophyta > Magnoliopsida > Poales > Poaceae > Avena > Avena insularis. Next base: position 145,282,969 of record CM042690.1, on the reverse strand, counting down.
AAGAAAGTCAGAAAATGAATATTCTCGGAATTGGACGGGACAAAAGCCAAAGTGCCTATTTTTCCAGAACGGATCAAGTGCCAGAATACGAGACGGAGAAGGGCCAGGGAGCCACCACACCACCTGGCCGCGCGGCCAGGCTCGGCCTTGAGGGTGGTGTGGCGCTCCGACCCCCTCGGCCTCTCCTTCCTCCTATATATTGCCCTCAGGACGAAAACCCTAAGTACCCGATCAAAAATCCACGAAAGAGTCTGTAGCCGCCGTCATCTCCATCCCTAGATCGGGAGGGATCTGAAGCTCTTCCCGGCACCCTGGAGGCCTTCTTCATCACCATGCAAGCCTCCGGTGTGATGCGTGAGTAGTTCATCCTTGGACTACAGGTCCATGTAGTAGCTAGATGGCTCGTTCTTCTCCTTTGTGTTATCATGTTTAGATCTTGTGAGCTCCATTCATGATCAAGATCATCTATTTGTAATCATACATGTTGTGTTTGCGGGGATCTGATGGATATTGAGATTCTATTTCAGATTAATCATTGATTCTATCATGTCTTTGTTATTTGTGATCTTGCATGCTTTCCGTTGTTAGTAGCTATCTTGGCCAAGTAGATGCTAGCAACTCCAAGAGTTAGTATTTATGCTCGATAGTGGGTTCATGCCTCCGTAACTGGGGAAGTGATGAAATCTCTAAGGTACTAGATGTCTGTTGCTACTAGGGAGAAAACAACAATCCTTTGTTCATAGAACAATCGTATTGTTTACTTTACACGCTATTAAGTAAAGCAATAATCTGTTGCTTGCAACTTAATCTTGGAGGGGTTGGATGATAACCTGAAGGTGGATTATTAGTCATAGATGCAGTTGGATGGCGGTCTATGTATTATGTTGTAATGCCCAATCAAGTCTCAAAGGAGTCAAGATGATTAGTATATGCATGTATTGCTTTCTCGGTGTTTGTCAATTGCCCCGATGTAATTTGTTCACCCAGCATGTTATTTATCTAAGGAGAGCCACCTCTAGTGAACTATGGATCCCGGTCGTTTTTCTTTACATACAATCTACAATCTTTTACTTCTTTGTGTTTACTTTCTGCAAACTTTTACTTCTTTCCATTTGATACGTTTAATCCTTTGTTTTCTACAAAACACGGTGAGATTGACAACCTCATTGCAAGTTGGGGACAAAGTTTTGTGGTTGTGTTGTGCACGTCTCCATGTTGCTACTAGCACCGGTAGTGCGCCCTGCCAAAGCTCACCTAGTAACACCTTTGGGGTGTTTCCTTGCTCTACTGGTTTGATTAAACATTGGTTTCATAACTGAGGGAAAACTTGCTGTTGTGCTCATCATACCTTCCTCTTGGGGTTCCCCAGCCTCTCGTCGAGCAGTGAGCACATCAGGCTCTTTGGCTCTGGTGGAGGCGGAGCTGGATCCTCTAGGCCGACAAGGGGGCGCGCGGTGGTCAGGTCGCTCGCGGCGGCGGCAGAGGGTCCACGCGAGGAGAGAGGCGAGAGGTGGGCCACGGAGTCGACGGGAGCGCTCGGGAGGCGACTGCAAAGGGGCGGCAACAAGGGGCTCCCGGGCAGCGCCGACCGGAGTTGAGCGACGGCGTCTCGCTGGGAGAGGGGCGGCGGCAGGTGGGGTTCGAGAGGGAGAGACGAGCGAGGTGGGGATTATACTGGGGCGGTAGGACTCACGGGGCGTCCGTGTCGATTAGCGGCAGGTGGGCCGGGCGGTCGAACGGGGTGGGGCCAAGAGGACAGCGAGCGGGAGGGCAGGAGGCGTGCGCGCGCTACGCTGGGCCGCGTCGGTGCGGTGCACCGCGCGTGCGTGTGTGCACGTGCTAGCGTGCCCAGCTGTTGGTGGTGGCGGCTGGGTGGGGTGTGGCGGCTGGGTGGGGTGGTTTTAGGCTAGGGTTTGTGGATTAAGTTTAGTTGGAGGTGGCTGGCTGGGCTTTTGGGTCTGGTGGCGGCCTCCCAAAAATAATATAAGTTTTAATTATTTATTTATAAGACTAGTGTAATTAGTTTTTAGACAAATAAAATATCCAGGTAGACCCGGAGTTTTGATTTGAAACAAAAGGGAGGATATTAATGTAGAAAACAAAATAGGGCTTTTGGAAATTATTTTTAGGCAAATATATGTATGATGATATGACGATGCTCAAATGCAATGTGGCATGATGACATGAGCATGAAGTCATGATGATGCACAAAATAAAAAATGACACGCGATTTTCTAGTAGTGGTTTTACCGGGGTGCTACAATTCGACACCACTAACAATGGATCTCGCCCTCGAGATCCGCCTCATGGTACGGGAAGAAGGCCGATGATCTGAATATTCTCGCTTCGTGTAGATCCTCGCGACACCACTAACAAAGATCCTGCTCCACCTTGAATTTGGCGACAGCACCAAGGGGTCGTTGCTCACGTTCATCAAGAGAACTCTCCGGAGAACAAAGGGCGAAGGTAAAGGCATCAAAAGGTAAGGCCACCTCTATCTTCAGTGGAAGGAGTAATTGCAGATCCACCGATTTAATGTACAAGAGCAAATGATAAGAGTAGTCGGATGGGGATCAGTCCATCGCGCACCCAAAGCATTACTCTACACATGAATGGAGAATTATGCAACCAACTCTCAGAATTCAGACTGAAGATCTCGACAAATAATGTTCAGAAGCTTCGGAAAATAAAGGAGTGATGCAGGACCTTTATCGGAGCTGAGGTAGCTGATGATGATGTCGTCTTGGAAACACCGGGAGATACAAAGAAAGGTTTTAGTGGATTTTGGTCCACTGAAAGGTACATAGAGGGAAATTCTTAGTTAGCATGAAGATCGGATGTAGCAACACCGTTACAAAAGGAAAGACTCGAAACCCTGAAGGTACGACGGAAACCCAACCACAAGAATTCCTATACTCGAAGAAAAGATGAGAGAGCAGATTTAAAACACGCAAAGGTAAGAGGAGAAGAGCATAGAGGTAAGGAGTAAAAGCAGACCTAATCAGATCTATCCAACCGATTTTGCAAAAATAGTTTTGACACTCTACATCGGCCGTTAGCTAGGTTATCCTACAGGCTACACCAGTGGGGTATCGTAACTGCTGAGCTCTGATACCACTTTGTAACACCCTCGAATCGGCCCTATGCAAGTTTTAGCGCTTCCCGCCAAACCCGCATAGAAACGATTCAAGGGCATACCGAGCACTTCGTGCGGGTGGAAAGCGAAGTAATATCATTACACAATAGTCCGATGGAACCCACGAGCAGATATATATACAACGACTCTGAGTCAAGAATACGAATCTGATACAAAGATCCAAATCACCTTGAAATCGATACAACATCCGAGTACGGATAAGAAGCAAATTGAGCTAAGAGCCCTGAAGAATAACCAATGGCGTCCATAACCCTACCCAGGCCAAGCCAGAAGGGTAACCCTGCTAACGACGGCGATCTCAAACCTGCTAAAACAAAAGGGGTGCCGACAAAGGGCAAAGGAAAAAGAGGAGCGTCGATCGAGGCCAAGACAGGCGAGGCAGTGACTCTCGCCTACATAGGTATGGTGGACTGAAGCGGCAGCGCAGCATGCACTAAACAACCTATAGAGACCCGATGCAACTATCGGCTATTAGAGAAGGATAAGAAAGACCTATTCGGATCCAACCTGATAGTACACCAAAACATACCCATCCTGGTATTTTCCCCCTCGAGACCAAACGAGGAAGTCAGACCGAGGAACTCACACAATTGGCCGTTTTATTCATTCATTCCATTATAGTTGAAGCACTTACTAGTCTAGCATGAGTCATCCTGATAGCATAAGTAGTGGACAGTTTTAGTTAACCATTCAGTTGTAGTTGCAGTACTTACTAGTCAGATACAATTAGCATGTGACATCCCAAACCCAGTAGTTGTTGGCACTTTTATTTCATTCCATTGTAGTGAAACTGATTACTATACATGTCATAGTCAAATTTATAGCACTACTTTAGTTATGCTTGTCTATGATCAAGATACTGTGCTCCAAGTCGTCCATAACCGCGAACACGGCTTTCAGAAAGATTTACCCTGCAGGGGTGCACAAATAGCAACACACACACACGATCAACCTCGAAAAAACCAAATCAAAACCCAACGAGGCTTTCACGACAAAGCAATCACAAGATTCATAAAAAATTTCAGGGGGGCACCCCATTAAGCTACCTGCAATGAAGTTGGCCGGCTCCGAGACGGACCCAAGGTTTGTGCCAATGGCTGTAAACGACTAGGAACCCGAAAGTGTTACTGGGCTTGTCGATACCGCGAAAACACTCTGCAATCCTAAACGGTACAGGTGCTCCACGCACAATCGTAAATAAAGCAGTAAAACATGGCATAAGTACAGGATAGTAATAAAGCCCCAAACTAGTTTGTGGCCCCAAGAAATAAGAAATGAATCAAGCTCTGGCTAAAGGGGATTCATAGACTCTCCCGTATGTGGATAGTGCGAATAGTCAAGGAACAGGTATCAAGTACTTGGGGCCTACGGGACACAAGTGAGCATGGAAGAACCAAATATTAGCGATTGCCCACCGATGCCTCTGCATTAGTTATATCTATTCCCAACATTTTTAATTATCAGTTGAAATTAAAGTCATGATCATCTCCATCATTAAGCATCTCTATCATTAAGCATGTGCCAACCTTTTATCAACGGTGGAACGACAACGACGCGAAGCAGCACCTGAACAAGTAACTACGACTCGCAAGGCCGACTGTCTATCAATCAACAGGCAATAGGATGTGTCCAAGGCAATATAGAGGTTGCAAGGAATATAAATCATGCACGGAAACTAAAGCATCACAACAAGGATAGCAATAGATCAACAGGAGGAAGTAAAGACTATAAACACAAAATAGGTAGAAAGGGGGAGAATGCTCGCCTGGGAAACACTATCGAAGAGACATTATCCGAAGAACTTGTCGATACTCGCGTCAACTCAACGGCCTAATCCGTGAAGAAGCAAAGCACTAAAAGAAACACAAGATGCACTATTTAATACTACGGCAGAAGATCGGGCATGATGCATGTATGATATATGGCATGGCAAGGATGCAATGCAACTAGGCAATATTAAGCGGAACCGGGGTCCCGACAATTAATTATATGGTTCAAGTTGTTTAGCTACCCCGCAATTTAAATGTTGATTTAACAAGGCAAAGCATAGCATCGATTTGCTACACAAATTTAAATGGAGCCAATATAAGACTAGAAAAGCCCGCATATGGTCTCCATATTTAATTATAAGGTAAATCAACAAAATACCCCCAAACCGCAATATGTATGCAAGCATGTTCAATTCATATGCAACAAGTATATGTCATATATTATAAAATATAGGGGTCTCGGATAGGGGTCACACATCGGATCGACGATCTTGGTGTTCACCGGGGGTTCGGTTCGGCCTTCGGATCCATGAAGGCGATCTTGGCGTTCCGGGTTCTCGGGATCTTCGGGTCCCGAGCCGGAGAACTTGGCGTCCGAGAAGGAGGTCTCCGGGTTCGGTGTTCGGATCCAGGAAGGACATCATCCCACCCCGTGATGGAGAACTTGATGTTCCTGGTCGGAGCTGCGTGTGCACGGGGTTATCTCACATGATGCACTTGTCGTCGGTGTGGCTTAGCGTGCAGCGGTGTCCGATCTCGGCGTCGGTCGAACTTGGCATCAGCAGGACGAACTTGACATGTAACAGATTGCACATGGCCAAAATAGGCCTCAGGTCCTGGTCACGGAGGGACGCGCGTGCGCAAGGCAGAGGCGGCCAGCAGGGCCGCGGGGAGGGCGATGAGGACACGCGGCGGTTGGGGCGACGCGGCGCTGCTGACAGAGAGCGGCGGCGGGGCCGGACTCGCACGGCCTGGGGAAGGCGAGGACGGAGTTGCGGCAGCTTCACGCGAACGCGGCGGCAGCGGGCGCACGTCCTCTGCAGGGCCGGGTCGGGGTAGATAAGGTGGGTGGCGAGGGGAACCACAGCGGCGAGGTGGATCCTCTGACGGGGCAGAGAGGCCCGGCACTCATGGAGCCGACGGTGGCCGAGGACATGCTCGAGCGGCCGGAGGCGAGGAAGACCCGGCCGAGGTCGAGGCAGAGGAGCCCTGGGGCAGGCTCGCCTGGCTCCCAGTGGAGGCGGAGCTGGAGATCCTCCAGGCCGACGAGGGGGTGCGCGATGGTCGGGTCGCTAGCGGCGGCGGCAGAGGGTCCGCGCGAGTAGAGAGGCGAGAGGTGGGGCACGGAGTCGACGGGAGCGCTCGGGAGGCGACTGCAGAGGGGCGGTAACAAGGGGCTCCCGGGCGGCGCCGACCGGAGTTGAGCGACGGTGTCTCGCTGGGAGAGGGGCGGCGGCAGGTTGGGTTCGAGAGGGAGAGACGGGCGAGGTGGGGATCGTGCTGGGGCGGTGGGACTCACGGGGCGTCCGTGTTGATTAGCGGTAGGTGGGCCGGGCGGTCGAACGGGGCGGGGCCAAGAGGACAGCGAGCGGGAGGGCGGTGGCGCGTCTGGGCGCTGGGTCGCGTCGGTGCACAGCAGCAGCGTGCGTGTGTGCACGTGCTAGCGTGCCCAGCTGTTGGTGGTGGCGGCTGGGTAGGGTGTGGCGGCTGGTTGTGGTGGTTTTAGGCTAGGGTTTGTGGATTAGGTTTAGTTGGAGGTGGTCGGCTGGACTTTTGGGCCTGGTGGCGGCCTCCCAAAATAATATAAGTTTTAATTATTTATTTATAAGACTAGTGTAATTAGTTTTTAGACAAATAAAATATCCAGGTAGACCCGGAGTTTTGATTTGAAACAAAAGGGAGGATATTAATGTAGAAAAAAAAATAGGGCTTTTGGAAATTATTTTTAGGCAAATATATGTATGATGATATGACGATGCTCAAATGCAATGTGGCATGATGACATGAGCATGCAGTCATGATGATGCACAAAATAAAAAAAATGACACGCGATTTTTTAGTAGTGGTTTTACCGGGTGCTAGAATGGCTCCCCGAAGCTCTGACGAGTTAGGGTTGCAGCAGATAAGGGAGAAGTGGGGAGGAAGGAAAATGGGCTCGTTCTCTGTGGTACAGGGTCCTTATATGCGGTACGAGCGGCGGCCACACTTATCTTGGCGGGGCAATCATTGCGGCGACGGTGGACGGCGAGCGCGACGCCAGCGAGCTGCTTCGGCATGGCCTTCTGGTGAGAGGAAGAAGAAAATGAGAAAAGAAACATGAAGGGGTACGACCAGACTGGGCTGGTTGTTGGGCCGGCTACGGGAGCGCGTGAGCGGCAGGAAGAGAGGGAGAAGATTTGAGCCAGCCTGACTGAGCTCCGGCTCTATTTTTATTCTGAAAACATTTTTTATTTTTGTTTCTCTTTTTCTCTTTGTATTTCAAATTCATTTATTATTTTGAATCATTTAAAAATACCAGAGTTTTTCTAAATATTTTGGAAAACATCCAGGGGCCCTTTTAAACAATTTGGGCTCCTCACCTTTTGTATTTTTTTCCAATATTTAAAACCTTTTGAAATAGCTTCAAAAGGAGGGGAGGATTAGGGTTTAGCATTTTTGTTTTCTTGTTGGTATTTTGCCTTAGTAAAATAATGATGCTTATGAATGCATATTAAACTCTAATTAGTCATTATCTGAAACTGAGGTGTTACATAGGGCGGCCTACACTTAATTGGTTCATGCAGGTCAACCGTACCAGAATAAATGACATGGATATTGATATAGAGGTATATCTTGATTGTAATTTAAACATAGTCAGCATAACGAGAATGTTTTTTTTCGAACAAACGAGAATGGTAAGAAAAAAGAAATATGATAGCACTAGCCTATTTTCCATTGACCCTACTACCAGATTAACTAACTCTACCACTTTATTAGATCGTTCCACTATATGATTTCAAACTATGGCGCAAAATGATTTCGAAGAGTGCAGTATAGAAGAACACAAGTCCTCGTTTACCCTCAAAAAACAAGTCCTCCTTGAAGAGAAGTGTGACTACACTTAATTGGTTCGTACTACGCAGCAATATCATAAGCTGCTTCAACTAAAAAAGAATACACTACAAATCGGCAGTATCTGAATAATTCATATCTGACATGAATATTGATAAATGATACATTTGATTGCAATTTAATCAGAGTCAACATAACTGGAATGCGTCTTTGAAGCTTTGTAACGTAGTTACATGATTGCACGTCGATCGGCAGATGTGCTCAGGCACTCAGTGTAGCGGAAGAAAAGAAGATTTTTTAAACTAGACTGCAAATTAACTAGTATCCCAAATACTTCGCCAGATATTTCCTATACTTGGGTACGAAAAACAGATCCATTACGTGTCCATTTCGACCCCTCTCATTCCAATCCTATGATCTGAATACCTACCGAGTACTCCAGTAGTCTACTGACCAACAAGTGAAAAAAAATACAACCCCTGCTTCACTGACGAGAGCCGGCAAGGAATTAACTTGAACAAAATTAAATCTCAGGACGCCGTGATCGTAGCCGTTGTCGTGCTGGCCACCACGGCCGGGGACGGGAAGATCCCCTGCCCCGGCGACAGAATCGCCCGCGGGTCGTACTTGGCCTTGAGCTCCGCGACCCTGTCCCATTTCGCCCCGAAATGCCGCCGCCACCCCTCCTGCGACGCGTGGTGCGGCAGGTACTGCTTGCACCCGATTTCTTCCCGGTCGCACAACTCCAGAACCGCCTCGTTCTCCCTCTCCAGCCGCTCCAGGTCGCCGGCGGCCACAGCCGACCGTAGCAGCCCAACGGCGTAGAACACGTCCTCGCCGGGTGGCGTCACCGTGGTCATCCGGTCGTCCCACTTGTCTCCGTTCATGGGGTACATGAGGATGAGCCCCACGGGCTTGGCGTCCCTCAGGATGCCGTGGAACAGGCCGGCGGTGAAGTCATGGATGCGTGAGCTCGGGACGAAGAGGTTGAGCCACGGGTGCGGCACGTCCCACACGCCGGCCGACCTGAGCTTCTGCTCCTCCTGCCCGACGCGGTCGAGGAACTGCACGTACGTCACGTCCCTCACGAACACGAACCCCGGGACGAAGCTCAACTCCTCCAGTAGCGCCTCAAGCTTCTGCAACCAAAATAAGTCAGGTTGTGTTCGGGCCCGGGCCGGGCCAGGCAGGGCTGTGCTCTACAAAACCACTATGTTATTTACTAGTATATGTACCTGATCTACGGTGACAACAGAGTGGTCATCGTAGTACATTGCGCCTTCGATGTAGTAGATCGCGGCTGATCCCGTAGCCACCGCGAGCTCTGTAAGCCGAGCAAGCTCCGAAGCCGAGAAGAAGGAGGACGACCTCCGGCCCTCCGTCAGGGTCCGGTTGAGCTGGACCTGCCCCTCAACGTAGTCGAACCCGGATCCCATTCCCACAGAGATGAGCAGCTCTTGATCAGCAGTGAACGAGTGCACGTCCGTGTACGCGAGCCTGACCCACTTGACCCGCTTTGGAGCCCGCTCAAGCCCGATCTGGGCCCGGGTAATCACCCCGAACTGGCCCAGCCCGCCTAACGCCGCAAAGAACAGGTCCGAGTTGCTGCTCGGGGAGCAGGTGATCATGTCTCCCGTGCCTGCAACGAACAATGATTCGATTTGGTATTAGTTTATGATGCTTGCTGCATTCGTGTGCACCAGTTGATTATTATGCAAGAAACTAATGAACGACGTGGACACTAGTCCTATTCAGATTGCGTATGATCAGGCAGAAAACGGGTACCTGTGACCACGTCAAGTTCATGTACGTTGGAGATCTGTGGGCCGTGCCGGAACACCTGCCCGCCTATGCCGGCGTTGGAGAGAGTGCCGCCGACGGTGATGCGGAGGTAGTCAGTCCACACGCGTGGCGTGAGGCCGTGCTCGAGCGTGGCATTGAGGACGTCGATCCACGGCTGCTCGCCACCGACGTCCACGTACATTCCTTCGGCCGACACGTTTACACGGTGGTCATTGTCGCAGTGTCCAAGTGAGGGCATGTCGACGACAATGCCACCTGGGGAGAGGGCCTGTCCTCTAGAGGAGTGACCTTTCCCACGTGGTGCCACTGTGAAGGGTGTTTGCTGGTAGAACGAGAAGCGGATTAGGGCAGCTATATCGGATGACGAGACCGGATGGAAAACCCCATTCGGGACAGCTTCCACAATGTGGCCGAAGTCCGAAGAGGCCCTAGCTGTCGAGCTCTGGTCAGTATGGATTTTGGACACTACGTCGAGGATGAAGAGATCATCATCGAGAGCACCGGATACAGGCACTCCGAGATGACCGGTGGTGGAGAGAAAGCTGGTGACCACGAGAAATGTGGCTAAACGAGCTATCGGCATGCTGCTATAACAGAGGTTTGGAACGTGATGAATCGTGTAGCTTGAGTTTGCTACTTGCATGAATTGAGAGAGAGATCTTGGTGTGTGCTCTCATGTCAACAACTCCTAGTACATATTTATAGGTGTGCTCGTTGCTGCCGCTAGAGCTGACAAAATGAGGGCAGGAGTGGAGTGTCTCTAATTGCTTAAATTAAGAAGATTTCAAGATTCCATTGACTTCTGACAAAAAACAAACATGCATGCTCCTACCATGGTCAGAACCCTCTCTGGTGTCGAGACTCTAAGACCTCATTGATTTGATTTGGCACGCCCACCCCACGATGTTTAAACTCAAAATGTGGCCAGTAATTTAGTCGTTCCAGTTAATAATGAGTATGCAACATGAAATACATCTAGAGTATGTTTGCATGTGCGAACGAAATTATAGGGCATTGTTCGGAAGCTGGAAAAAACACTAAATTGTACTCCCTCCCTCTCAAAATAGATGTCGCGGATTTATCAAAATTTAATAAATCTAGACACTATTTACTATATAGATTTATTCAAATTTTGACAAACTTGTAACATCTATCTTGAGATGGAGGAAGTAGCAAGGTTCATGAGATCCGACTAGTCAACCATTTGATGGACTCCGATGATCTGATCAAATGACCTATTCAGTAATTTAGTAAGCATGAACAAAAGGTTTTTGATGGGAGTTGATTCTTTGACCTGCCACCACATCGATCGACTTTTACTAACGTGGAGGAGAGAAGAGAGATAATTAATCAAGTGGGCAACTCTGTTTGATTTCATGGAAATGGAATCGGGGTCAACCCCCACTTTTTCTTTAAAAAAAAGAAAATTAACCAAGTGGGCACTTGACGTAAATTTGGACTCGGGCAAAAGTAAAGTCTCTATAGTTGATAATCAATTCTTTTGTAAAGTCTAGTCTCTCAATAATACATGTCCCTGCAAGATATGTAAAGTCTAGTCCTCAATAATACATGTCCTGCAACTGCAAGGCATATAAGTGGGGTTTGATCCAGTACTACCCCTCCCCTCTAAAATCATACAAACTTGTATAATGTCAAACACAAGGTCGATCCGGATCGCTTGATACTCCTTTGTAATTAGTATATACACGTATATATAATCATGTACAAAACCCCGTATAACTCAACCAAATAATAATTTTTAGTTGTACATGTACTAGTACGAGCTCTACGCTAAGAAAAAAAGAATGTTTGTACGTTGGATCATCGCCGGTGACGGCCGTATCCGAGCGTGGTGATAATGGTGGCGGTTGGGTCTGGCGAGCCGGTGACTCGGCTGGCCGGCGCACGCCTCGGCTTGGCCTTGTAGGTGTCTGTCGGCACGGCTGGCGCGGAGGCAGAGGCAGCGCGGGAGAGCTTGGCGGCGGCGGCTGGGCAGTCCGGTGACCTGTCCGGCGACTGGCCCGACTGTCCGATGACTTGTCAAGTGGCGGCGGTCGCGACGATGGCCGGCGGCGGCGGTCGATGCTGGACGTGGTGGGCAGGCTGGATTGTGTGCGTATGGAAATACCGTATATCTATAGGTCCCGATCCGTATGTCTCTAGAGTGATAATACTCGGTTTGGATATATACCTGGGTGTACTTTTACGAGTTTAGTGGGAGGGGTAGTACTAGAGCAAACCCCTATGTAAGTTTAATGTCTTTGACGATCCATGGTAAAATCAGATGTCGAGAATTTTATGAAGATAGGAACACAAGGGCTAGCTATGGTGGATTGAATCTTTGGGGTGTTGAGGATCTGGCTTGGTGATCTGTGACTCGCAGCATTGTCTGTTAGAGGGGGCGACAACACAGGAGATGTTCACAGTCTTATCTTGCAGGGTGAAAACCCAAGGTCTGGCCTTCATTGGTTCTGCCTGGTCTTGCAGAAGACATTGTTTTGCAAGCAAAGACTTCCTCCAGGGTGAAAACATAGGATGTTTGATTATTTTTCTCCCTTTCTGTACTACTATGTTAATTTTTGTATTTGCTCTCACACTCTTACTTTTCAATGACAAGTGCACAATGCTTAGGCAAACATAAGATGAGTTGCTTTTATAGGATAGATACACACAAGGAAGAAGGGTTAACAAGGTGGAACAAGTTATACCTTTGGTATGATGACTTGTTACCGGTGTTGGGGATGATGTTCGGTGTCCCGGTGTCGATGAGCGCGGTATGTGAATATTATTGCGGAAGCTTGAAGTTAGTTTGGCGACACGCACACAAAACATGAACAACGCAAGAGGAAAAATGGACAAAAATGGGCGAAACTGAAATTTCGGCGGCCAAACCGGCGGCGTCGAGCCTGGCGCCGAAAATTCCGGTCGAGATTCTGGTTCGCCGGAACGTGGGCCGAAATTTCCGGCGGCTGGGCCGGTTCGCCGAGCCTGGTGCCGGTTCGAATTCGTGACGAACTCCAAAAGTCAAATCGGTTAAAAAATTGGAAATTTGTCCAAATTAGGCTGGGAAAAGGTTTCTAGGAAGGTCGATCGGTACCCAAAGTAACAGATCTATGGAACAAAACCACGAAAAACGCACCAAATTCAGATCGATCCGAAGGCAAATTTGGGACTCTTTTTTGGGGATTTTCAAATTTTTGGTGGATAGAAGAAAAATTTGTGGGGGAAGGCGACGACAGCGCTTGAGCACTGTTTCCTTCTTGGAGGCTTCGTTTTTGAAGGGGTTGGACTCTGGTGTTGTTTTGGTGGTGTTAGTGTCGCTGCTTCTAGATCTGATCGCTTTAGCGGGACTTTTCTTTTTTGTAATTCTTTTTTTTTGGATGTGTGCATCCGTAATACCAATAGGGCAATACGTTGTTGCAGAGCCTAGGTTGGTATCTTCCGATATTAATATATGCTCTTTTCAAAAAAAATGCAAGATTAATGTTACTCTATGACTTAATAGTAAAATCAAGATAATTATATCCACAAACGGCTGCTTTTGTCGACTGAAAAAAAAAAGAACCCCAAAAACAATTCAGAGTGCAGTGCGCATGTATTTGTTCCCTAGTGATCTAGTACCCCACAAATTGACCTTTCTTTTCTTTCCTAGAGAGAGGCAACGACTATAATGGAGTATTTTTGTTCTTCTGGGTATTGTCAAAGATACCGTATCTCTGTTGACCTGCATAGCAGCCAATGGATGGGCTGAGAATGAGCGGTGCGGAGTAGAATTTTGAGTTCATGCGGACGCCTTAAGCACAACATAAAATGGTATTTCGGACGGCAGAGTTAAATAATCAAAGAGATGGAGTATTATTATTGGATTGTCAGCATGGATGTTAAGGCCTTCGTGTACTCGACCAAATCAGAGCTCGAGATATGTCAACCGCTTAAATAACATCCAAGGATCAGTGGTAGTCATCTAGACAATTCCATAAAAAAACATTGTAGGGGGACAATTCCATAATTTTTGTACTCCCTCCGATCCATATTAGTTAACTCGAATTTGTCTAGATTCGAATGTATCTAGACATATTTTAGTACTAGATACATTTGAATCTAGATAAATCTAAGTCAACTAATATGGATCGGAGGGAGTAATTGAAAAGTGGTAATGCTCCCTATTCATGCACCAAAGAAAAAAATAGTGCATGGAATTTATCCAAGTCAACTGTAGTACAATGCAGTAGCTGACCTAAACGAACGAGTTTAAGATGTGAATTTTTCAGACATCATAATAAAAATCTATAAAAATACAAACTTTGCGTCGTCAGCAAGCCTGGACGGCTGCTCGGGCTAGAGGGACGCTACAATGCTTATAATCTTGAAAAGACAACAACATGTAACTATATGAAAAGCAAGCTGCAACACAGGAAAAATATTGACGGGAGCTGCCTCCCGGGTCGCACGGACGTGCGACTTCGAAGGCGATTGTATCAGCCCCCAAGGGAGCCTCGTCCTTCTCATGCCGTTAACCCTGCCACCGCCGGAGGAGGCCACCTGGTGGCAGACGGCAGCGGTGGGGTGCTTCCCACACCTTCTTCCTTTAGCCCCAATGGTTTCTTCCATCTTCATCCATGAGTCAGTCTTCCGATCTGGTTTCTTCCATGGCTCGATGATGCGCCGCTGGATGTTGGTCTAGATAGGTTCCCGGCGCTCGGCATACGAGCCTCAAATGGATCATCCTCGTCCTCATAGTTCACGTTGTCCTCACACTTGTGCTTATGCAAGCGGCCGCACATGACAGCCAACGGCGGGTGCACCGAGGATGACGAGTTCTTTTTCGATTTGAGTGGATGAATCATGTCTTCTTCACTAGGGTATTGATTTGCCAAATATGTGAAAGGGTTCGCGTATGAAAACAATAAAATTTTACCCTACGCCCCTGAACCCCTGATGTTGCCAGGACCTATCTATTAGTAATGCAGTAACAGGAGGGCTTTTCACGAACTTACGCTTGAAGATCGAAAAGCGTTGTCAACGCTCAGGAGAGCGTGGTTGATGTAGACGAGCCGATGCCGACCTCAAGGTCGTGATGAAGTCCTTGCGCTCCTGTGGCTCCAATGACTTGAGTGCCTCAAGTGTGACACCTCGCGGGGAGTTACATGCATCCCGTGCTTGACGATGACTCCCGCTTCCCCGATCTAGCAGCAGTTGCGGAAGTAGAGCTCTAGATCCGAATCCCGCAGCACGACGGTGATCCGCGGTGAAGATGTCTCTCGTTCGCGCAGTCCGAACTTGGGACCACGGTCACGAGAGAGAGAGAGAGAGAGAGAGAGAGAGAGAGAGAGAGAGAGAGCGAGAGAGAGAGAGAGAATATCAATTAGAGGTCTCCCCAAAAGTGAGGAAACCATTATTGAATATTGTGTGTATTTATCTGGCCAAATACCTCCACTATATATAGGGGAGGGGAGGTACTACCTCTCTCAAAGTTCCGGGGTGGGACTAAAGGAGGGGAAGAGGTGGGAAGGCGCGTCGGCCAGCCCCCCACCATGGGACCCTAGTGGGGCAGGCCCACTAGGGCCGCCGGCCACCCCGTAGGCCTCTCCTAGGGGTGTGGTCCCTGAAGGGAATATGCCGGCCATGAAGGAGGGGCACCCCCTCCTCCTATAAAAGGCCACCCCCCTCCTCACTTCTCACACACACCTCCTTGTGAAGGATCTCTCTCCCCCTCTAGTATTATTTCCCCATGGTCTCGGATTAGCGAAATACATGTTCCCGGTGGCTTTATCTAGAAAGGAGTTGCTGCTTCCGCTGCTTTGCTGGAGCGAGGGACGGAGGTTGTCGGGGTACCGGACGTGTGTGCGATCACGGATGCACCGCTGCTTTGCGGTGCTGGACTTGGTGGTGCTGGAGCTGGATCTGATGGACGTGCTGGAGCCGGACCTGCTGGACTTCATCACGATCTTGAGATCAACATGTGTATGACTATATCAACCACGAGTTCCTACTCGTTAACAAAGCTCGTTGTCTACGAGGGTAAGTTCTCTTTAGATGTATGTCCACCCGTTGCTTTGTACCTAGTAGATAGATCTTGGCGTGTAGTTCACACCGTAGGAAATTTTTTGTTTTCTATGCTGCGGACCCAACAAAGGGTATCGAGCCTGATCTATGCGTAGGTGCTTTGCACGGGTAGTACACATATGTTTATATGTGGGCGATGATGATCATGTTATTGCATCTTCTATGTATTTTGGATATTGGTGGCATAGTGGGATGAAGCGGCCCGGACCAACCTTACATGTCATCGTACATGAGACCAGTTCTATGACTGACATGCAACTTGTTTTGCATAAGTGGTTGGCGGGTGTCTGTCTCTCCTACTATAGTCAATATCTGATTTACAACGAGTTGCTAATAACTTGGTTATCCTCGTTGTGGTTCATGTTCGTAGGTAAGAACGGTTCTATCTCCGAAAGACCTAAGCCACGTAAAACTTGAAATTGATAAATTAGAGGCGTCTAGTTTAGACCGTTGTTGGGCTAGTGTCTTGATATGGTATTGTTGTAAGTAGATGTATGATAGATACTCTTACAACACACTCAACGTGTAAGTTCCATAGACCTTGGCCTTACACACAAAGGAATGATAGAGATCATACCACGATGCAAATGATATAGATCAAATGCATGGACCATATCATCTCACTTTACACATTAGATGTTAGCATCTTATACTGCTAGTTTGGCGCTTTCTGTAGCATTGTAAGATGATCCCTCATTTAGATATCAAGATAAAAATGTGTTCTTCCTTAAGTATGCACCGTTTTCTATGGATCGTGTTTCGAGACATCACGTGATGATCGGGTGTTCTCAACTCTACGCTTTCATGCAACGGGTGTAAGACAGCTTTACACACGCGAATACTAAGGTTCTTACTTGGCGAGCCTAGCATGTACAGACATGGCCTCGGAACACGGACCGAAAGGTTAAGCATGAGTCATATAGTTGATGTGATGACCATATTGATGCTCGCCTTTGAAGCTACACCGACTCACGTGATGATCAGACTTGGTGTAGTGGATTTGGTTCATGTAATCACCAAAAAGGCACGAGGGATGTCATTTTTGAGTGGGAGTTCATTTCTAATTTGGATTAGTCGAACCAAATTTGTCATAAATTAAATCAAAGTGAATTTGCATAGTTTGTTGTAGTCATTAGCATTCGTTTTCTACCTTATGCTTAGTTTTTATTTGAGATAATAGAACTATAGAATTCTGGATATTTACTTTACGAACTGGTATCGTATTGTTTTGAATGTCAATTTAAAGTTTATAAGTCCTATTGCAAACTTTCAGCAAACTCTATTTACTCCATGAAGTTTAATAAGTAGTATTAAATAGAGAGTAAGAATTCCAATGTTAGTATCTAAAGTATCATGTTTGCCTCCATGATTATTGATATTCAAAAGTTGTTTTAATATCAAGATTATATTGGAGCTGGAAATTGTTTCAGAAAGCATCATGTGTGAAAGATATTGTGATATCTGAAACAATGTTTTTTGGTTGCATTATGATAGAGTATAACTTAGCAAAATACATGTTCTCATATTGTATGAGAATTTGTGAAGGATGGAGATGCTAGGCATCCGAATCTACCAAAAAGGTTTTGGGAACTGATATTATACTCGTGATTCTTCCTTATAAGCTATAGTAGCTTGATCATGAAAGTTGTCATGATAAGGATGAATAGAAGATGTAAGTAAAATGTTTACTACTCTAATAGATTACTAAAGAATGGATTTTTGAAAGAAGACCAAACATTTGATGATGGTGATCCACTTCAAAGTGCAAGTCCAAAGGTATTAGTATTTGACTATATACGCGTTGTACCATGTGTCATGTTGATGACACCACTATTGATGTTGATAGATTATTTTAAAAGAAAAGGAATTGCTGAAAGAGAATCTATAAAATATTTGGCAGAAAATAAAAGGTTGGAGATGTCCAACTTAGGTATATAGAAAATATACATGTTATGGCTATATTCCTTGCTTGTTAAACAATGTGGTTCTTAGGTATTGGATACCGAATTGGTTGGTATGAAATGTCATACAGGACAACGCAATTCATGAACTATAATGGCCTAAGTAACTACCAAGAGAATGAGTGATGATGTTCATCGAAAACAAATAAAGTGTTATTGTGTTTTTCATTGTCATCAAACCAAGCCTTCAAGATTTGTTTAAATAATTGTTATTTTGTTCTGGTATTATGAGAACAATGGCTGTTCAAATAATTACCGTATTCCATAAAGGATGGATGAACTTTTACAAGTCTAGTTGGAGAAATCACATCCATAAACACTATTGCTAAAATGTCGCAAGACAAATGATTGAAAGATCACTTATGAAGTGACATCGCTGTTTAAATTATATTGGAAAGAAAACATGAAGAAACTCCATGTTGATGGATTTTTGGAGTCTTTGATTTTGATCAATTGACGCATGTGAGACTTTCCTCGAGATAATTGAAACTCCGTCCATAGGCCACAGAGGAACGGATGACTAGCTTATTGGAAATTGTGCATGTTGATGTGCATAGTCCATTATGTGTAGCCATATGCGATGGATCTTTTTGCTTCATAAGCTTTCTCCAAAAATTTGAGTGAATATATCTGTATATTTACTTAATAAGGAGGAAGTATGAAACATTTGAAAGTTGTTCAAAGACTTTCAAGATGAAGTTGAAAATCATTGTAACAAGAAAATAAAGAGTTTATGATTCGATCATAAAGGAAGATATTTGAGTTACATGTTTAGCAAAAACACCTAAGAATTGAGGAATTGTTCCATGATTTGTGTTTCCCGATAAACCATAGGAGTATGGCATATTCGAGAGATGAAATCAAACCATGTTTGACATGGTAAGATCAAAGGTGTCATTTATAAAACTGCCATTATGTTTTAAAGATTGAAGCTTTAGAGACTACCGCTTTTACACTGAAAAGAGCACCATCGTGATCCATTGAAATGACACCATATGAGTTATGGTTTGGGATAAAACCCGAATTGTCTTTTCTTAAATTTTGGTATGCTATGCATAAGTAAAATGTTTACAACCAAAGTCGGATAAGCACGTCTTTGTAGGTTATCCCAAAGAATTTGTTGGGAATTTCTCCATAACACCGAGGACAAAAGAGTTTGTTACTTGGAATGTCAAGTTTCTTGAGAAGGAATTTTTCGTGAAAAGTTAAGTGGGAGGACAATAGAACTTTGATAAGGTTGTTGAACCTTAGCTATATGTGCTAAGTAGCGCAACGCTGGAAATTGTCCCGGTGGCGGCCACAATGCTCATGGCTCTCGTGATTACAAAAGGTGTGATCTCGGAGATTAGAGTTCCTATAGAACCGTGTGGGTCGGTAAGAATCAAATAGTAAGATTTGATAAGCAAGTCGTTATTGTTTTGACAATGATGAACCGACTATATGCAAAGAAGCGATGATGGGCCCTGACTCCACAAAATGACTAGAAGTCATAGAATCCGTGATAGTATCCATACACGAGAAATCAAGTTTCTGAACTTGGAAGACCCTGCGGAAAGGCGTGAAGCCTATCGGTCGTGTTTGGATCTATAAATAAATAAGACATGGATGTTTAAACATCTATGAAATAGTCGACATGTCGGAAAGAAGTTTACGACAATGTTCAAGGAGTTGACTATGACAAGATTTGATCTTTCATAGCGATATATAGTCTTGACGGATTAATGTAGCAACCACTACATATAATTTGGTATATGGTAGTTGAATAAACGAAACAAGGTTCTTCTAATCGGTAACCTAGGACATGTACATGACATGGTCCAAAGGGTTTTGTTAATTCAAAGGGTGCTAAAAGGGCATGTAAACTTTAATAGTTGAAGTAAGCATAGCGGAGTTGGAATCTTCACCATGATGAAACTGTTAAAAGAGTTTAAATTCATCAGAGATGATGAAGATGCTTGCATTTGCAAGAAATTAAGTGGGAGCACTGAGACATGTTTATAATACATTATGTAGAGGACATATTGTTGATTGGAAATGATGTATCTTGAATTGACACAAGTTAAGGATTTCATTAAAATAAGATTTCGATGAAAGACTTGGGCAAACCCAGAATATTAGGCATCAATATCTATATGGATAGATTAAGGCACTAATATGGTTGTGCCAGACATACATATATAAGATATTGAAATGGTTCAATATGAGATATTGAAAGGGGTCAATATGGAAACAACAAGAAAGGTTCTTGCTGCATGGAAAGAATTGTATTCAGATTCAAGTGTTTCAACACTTGGTGAGTAAAATCACATGAAGATTCTGATCGATTATACCATGATATGTATATATCCAGAATGTCCTATGCTCTAAATGTTATGAGCATATACCAGAATGATTCATAAGATGATCATTGGACAATAGTAAAGATATTCTTATGAGCTTTGGAAGAACTAAGAATATATCATGTATAAGTGACAAATAGTTAAAGGTAGTTCATTGTAAAGTGTTACATTGATACTAGTTTTGTCACAAGATACAAATTAAATTTATCTCAATTTAGACTATGGGTGGCACAATATAATGGAAAGGATGTTCCATGATGGATTTGGATGAGTTCCAAAGTTGAGATATTGTGACGGATACTACAACAAAAGGCTAAGTATATAACTGCTATAGTAGCAGCAAAGGAGGGCATTTGTGTTAAGTAGTTTGTTATCAAACTAGGTGTGGTTCAAAGTGGGCTAATACTATGAAGATATATTGTGTGACAATAATATCAACATATTTTTAAGCCGAACAAACTAAAGGTCTCACCAGAGGACCAAATTTATACAATGCCATCACATTTGAGAATGAGTGATGCGTAGAGACGCAAAGACATGCAAATACACACGGACCTGAAACTGTCAGATTCGGAGATTATGTTAACCACTAGCAATAGCGTATATGCAACACCATAAAGCCATAGGTGTTCAATACGCAAAGTTTTTCAAACTAGATTATTGACTCTAGTGCAAGTGGGAGACTGAAGGGAATATGTCCGAGAGGCAATAATAACGTGGTTATTATCTTATTCCATGTTTATGATAAATGTTTATTTTGGATGCTATAATTTTATTGATCGGAAACATCAATACATGTATGTTTAATAAACAAAAAGGGTTCCTAGTTATGCCTCTCTTATAGACTAGCTTGTTGATTAACAAGATGATCAAGGTTTCCTGATCATAGACATTGGATGTTGTTAATAACAAGGTCACACCATTGGTGGAATGATGTGATGAACATTCATCCGAAGTATAGCATTACGATCAAGTCATTATGTTTATATTGCTATAACATCATACGAAGTAATCTTAGTCCTTAGACCATGAGATCATGTTAATTGCTAACACCGGAAGAGTATCTTGATAACATCAAACGTCACACCATAACAGGGTGACTATAAAGGTGGGTTCAGTGCTACGAAGGTGTTATGTTGAGGCTCATGGATCAAGAATGGGATTTGTCCATCCCGATGACGGATAGATATAATCTGGTCCCTCTCGGTGATATCACATTGAAATAGCTTGCAAGCAAGTGATGTGATCACTAGAATGTTATATCACAGGAACGAGAAAAGAGTGGATGTCGGTAACGAGATCAAACTAGGTATGGAGATACCGATGATCGAATCTCGGACATGTAATATATCGTGGGACAAAGGGATTTAGTTACTAGCGTTAAAGGTTCTCACGATCACAGAAGTCATCATTGAATGTGTAGGAGTCAGTATGGATCTCCAGGTCCCGATGCTGATTATTGATCGGAGAGGCGTCTTGATCATGTCTGCATTATTCGCGAACCATAGGGTGACACACTTAAGGGATACCGACACCATTTGGAGCAAATATGTTTCAGATAAATATTTAAGAAAGCGCTGGAATTATTTCAATAGACACCGAAACTGTTTCGGGTGAAATTGCTGAAATTGGTTCTACATGTAATATTGAAATGTTGCAGGGGGTTTTATGTGAATGTTTGTTAATTAAAGTAATTAACAAAATTCTGAATAAAAATAATAAAAGAGTTTTATTAAACGAGAGAGCATTAAATTTGGAGAAATTTAATGCATTTAAAGTGGAGACTTTAAAAGAGAATGTGAAGGGGCAAATTTATGTGGAGGGAGTTACCACCACATGAATGGACGAGGTGAAGAGACACCTCCTCCATGCACCGGCCATGAAGGAGGGGCACCCCCCTCCTCCTATAAAAGGCCACCCCCCTCCTCACTTCTCACACACACCTCCTTGTGAAGGATCTCTCTCCCCCTCTAGTATTATTCCCCCATGGTCTCGGATTAGCGAGATACATGTTCCCGGTGGCTTTATCTGGAAAGGAGTTGCTGCTTCCGCTGCTTTGCTGGAGCGAGGGATGGAGGTTGTCGGGGTACCGGACGTGTGTGCGATCACGGATGCACCGCTGCTTTGCGGTGCTGGACTTGGTGGTGATGGAGCTGGATCTGATGGACGTGCTGGAGCTGGACCTGCTGGACTTCATCACGATCTTGAGATTGGCAAGTGTACGACTACATCAACCACGAGTTCCTACTCGTTAACAAAGCTCGTTGTCTACGAGGTTAAGTTCTCTTTGGATGTATGTCCACCCGTTGCTTTGTACCTAGTAGATAGATCTTGGCGTGTAGTTCACACCGTAGGAAAATTTTTGTTTTCTATGCTGCAGACCCAACAGTCCCCTCTTGGGCCCTTTCCCCTCCGCGAATTGGCCCATTAAGCCCTTTGACCATTTAATTGATTTTCTCTTTTATTGGATAATTATGAATAAATAATTAAATCAATATTTAACATTCATTCACATATTATTCAATATTCGTGGCTATGGAAAACCTTCCACCTCCACTCCGGACATCCTCTGGACTTATCGAAACCCTTCCGGTTTTCTCTCTACTCTTCTTCGGTGATTCTACAAATCCCGCAAACACTCTCTAAGCATCATCAAACCCTTAAGCGTGATACCCCACGGTTCGGGAACACTCCAGACATGGTCGGGACACTCCTGGACCAATGGTCGACAGAGGGATCTGGATGGCCATGTGATCCCTGTGCATTCCACGAAGATCTTTCGTCGTTTGAACCGGGACAGTCGTGTCTTATTCCTTTTGTCTCTCGATACTTGCATTGCTCGAGATCTGATCAATGACATCACCATGTTGTGTTCAATCTCGTTACGGAACAATGCTACTTGACTCGTTCCACAAGTGATATCCCTGTGATCAAATCGCACGTTGTGCAGCTATTGGATATAACTTCTCCGAGTGGACCCTTGAGTATCTTTCCGTCACGTGGACGGACAAATCCCGCTCCTGACATATATTGCCTCTATGTTCCTCCAAGTACCTGAACACACCTTTATAATCACTGTGTTACCAAGTGACGCTTGATGCTATCTAAGCACTCTCGGGAGACAGTGATTGATATAGCCTCATGGTCTAAGGAATAGTCTACGAGGATCTATTCTAATCATCATAACTTGAACTTCGTGACATGATCGGGTCATGATGTTTAGGTTGGGTATTGGTTCATCATCTCATTCTCAGAATGAGTTGACTCCATTTCCAACTGGCATAAATGCAACATGATCAGGAAACCTTGATCATTTGTTGACCAATGAACCAGTGACTAGAGTTTCACAGGGAACCCCTGATTGTTTATATATCACATGAGTATTGACGTTTCCTTTCAATATAGTTATAGCATGATATAAAACTTAATTATAAACTTTATGAAATATGATAATAATCCTTATTATTATTTGTCTCTAGGGCATATTTCCAACAATATGTACACTTCTCTGCCGGGCAGAACTAGCACATAGGCGAATCTAGTGCGGCTTAGAGGAGGCACGTCTAGAAGACCCAATTTCGTTGGCACCACTGGCTATGTTACCATGGCATCTTAGCTGCGATTACTGTGATAGGCCAGAAAAAACACATCTCCCCTCGCGGGTCACTCGTGCGGTGGCGGCTTCGGACCGGAGGGTCACCATCGCCCCTTCCTAGGACCTTCTCCATGTGGCTACCCTGGTCGCTGCCATTGCCGATACCGGCGATGGTGGCATCGCCCGGTCGCCAAAGGCGGGGGGCAAGGAGGCGCATCCAGTGGATTCTCCCCCACGCGGAGGCGAAGCCTGATGGATGCGCGGCGGCTGCACCCTCGATGGACAATGCGGGAGGTGGGCGACAAGATGCGGTGATACCTTTGATCCAGATTATGGATGTAGTATAGCTCTTTTTCCCTAGTAGACCTAGGTTTATCGAATCCTCGGGAAGCAGAAGTGTAGTGAAGTTACTTTAACGGACCTTCGGGAGTTTTAGAATTCCTTTTATGTTTTACCGGACCAAGAGTTTGTTGTATTTTGTTGTTGTAAATGATGGAGAGAGAGGGCCTAGGGCGTTTGGTTTCACCTGTAGTTGTGCAAAAACATCCGATGGGAATAAACGATAATAATAAAGTCTACATGTGATTGTTAGAGCAAGATAAATTATATGTGGGCAGTGCATCCATAATTTCTATTGCCTCCACAACCTCTTATAGCAATAACCTACTAGTCTCATCCATAGAAGAAAGATAACTAATGATATGCATAGTGACGTCACCATTAATCCCAAGTAAATCTCTCACATACAGCCGTACTACCCCTTCTGTCACTAGGGTTCCCAGCATGTAGACTAGTCATTACTCATACTCTCTATACCTAGCTCAATCCTTGGAGTCTTGGGTACCTGACAAGTACTTAGATTGAGGCAAGAGAGGATACAATAATCATCATGTCATACAAACTAATACATGATCCCATCTATGATAAATAACATGCACAAAAGCTACATGGCTAGGCCGAAACCCTTAGCCCAAGGAGAATTACTCACACATAGAGATGAGATCAACAATCATAAACATTGTAATGGAAATCATGATATTGATAGCAAATAGTCTTACAATCTCGCTAATCAAAGATGAGATCTACTATTACAAGTGGTGGAATATGGCTATGGTGATGGAGAAGGGTTTGGAGATTAGATCTAAGTCTATTCCTCCGGTGGCTCTTCGGTGTTGTGGATGGAGTTCTGGGGGCGGATGATGATCAGAAAGAGCTCTGTTTTCTCATCGCCCGAGGTCTCTTTATATAGGGTGAAAGGATCGTATGGGCACCTAGAGGGGGGGGTGAATAGGTGCTACTTCAAATTTTACTCTTTTTCAATTTAGGGTTTAACATGAAAGGTAAATTCTCTAGATTATGCAACTATGGTGAATTTACCTATATGTCAATCTAGCACAAATACTAAGCAAGAACTAGATAGGTAAAGTGCGGTAAAGGATAGAAGTAACCAAAGTGGTGCACGCAGAGGCACAAGTATTTGTTTCCCGTAGTTCCTTCCTTTTGAGGGGAAGTACGTCTACGTTTGGAGAGGGGGTGGTTTCGAACCACCAACCACAAGAGGCCTCCCTTGTTCTCTGATGAACCACACCCCAACGGGTTCGATTCACCTCTTCCACTATACGGCAACCTTCGAGGTGGAAGCCGGCACCTTTACAACGAGTTAGGGGCACACATCCACAACTTAATTGGAGGCTCCCGAGTACAAGCTAGCTGTCATACAATCAAAGACAAGCTAGTAAGAACCAAATCACAATCTAGGGTTTCCAATGAAACACTAGAGCAAGGGGCCCTCAAGTGAATGAGGGGAAATGAAGATCTTTCTTGGTGAAGCTGTAGATCAAGGCCTCCTCCTTCGATTTTCCAAAGATCAATGACTTTGGATGGTTGAGTGAAGAGATCTTGTGGATTTGGTGGCTCAAATGGTGCTGGAGTTCTTGAGGTGGACGAGCAGCTTCCAAGGTAGAAGAAGGGGCCTTTATATAGCCCCCCTAGAATTATAGCCATTGGAAGCCACTTACCCCGCACAGTCCGGCCAACACCAGCCGGACACTCCGAGCGAGACCAGCCGGACACTCCGGCCTGGCCAAGTTTTTGGCCAGTATCCGGTATGTGTCCGGGGAGTGTCCGAAAAGCTATTCTGAATGTCCAAAGAGGTTGCCCACTTCCTAGGGGCGGACAGTCCGGGTGAATCCAACCGGACAGTCCGGCCGGGGCGAACACTCCGGCCTGGATCAGCTGGACAGTCCGGCTGAGACTTGTTCCCTGCACAGACAAGATCCTGGGGAGCTCTTTTTCCTTTATTGCAACATACATAGGAGCAGCTGGAATTTCCTGAAACATTTAGCAGACGATTAAACTTATCCAAGTGTTGTCACCAAACATCAAAATAATAGGAAGGGCATAAATTCCCTTTCAATCTCCCCCTTTTTGGTGTTTGATGACAACCCAAGGATTTGCAAATAGGCTAGATATAAATTTCACAAGAGGAGATATACGAAATGTAGTGAGGTTCCCCTAGATGTGTGACCAATTTTAGCTTTGCATTTGAATACAAGATCACACACCCTAGGATTACATCCTCTCTAGATTTTGTAGCTAATAAGTTATGACATGATATATAATAACAACTAGATCAATAAGCTAGGCATACCATAGTCATTAACACAACCGGATAAGCATGTCACAACACACAACACAGAGTTCAACACAACATAGTACTCAACAAGTAGGATAAAGACACGAAGCTTCAAAGAGGCAAATCGAAATAACGTGAAGCCACGTGTAAGCCTCGTGTACCCATGCAAATCCTCGGTAGCAACCTAATAAAGGGGCTACTTCTCCCCCTTTGGCATCGAGACGCCAAAAAGGGAAAAGAGCACATCTAAAGCGTCTCAAGGCCAACTCTAGCCACTATAGTCATCGTCATCATCCTCCTCCTCATCATCCTCGTCCTCATCACCATCCTCATCATCCTGATCCTCCTGAGTAGAGCTCTGTCCATGAGGGCGAGAAGAAGAAGATACGTCCTCAAACATGGACCAGTCCACACGTCCCTGACTCCAGTGACCATAGGAAAGTGTGCCATCAGACGCCTGCTGCTGAGAAGGATCAACATCCATGGGCTGGTTGATCCGCTTGAGCTCCTTCATCACATTCCTGTTTGCCTTGTATGCATCGTACTGGCCATGGCGAATGTCAATGTTCTGGCAAAGAAGAAGCTTCTTCCACCAGGAGGCCTTCTTCACCTTCTTGTGCACTTCCTCCTTGGAGGTGGTGAAGCGATATGCATTGCTGGCATGCTTCATGCGAGGGCCACGGGTCATGGCCTCCAGAACCTCCTCAGAACCATCATCACTGTCAGAGGCATCTATCTCATCATCCTCAAATATATCCTGAGCAGGGGGTAGCCACGAGGTGCCTTGGAGGTGGGGGCACCCTTCCTCTGTAGCTTGGCAGGAAGGTGTGCAACAAGGTCAGTGTAGAGCAGTGGAGTGGCTAGAGCCTGAGAAACAATGAGCTTCATCACATATGGAGCAAATAGAGGACACTTCTTGTCAGTGATGCACTTGTACATATCCTGATAGATGAAGTCCATGACATCTATGGCACCACCTGGGTGAGCTGGACTGCGAACATACACTGAGTGGGCATGGGCCATAAGATTGATCTCAGCACCTCTCATCTCATCCTTGTTGCCCGCCTTGGGAGTGAGTGTGTGGCAAAACATGCGGAGCAAAATGTTGTAGATGAGCTTGATGTTGGTGGTTTGGACAACCACACCATTTTGAGAGTAGATTGGGGCCAACAGCTGCTTGTCATACGCCTAACCATGCACATGCATCCGGTGACCACTGTGAGCATTGGGGTTGAAAGGCACACCAAGGAGATGGGCACACTGAGCCATGCTGGAACGACACCTAGTAGTGCCAGAGATCCACTCAAGGGGAATATCAAGAGTGTCCCCAAAAACCACCGTGGCATAGAAATGTTGGACCAACTCAATATTGTAGTCTTCTCTTGTTTGAAAGATGGCATGAAGCCCCATCTTCTCAGTCATCCAGAGAGCGTCCTCAAAGTACCTATGGGCCTGGAGCTTCGGAATATCCAACCACTGTATGGGGCACACAGGAGTCCTGAAAGCAGAAAATGCCTCAGAAAAGAGTAGGGCCTGCTCATTCCTCTAGAACCAGTCATCCTCAGAAGTGCGCTGCAGAGAATAGAACTGCTAGACACGCATCTCCACAAACTCTTTGGTGCCCAATTCTGCCAAAGTGGTCAATGACTCAAACTTCATGCGCTTGGCCTCATCCCTTTTTAGTTTTCTGACCTTTTCTTGCTTGGCTGTAACACGGTCACGAGCAGCCTGTCTAACCATGGACAAATCAACATGAACCTCACTCTCTTCATCACGGTACCTGCGAGGACGGGCTTTCTGAGGAGCCCTAGAGCGACGAGGACGGGAGCCACCTGTGAATTTAGAATAGAAGGGTAGCATGTGAGTAAGCACATTTGTCCAGGAGGTGTAAGCACATAGCAGTAGTGAAACAAATGCCAGATCAACACTGGTTGAGGAAACCCGGACTGTCCGGCAAAATCAAGCTGGAGACTCCGCCAGACCCGGACAGTCAAGTGCATACAGGCCGAACATTCCGGCTAGGCCGGAGTGTCTTCCCTGTACACACCGGACAGTCCGATGGGAGACCTGGTGATTTTTCAGGCAATGCAAAAGTACTCAACTGGAGCAGATCGGGGTTTCTAGGACTACTACAATGACACCATATGCACGCAGTATGATGAATCCATGGATCAAGATAGGCCATTGCCTCCAAAAAGGCATCTAGAGGAAACCCTAGAGATGTAGAAGAGGGGGAGGCAAAATACCAGCATCCATGGGGCCTTCACCGGAGGGGAACAGGTCCTAGCGGCAAAGGGGCGGTAATGGCTGGCGGCAACGGTCGGATCCAGGGTGTAGAGGCCCTCCCGGTGGAGATCCTGGAAGGGGCAGCAGTGTTTTGGGGAAGAGGGAGTTGGGAAGGAGAAGGAGGACTGAACCGTCCACTTCTCCCTAACCCCCTTTACAGGATGGAAACCGCTGAGGCCGGACTGTCCGGGCGAAATTCACCGGAGTGTCCGACCCAGCTAGAGTGTCCGGGTTGTATCAAGCGGAGTGTCCGGCCTGGCCGGACTCTCCGGTCGGTACAGTGCGGACATTCCGGCCCCCATGACCAGAAAATTCCAGGTATAGATGTTGGACAAATGTGTGGCAAGAGGAGCATGTTTAGAGATGAGTATAGGCCTGGGATTCAGAAGACGTACTGTGAAGAACCAAGAAACCATAGATAGTCAAAAGATGACAAATTAAGATCCAAACCAAACAAGTCAAGAATCGACTCTTCAATAATGAAGACGGCGGTAGCCGAGGCCACCATGTAAGAGTTTGTAGCATGACACCATGAAGAATTTTCCTTGGGTTCATAGCCACTACTCATCAATGAAGCTCACACATCACTAAATGATATTAAGAGGGTTGAATTTCTTAATGTTGGCATTATGGGGGGAGGGATAGTCCAATGTATTAGGACCACACTCCCCCTATCTCCATGCCTGCACCTACACCAAATATGAGTCAAGACATAGGTGAGTATGCAAGGTAATCAAGTCAAGCTCCTAGAATCTACGATATTTAGTTCATTCCTCAAATAACAAAACCTTGATTCATCAAGTGGCTTCGTGAAAATGTCGGCAAGTTGGTCTTTGGTTGACACATAGGATAGCTCAATATCACCTCGAGCAACATGATCTCTAATGAAGTGATGACGAATCTCAATATGCTTTGTCCTTGTATGATCCACTGGGTTATAGGCAATCTTGATAGCACTTTCATTGTCACATAGAAGAGGCACTTTGTCACAATGGACAACGTATTCCTTTAAAGTTTGCGTCATCCATAGAAACTGAGTACAAGCACTAGCAGCTGCCACATACTCGGCTTTGGCGGTGGAGAGAGATATACAATTTTGCTTCTTAGAAGATCAACACACCAAGGACCTCCCAAGGAATTGGCAAGCCCCGGAGGTTGATTTCCTATCATCCTTGTCACCAGCCTAATCCGGATCCGTGTATCCACAAAGAGAGAAAGTTGAGCCCCTAGGATACCAAATACCATAGTTTTGGGTATGAACCAAATATCGAAAGATTATCTTAACCGCCATCAAATGGCTTTCTTTAGGAGCCGCTTAATATCTTGCACACACACCTACACTCAACACAATATCGGGTCTAGATGCACAAAGGTAAAGCAAAGAACCAATCATGGACCAGTATACCTTTTGATCCACATCTTTACCATTTGGGTTTAGTTCAAGATGAGTCTTTGTTGCCATGGGAGTGGGAGCTCCATTTAGATCTTTCATGTTGAATCTTTTGAGCATATCTTGAGTATACTTAGCTTGGTTGAAGAATGTTCCTCCTCTCACTTGCTTGATCTCAAAACCAAGAAATACTATCAATTCTCCCATCATAGACATCCTGAACCTGTCAGTCATAAGCTTGGAGAATCCATCATTAAAAGCTTTGTTAGATGAGCCAAAGATAATATCTGATACATTGCAAATGTATCTATAATTTTTTGATGTTCCATGCTTGGTTTTATCCACTTTCTTGTGTTTTGTCCACACTTTGGAGTACTTTTCATATGATTTCTTGGACTAACCTATTAACAAGAGCCACAGTGCTAGCTGCCTGTTTTCTGCTTTTTTTGTTCCAGGAAAGTCAGCAAATGAATATTCTCGGAACTGGACGGGACAAAAGCCAAAGTGCCTATTTTTCTGGAAGACTCACGGAGGCAGAATACGATACGGAGAAGAGCCAGGGGTGGCCACACCACCTGGTGGCGTAATAGGCTAGCCGCAGCCAGGTGGTGTGGGCCCCAGCACCCCTCAGTCTCCCTCTTCGCCTTTAAGAAGCCTTCTGACCTAAAAACTCCGGGGGGGTCGACGTTTTTTTAGAAGGAGTTCCGCTCTGCCGCCACCACTAGATTCCACGAAACAGCACTAGAAACTCCGTTCTGGCACCTTGCCGGGGCGGGGAATTGGAGGAGATCACCGCCATCATCATCACCATCACTTCTGCATCGACCATCCATGTTTCCCCCATCTATGAGTGAGTAATCCCCCGCTGTAGGCTATGGGGATGGTAGGGATTGGATGAGATCGTTCATGTAATGGCATCACATTGTTAGGGCATGGTGCCTAGTATCTTTTATTAGTGCTTTATGAGTTTGTTGCGACTTGTTATGCTTAATGCTTGTCACTAGGGCCTGAGTGCCATGATTTCAGATCTGAACATGTTATGGATTCATTATGATAGTATTGTTTTTGGTCTTATCTACAAGTTGTGTACACACGTTGTTGTCCGGAACCAATGGCCCCGAAGTGACAGAAATCGGGATAACCGGAGGGAATGGCTTTGATGTGAGGATCACATGTGTTCATGGAGTGTTAATGCTTTGCTCCGGTGCTCTATTAAAAGGAGCACCTTAATTGCCAGTAGTTCCCTCGAGGCCCCGCTTCAAACGGGCTGGCAGGACAAAAGATGTTGTGCAAGTTCTCATTGCAAGCACGCATAACTATATATGGAACACATGCCTTGGATTATCGAGTACTTGGATGCTTTATCTTATTTATCTGCAATTGCCCTATGTTCTGGTTGCTATGTGAATTGTCTTGTCCATGCAACGCTCGTCCATCCATCCCTATGCGTACCGCACTAGAATCCTATTGTTTACTGCTATTGTCACTGTTGTCTTTACTTTACTACTGTTGCTACTTTGCTATTCCTACTACAAAACTGTTGCTACTGATAAACTTCTGTGAGCAAGATTGTTTCCAGGTGCAGCTGAATTGACAACTCAGTTGTTAAGGCTTATAAATATTCTTTGGCTCCCCTTGTGTCGAATCAATAAATTGGGTTTCACTTCCCTCGAAAATACTGCGATACACCCCCTATACTTGTGGGTCATCAAGACTATTTTCTGGCGCCGTTGCCGGGGAGCATAGCTTTATTTATCAAGTTCGCTTGGATTCAATATTGTTCAAGCTAAGTTTTTTTTCGTCTTGTTTGCTTGTTTCTTTATCAAAAATACAAAAAAAGTAGTTCCTACTCTAGTTGTTATTTTCGTTGGTCTGTTATTGTCTTGCTTTATCATGCTTGTTGTCAATGGTTGGTTTCTTTGAAACTGAATCTTATTAGCAAGGTAGGTTCACGGAAGATCAACAATATTATTATAAGGAACACCGCTTGTCACAAAAAGGGAAACACTTATGGGAACAAATTGATAAATTGTATACCATTGCCAGAAACGTGTGCTCGACTTATAATGTTACTTATTGCTTTGATAAATCTTGTTGCTGTAGGAGGTACAAACACCTCCCTTTTCAATGTGAGTATAATGATAATGTTACCATATCTTCTTATGTTAAGGGAAATTATGACTTTTATGATGTGGAACAAATTGAGGAATTTATTGCTTGGAAGGGTGCATTTGAACTTGCTAGTTTGCTTGAAAATATTGATGATTCACCTTATAAATATGAGGTTTATGGTATACTTAAATTTTTCTTTGACAATTACAAGGAAGAAAATGGCTATATTCTTGAATATATTAATAGATGCTTTCCACAAATGGAAGAGACTAATGCCTTGCAGGATCCTATGGAAGAAGAAATTGATGAACCTGAAATCTCATTAGATGAAAAAGAGGAGAAGAGTGATGACCAAAAGGAGGAAGAATGGATTAGCTACCCATACCTACTTTCTAATGAGAGTAACTCTTTATCCCTTACATTATTTGATTGTCCCCCATGCCTACTAAAGAAGGATGAATGTTATGTTCCTGAGGATTCTTTTGAAGATGTTTATAATAAAGCTCTAGTGCTTGTAGATCATGAAAAGCATGCTTTATGTGATAGTTATATTGTTGAGTTTATTCGTGAGGCTACTGAAAATTATTATGAGAGAGGAAAGTATGGTTGTAGAAGTTTTCATGGTATTGAAACACCTCTCTATGTGCTGAAAGTTTTGAAGTTACTCTTGTTTTATCTTCCTATGCCTGTCACTTTGTTCTTTGTGAATTTATTTGCATACACGATTCTTATGCATAGGAAGTGGGTTAGACTTAAATGTGTTTTGAATTTGCTTCTTGATGCTCTCTTTTACTTCAACTCATATTTCTTATGTGAGCATCCTCTTGAACTATCATGCCTGAAGATGATAATATGTCTATTATTCTTGGGAGACCTTTTCTTAAATACTGCAGGAGCTGTTATTAATTGTAATCAAGGGAAGGTGGACTTCAATGTTAATGACAAGGAACATACTGTCTATTTCCCCAAGAATATTGAAAGGACTTATGGTTTGAATTCAATTGGACATGATGAGGGCATTCAAGTTGGAGAAATATATTGTCCCATACCAAGAGAAAAATTTGAAACTATTACGATTGGGACCATTGCTATCAAGGTTGAGGTAACATAATCATTAGTGGAATACAAAGTTTTGTATCATATGAAATTGTTTTGGTAACAAGACCTGATCAACCTTGTTAACTAAAGGATTTTATTGAACAAAACAATGTTTTCACCATGATTATCTCTGCTTACTTCTATTCTATCCATTTTAGTTTTTGCTTATGCCTAACTTAAAGGCGTTAAAGAAAAGTACTTATTGGGAGATAACCCAAAAGTTTTAGATGACTCTTAGAAGTTATTACTTTAGTAATAACCAATCATTACTTTAGTAATAACCGCTCCTTATCCTTTTTATTTGCTTTTTGTGCCAAGAGTAACCCCTAATGAGAGAGAAGTAATGATTGGGAAAGTTGCTGTCCCGAAACAGATTTCTGTGCTTCAACGTAAAAATTCGTGTAAAATCTTTGAACGTGTTTTTGAGGCGTGAATTTTTGTGCTTCTGCCCCAGGTTGTTATCTAACTTTCATTAGTTCAAAAGTTTTTGATTTGAGCAACAGAAGGTCTTTGAAAAAATTCGTCTTTACCTGCTGGTCTGTTTTGACAGATTTGTGCCATTTTCTGCATTTGTTTCTTGTTGGTTCCTTTTTGAGTTCTTTTGGGGAATTGAGATTTTTGAAGAAAGTGCTACAGTATCTAGTGTTCTAATTGAAGTTTATTTCGTGTTAGAACTGAACCTTAAGACTTATTTACCTTGAGTGCACTAATGTTGCTAATAAAGATGGTGTGAAGTTTTGTATGAAGGAAAAATTTCAGGTGTATGAAAGGAATGAGTAATGAGATGAAGAATGGACTAAAGCTCAAGCTTGGGGATGCCACACGTGTCACCCCCAGAAATATCCAAGAAGTACAAGCGTCAAAGCTTGGGGATGCCCAAGGCATCCCCTTCTTCATCAATAAAAATCCCAGGTTTCTTCCAAACACTTTATTTTTATTGTTTCATCCACAGTTGTGTTGTTCTTGGAGCGTCTTCTTTTTCGTGTTCGTTTTGGTTTTTAGTTTGCGTGGTTTGCTTAGTTTTCTGAATAAATTGGTTGGACCTCCTCTTTCATGCATTGGTTTTCAAATAGTTTGGTTTGGATTGGAAAAGAGTAGGAAAGTTCATGCTTAAGTGGTAAAGAGAGCTTGTTTTTGACTGTGGCCTATGCTTTGTCATGCCATGCTTGATATCGTTCTGGCTTTATGCTTAGTATTCTTTGCTGTAGCATGACTTTTTATAAACAATTGAGATTTCTTAATGTGCCTTGGATGAATCATGCGTTGTTTTAGCATATTAAAGCATAGTATAGTGGTATTCTCCTTTGATGCTTTATTTGGGTTGACTTGGCGCATGCTCACACCATGTTATGACTATCTCAAGTAACCATAGACTTTATGATCCTTTAGTTTTCAACTTGTAGTATCACTTTATGCTTTGATCAATGATGTTTTGTCGCTCTACATGATTATGGCCATTATTGCTCTCTTAGTTTGTCGCTCCCAGTCTTTTGCTAGCCTCCATAACCAAGTATGAGTTCCACTCATGCATCCAACTCCTTAAACCAAGTTATTCCAAAGAGTCCACCATACCTACCTACTAGCTTATGCTATTCCAAGTATATTCATGCTTTTGTTCACCTTCCGAATTAAACTTGTTATGAGAAAACTAGTGATTAAAGCTCTCACGAACTTGATGGCACACTTTACTTTTTAGCATCTAATAAACTTGAACCATTGGGTCCTTCTTTGTTGCGTATATGATTGTGCTTTATAAGTTGAAATTAGCAGAACCATGTTTCATGGGGAATGCTTTCAACATTGCGCTTGTACTTTGTACCCCGTTGATATCATGTTCTTTTGCTTACGGATCCTGGCGGTGTGAAATAAAAGTGGAACTTGTAAGATCATGGAGTTTGTATATATGTTAGAGAAACGCCTGGGCCGCTAGACTAAGATATGTCTAATCATGGTGGAAAGTTGCAGCATCACCATAATGAGCACTCTATGAAGCATCCTCAATAAAAACCTATGCAAATAGCAAATAAAAAGATCGCTGAGATGCTTATTGTCTGCTTGCCTTTTCATTTTGATTATGGGAAAGCTCCCGTATCATGTGCAAGGGGTACCTCGTTGGCGGTTCTTAATGATACATATGTACTTCCAATGACAAGAGCTTTCTCGTGACTAAAGTTGAGTAGCATGAGGTTCGGCCTTCGTAAGTAAGGGGCATGAGATTTCGGTTTATAACTTGTCAAGCATATCCTCTTAGTTGTGTCACTTTAACCTTAATCACCTTCAAGATGCTTATGATAGGGCAATGAGAGATGAAAGCTATAAGTACCATAATTTTTGGAAGCTCTTTATGAGACTTGAATCCCTACTTCCTTTTACAAAGGCCTTTCTTCCACCATTATATTGAGTCTCCACCTTCTACCTTTATGCACCTACTTTGAGAGCATAGTGGCCATTCTTAGTTCTATGTGCATTGTCGCAAGACTAGTTGATTGATGCATAAATTGATATTGCTTGTTTTAAACTATTTGTATCTAGTCACTCTTATAAACTTTGAAGGTGTCCTATGCATTTTTATTTGCTACTCTTTGAGGGACAAGCTGAATGCTATTATGTTATGTTTTCTTTATGTGAAACAAACAAACGTCTTGCAAAGCATTGTTATTCCTGAATCTTTTGTTTGTGCCTTTTCATGTTGCATCATAGTTTCTTTGTCTTATTGCTAGAACTTTGTCTTTCATGTTATGATTGAAGTACTATGATCCCAGCTTTGAATGTTTTACAAATGCTTTGTTCAAGTTTATGATGGTGCATGTCACCTCAAGAATTATTCTTTCTTTTTATCACTTACCTACTCGAGGACGAGCAGGAGTTAAGCTTGGGGATGTTGATACATTGCAAATGTATCTATAATTTTTGATGTTCCATGCTTGGTTTTATCCACTTTCTTCTGTTTTGTCCACACTTTGGAGAACTTTTCATATGATTTCTTGGACTAACCTATTAACAAGAGCCATAGTGCCAGCTGCCTGTTTTCTGCTGTTTTTTGTTCCAGGAAAGTCAGAAAATGAATATTTTCGGAATTGGACGGGACAAAAGCCAAAGTGCCTATTTTTCCAGAAGACTCACGGAGCCAGAATACGAGACAGAGAAGAGCCAGGGGGTGGCCATGAGTCGGAGAAGAGCCAGGGGGTGGCCACACCACCTAGTGGAGCGGGCCAGGCTAGGCCGCGCCAGGGGGTGGTGTGGGCCCCCCAGGCACCCCCTCGGTCTCCCTCTTCGCCTTTAAGAAGCCTTCTGACCTAAAAACTCCGGGGGGTTTGATGTTTTTCCATAAGGAGTTCCGCTCCGCCGCCACCACCAGATTCCACGAACACCGTAAACTCCGCTTCGCACCGCCGACGGGAATTGGAGGAGATCACCGCCATCATCATCACCATCGCTTCTCCATCGACCACCCATGTTTCTCCCATCTATGAGTGAGTAATCCCCCGCTGTAGGCTATGGGGATGGTAGGGGTTGGATGAGATCGTTCATGTAATGGCATCAGATTGTTAAGGCATGGTGCCTAGTATCTTTTATTATTGCTTTATGACTTCGTTGCGACTTGTTATGCTTAATGCTTGTCACTAGGGCCCTGGTGCCATGATTTCAGATCTGAACATGTTATTGATTCATTATGATAGTATTGTTTTTGGTCTTATCTACAAGTTGTGTACACACGTTGTTGTCCGGAACCAATGGCCCCGGCGATGTAAATCGGATAACCGGAGGGAATGGCTTTGATGTGAGGATCACATGTGTTCATGGAGTGTTAATGCTTTGCTCTGGTGCTCTATTAAAAGGATCACCTTAATTGCCAGTAGTTCCCTCGAGGCCCCGCTGCAAACGGGCTGGCAGGACAAAAGATGTTGTGCAAGTTCTCATTGCGAGCACGTATGACTATATATGGAACACATGCCTTGGCTTATCGAGTACTTGGATGCTTTATCTTATTTATCTGCAATTGCCCTATCTTATGATTGCTATGTGAATTGTCTTGTCCATGCAACGCCCGTCCATCCATCCCTATGCCTACCGCACTAGAATCCTATTATTTACTAATATTGTCACTGTTGTCTTTACTTTACTACTGTTGCTACTTTGTTATTCCTACTACAAAACTATTGCTACTGATAAACTGCTGTGAGCAAGATTGTTTCTAGGTGCAGCTGAATTGTCAACTCAGTTGTTAAGGCTTATAAATATTCTTTGGCTCCCCTTGTGTCGAATCAATAAATTGGGTTTCACTTCCCTCGAAAATACTGCGATACACCCCCTATACTTGTGGGTCATCAAGACTATTTTCTGGCACTGTTGCCGAGGAGCATAGCTTTATTTATCAAGTTCGCTTGGATTCACTATTGTTCAAGCTAAGTTTTTTTTCCGCCTTGTTTGCTTGTTTCTTTATCAAAAATAGAAAAAAGTAGTTCCTACTCTAGTTGTTATTTTCGTTGGTCTGTTATTGTCTTGCTTTATCATGCTTGTTGTCAATGGTTGGTTTCTTTGAAACTAAATCTTATTGGCAAGGTAGGTTCATGGAAGATCAACAATATTATTACAAGGAACACCACTTGTCACAAAAAGGGAAACACTTATGGGAACAAATTGATAAATTGTATACCATTGCCATAAACGTGTGCTCTACTTATAATGTTACTTATTTCTTTGATAAATCTTGTTGCTGTAGGAGGTACAAACAACTCCCTTTTCAATGTGAGTATAATGATAATGTTACCATATCTTCTTAGGTTAAGGGAAATTATTACTTTTATGATGTCGAACAAATTGAGGAATTTATTGCTTGGAAGGGTGCATTTGAACTTGCTAGTTTGCTTGAAAATATTGATGATTCACCTTATAAATATGAGGTTTATGGTATACTTAAATTTTTCTTTGATAATTACAAGGAAGAAAATGGCAATATTCTTGAATATATTAATAGATGCTTTCCACAAATGGAAGAGACTAATGCCTTGCAGGATCCTATGGAAGAAGAAATTGATGAACCTGAAATCTCATTAGATGAAAAAGAGGAGGAGAGTGATGAACAAAAGGAGGAATAATGGATTAGCTACCCATACCTACTTTCTAATGAGAGTAACTCTTTATCCCTTACATTATTTGATTGTCCCCATGCCTACTAAAGAAGGATGAATGTTATGTTCCTGAGGATTCTTTTGAAGATGTTTATAATAAAGCTCTAGTGCTTGTAGATCATGAAAAGCATGCTTTATGTGATAGTTATATTGTTGAGTTTATTCATGAGGCTACTGAAAATTATTATGAGAGAGTAAAATATGGGTGTAGAAGTTTTCATGGTATTGAAACACCTCTCTATGTGCTGAAAGTTTTGAAGTTACTCTTGTTTTAGCTTCCTATGCCTATCGCTTTGTTCTTTGTGAATTTAATTGCATACACGATTCCTATGCATAGGAAGTGGGTTAGACTTAAATGTGTTTTGAATTTGCTTCTTGATGCTCTCTTTTACTTCAACTCATATTTCTTATGTGAGCATCCTCTCGAACTATCATGCCCGAAGATGATAATATGTCTATTATTCTTGGGAGACCTTTTCTTAAATACTGCAGGGGCTGTTATTAATTGTAATCAAGGGAAGGTGACCTTCAATGTTAATGACAAGGAACATACTGTCTATTTCCCCAAGAAGATTGAAATTACTTATGTTTTGAATTCAATTGGACATGATGGCATTCAAGTTGGAGAAATATATTGTCCCATACCAAGAGAAAAAATTGAAACTATTATGATTGGGACCATTGCTATCAAGGTTGAGGTAACATAATCATTAGTGGAATACAAAGTTTTGTCTCATATGAAATTGTTTTGGTAGCAAGACCTGATCAACCTTGTTAACAAAAGGATTTCATTGAACAAAACAATGTTTTCACCATGATTATCTCCGCTTACTTCTATTCTATCCATTTTAGTTTTTGCTTATGCCTAACTTAAAGGCGTTAAAGAAAAGTACTTATTGGGAGATAACCCAAAAGTTTTAGATGAGTCTTAGAAGTTATTACTTTAGTAATAACCGCTCCTTATCCTTTTTATTTGCTTTTTGTTCCAAGAGTAACCCCTAATGAGAGAGAAGTAATGATTGGGAAAGTTGTTGTCCCGAAACAGATTTTTGTGCTTCACCGTAAAAATTCGTGTAAAATCTCGGAACGTCTTTTTGAGGCGTGAATGTTTGTGCTTCTGCCCCAGGTTGTTATCTAATTTTCGTTAGTTCAACACATTTTGATTTGAGCAACAGAAGGTCTTCGAAAAAATTTGTCTTTACCTGCTGGTCTGTTCTGACAGATTTCTGCCATTTTCTGCATTTGTTTCTTGTTGGTTCCTTTTTGAGTTCTTTTGGGGAATTGAGCTTTTTGAGGAAAGTGCTACATTAGCTAGTGTTCTGACGGAAGTTTATTTGGTGTTAGAACTGAACCTTAAGACTTATTTACCTTGAGTGCACTAATGTTGCTAATAAAGATGGTGTGAAGTTTTGTATGAAGAAAAAATTTCAGGTGTATGGAAGGAATGAGTAATGAGATGAAGAATGGACTAAAGCACAAGCTTGGGGATGACACACGTGTCATCCCAAGAAATATCCAAGAAGTACAAGCGTCAAAGCTTGGGGATGCCCAAGGCATCCCCTTCTTCATCAATAAAAATCTCAGGTTTCTTCTAAACACTTTATTTTTATTGTTTCATGCACAGTTGTGTTGTTCTTGGAGCGTCTTCTTTTTCATTTTCGTTTTGGTTTTTATTTTGCGTTCTTTGCTTAGTTTTCTGAATAAATTGGTTGGACCTCCTCTTTCATGCATTGGTTTTAAAATAGTTTGGTTTGGATTGGAAAAAAGTAGGAAAGTTCATGCTTAAGTGGTAAAGAGAGCTTGTTTTTGACTATGGCCTATGCTTTTTAATGCCATGCTTGATATCGTTTTGGATTTATGCTTAGTATTATATGCTGTAGAATGACTTGTTATAAACAATTGAGATTTCTTAATGTGCCTTGGATGAATCATGCGTTGTTTTACCATATTAAAGCATAGTATAATGGTATTCTCCTTTGATGCTTTATTTGGGTTGACTTGGCGCATGCTCACACCATGTTATGACTATCTCAAGTCACCATAGACTTTATGATCCTTTAGTTTTCAACTTGTAGTATTACTTTATGCTTTAATCAATGATGTTTTGTCGCTCTACATGATTATGGCCATTATTGCTCTCTTAGTTTGTCGCTTCCAGTCTTTTGCTAGCCTCCATAACCAAGTATGAGTTCCACTCATGCATCCAACTCCTTAAAACAAGTTATTCCAAAGAGTCCACCATACCTACCTACTAGCTTATGCTATTCCAAGTATATTCATGCTTTTGTTTACCTTCCGAATTAAACTTGTTGTGAGAAAACTAGTGATTAAAGCTCTCACGAACTTGATGGCACACTTTACTTTTTAGCATCTAATAAACTTGAACCATTGGGTCCTTCTTTGTTGCGTATATGCTTGTGCTTTATAAGTTGAAATTAGCAGAACCATGTTTCATGGGGAATGCTTTCAACATTGCACTTGTACTTTGTACCCCGTTGATATCATGTTCTTTTGCTTACGAATCCCGGCGGTGTGAAATAAAAGTGGAACTTGTAAGATCATGGAGTTTGTATATGTGTTAGAGAAACACCTGGGCCGCTAGCCTAAGCCATGTCTAATCATGGTGGAAACTTGCAGCATCACCATAATGAGCACTCTATGAAGCATCTTCAATAAAAACCTATGCAAATAGCAAATAAAAACATCACTGAGATGCTCATTGTCTGCTTGCCTTGTCATTTTGATTATGGGAAAGCTCCCGTATCATGTGCAAGGGGTACCTCGTTGGCGGTTCTTAATGATACATATGTACTTACAATGACAAGCGCTTGCTCGTGACTAAAGTTGAGTAGCATGAGGTTCGGTCTTCATAAGTAAGGGGCATGAGATTTCGGTTTATAACTTGTCAAGCATATCCTCTTAGTTGTGTCACTTTAACCTTAATCACCTTCAAGATGCTTATGATAGGGGCAATGAGAGCTGAAAGCTATAAGTACCATAATTTTTGGAAGCTCTTTATGAGACTTGAATCCCTACTTCCTTTTACAAAGGCCTTTCTTCCACCATTATATTGAGTCTCCACCTTCTACCTTTATGCACCTACTTTGAGAGCATAGTGGCCATTCTTAGTTCTATGTGCATTGTCCCAAGACTAGTTGATTGATGCATAAATTGATATTGTGCTTGTTTTAAACTATTTGTATCTAGTCACTCTTATAAACTTTGAAGGTGTCCTATGCATTTTTATTTGCTACACTTTGAGGGACAAGCTGAATGCTATTACGCTATGTTTTCTTTATGTGAAACAAACAAACGTCTTGCAAAGCATTGTTATTCATGAATCTTTTGTTTGTGCCTTTTCATGTTGCATCATAGTTGTCTTATTGCTATAACTTTGTCTTTGATGTTATGATTGAAGTACTATGATCCTAGCTTTGAATATTTTACAAATGCTTTGTTCAAGTTTATGATGGTGCATGTCACCTCAAAAATTATTCTTTCTTTTTATCACTTACCTACTCGAGGACGAGCAGGAGTTAAGCTTGGGGATGTTGATACATTGCAAATGTGTCTATAATTTTTGATGTTCCATGCTTGGTTTTATCCACTTTCTTGTGTTTTGTCCACACTTTGGAGTACTTTTCATATGATTTGTTGGACTAACCTATTAACAAGAGCCATAGTGCCAGTTGCCTGTTTTCTGCTGTTTTTGGTTCCAGAAAGTCGAAATGAATATTCTCGAATTGACGGACAAAGCCAAAGTGCCTATTTTTCCGGAAGACTCACGGAGCTGAATACAAGACGAGAGAGAGCAGGGGTGGCCACACCACCGGTGGAGCCAGGCAGAGCCACGCCAGGTGGTGTGGGCCCCCTAGGCACCCCCTCTGTCTCCCTCTTCGCCTATAAGAAGCCTTCTGACCTAAAAACTCCGGGGGGTTCGACATTTTTCTAGAAGGAGTTCCACTCCGCCGCCACCACCAGATTCCATGAAACAGCACCAGAAACTCCATTCTGGCACCCTGCCGGGACGGGGAATTGGAGGAGATCACCGCCATCATCATCACCATCGCTTCTCCATCGACCATCCATGTTTCCCCCATCTATAAGTGAGTAATACCCCGCTGTATACTATGGGGATGGTAATGATTGGATGAGATCGTTCATGTAATGGCATCAGATTGTTAGGGCATGGTGCCTAGTGTCTTTTATTACTGCTTTATGACTTTGTTGCGACTTTATATGCTTAATGCTTCTCACTAGGGCCTGAGTGCCATGATTTTAGATCTGAACATGTTATTGATTCCTTATGATAGTATTGTTTTTTGGTCTTATCTACAAGTTGTGTACACACGTTGTTGTCTGGAACCAATGGCCCCGAAGTGACAGAAATTGGGAGAACCGGAGGGAATGGCTTTGATGTGAGGATCACATGTGTTCACGGAGTGTTAATGCTTTGCTCTGGTGCTCTATTAAAAGGAGCACCTTAATTGCCAGTAGTTCCCTTGAGGCCCCGCTACAAACGGGCT
Source organism: Avena insularis (assembly GCA_023614405.1). Lineage (NCBI taxonomy): Eukaryota > Viridiplantae > Streptophyta > Magnoliopsida > Poales > Poaceae > Avena > Avena insularis. Next base: position 145,240,049 of record CM042690.1, on the reverse strand, counting down.
GGCAGGACAAAAGATGTTTTGCAAGTTCTCATTGCGAGCACATATGACTATATATGGAACACATGCCTAGGATTATCGAGTACTTGGATGCTTTATCTTATTTATCTGCAATTGCCCTATGTTCTGATTGCTATGTGAATTGTCTTGTCCATGCAACGCCCGTCCATCCATCCCTATGCCTACCGCACTAGAATCCTATTGTTTACTGCTATTGTCACTGTTGTCTTTACTTTACTACTGTTGCTACTTTGCTATTCCTACTACAAAACTGTTGCTACTGATAAACTGCTGTGAGCAAGATTGTTTCCAGGTCCAGCTGAATTGACAACTCAGTTGTTAAGGCTTATAAATATTCTTTGGCTCCCCTTGTGTCGAATCAATAAATTGGGTTTCACTTCCCTCGAAAATACTGCGATACACCCCCTATACTTGTGGGTCATCAATATCATCTACATATATTTGGCATATAAAAAGTTCCCCATTGACTTTCTTAGTAAAAAGAGTGGGATCGGTTTTCCCAACCTCAAACCCACGATCTAACAACAACTCTCTAAGGTGCTCATACCACATGCGTGGGGCTTGTTTGAGCCCATAGAGTGCCTTATCGAGTTTGTAGACGTGGTTTGGAAAGTTGGGATCCTCAAACCCTAGGGGTTGCTTTACATATACCAACTCATGCAATGGATCATTAAGAAATGCACTTTCTACATCCATTTGTTGTAATTTAAATTTATGATGTGCCGCATAAGCAAGAAGGATACGGATGGACTCAAGGCGAGCCACGAGTGCATAAGTCTCTCCATAATCAATGCCTTCAATATGAGAGATCCCTTGTGCAACCAATCTTGCCTTATTCCTCACCACAATTCCATGTTCATCTTGCTTATTCTTGAAAATCCACTTGGTGCCTATGACATTGCGGCAATCTTTTGGCTTTTCAACTAACTTCCATACTTTGTTTCTCTCAAAGTTGTTGAGCTCTTTGTGCATTGCATCCAACCAATCTGAATCTTCAAGAGCTTCCCATACTTTCTTTGGTTCCACCATTTAAATGTGTGCTTGGTGCTCACCAAAGTTCTTCAGTTGAGCTCGAGTGGATATCCCTCTTATTAGATCTCCTACCACATTCTTAAGTGTGTCATCTCTTAATTCCAATATTCTGTCCATTCTAGCTTGGCGACGAGTTTCGATCTCCTTGTTGTTTCTTGGGGGGTCACTTCATCATTTTGGTCCTCGTCTTGACCATTAACTTGACCTTGATCATCATTGGAATTATTCTCTTCTACAAGAGGCAAAGATTGACCTTGATCTTGATCAAGCATACTTCTAGACAGGCATTAAGCTTCCCTTATGGCAGTTTCTACAGATCTTCCTTGTGTAATAGCCTTAGCACTGATGTCTACACACTTCTATTCTTGTAGACAGTTGTTGGGCCTCCAAGTGCAGAGGTTTGTATAATAGCAGCAAGTTTTCCCTTAAGTGGATCACCCAAGGTTTATCAAACTCAGGGAGGAAGTGGTCAAAGGTATCCCCTCTCAAGCAACCCTGCAATCAAGATACAAGAAGTCTCTTGTGTCCCCAACACACCCAATACACTTGTCAGGTGTATAGGTGCACTAGTTCGGCGAAGAGATAGTGAAATAAAAGTGGTATGGATAAGTATAAGTGGTAATGGTGCTAGAAAATAGCTTGATGGTGTGGAAGAGACTAAAGACAAACTGAAATAAAGATGGAAGCAAACCAACATGTAACAGATCTAGTAGCAAATGGTGTTTTAGTGCTTAGAAACAAGGCCTAGGGATCATACTTTCACTAGTGAACACTCTCATATAAATATATTCTTCTTTATGATACTACGCTGAACTACTCTCCGGTTGGACACTCTAATCCATGGTAGGGGTATAACAACACTCCTCAAAGTTAGCTTTTCCCATCTAGATAACCCCACACTGTCACCTTGAGCACTAGATGGTTCAAACAAACACCATAATTTCATAAAGACATCCAACTCCAAATATAACTCATAACAAGTATTTGAAATCTCTAGCCTAAGTGCCACCATGGTGTGCACACTGTCAACTTCACACACATGGGGAGAGCAGAGATCTATTAAAGCATTTGAGTAGCAAGGTAGATCTATAGATTACAAGCTCATGATCTCAATAAGATCATGCATAGAGAGAGATGAACACATAGCTACCGGTAGAACCCTTAGCCTCGAGAGAGAACTACTCCCTCCTCATCATGGGAATCAGCAACGGTGATGGAGATGGCGGTGGAGATCGATGGAGATGGCTCTGGGGGCACTTCCTCGTCCCGGCAGGGTGCCGGAACAGAAAATTTCTGTCCCCTGAATCTCCCCTTCGGTGGCGGCGGCGCTGCAGAACTTTTCGTGGATTTCTGATTGACCCCTAGGGTTTTTGCCTTGGGGGAGATATATAGACGAAAGAGGCAATGTCGGTGGCCGGACAGGGGGGCCCACACCATGCCATGGCACGGCCTGGGCTGGCGCCAAGGCCAAGGTGTGGCCACCTCAGCCCCTCTCTCCGACTTTCCTTCTGGCTCCGTGAGTCTTCCGGGAAAATAGTAACTTTGGCTTTTGTCCCGACCAATTCCAAGAATATTCATTTTCTGACTTCCTGGAACCAAAAACAACAGAAAGCAGGCAACTGTCACTATGGCATCTTGTTAATAGGTTAGTCCAAGAAATCATATGAAAAGTACTCCAAAGTTGGAACAAAACACAAGAAAGTAGATAAAACCAAGCATGGAACATCAAAAATTATAGATACATGTGCAATGTATCAACATCCCTAAGCTTAACTCCTGCTCGTCCTCGAGTAGGTAAGTGATAAAAAAGAAAGAATAATTTTTTAGGTGACATGCACCATCATAAACTTGATCAAAGTACTTGTAAAACATTCAAAGCTAGGATCATAGTACTTCAATCATAACATGAAAGACAAAGTTCTAGCAATAAGACAAAGAAACTATGATGCAACATGAAAAGGCACAAACAAAAGATTCATGAATAACAATTCTTTGCAAGACGTTTGTTTGTTTCACATAAAGAAAACATAGCATAATAGTATTTAGCTTGTCCCTCATAGAGTAGCAAATATAAATGCATAGGACACCTTCAAAGTTCATAAGAGTGACTAGATACAAAAGTTTAAAACAAGCAATATCAAGTTATGCATCAATCAACTAGTCTTGGGACAATGCACATAGAACTAAGAATGGACACTATGCTCTCAAAGTAGGTGCATAAAGATAGAAGGTGGAGACTCAATATATTGGTGGAAGAAAGGCCTTCATAGAAGGAAGTAGGGATTCAAGTTTCATAAAGAGCTTCCAATAATTATGGTACTTAATAGCTTTCAGCTCTCATTGCCCCTATCATAAGCATCTTGAAGTGATTAAGGTTAAAGTGAACAAACTATGGTGTACATGCTTGACGAAGTATAAGTTAGGAATCTCATGTCCCTTGAATACGAGGGCCGCTCCTCATGCTACTCAAGTTTAGTCACCGTTAAGTTCTTGTAATTATAAGTACATGTGTATCATAGAGAACCGCCAACGGGGTACGCCTTGCCCGATGATACGGAAGAAACCCCATAGCAAAATGACAAGGCAAGCAGACAACGAGCATCTCAGCAATCTTCTTATTTACCATGGGAATATGGTGCTTTTTTCTCTCTTTCCTCTTTTCATAATCTTTTTTTTTCTCTTTTTTAAATATAGGACTCTTTTTTTATAAGAAGAGTGCTTCATAGACAGCTCATTATGGTTACGATGTAGGTTTCCACCATGTCAGCATGGATTAGACCAGCGGCCCAGGCGTTTCTCTAACACATATACATAACTCCATGGACTTACAAGCTCCCCTTTCATTTCACATCGATGACATCCATAGACAAAAGAGCATGATATCAACTAGGTACAAGTACCAAGTGCAATGTTGAAAGAGTTCCCCATGACAGCATGGTTCTGCTAATTCCCAACAAATAAGTGCAAGCATATACAACATAGACGACACAATGGTTCAAGTTTATTAAGGGAAAGAAAAGTAAAGTGTGCCATCAAGTTCGTGAGAGCTTTAATCACTAGTTTTCTCATAACAAGTTTAATTTGGAAGGTAAACAAAAGCATGAATATACTTGGAATAGCATAAACTAGTAGGTAGGTATGGTGGACTCTTTGGAATAACTTGGTTTAGGGAGTTGGATGCATGAGTGGAACGCATACTTGGTTGTGGAGGCTAGCAAAAGACTGGGAGCGACAAACTAAGAGAGCAATAATGGCCATAATCATGCAGAGCGACAAAACATCATTGATCAAAACATAAAGTGATACTACAAGCTGAAAACTAGAGGATATAAAGGCTTTGGTGACTTTGGATAGTCATAACATGGTGTGAGCATGCGCCAAGTCAACCCAAATAAAGCATCAAAGGAGAATACCACTATACTATGCTTTAGTATGCTAAAACAATGCATGATTCATCCAAGGCACATTAAGCAATCTCAATTGTTTATAACAAGTCATGCTACAGCAAAGAATACTAAGCATAAAGCCAAAACAATATCAAGCATGGCATGACAAAGCATAGGCCTCAGTTAAAAACAAGCTCTCTTTAACACTTAAGCATGAACTTTCCTACTCTTTTCCAAACCAAACCAAACTATTTGAAAACCAATGTATAAAAGAGGGGGTCCAACCAATTTATTCATCAAACTAAGAAAACCAAGCAAATGAAAAACGAAAACGAAAACGAAAAAGAAGACGCTCCAAGAACAACACAACTGTGCATGAAACAATAAAATGAAGCGTTTGGAAGAAACCTGGGATTTTTATTGATGAAGAAGGGGATGCCTTGGGCATCCCCAAGCTTTGACGCTTGTACTTCTTGGATATTTCTTGGGGTGGCATGCGTGGCATCCCCAAGCTTGAGCTTTAGTCCATCCTTCATCTCATTACTCATTCCTTCCATACACCTGAAATTTTTCCTTCATACAAAACTCCACACAATCTTTATTAGCAACATTAGTGCACTCAAGATAATAAGTCTTAAGGTTGAGTTCTAACATCAATAAACTTCCATTAGAACACTATCTACTGTAGCACTTCCCTCAAAAATCTCAATTCCCCAAAAGAAATCAAAAAGAACCAACAAGAAGCAAATGCAGAAAATGGCAGAAATCTATCAAAACAGACCAGCAGGTAAAGACAAATTTTTTCGAAGACCTTCCATTGCTCAAATTAAAAACTGCTGAACTAACGAAAGTTAGATAACAACCTGGGGCAGAAGCACAAAAATTAACGCCTCAAAAAGACGTTCAGAGATTTTACATGAATTTTTACGGTGAAGCACAAAAATCTGTTTCGGGACAGCAACTTTCCCAATCATTACTTCTCTCTCATTAGAGGTTACTCTTGGCACAAAAAGCAAAATAAAAAGAATAAGGAGCGGTTATTACTGAAGTAATAACTTCCAAGACTCATCTAAAACTTTTGGGTTATCTCCCAATAAGTACTTTTCTTTAACGCCTTTAAGTTAGGCATGATAGTTTGAGAAAATGCTCACATAAGAAATATGAATTGAAGTAAAAGAGAGCATCAAGAAGCAAATTCAAAACACATTTAAGTCTAACCCAATTCCTATGCATAGGAATCTTGTAAAGAAACAAGTCATGAAAGCACAAAGCAACAAGCATAGGAAAGCAAAACAAGTGCAACTTCAAAAAAATTAACATAAAGAGGGGAAATTTAATATTGTTGAGATACATAAAACCATGTTTCCCTCTCTCATAATAACTTTCAGTAGCATCATGAATAAAGTTAACAATATAACTATCACATAAAACATTCTTATCATGAGCCACATGCTTAAAAGAATTAATACTCTCCACATAAACATAGTTATTCTTATTAATTATAGTGGGAGCAAATTCAACAAAATAGCTATCATTCTCAACACCATAATCATCAAATATAGGAGGCATATTGTAGTCATAATTAATTTCCTCCTCAATAGTAGGTGGACTGAAAATATCATACTCGTCATTGTAATCATCATATATTGGAGGTTTGGTATCATCGTAAGCAATAGAATAGCTATCTTCCAAAACTGGGGAACTAAAAAGATCATTTTCGTAAAAACTAGCTTCCCCAAGCTTAGACTTTTCCATAGCATTAGCAATAATGGTGTTCAAAGAATTCATACTAATAACATTCTATTAGCATGCAAATAAAGTTCCATAGGTTTTTTAATCTTTTCTTCAAACACTTCATGTCCTAACTCAAGATAAATACTATAAAGCTCTCTAATTTTTTTGTTGTTTTCCATTAAGCCTAACTAGTGAAAACAAGAAACAAAAAGACAAAATTGCAGAATCTAAAGGAAATAACTTCGAGCACTCACACCGGAGGATGTGAGTACCTTTTACCTTACCTCTAAGAACGGGCCTTTAAAATAGGCATTTTCTATGGGAGGTTCTTCTTCTTTAATCCTCCGTTGTGAATACCTTTTACCTTACCTCCCCGGCAACGGCGCCAGAAAATAGCTTGATGTCTACACACTTCTATTCTTGTAGACAGTTGTTGGGCCTCCAAGTGCATAGGTTTGTAGAATAGCAGCAAGTTTTCCCTTAAGTGGATCACCCAAGGTTTATCGAACTCAGGGAGGAAGTGGTCAAAGGTATCCCCTCTCAAGCAACCCTGCAATCAAGATACAAGAAGTCTCTTGTGTCCCCAACACACCCAATACACTTGTCAGGTGTATAGGTGCACTAGTTCGGCGAAGAGATAGTGAAATACAAGTGGTATGGATAATTATAAGTGGTAACGGTGCTAGAAAATAGCTTGATGGTGTGGAAGAGACTAAAGACAAACTGAAATAAAGATGGAAGCAAACCAACATGTAACAGATCTAGTAGCAAATGGTGTTTTAGTGCTTAGAAACAAGGCCTAGGGATCATACTTTCACTAGTGAACACTCTCATATAAATATATTCTTCTTTATGATACTACGCTGAACTACTCTCCGGTTGGACACTCTAATCCATGGTAGGGCTATAACAGCACTCCTCAAAGTTAGCTTTTCCCATCTAGATAACCCCACACTGTCACCTTGAGCACTAGATGGTTCAAACAAACACCACAATTTCATAAAGACATCCAACTCCAAATACAACTCATAACAAGTATTTGAAATCTCTAGCCTAAGTGCCACCATGGTGTGCACACTGTCAACTTCACACACATGGGGAGAGCAGAGATCTATTAAAGCACTTGAGTAGCAAGGTAGATCTATAGATTACAAGCTCATGATCTCAATAAGATCATGCATAGAGAGAGAGATGAACACATAGCTACCAGTAGAACCCTTAGCCTCGAGAGAGAACTACTCCCTCCTCATCATGGGAATCAGCAATGGTGATGGAGATGGCAGTGGAGATCGATGGAGATGGCTCCGGGGGCACTTCCTGTTGGAGATATGCCCAAGAGGCAATAATAAAAGTGGTTATTATTATATCTTTGTGTTTATGATGAATGTTTACATCCCATGCTATAATTGTATTATGAGGAAACACTAATACATGTGTGTTTTGTAAACATAAAAGAGTCCCTAGTAAGCCTCTCGTTGAACTAGCTTGTTGATTAATTGATGATCATGGTTTCCTGATCATGGACATTGGATGTGATTAATAACAAGGTTATATCATTAGGAGAATGATGTGATGGACACACACCCATAGTAAGCGTAGCATAAGATCAAGTCATTAAGTTCGTATTGCTATAAGCTTTCAAATGCATAGTAACCTAATCCTTCGACCATGAGGTTATGTTAATCACCATCACCGGATGAGTACTTTGATGACATCAAACACTGCTCAGAATCGGGTGGTTATAAAGGTGTCATTGGGTATTCTGAAAGTATGTGTTGAAGCGCATGGACCAAGATTGGGATTTGTCCATCCATATGACGGATAGATATGCTCTGGGCCCTCTCGGTGGAATGTCATATAGTTAGCTTGCAAGCATGTGACTAGGTCACAAGGGATGACATAACATGGAACGAGTAAAGAGTACTTATCAGTAACGAGGTAGAACTAGGTATGGAGATACCGACGATCAAACCTCGGATAAGTAGAATATCCCGTGACAAAGGGAATTGGTTTCGTATGTTAATGGTTCTATCGATCACGAAGTCATCGTTGAGTATGTGGGAGTCGTTACGGATCTCCAGGACCTGCTGATGGTTATTGATAGGAGATGTGTCTCTATCATGTCTGCATATTCACGAACTGTAGGGTGACACACTTAAGGTTCGAAGTTGTTTTAAGTAGATATGGAATGTGCGTTGGAGACCGAATGTTGTTCGGAGTCTCGGATCGGATCTGGGACATCACGAGGAGATCCGGAATTGTCCGGAGAATAAGATTCATATATTGGGGATCATTTTCTAAGTTAGGAAATGTTCTGGAGTATTTGTATGGGGATTCTAGAAGGTTTCGGAATGTTCCGGAAGGTTCTAGAAGATTTCTTGGAGTTTGCTTGAAAACCAAGAAAGGATCAAGGAATCCTTGTAGGGCAAGACAAGGATTCGTGGGGGAGGAGGATTCCTCCCCCCTTCCCAATCCGCCGGCCAAGGGAGAGGGGAGTCCTACAAGGATTCGACCTCCCCATGGCGCCTCCCTCCTTTAAATAGAGGGGTGGAGGCGCCACCCCCTGGCCCCCTCCATAACAAGCCCTAGCCGCCGCCTCTCTCCTCCTCCTTCCTCGCCCGCTTAGGCGAAGCCTGCAGAATTCTCTACTCCACCACCACCACCACACCGTCGGGCTGCTGGGATTCCGTGGAGAAGATCTACTACCTCACTGCTCACCGAACGGGAGAGGAAGGTCCGCGACTCCGCACGCAGTGATCGATTACGAAGCGCCGAACGCGGCGCCAGAAGGATCGTCCACTCGATCTTGAGATCGGCAAGTGATCGACTACATCAACCACGAGATCCGTTCTCGCACAAGGCTTTCGGATCTACAAGGGTTAGTACAGATCTATCTCGTTGCACATGTCTAATAGATTAGATCTTGGCTTTTATCTAGATTAGATCTGGGTTTTGTTCGTTCTTGCGATAGAAATTTTTTGTTTTCCATGCTCAGAACCCATCAGTGGTATCAGAGACGTGTCTATGCATAGATCTGTTGCACGAGTAGAACACAATGATGTTGTGGGCGTTGGTGCTCGTGTCGTATTTTGCTTTGTGTACTTTGCATCTTGCGGTATGGTGGGATGAAGCGGCTCGGGCTAACATTACATGTCATCGTACATGAGACTTGCTCCACGCTTGACGTGTAACTTGCTTTGCACAAGTGGCTTTGCGGGTGTCTGTCTCTCCCATCATAGTACAGATCCAATCTACACTTTGCACTTGATAGCACTTGTATCAATGTTGTGGTTCAGTTTCGTAGGTAAGATCCGTTCGGAAACCCCAAACCACGTAAAACATGCAAAGAAAATTAGAGGCGTCTAACTTGTTTTTGCAGGGGTTTTGTGATGTGATATGGCCATCATGTGATTGTGATTATATTTGATGTATGCAATGATCCTTGTTGTAATATGGCAACCGGCAGGAGCCTAATGGTTGTCTTTAATTCTGTTAAGACCTGCGTGTCTATTCATCTTGTAATAGCTTTGTTCCAAGTAGTTGTAATAGTTGCTAGTGATGATGGACAACCATGAAGCGCGCTTAATCGACCTTGACGCAATGCTGATGATGATGGAGATCATGTCCGTGCTTTGGAGATGGAGATCAAAGGCATAAGAAGAAAGGGCCATATCATATCACACTAATTATGAATTGCATGTGATGTTAATCCTTTATGCATCTTGTATTGCTTAGGTCGCGACGGTAGCATTATAAGATGATCCCTCTCACTAAATATCAAGTAATAAAGTGTTCGTCCTTAGTTGGCACCGTTGCTAAGACTTGTCGTCTCGAAGCATCTCGTGATGATCGGATGTTATAGATTCTACGTGTGCATACAACGGGTGCAAGCCAGATTTGCACATGCGGAAACTAAGGTTAATCTTGACGAGCCTAGCATGTACAGACATGGTCTCGGAACACGGAATACCGAAAGGTAGAGCATGAGTCATATATATGATATGATGAACATGATGATTGTTCTCCATTGAAACTACATCATCTCACGTGATGATCGGACTTGGTGTAGTGGATTTGGTTCGTGTAATCACTAAAACAAATCGAGGGATGTTGTTTTGAGTGGGAGTTCATATAGTAATATGATTAAGTTGAACACAATTTATCATAAACACAATCAAAGTGAATTTGCATAGTTTGTTGTAGTCATTGGCATCCGTTCACCACCTTACGCTTAGTTATAGTTGAGATAGTGGAACTATAGAAATTCTGGATATTTTCTTTACGAACTGGTATCGTATTGTTTTGAGTGTCAATCTAAAGTTTAATAGTCATGTTGCAAACTTTCAGCAAACTCCGTTTACTCTGTGAAGTTTAATAAATAGTATTAAATCAAGAGTAACAATTCCAGTGTTAGTATCTAATGTATCATGTTTGCCTCCATGATTCTTGATACTCAAAAGATTGTTTTTAATATCAAGTTTATCTAAGAGCTGAAAGCAATGTTTCAGAAACCATCATATGTGAAAGGTATTACGATATCTAAAACAATGTATTGGTTACAACATGATAGAGTATATGTCCTCATATTTGATGAGAATTTGTGAAGGTTGGAGACGCCAGTCGTCCTAATCCTCCAAAAGGTTTTGGAAAAGAAACATTATACTCGCAATTCACCTTTATAAGCTATAGCAGCTTGATCATGAAAGTTGTCATGATAAGGATGAATAGAAGATGTAAGTAAAATGTTTACTACACTAAAACATTACTAAAGAATGGATTTTTGAAAGAATGCCAAACATTTGATGAAGGTGATCCACTTCAAAGTGCAAGTTCAAAGGTATTAGTATTTGACTATACACACTTTGTACTATGTGTCATGTGAATGACACCACTATTGATGTTGATAGATTCTTTTAAAAGAAAAGGAATTGTTGAAAGAGAATCTATAAAATATTTGGCAGAAAAGAAAAGATTGGAGATATCCAACTTAGGTATATAGAAGATACATGTTATGGCTGTATTCCTTGCTTGTTAAATAATGTGGTTCTGCGGTATTGGATACCGAATTGGTTGGTATGAAGTGTCATACAGGACAACACAATTCATGAACTGCAATGGCCTAAGTAACTAGCAAGAGAATATGTGATGATGTTCATCAAAAACAAACAAAGGGTTATTGTGTTGCTCGTTAACATCAAAGCTTGCCTTCAAGATTTGTTTCAATAATTGTTATTTTGATCAGGTATTATGACGACAAAAGGTTGTTAAAATAATTACCATATTCCATAATAGATGGATGATATACAAGTCTGGTTGGAGAAATAACGACCATAAAACTAATGCTAAAATGTCGCAAGACAAATGATTGAAAGATCACTTGCAAAGTGACATCACCGTTTAAATTATATTAAAAGGGATACATGAAGAAACTCCATGTTGATGGATTTTTGGAGTCTTTGATTTTGATAAAATGACACGTGTGATACTTTCCTGGAGATAATTAAAACTCCGTTTGTAGGCCAAAAGAGGAACGGATGACTAACTGATTGGAATTTGTACATATTGATGTATATAGTCCATTATGTGTAGTCGTGGGCGATGGATTTCAACTTCATATGCTTTCTCCGAAGATTTGAGTGAGTATATGTATATACTTACTCAATAAGGAAGAAGTATGAAACATTTGAAAATGTTCAAAGACTTTCAAGATGAAGTGGAAAATTATTGTAACAAGAAAATAAAAAAGTTTATGATTGGATCATAAAGAAAGATGTTTTGAGTTACAAGTTTAGCAAAACACCTAAGATTTGAGGAATCGTTCCATGGATTTGCATTTCCCAAAACACCATAGGAGTATGGAGTGTTCAAGATATATAATGAAACCTTGTTTGACATGGTAAGATCAAAGGTGTCATTTATAAAACTGCCATTATATTTTAAAGATTAAAGCTTTAGTGACTATCGCTTTTACACTGAAAAGAGCTCCATCGTGATCCGTTGAAATGACACCTTATAAGTCATGGTTTGGGATAAAACCCAGGTTGTCCTTTCTTAAATTTTTGGTATGCTAGGCATAAGTAAAGTGTTTACAACCAAAGTCGGATGAGCATGTCTTTGTAGGTTATTTTGAATAACCATTGGGTATTCTTCCATAACACCGAAGACAAAAGTGTTTGTCGGTTAGAATGTCGAGTTTCTTGAGAAGGAATTTTTGGTGAAAAGTTAAGTGGGAGGACAATAGAACTTTGACAAGGTTGTTGAACCTTGGCTAATATGTGTTGAGTTGCGCAGCATCGGTAAGTGTCCCGGAGGCAGCAACAATGCTCATGGCTCACGTGCCTCAAAGGTTGTGGTCACGGAGATCTAAGTTCCTATTGAACCAAGTAGGTCGGGTAAGTAATCAAATTCAAAGATTTGAGAGTTAAATCATTGTTGTTTGACAATGATGAACCGACTACATGCAAATAATCAATGATGGGCCCTGACTTCGTTAAGTGTCTTGAAGCCATAAAATCCGTGATAATTCCATATACGAGAAATCAAGCTTTGAATTTGAAAGACCCTCTGGAAAGGTGCAAGACCTTACAGTCGTATATGGATCTATAAAGAAATAGACATGGATGTTTCACATCTATGAAATAGTCGACATGTCGGAAAGAGTTTACGACAATGTTCAAGGAATTGACTATGATAAGATTTGATATTTCATAGCGATATTTAGTCTGGACGGATTAATGTAGCAACCACTACATATATTTTGGTATATGGTAGTTGAACAAACAAAACAAGTTCTTCTAATAGAATGGTTACCTAGGACGTGTACATGACACGATCCAAAGGGTTTTTTGTTAATTCAAAGGATGCTAAAAGAGTATGCAAAACTTCAATGGTTGAAGTGAGCATCGCGGAGTTGGAATCTTCACCGTGATGAAACCGTTAAAAGGTTTAATTTCATCAGAGACGATGAAGATGTTTGCATTTTGCAAGAAATTAAGTGGGAGCACTCAGACATATTTCTAATACATTATGTGAAAGACATATTGTTGATTAGAAATGATGTATTTTTATTGACACGGGTTAAGAATTTCATTTCAATGAGAGACTTAGGCATAACCCAAGAATTAGGCATCAATGTCTATATGGATAGATTGAGGCGCTAATATGGTTTTGCCAAATGTACATAGATAAGATGTTGAATGAGTTCAATATGGAAACAACAAGAAAGGTTCTTGACGCACGGAAAGGACTGAATCAAGATTCAAGTGTGTTGACACGAGATTCAAGTGTTTTGACACTTGGTGAAATCACAAGAATATTTTGATCAATCATTCTTTGAGATGTACACATCCAGATATATCCTATGCTCTAAATGTTATGAGCATATACCAGAATGACTCATAAGATGATCATTGGACAATAGTAGGGATATTCCTATGATCTTTGGAAGAACTAAGATTATATTATTTATATAAGTGGTGAAAAATAGTTCATTGTAAATTGTTGCATTGATACTAGTTTTGTCACAAATTAAGTTTATCTCAATTGAAACTATGGGTGGCACAATGTAATGGAAAGGAAGTTCCATAACAGATTTGGTTGAGTACCAAAGTTAAAACATTGTGACAGATACTACAACAAAAGGCTAAGTATATGACTGCTATTGTAGCAGCAAATGAGGGCATTTGCGTCAAGTAGTTTGTTATAAAACTAGGTGTGGTTCATAGCAGGATAATACTATGAAGATACATTGTATGACAATTGTATAAACATGATTTAATCCCAAGGAACTAAAGGTCTCACCAAAGGACCAAATTTATACAATGCCATCTCATTGGAGAATGAGTAATGCGTAGAGACGCAAGGAAATGCAAATACACACGGACCTGGAAGTGTCAGATCCGAAGATTATGTTTACCACTAGCAATAGTGTCTATACAACACCAGAAAGCCATAGGTGTTGAAAGCACAAGTTTTTTACTAGATTATTGACTCTAGTGCAAGTGGGAGACTGTTGGAGATATGCCCAAGAGGCAATAATAAAAGTGGTTATTATTATATCTTTGTGTTTATGATGAATGTTTACATCCCATGCTATAATTGTATTATGAGGAAACGCTAATACATGTGTGTTTTGTAAACATAAAAGAGTCCCTAGTAAGCCTCTCGTTGAACTAGCTTGTTGATTAATTGATGATCATGGTTTACTGATCATGGACATTGGATGTGATTAATAACAAGGTTATATCATTAGGAGAATGATGTGATGGACACACACCCATAGTAAGCGTAGCATAAGATCAAGTCATTAAGTTCGTATTGCTATAAGCTTTCAAATGCATAGTAACCTAATCCTTCGACCATGAGGTTATGTTAATCACCATCACCGGATGAGTACTTTGATGACATCAAACACTGCTTCGTAACTAGGTGGTTATAAAGGTGTCATTGGGTATTCTGAAAGTATGTGTTGAAGCGCATGGACCAAGATTGGGATTTGTCCATCCATATGACGGATAAATATGCTCTGGGCCCTCTCGGTGGAATGTCATATAGTTAGCTTGCAAGCATGTGACTAGGTCACAAGGGATGACATAACATGGAACGAGTAAAAAGTACTTATCAGTAACGAGGTAGAACTAGGTATGGAGATACCGACGATCAAACCTCGGATAAGTAGAATATCGCGTGACAAAGGGAATTGGTTTCGTATGTTAATGGTTCTATCGATCACAAAGTCATCGTTGAGTATGTGGGAGCCGTTACGGATCTCCAGGACCCGCTGATGGTTATTGATAGGAGATGTGTCTCTATCATGTCTGCATATTCACGAACCGTAGGGTGACACACTTAAGGTTCGAAGTTGTTTTAAGTAGATATGGAATGTGCGTTGGAGATCGAATGTTGTTCGGAGTCTCGGATCGGATCTGGGACATCACGAGGAGATCCGGAATTGTCCGGAGAATAAGATTCATATATTGGGGATCATTTTCTAAGTTAGGAAATGTTCTGGAGTATTTGTATGGGGATTCTAGAAGGTTTCGGAATGTTCCGGAAGGTTCTAGAAGATTTCTTGGAGTTTGCTTGAAAACCAAGAAAGGATCAAGGAATCCTTGTAGGGCAAGACAAGGATTCGTGGGGGAGGAGGATTCCTCCCCCCTTCCCAATCCGCCGGCCAAGGGAGAGGGGAGTCCTACAAGGACTCGACCTCCCCATGGCGCCTCCCTCCTTTAAATAGAGGGGTGGAGGCGCCACCCCCTAGCCCCCTCCATAACAAGCCCTAGCCGCCGCCTCTCTCCTCCTCCTTCCCTCTGCTCCGGCTTAGGCGAAGCCCTGCAGAATTCTCTACTCCACCACCACCACCACACCGTCGGGCTGCTGGGATTCCGTGGAGAAGATCTACTACCTCCGTCACGCTGAACGGGAGAGGAAGGTCCGCTCGACTCACGCAGTGATCGACTGGAAGCGCCGATTTAACGCGGCGCCAGAAGGATCGTCCACTCGATCTTGAGATCGGCAAGTGATCGACTACATCAACCACGAGATCCGTTCTCGCACAAGGCTTTCGGATCTACAAGGGTTAGTACAGATCTATCTCGTTGCACATGTCTAATAGATTAGATCTTGGCTTTTATCTAGATTAGATCTGGGTTTTGTTCGTTCTTGCGACAGAAATTTTTTGTTTTCCATGCTACGAACCCATCACTTCCCCGTCCCGGCAGGGTGCCGGAACAGAAACTTTTTGTCCCCTGAATCTCCCCTTCGGTGGCGGCGGCGCTGCGGAACTTTTCGTGGATTTCGGATTGACCCCTAGGGTTTTTGCCTTGGGGGAGATATATAGGCGAAAGAGGCAAGGTCGGTGGCCGGCCAGGGGGCCCACACCATGCCCTGGCACGGCCTGGGCTGGCCCGCGCCAAGGGGGGTGTGGCCACCCTGTGGCCCCTCTCCGACTCTCCTTCTGGCTCCGTGAGTCTTCCGGGAAAATAGTATCTTTGGCTTTTGTCCCGTCCAGTTCTGAGAATATTCATTTTCTGACTTTCCTGGAACCAAAAACAACAGAAAACAGGCAACTGGCACTGTGGCATCTTGTTCATAGATTAGTCCAAGAAATCATGTGAAAAGTACTCCAAAGTTGGAAGAAAACACAAGAAAGAAGATAAAACCAAGCATGGAACATCAAAAATTATAGATACATTTGCAATGTATCAAGCACCACTGGACATTCTGTCAAATGGAGACTCAAGCACGTCCTGGCTAGAGGTTTCTACTTGATCAACAGGTTGAGGGTCCACAGCTTGTCTTTGGCATGGGTCATTGTCCTCCTCGATAGGAGCTTGTTGATGATGTGAAGATGAAGGCTCCACTTGAGTAAAGCATAGTTCTTCTCGATTCGCCATAAGGGGTTCCTCAACAGGGTGGATGAAACCCGCACTCATTCTTCCTATGGCATCCTGAGGCATTTCATCATCTACATCACAGACATCAACACGCCTCGCTTGGGGACCATCATATTCTTCAAACACCACACTACAAGATTCTATGACAGTTTCAGAGAGCTTGTCATAGATTCTATAAGTGTGGGATTCGAGACCATAACCAACAAAAATACCCTCTAATGCTTTGGAATCAAATTTGGACAAACGAATACCCTTAATGCGATAGAAGCACTTACAACCGAACACCCGAAAGTATGAAATGTTGGGCTTGTTACCGGTAAGAATTTCATATGGAGTCTTGATCAATTCTTTTCGGAGGTAGAGACGATTTGATGCATGGCATGTGGTGGAGATTGCTTCAGCCCAATAATTGTATGGAGATTTAAACTCCGCCAACATGGTCCTTGCCATATCCATAAGAGTCCGGTTCTTCCTCTCAGCTACACCATTTTGTTGAGGGGTATATGTAGTGGAATATTGATGTTTTATTCCCTCATCACTGAGAAATCCATTCAATGTGTAGTTCTTGAACTCGGTACCGTTGTCACTTCTTATTGTCAATACTGGGACATTGTGTTGATGTTGAGCCATGTTGATGAAGTCAATGAAGTTTTCTTGGGTCTTGATGACCCACAAGTATAGGGGGTGTATCGCAGTATTTTCGATAAGTAAGAGTGTAGAACCCAACGAGGAGCAGAAGGTGCTGGCTAGTGGTATGGATCAGGAATTCTCTACAAATACTTAGCAAACGGATTTTTTGGTGTTTTCGATAAAGCAAGTAAACAAAGTACGAGTAAATAAAAGACAGTAGGAATAAATGTAGCAAGTGGCCCAATCCTTTGTGCAGCAAAGGACAAGCCGGTTGTATTACTTAAGATGACCAAACGTTCTCGAGGACACATGGGAAGACTGTCAAGTGCTTTCGCTTCATATAGTTGATTAATCTTCTTTAGCTTGCTAAGTGTTGTGTGGGTGAACCTGTGCTAATGTACCGCCCCATCCAATACTAATACATACTTGTGATTATACCCCTTACAAACATCCGTAAGTACAAGATAGTAATTAAGGTAGAAACCTAACCACAACTTTAAACTCTAAAACCCTTACGTCCCTTGTGCAATGGTTTCCTAACGGGGGTTCAGGTTTCTGTCATGTGGCGCCCCGCAAAACCACTACTAGAAAATCGCGGTGTTTTTGTGCATTGCATCGTCATGACATTAGCATGCATCGTTTTGAATTAAACTATTTTGCTAATAGCCCTATTTTTGTTTTCTACAAATACCCCCTTCTCTAATTCAAATATAAAATCGTGTTCCTCTCAGATCCTTATTTTTGCCTAAAACATATTTGTAAATGTTTTGTTTTAAATAAAATAAAATAAAATAAATAATAAAATGTTTTGTCCGGGGAGGCAGTCCGATCGGTCAGGCCAGAGGCCCAACCGGTCAGACCACCTACTACCCGGCCCAAAAGAAAACCCTAGTCAAAAATATCTAATCCCTAATCTACCCAATCCTATCCTACCCAGCCTCCCTCCACATCACCCCGTCCAATCCCCTCTCGCCACCTCATCTCTCCTCCCTCCATCCCCCAACCGCCATTTGCCACCTCATCCACCACACACCCCGCTGGCCCACCCCCCAACTTTCCTCTCCCTTCCACCCGGGTCCCACCGGCCCCACCGACCCAGTCCACACACGCACTTGCACGCCAGCCGCCCCCACCAACCGCCTGTGGACCTGGCCCCACCACCGACCTTCACCGACGCTCCCCTCTCCTCCCTTTCGCCCTTCTCTCTCTCTGCCGTCAAGGCCCCTCGCCACCTCTCGGCGCCCCTTGACCTGCCGTCCGTCCCAGCCACGCCACTGGCCACGGAAGCCCCATCCGCACTGACCGGCGACCCTGCGTCCTCTCCTCCGGCAGCAAGCTCCGCCCCACCTGTCCTCGACCCTGGCCGCGCCGCCTGCCCACCACCGCCAGCGAAGCTCACCTCCGCCGGCCTCGCTGCCTCCTTCGCAGCTCCGCCGTCTGCTGGAGCTCCGCCCCTCCTCCTGCCGCCCGCCCTCGCTCCTCCGCCGCCCTCCGCCTTCTCGCCGAGCCCTGCTTTCTTCGCCGCCACGCTGGTCCGCCACCGCCGGCCTCCGCCTCTTCCGCCCCACCATCCCTTCTCTCTCTCCGCTCGACCCGCCCGCCATCACCTCCTCTCGCCAGCACCAGCGCTGGCCGCCCGAGGCCGCACCCTTCGCTTCGGTGGCCCGCTGCCAGGACCCCTTCATGCAGCCCCTCTGTCGTCTGTGCTGGCCCGGGCTCCTCCGGTTGTCGCTGGAGGCCGCGCGGCCTGCGCCCGACCCTCTCCCCCGCCATGTTCCTCTGCCCCGGCGACCTCGCCTCTGCCCGTCTGCGTCACCAAGTCGTCGCGTCGTCCCTGCTCGCAACAAGATGATGTAAAGGAGGCATGTTGCAAATGCTTTGGTTTTTGGGATTATGATATATGCTAAACTACTGAAGATGTTGGTGTTTGTCTTCGATAAGACAAGGTGATGCTAATCGATGGATTTTATCTCTTGACAAGATGTCTGGGACATGGATCCGATGACCAAGACCAATGTGCCGATGCGGTGTTTGTGTTGTGGTGCCCTCAACGTTGTCGGGAAGATCATGTGCTACGGCTGCTCTTGGCTCCCGTGTGATGTTTGGTGTACGACCGGCGCCGAAGTCCAAGACTGACACCGCCCATCGACCTACAACCCGAGTACGCCAATATGGAACCGAAGCTGGTGCCCAAGATCTCCGACATGGATCCCCAAGTTCACCGACATGGCACGCCAAGACCTCCGTCATGGAAACCGCAAGATCCATTCCCGGACCCCGAAGACCGATCCCCGGCGAGACCGAACCAGAACCACCTCGAACCCCAAGATCTTCGATCCAATGTGTGACCCCTTTATCCAATACCCTATCTTTTTTTATAATATTACATTATCATCTGGTTGCATTAAATCATTCATGTCGCATACATGTGTGTGGGTTGGGGGCATTATGTCGATTCATCTCTTAATTAAATATGGAGTCCATCTGCGGGATATCGTTGTCTTGTTCCGGACTCCATTTAAATTGGTGTAGCGAACCGATGCCATGTTTCGCCCTGTCAATCTAACATTTAAATTGCAGGGTATCTAAACAACATGAACCTATTAATTAATTGTCGAGGCCTCGGTTCCGCTTAATATTGCCTAAATGCATCGCACCTTTGCCATGTCATACATCATACATGCATCATGCCCGATCTTCTGCCGTAGTATTAAATATTGCACCCGGTGTTTTTGCTAGTGCTTTGCTTCTTCACGGATTAGGCCGATGAGTTGATGCGAGTGTCGATCCGATCTTCGGATGAACCTTCGACAATGTCTTCAGGCGAGCACCTCCCCCTTTCTACCTATCTTACTTTTATAGTATTTTTTTCCTCCTGTTGATCTATTGCTATCTGTGTTGCGATGCTCTAGTTATCGTACCTGTGATATCCCATGCAGCCTTATATTGCCTTGGACACATCCTATTACCTGTTGATTGGTAGATAGTTGGACTTGCGCGTCGTAGTCGCTTGCTCAAGTGCTGTTGCGTGTTGTCAACTACCACAGTTGTTGGAGTACTGCCGCGTGTTTAATGTTGGAGATGATCAAGACTTTAATTATTGTTTAATAACTAAAATTGAAGTAGGTAATGCAGAGGCACCGGTGGGTGATAGACAATATTTGGTTTCCGGCCGCTCACTGGTGTCCGTGGGACCCGAGTTCTTGACACTGTTCCGAGATCGAGCGCTAACCACATGTGGGATGTGGGCACCCCATCGATTAGTACCTGATTTCAAAGTATTGTACTGGGGCCACAACTAGTTTGAGGTTTTATTTACTATTCTGTACTTATGCCATGCTTTATCGCTTTATTTAAATTGTCGATGTACTGCACTGCTTTGTTTAGGATCGGGACACGTTTATTTGTATCGACAAGCCAGTCATCTTTTCGGTTCCTCGTTTATACCGTCCACCCAAACCCAGGGTCCGTCTCGGAGACCCGCCGACTTCGTTGCGGGTAGACGTAGTGGGGTGGCCCCATGTACTTGCTTTTGGGTCTGGGAAACGTCATGACTTAGGCCCCCGACATACCGATGGGTGTATGTTAATTGATCCGCAAAAGGGTCAAGTGCGTGTGGATACTTTGGTGCACCTCGCAGGTTAAATCTTTTCAAAAGCCGTGTCCACGGTTACGGACGACTTGGAGCACAGTTCTCGATCATAGACAACTATAACTAAAGTTTACTGTTATAAATTGACTTGTATCCGGTATGACTAGTAATCAGCTCCACTACAACGGAATGGCTAAATAAAAGTACCAACAACTGCTGGGTTTGGGGATATCTCATGCTAATCGTATCTGACTAGTAAGTGTTGCAACTACAACGGAATGATTAACTAAAAGTGCCCACTGCTTATTATATCAGGATGACTCATGCTATCTATATTTGACTAGTAATTGCCGCAACTATAACGGAATGAATAAAACTGCCAACTGTGTGAGTTCCTCGGTTGACTTCCTCGTTTGGTCTCGAGGGGGAAATACCAGGATGGGTATGTTTGGTGGTAGTATCAGGTTGGTTCTGAATAGGTCTTTCTTATACCTCTCTGATAGCCGACAGTATATCGAGTCTCTATAGGTTGTTTAGTGCATGCTGCGCTGCCGCTCAGTCCACCATACCTATGTAGGCGAGGACCGCCGAATTCTAGTCTCGCCGTGTACTGGCCTCAGTACTGACCGCTCTCTCTTTTTCGTTTGCCCTTGGTCGGCACCCCTTTTTTTTAAGCAGGCTTTGAGATCGACGTCGTTAGGTGGTTACCTTCCGGCTTGGCTCGGCAGGGTTATGGACGCCATTGGCTATTCTTCAGGGCTCTTAGCTCAATTTGCATCTTGTCCGTACTCGGACGCTCTATCGTTTCAAGGTGATTTGGATCTTTGTCTTGTATATCTGTATTCTTGACTCATGGAGTCATGTTGTATATATATCTGTTCTGTGGGTCCCATCGAGGACTGTTGTGTAATGTTATTACTTCGTTTTCCACCCGCACGAAAGTGCCTGGTGGGCACCTTTGAATCGTTTCTATGCGGGTTTGGCGAGAATCGCTAAGACTTGCATAGGGCCGATTCTGAGGGTGTTACAGAGTGGTATCAGAGCTTAGCAGTTGTGATACCCACAAGTCCAGCCTGTAGGATAACCTAGCTAACGGCCGAAGTAGAGTGTCAAAACTATTTTTGCAAAATCGGTTGGATAGTTCTGATTAGGTCTGATTTTACTCCTTACCCCTCTGCTGCTCTCCTCTCACCTCTGCGTGTTTTGAATCCGCTCTCTTCTCTCTCTTCGAGTCCAGGATTTCTCGTGGTTGGGTTCCATCGTACCTTCAGGGTTTCGCTTCCTCCTTTGGTAACGGTGTTGCTACATCTGGTCTCCATGCTATCCGAGGAATCCTTCGTCTGGTGGACTTCTCCTTGTTCCTTCTCGTGCCTTCCGGTGTTTTCCGACGCGACGACATCATCTACGCCAGATCCGATGCAGAGTCTGCATCACTCCTTTGTTTCTGAACCTCGATTGTCGAGATCTTCAGTCTGATTCCGAGAATGGTTGCACGCTTTTCTACTGATTGTGCAGAGTAATAGTTTGGGTGCGTGATGGATTGGCCCCCATGCCGACTACCCCTTCTATTCGCTTTTGTACATTGAAGTGGATGGGAATGCATCGGTTCTCTCTTTCTATCGAAGTTATAGGTGGCTTTATTTGGTGATACCTCTACTTTCGACCTTTTGCTCCCGGAGTGTTCTCTCGACGATAACGGACAACGACCTCATGTTAGTGGTGTCGCAAGGATCTACACGAAGTGAGAAGACGCAGCTCGCCGACCTTCCTTCCGGTACCATGAGGCGGATCTCGAGGGCGAGATCCTTTGTTAGTGGTGTCGAATTGTGGCGCCCCACAAAACCACTACTAGAAAATCGCGGTGTTTTTGTGCATTGCATCGTCATGACATTAGCATGCATCGTTTTGAATTAAACTATTTTGCTAATAGCCCTATTTTTGTTTTCTACAAATACCCCCTTCTCTAATTCAAATATAAAATCGTGTTCCTCTCAGATCCTTATTTTTGCCTAATACATATTTGTAAATGTTTTGTTTTAAATAAAATAAAATAAATAATAAAATGTTTTGTCCGGGGAGGCAGTCCGATCGGTCAGGCCAGAGACCCAACCGGTCAGACCACCTACTACCCGGCCCAAAAGAAAACCCTAGTCAAAAATATCTAATCCCTAATCTACCCAATCCTATCCTACCCAGCCTCCCTCCACATCACCCCGTCCAATCCCCTCTCGCCACCTCATCTCTCCTCCCTCCATCCCCCAACCGCCATTTGCCACCTCATCCACCACACACCCCGCTGGCCCACCCCCCAACTTTCCTCTCCCTTCCACCCGGGTCCCACCGGCCCCACCAACCCAGTCCACACGCGCACTTGCCACCGCCCCACCAACCGCCTTTGTGGACCGGGCCCCACCACCGACCCCCACCGACGCTCGCCCGCTCCTCTCCTCCCCGCCCTTCTCTCTCTCTGCCCCTTGCCGCCCTTGCTCAGCGTCCCCGCCACCTCTCCGGCCTCTGGCGTCCTCTCCTCCGCAGCAAGCTCGCCCCACCCGTCCTCGACCCCACACCGCGCCACGCCCGCGCTTGCCAGCGAGCTCACCTCCGCCGCCTCCGCTCCTCGTCGGCCCGCCTTCTCAGCCCTTGCGCCTCTGCGGAGCTCGTCCTCCTCCTTGCTCAGCCGCCCTCCGCTCCTCGTCGCCCGCCGCCTCCCGCCTTCTCTTCCGGCCCCACCATCCCCCCTTCTCCTCTCTCCGCTCGACCCGCGCCCCGCCATCACCTCCCTCTGCCCGTACCAGGCGCCGTCGCCACCCGAGGCCGCACCCCTCTGCCCCTCGGTCGCGTCCGCCGCCAGGACCCCTTCATGCGGCCCCTCCGTCGTCTGTGCTGGCCCGAGCTCCTTCGGTTGTCGCTGGAGGCCGCACGGCCTGCGCCCGACCCTCTCCCCCGCCATGTTCCTTCCGGCGACCCTCGCCTGCCGTCTGCGTCACCGTAAGTCGCGTCATGCAACAAGATGATGTAAAGGAAGCATGTTGCAAATGCTTTGGTTTTTGGGATTATGATATATGCTAAACTACTGAAGATGTTGGTGTTTGTCTTCGATAAGACAAGGTGATGCTAATCGATGGATTTTATCTCTTGACAAGATGTCTGGGACATGGATCCGATGACCAAGACCAATGTGCCGATGCGGTGTTTGTGTTGTGGTGCCCTCAACGTTGTCGGGAAGATCATGTGCTACGGCTGCTCTTGGCTCCCGTGTGATGTTTGGTGTACGACCGGCGCCGAAGTCCAAGACTGACACCGCCCATCGACCTACAACCCGAGTACACCAATATGGAACCGAAGCTAGTGCCCAAGATCTCCGACATGGATCCCCAAGTTCACCGACACGGCACGCCAAGACCTCCGTCATGGAAACCGCAAGATCCATTCCCGGACCCCGAAGACCGATCCCCGGCGAGACCGAACCAGAACCACCTCGAACCCCAAGATCTTCGATCCAATGTGTGACCCCTTTATCCAAGACCCTATCTTTTTTTTATAATATTACATTATCATCTGGTTGCATTAAATCATTCATGTCGCATACATGTGTGTGGGTTGGGGGCATTATGCCGATTCATCTCATAATTAAATATGGAGTCCATCTGCGGGATATCGTTGTCTTGTTCCGGACTCCATTTAAATTGGTGTAGCGAACCGATGCCATGTTTCGCCCTGTCAATCCAACATTTAAATTGCAGGGTATCTAAACAACATGAACCTATTAATTAATTGTCGGGGCCTCGGTTCCGCTTAATATTGCCTAAATGCATCGCACCTTTGCCATGTCATACATCATACATGCATCATGCCCGATCTTCTGCCGTAGTATTAAATATTGCACCCGGTGTTTTTGCTAGTGCTTTGCTTCTTCACGGATTAGGCTGATGAGTTGATGCGAGTGTCGATCCGATCTTCGGATGAACCTTCGACAATGTCTTCAGGCGAGCACCTCCCCCTTTCTACCTATCTTACTTTTATAGTATTTATTCCCTCCTGTGGATCTATTGCTATCTGTGTTGCGATGCTCTAGTTATCGTACCCGTGATATCCCCTGCAGCCTTATATTGCCTTGGACACATCCTATTACCTGTTGATTGGTAGATAGTTGGACTTGCGCGCCGTAGTCGCTTGCTCAAGTGCTGTTGCGTGTCGTCAAGTACCACAGTTGTTGGAGTACTGCCGCGTGTTTAATGTTGGAGATGATCAAGACTTTAATTATTGTTTAATAACTAAAATTGAAGTAGGTAATGCAGAGGCACCGGTGGGTGATAGACAATATTTGGTTTCCGACCGCTCACTGGTGTCCCGTAGGACCCCGAGTTCTTGACACTGCTCGAGATCGAGCGCTAACCACATGTGGGATGTGGGCACCCCATTGATTAGTACCTGATTTCAAAGTATTGTACTGGGGGCCACAACTAGTTTGGGGTTTTATTTACTATTCTGTACTTATGCCATGCTTTACCGCTTTATTTAAATTGTGCGAGGTACTGCACTGTTTAGGATCGGGACACGTTTATGTATCGACAAGCCTGGTCATCTTTTCGGTTCCCGATCGTTTACAGCCGTCCACCCAAACCTCGAGTCCGTCTCGAGACGGCCGACTTCGCTATGGTAGACTTAGTGGGGTGGCCCCCATGTACTTGCTTTGGGTCTGGGAAACGTCATGACTTAGGCCCCACCGACATACCGATGGGTGTATGTTAATTGATCTGGCAAAAAGGGTCGAAGTGCGTGTGGATACTTTGGTGCACCCCTGCAGGGTTAAATCTTTTCGAAAAGCCGTGTCCGCGGTTATGGACGACTTGGAGCACAGTTCTCGATCATAGACAACTATAACTAAAGTTTACTGTTATAAATTGACTTGTATCCGGTATGACTAGTAATCAGCTCCACTACAACGGAATGGCTAAATAAAAGTACCATCAACTGCTGGGTTTGGGGATATCTCATGCTAATCCTATCTGACTAGTAAGTGTTGCAACTACAACGGAATGATTAACTAAAAGTGCCCACTGCTTATTATATCAGGATGACTCATGCTATCTATATTTGACTAGTAATTGCCGCAACTATAACGGAATGAATAAAACTGCCAACTGTGTGAGTTCCTCGGTTGACTTCCTCGTTTGGTCTCGAGGGAAATACCAGATGGGTATGTTTGGTGGTAGTATCAGTTGGTTCGAATAGGTCTTTCTTATCCTCTCGATAGCCGCCAGCTATATCGAGTCTCTATAGGTTGTTTAGTGCATGCCGCGCCGCTTGATCCACCATACCTATGTAGGCGAGGACCGCCAATTCTAGCCTCGTGCACGCCTCGATCGACCGCTCTCTCTTTTTCCTTTGCCCTTTGTCGGCACCCTTTTGTTTAAGCAGGCTTTGAGATCGACGTCGTTAGCAGGTTACCTTCCGCTTGGCCGGCAGGTTATGGACGCCATTGGCTATTCTTCGTGGCTCTTAGCTCAATTTGCATCTTGTCCGCATTTCCGGACGCCTATCGTTTCAAGGTGATTTGGATCTTTGTCTTGTATATCTGTATTCTTGACTCATGGAGTCGTGTTGTATATATATCTGTTCTGTGGGTCCCATCGAGGACTGTTGTGTAATGTTATTACTTTGTTTTCCACCCGCACGAAAGTGCCTGGTGGGCACCTTTGAATCGTTTCTATGCGGGTTTGGCGAGAATCGCTAAGACTTGCATAGGGCCGATTCTGAGGGTGTTACATGTCACTCCGGCAACCCCTACGATTAGTAGACAAATACACAATGCATTCCCCTAGGACCATATAGGTGAAGTGTCATGTAGTCGGCGTTCACATGACACCACTAGAAGAAGTACACCACAACTTAAATAACAACCTATTGAATCTTTCTCAATGCAACTCCACTACTAACAACAAGACTTCTCCCATGTCCTCAAGAACAAAACGAACTACTCACAAGACATCATATGGATCATGATCAGAGATGGAATAATGATGTATAACAATCTGAACATAAACAATAATTCAATGGTTCACTCAATAGCATCAACTACAAAGAGTAATCAACACCGGGAAAGTTTCCCCTATGAACTATGCAAGATTCAACGCAATTGTTACAGCAATATGGAGATGGTGATGAGGGTGCTGATGGTGATGATGGTGGTGATGATGATGATGATCCCGATGAAGTCCAGCTTGATGGTGGTGTTGATGGCGACGATCTTCCCTCTCCGAGAAGGAATTCCCCCGGCAGAAATCTGTCTGCCGGAGAGATCTTTCTCTCTCGGTGTTTTCCGCCCCGCAGAGGTGGCGGAATCTTTCTGTGGTCACTCCCCGAGTCTTAGGGTTTCGGGAGGATGATATACGCCAGAGGGGAGAGGCTGGAGTGGGCCAGGGTGGCCACACCACCTCCTGGCGCGGCCTAGGGCTGCCCGCGCCATGGGGTGATGTGGGCCCCTTGGCCCATCTCCACTCCGTCTTCTGGCATCCCTAGTCTTCTGGAAAAATAGGATTTTCCGTATATTTTCCCGGATTTTCTGATCTTTGCGAATTTTGCCTCCAAACAGCACCTTTTCCATCAGAATCCTGACTGCAGCGGTCCATGCTCCAAAAGTCATCAACCATGCAAAAACAGATGAAATAACATAAGTATCACCTCTCAATACGAAATATATCAATGAATAATAGTGAATTAAGACATAGAATAATGATGCAAAATGGACGTATCAACTCCCCCCAAGCTCAGACTTCGCTTGTCCCCAAGAGAAACTGAGCTCAATAAACATGGCCTCAGGTTTATGGAGTGAAGAGTCGATAAAAGAATACGGACAAGAAGCATCACATTCATCAAATACATAGATCATAATAGAAGACAACTCACTATTATATAACTCAACTTGTAATGAGTAAAGGAAACACAATAAATATACATAAAGTGAATCATAATTGGTAATGGCAAACTTAGCTCTTGGTCGAAGAATAGTTGATAATTTGCTGGAGTTCACAAATAACTGGTTTTCAATGATAGCTTTCAAAGTAGTAAACACCAAGATAAGACCAATGTGCAAAACAAGGAACATAAGAAACATGATTGAATAAATCAACATATGAATGAATGAAACACAACAACTCAAAATACTTGCTGAGATAGAAGGGAGTAGGTTTACTGACTCAACTACAAAGTAAAAGAAAGGCCCTTCAAAGAGGGAAGCAGGGATTGCAAGTCTCATAAAGATCTCCCAAAAATTATGATACTTACTAGCTTTCAGCTCTCATTGCCCCTATCATAGGCATCTTTAGGTGATTAAGGTTAAAGTGACACAACTAAGAGGATATGCTTGACAAGTTATAAGTTGAAATCTCATACCCCTTACTTATGAGTACCGATCCTCATGCTACTCAACTTCAGTCACGAGCAAGCTCTTGTCATTGTAAATACATGCGTATCATTGAGAACCGCCAACAGGGTACCCCTTGCACATGACGCAGGAGCTATCCCATAATCAAAATGACAAGGAAAGCAGACAGTGAGCATCTCAGTGATCTTTTTATTTGCTATTTGCATAGGTTTTTATTGAGGATGCTTCATAGAATACTCACTATAGTTATGCTGCAAGTTTCCACCATGATTAGGCATGGCTTAGGCTAGCGGCCCAGTGCTTCTCTAACACATATAAACTCCATGATCTTACAAGTTCCACTTTTATTTCACACCGCCGGGATCCATAAGCAAAAGAACATGATATCAACTAGGTACAAAGTACCAAATGAAGTGTTGAAAGCGGTCCCCATGATACATGGTTCGGCTAACTTCAACTCATAAAGCGCAAGAATATACGCAACAAAGAAGGACCCAATGGTTCAAGTTTATTAAATGCAAGAAAGTAAAGTGTGCCATCAAGTTCATGAGAGCTTTAATCACTAATTTTCACATAACAAGTTTAATTTGGGAGGTAGATAAAACAAGAATTTACTTGGAATAGCAATAATGCTACTAGATAGGTATGGTGGACACAAATGGTAAAGGTTTTGGTTTAAAGGAGGTGGATGCATGACAAGAATACCCTCTCAGTACAGGTTTTTGGCTAGCAAGGCTGGGTAGCAAGTATAAGAGTTGAAGGAAACAAACAAACATACAAGTGATAAAGACAAACATGCAATCTTCCTTGGAAGCACAAAAGATCTTAACTAGAGAATACTAGACTTATGAGCAAATCAAGAAAGAAAGATGATGAAATTATTTTTCTTTAAAGGTACTTTTATCTTTTCTTTCAACTCTCAAAAAAAAGTGTTGCTACTGACCGAGCCAGGTTTGCCAAAACCAACTAAATTAACTCAATGATCCCAAAGTGATACCAATACTAACAACAAGATCAATCATATAACCATGAATTGAAAACTAATATAAGCTATGCAAAAGAGTGAATGATAAAACTTCTCATTAATATTCCATAACGGCAACTCACACCAAGGGATACATATCTAACGAGAGAGGGGACACTTCCATAATGCAAACCATACTACATAATAACTCCTCTATCCATGATATGACTCTAATAAAAAGGTAAAAAGATAGAAGATAGTGATGTGATACCGCGGCACTCCCCCAAGCTTGGAACAAACCAAGGGGATGCCAAACCTGATGACGAATTACTCCTTTGGAGGTGGTGGTATCCTCTCATCTTCGTCCGTCTTCCAAGGTAAAGGCTTCCCATTAACAAAGGACATCGTGGTTTCCAACATCCTGAAACTTGCAGCAGCACTTATGAGTTTAAATCTAGCCTCATACTCACAGTTTTGATTTTGAACATCATAGAACTGTGCTTGCAGTTTGTTGGTTGTTTGGCGGAGTGAGAGGACTTCGTATTTGAGTTCATCAGTCACCTTTTGGTGCTCGGTGATGAGTTCGGAACAAATCTTCGCGCTCCGCCATCTTCTTGTACCTAAAGACTTCTTGTTCCAATGCTTCCATCCTGTCCTCCAGACTTCCTTCACCTTTAGGGCCTTGAACCTCTTTAATATGAACCTCCCCACCTTCGAGCAATAACTCCTTGGGATGAATTTTCAATTCTCTCATGTATGGGTTGATGATATCTTCCAAGGAATCTCCCTTAACTGATCCAGTGGAAGACATTGAGGCTACAAATCTGAGATTTTACCTGGCAGAAACAGATCAAAACAAAAACATGATGAAAACACGATATACAGACCTCAGCGGATCCGGGGGTTATATATTACAAAGTTTCATATCAAAAGGAAGGTACTGGGTGAAAACAGGTTGGAGGCGGAGTCTAGGGTGGGCTCACCACCTGGTGGCGCAGCCAGGGGTGGGCCCGCGCCACAGGTTGGTGTGGGCTACCCCGGCTCCGGTTCCGTCCCTTTTTCGCTTCGTAACTTTCCTTATCGACTGAAAACTGCAAAAATATAGTTGTATTGTATTTTTGCGGAACTTTTCTTACCAGAACTGTTACCTATTTGAAAACAGACTCTGCATGTCTCTGAATTTGGTCCTCGATGAATTTCTCTGGAATTATAACTTGAAAGGCATCAACATCTTAATTGTAAGAATCTCTAGCAATATAGTGTTTGAGTCGCTATCCATTCACTACTTGTGTAGTATTATCTTTTAGAGAAGAAATTTTTATTGCTCCTGAACAATATACTTCTTCAATGATGAAAGGTCCTTCCCATTTTGATAGTAGCTTACCTGCAAAAAATCTGAGACGAGACCTATACAATAGAACTTTCTCACCAACATGAAATTCTCTCTTAAGTATTCGCTTGTCATGCCATCTTTTAACCTTTTCCTTAAAGAGCCTCGCATTCTCATAGGATTCACTCCTCCATTCATCTAAAGAACTTAAGTCAAATAATCTTTTCTCACCAGCGAGCTTACAATCTCTATTTAGTTCTTTTACTGCCCAGTAAGCTTTGTGTTCTAATTCTAAGGGTAGGTGGCAAGCTTTCCCATAAACCATTTTATAAGGAGACATTCCCATAGGATTTTTGTAAGCAGTTCTATAAGCCCATAAAGCATCATTCAACTTCTTAGCCCAGTTTTTTCTAGACCTATTAACAGTCTTTTGCAAGATAGATTTAATTTCTCTATTTGATAACTCTACTTGCCCGCTAGTTTGGGGGTGATAAGCTGAAGAAATTCTATGATTAACATCATATTTAGCAAGGGTCTTCCTAAAACTACCATGAATGAAATGAGAACCCCCATCAGTCATAAGATACCTAGGCACCCCAAACCTAGGAAAGATAATATCCTTAAGCATTTTTAGAGAAGTCTCCCCGTCAGCACTCTTTGTAGGAATGGCTTCTACCCACTTAGTAACATAGTCAACGGCAACAAGAATATGAGTGTAGCCTTTCGAAGGAGGGAAAGGACCCATAAAATCAAATCCCCAACAATCAAAAGGTTCAATAACTAGAGAGTAGTTCATAGGCATTTCAATGCGTCTAGAAATATTACCAACACGCTGACATTCATCACAAGATAAAACAAATTTTCTTGCATCTTTAAAAAGGGTAGGCCAGTAAAAACCTGATTGTAGTACCTTTTGTGCAGTTCTGTCTCCTGCATGATGTCCTCCATAGGCGCTACCATGACATTTACGCAATATCTCTTTTTGCTCATATTCTGGAACACATCTCCGCATAATAGCATCAACTCCTTCTTTGTATAAGTGCGGGTCATCCCAAAAATAATGCCTCAAATCATAGAAGAACTTTCTTCTTTGCTGAGTTGTAAACGTTGGAGGCAAATACTTGGAGACAATAAAGTTAGCATAATCAGCATACCAAGGGATTCCTCGCGAGCTCACCCCCACTGCAGCTCACTGTTCATTCGGGAAACTATCATTAACAGGCATAGGGTCAAAAGAGATGTTTTCCAAACGAGATAAATTATCAGCTACAGGATTTTCAGCACCCTTTCTATCTACTATATGAAGATCAAACTCTTGTAAAAGCAGTACCCATCTAATAAGCCTAGGCTTAGCGTCCTTCTTCGTCATAAGATATTTAATAGCAGCATGATCAGTATGAATGGTTACTTTTGAGTCCACAATATAGGGCCTAAACTTATCACAAGCAAAAACAACAGCTAGAAATTCCTTTTCAGTAGTAGCATAATTCCTTTGAGCAGCGTCTAAAGTCTTACTAGCATAATGGATAACGTTTAGCTTTTTATCAATACGTTGCCCAAGGACAACACCTACAGCAAAATCACTAGCATCACACATTATTTCAAAGGGTAAACTCCAATTAGGTGGTTGAACAATAGGGGCTGTAGTTAAAGCTTTCTTAAGAGTTTCAAAAGCTTCCTTACAATCATCATCAAAAACGAAGGGTAAGTCTTTTTGAAGAAGATTGGTAAGGGGTTTTGATATCCTAGAAAAGTCTTTAATAAACCTTCTATAGAAACCAGCATGACCAAGGATACTATGAATACCTTTGATGTCTCTTGGGCATGGCATCTTCTCAATTGCCTCAACCTTAGCTCTATCAACTTCTATGCCTCTTTCAGAAACTTTATGCCTAAGAACAATCCCTTCATTAACCATGAAGTGGCATTTCTCCCAATTAAGAACAAGATTAGTTTCTTCACATCTCTACAGAACTTTATCAAGGTTGTGCAGACAATTATCAAAAGAAGTTCCATAGACAGAAAAGTCATCCATGAACACTTCTACAATTTCCTCACAAAAGCCATGAAAGATAGCAGACATGCACCTTTGGAAAGTAGCAGGAGCATTACATAAACCAAAAGGCATACGTCTATAAGCATAAGTTCCATAAGGGCAAGTAAAAGTAGTTTTTTCTTGATCTTGTTGTTTAACAGCAATTTGAGAGAAACCAGAATAACCATCAAGAAAACAAAAATGGGTCTTTTTGGACAACCTTTCCAACATTTGATCAATAGAAGGAAGCGGGTAGTGATATTTCTTAGTAACTTTATTGACTTTCCTAAAATCGATGCACATCCTATAACCTACCACTATTCTTTGAGGAATAAGCTCATCATTATCATTAGGGACAACGGTAATACCTCCCTTTTTAGGAACACAATGAACATGACTAACCCATTCACTATCAGCAATAGGGTAAATAATACCAGCATCAAGGAGTTTCAATACCTCATTCCTTACCACTTCCTTCATCCTAGGATTTAAATGTCGTTGGTGCTCCACTACTGGCTTCGCATCTGGTTCTATGTTGATAGAATGATGACATATAGTAGGTGAAATCCCTTTTAAATCATCCAGAGTATACCCCATAGCTCCTCGATGTTTCCTCAAAACTTCCAATAACCTTTCTTCTTCCTTCCCTGAAAGTTTAGCGCTAACAATAACAGGATATATCTTTTTATCATCAATATAAGTATATTTAAGATCATCAGGGAGAGGTTTTAGATCGAAAACCGGATCCTTTTTAGGTGGAATCTGATGACCCACAAGTATAGGGGGTGTATCGCAGTATTTTCGAGGGAAGTGAAACCCAATTTATTGATTCGACACAAGGGGAGCCAAAGAATATTTATAAGCCTTAACAACTGAGTTTTCAATTCAGCTGCACCTGGAAACAATCTTGCTCACATCAGTTTATCAGTAGCAACAGTTTTGTAGTGGGAATAATAAAGTAACAGCAGTAGTAAAGTAAAGACAGCAGTAACAATAGCGATGATGAGGATTCGAGTGCGGTAGGCATAGGGATGGATGGACGGGCGTTGCATGGACAAGACAATTCACATAGCAATCGGAACATAGGAAAATTGTAGATAAATAAGATAAAGCATCCAAGTACTAGACAATCCTAGGCATGTGTTCCATATATAGTCATACGTGCTCGCAATGAGAACTTGCACAACATCTTTTGTCCTGACCCATTTCATTTGCAAAGGGCCTCTAGAACCATCGGCAATTAAGGTGCTCCTTTTAATAGAGCACGGAGCAAAGCATTAACACTCCGAACACATGTGATCCTCACATCAAATCCATTCCTTCCGTTATCCCGATTTACATCGCGGGGCCATAGGTTACAGACAACAACGTGTGTACACAACTTCTAGATAAGACCAAAAACAATACTATCATAATGAATCAATAACATGTTCAAATCTGAAATCATGGCACTCGGGCCCTAGTGATAAGCATTAAGCACAACAAGTCGCAACAAAGTCATAAAGCACTAATAAAAGATACTAGGCACCATGCCCTAACAATCTGATGCCATTACATGAACGATCTCATCCAATCCTTACCATCCCCATAGCCTACAGCGGGGGATTACTCACTCATAGATGGGGGAAACATGGATGGTCGATGGAGAAGCGATGGTGATGATGATGGCGATGATCTCCTCCAATTCCTTGTCCCGGCAGGGTGCTAGAACGGAGTTTCTGGTGCTGTTTCGTGGAATCTAGTGGTGGCGGCAGAGCGGAACTCCTTCTGGAAAAACGTCGACCCCCCCGGAGTTTTTAGGTCAGAAGGCTTCTTATAGGCGAAGAGGGATACCGAGGGGGTGCCTGGGGCCACCACACCATGCCCTGGCGCGGCCAGGCCCATCCCGCGCCTAGGGGTGGTGTGGCCCCACAGCTCTCCTCTCTCGTATTCTGCTCTGAGTCTTACGAAAATAGGCACTTTGGCTTTTGTCCAATCCAATTCCGAGAATATTCATTTTCTGACTTTCCTGGAACCAAAAACAGCAGAAAACAGGCAGCTGGCACTATGGCTCTTGTTAATAGGTTAGTCCAAGAAATCATATGAAAAGTACTCCAATGTGTGGACAAAACATAAGAAAGTGGATAAAACCAAGCATGGAGCATCAAAAATTATAGATACATTTGCAATGTATCAATATCCCCAAGCTTAACTCCTGCTCGTCCTCGAGTAGGTAAGTGATAAAAAGAAAGAATAATTTTTGAGGTGACATGCACCATCATAAACTTGATCAAAGCATTTGTAAAACATTCAAAACTGGGATCATAGTACTTCAATCATAACATGAATGACAAAGTTCTAGCAATAAGACAAAGAAACTATGATGCAACATAAAAAGGCACAAACAAAAGATTCATGAATAACAATGCTTTGCAAGACGTTTGTTTGTTTCACATAAAGAAAACATAGCATAGTGGCACTCAGCTTGTCCCTCATAGAGTAGCAAACGTAAATGCATAGGACACCTTCAAAGTTTACAAGAGTGACTAGATACGAATAGTTTAAAACAAGCAATATCAAGGTATGCATCAATCAACAAGTCTTGGGAAAATGCTCATAGAACTAAGAATGGCCACTATGCTCTCAAGAAAGTGCTCGGAGAATGTGTGGATACTCAACAAGAAAAGGTTTTAAATTATTTGAAAGGCTTCCAAATGCTGAAAGTATGGTACTCATTAGCTTTGAGCTCTCATTGCCCCTATCATAAGCATCTTTAAATGGTTAAGGTTAAAGTGACACAACTAAGAGGATATGCTTGACAAGTTATAAATCGAAGGCTCATGCCCCTTACTTACAAAGACCGATCCTCATGCTACTCAACTTCAGTCACAAGTAAGCTCTTGTCATTGTAAGTATATACGTATCATAGAGAACCGCCAACGGGGTACCCCTTGCACATGACACAGGAGTTATCCCATAATCAAAATGAGAAGGCAAGCAGACAATGAGCATCTCAGCGATCTTTTTATTTACTATGTGCATAGATTTTTATTAAGGATGCTTCATAGAATGCTCATTATGGTTATGCTGCAAGTTTCCACCATAATTAGGCATGGCTTAGGCTAGCGGCCCATGCGTTTCTCTAACATACATACAAACTCCATGATCTTACAAGTTCCACTTTTATTTTACACCGCCGGGATCCATAAGCAAAAGAACATGATATCAATGAGGTACTAAGTACCAATAAGTGTTGAAAGCGGTCCCCGTGATACATGGTTCTGCAAACTTCAACTCATAAAGCGCAAGCATATACACAACAAAGAAGGACGCAATGGTTCAGGTTTATTAAGTGCAAGAAAATAAAGTGTGCCATCAAGTTCGTGAGAGCTTTACTAACTAACTTTCTCATAACAAGCAAACATTTTATTCAGAAGAAAACAAGGCATATTGAATATGCACGGAGGTAGCAAATAATGCTAATAGGTAGGTATGGTGGACACTATGGCAATATTTGGTTTTAGGGAGTTGGAAACATGAGTAAAACATACTCAGCGAGAGTGAAGGCTAGCAATAGTAAGGTAGCGACAAACGAGAGAGCAATAATGGCCATAATCATGCAGAGCGACAAAACATCATTGATCAAAGCATAAAGTGATACTACAAGTTAAAAACTAAAGGACCATAAAGGCTTATGGTGACTTGAGATAGTCATAACATGGTGTGAGCATGCGCCAAGTCAACCCAAATAAAGCATCAAAGGAGAATACCACTATACTATGCTTTAATATGCTAAAACAACACATGATTCATCCAAGCCACATTAAGCAATCTCAATTGTTTATAACAACTCATGCTACAACAAACAATACTAAGCATAAAGACAAAACAATATCAAGCATGGCATGACAGAGCATAGGCCACAGTCAAAAACAAGCTCTCTTTACCACTTAAGCATGAGCTTTCCTACTCTTTTCCAAACCAAACCAAACTATTTGAACACCAATGTATGAAAGAGGAGGTCCATCCAATTTATTCAGAAAACTAAGCAAACCAAGCAAACGAAAACCAAAATGAAAAACAAAAAAGAAGACGCTCTAAGAACAACACAATTGTGCATGAAACAATAAAAATGAAGTGTTTGGAAGAAACCTGGGATTTTTATTGAT
Source organism: Avena insularis (assembly GCA_023614405.1). Lineage (NCBI taxonomy): Eukaryota > Viridiplantae > Streptophyta > Magnoliopsida > Poales > Poaceae > Avena > Avena insularis. The sequence continues at coordinate 145,203,399 of CM042690.1, read as the reverse complement.
GAAGAAGGGGATGCCTTGGGCATCCCCAAGCTTTGACGCTTGTACTTCCTGGATATTTCTTGGGGTGCCACGCGTGGCATACCCAAGCTTGAGCTTTAGTCCATCCTTCATCTCATTACTCATTCTTTCCATACACCTGAAAATTTTCCTTCATACAAAACTTCACACAATCTTTATTAGCAACATTAGTGCACTCAAGATAAATAAGTCTTAAGGTTCAGTTCTAAAACCAAATAAACTCCTATTAGAACACTAGCTACTGTAGCACTTCCCTCAAAAATCTCAATTCCCCAAAAGAACTCAAAAAGGAACCAACAAGAAGCAAATGCAGAAAATGGCAGAAATCTATCAAAACAGACCAGCAGGTAAAGAAGAATTTTTTCGAAGACCTTCTGTTGCTCAAATCAAAAAGTGTTGAACTAACTAAAGTTATATAACAACCTGGGGCAGAAGCTCAAAACTTCACGCTTCAAAAAGACATTCAGAGATTTTATACAAATTTTTACGGTGAAGCACAGAAATCTGTTTCGGGACATCAACTTTCCCAATCATTACTTCTCTCTCATTAGAGGTTACTCTTGGCACAAAAAGCAAATAAAAAGGATAAGGAGCAGTTATTACTGAAGTAATAACTTCCAAGACTCATATAAAACTTTTGGGTTATCTCCCAATAAGTACTTTTCTTTACCGCCTTTAAGTTAGGCATAAGCAAAAACTAAAATAGATAGAATAGAAGTAAGCGGATATAATAATGGTGAAAACATTGTTTTGTTCAATGAAATCCTTTTGTTAACAAGGTTGATCAGGTCTTGCTACCGAAAAAATTTCATATGAGACAAAACTTTGTATTCCGCTAATGATTATGTTACCTCAACCTTGATAGCAATGGTCCCAATCATAATAGTTTCAAATTTTTCTCTTGGTATGGGACAATATATTTCTCCAACTTGAATGCCCTCAACATGTTCAATTGAATTCAAAACCATAAGTCCTATAAATCTTCTTGGGGAAATAGAGAGTATGTTCCTTGTCATTGACATTGAAGGTCACCTTCCCTTGATTACAATTAATAACAGCTCCTGTAGTATTTAAGAAAAGGTCTCTCAAGAATAATAGACATATTATCATCTTTAGGCATAATAGTTTGAGAGGATTCTCACATAAGAAATATGAAGTGAAGTAAAAGAGAGCATCAAGAAGCAAATCCAAAACATATTTAAGTCTAACCCACTTCCTATGCATAGGAATCTTGTATGCAAATAAATTCACAAAGAACAAAGTGACAGGCATAGGAAGATAAAACAAGAGTAACTTCAAAACTTTCAGCACATAGAGAGGTGTTTCAATACCATGAAAACTTCTACAACCATATTTTCCTCTCTCATAATAATTTTCAGTAGCCTCATGAATAAACTCAACAATATAACTATCACAAAAAGCATGCTCTTCATGATCTACAAGCACTAGAGCTTTATCATAAACATCTTCAAAAGAATCCTCAGGAACATAACATTCATCCTTCTTTAGCAAGCATGGGGGACAATCAAATAATGTAAGGGATAAAGAGTTACTCTCATTAGAAGGTAAGCATGGGTAGCTAATCCATTCTTCCTCCTTTTGTTCATCACTCTCCTTCTCTTTTTCATCTAATGAGATTTCAGGTTCATCAATTTCTTCTTCCATAGGATCCTGCGAGGCATTAGTCTCTTCCATTAGTGGAAATCATCTATTAAAATATTCAAGAATATAGCCATTTTCATCCTTGTAATTATCAAAGCAAAATTTAAGTATACCATAAACCTCATACTTATAAGGTGAATCATCAATATTTTCAAGCAAACTAGCAAGTTCAAATGCACCCTTCCAAGCAATAAATTCCTCAATTTGTTCCACATCATAAAGGTCATAATTTCCCTTAACATAGGAAGATATGGTAACATTATCATTATACTCACATTGAAAAGGGAGGTGTTTGTACCTCCTACAGAAACAAGATTTATCAAGGCAATAAGTAACATTATAAGTAGAGCACACATTTCTAGCAATGGTATACAATCTATCAATTTGTCCCCATAAGTGTTTCCCTTTTTGTGACAAGCGGTGTTCCTTATAATAATATTTTTCATCTTCTGTGAACCCACCTTGCCAATAAGATTCGGTTTCAAAGAAACCAACCATTGACAACAAGCATGATAAAGCAAGACAATAACAGACCAACAAAAATAACAACTAGAGTAGGAACCAATTTTTTTGTATTTTTGATAAAGAAACAAGCAAACAAGGAGAAAATAAACATAGCTTGAACAATAATGAATCCAAGTGAACTTGATAAATAAAGCTATGCTCCCCGGCAACGGCGCCATAAAATAGTCTTGATGACCCACAAGTATAGGGGGTGTATCGCAGTATTTTCGAGGGAAGTGAAACCCAATTTATTGATTCGACACAAGGGGAGACAAAGAATATTTATAAGCCTTAACAACTGAGTTTATAAGCCTTAACAACTAAGTTGTCAATTCAGCTGCACCTAGAAACAATCTTGCTCACAGCAGTTTATCAGTAGCAACAGTTTTGTAGTAGGAATAGTAAAGTACCAGCAGTAGTAAAGATAGCAGTAACATAGCAGTAAACAGCAGGATTCGAGTGCGGTAGGCATAGGGATGGATGGACGGGCGTTGCATGGACAAGACAATTCACATAGCAATCAGAACATAGGGCAATTGCAGATAAATAAGATAAAGCATCCAAGTACTAGACAATCCTAGGCATGTGTTCCATATATAGTCATATGTGCTCGCAATGAGAACTTGCACAACATCTTTTGTCCTGCCAGCCCGTTTGCAGCGAGGCCTCTAGGGAACTACTGGCAATTAAGGTGCTCCATTTAATAGAGCACCGGAGCAAAGCATTAACACTCCGTGAACACATGTGATCCTCACATCAAAGCCATTCCCTTCCGGTTATCCCGATTTCTATCACTTCAGGGCCATAGGTTCTGGACAACAACGTGTGTACACAACTTGTAGATAACACCAAAAACAATACTATCATAATGAATCAATAACATGTTCAGATCTGAAATCATGGCACTCGGGCCCTAGTGACAAGCATTAAGCACAACAAGTCGCAACAAAGTCATAAAGCCCTAATAAAAGATACTAGGCACCATGCCCTAACAATCTGATGCCATTACATGAACGATCTCATCCAATCCCTATCATCCCAATAGCCTACAGAGGGGGATTACTCACTCATAGATGGGGGAAACATGGATGGTCAATGGAGAAGCGATGGTGATGATGATGGTGTTGATCTCCTCCAATTCCCCGTCCTGGCAGGGTGCCAGAACGGAGTTTCTGGTGCTGTTTCGTGGAATCTGGTGGTGGCGGCGGAGCGGAACTCCTTCTGGAAAAACGTCGAACCCCCTCGGAGTTTTTAGGTCAGAAGGCTTCTTATAGGAGAAGAGGGAGACCGAGGGGGTGCCTGGGGCCACCACACCATGCCCTGGCGCGGCCAGGCCCATCCCGCGCCTAGGGGTGGTGTGGCCAGCCCCTGGCTCTCCTCCATTTCATATTCTGGCTCCTGGAGTCTTCTGGAAAAATAGTAACTTTGGCTTTTGTCCCGTCCAATTCCGAGAATATTCATTTTCTAACTTTCCTGGAACCAAAAACAGCAGAAAACAGGCAGCTGGCACTATGGCTCTTGTTAATAGGTTAGTCCAAGAAAGTGGATAAAACCAAGCATGGAGCATCAAAAATTATAGATACATTTGCAATGTATCAGCATCGTGGTACCCAAGTCTTCTACAGGCAAGTCGTGCTTAAGCATCATAGGTTCACGGAGAATCCTGTCAATCTCATTCCTTTCTTCCATGAAGATTTCACTTTCATGATCTTCCATAAATTGCTGCAAAGCATTGTTAGGAGCAAGAGAAATAGAAGCAAGTTATTCAACCCTAAAATCCTCATTATGGGTTTCCTCTTCGCAAGGTTCTTTAGCAAATTTCGAAAAATTAAACTCATAAGATTCCCCATCAAACTTAGTCAAGATTTTCTCCCTCTTGCAATCAATAATAGCTCCACAGGTACTCAAGAAAGGTCTACTAAAAATGAAAGGGTAGGTTTTACTAGCAGCCGAACCAAGTACTAGAAAATCAGCAGGGTACTTAATCTTACCACAAAGAACTTCCACGTCTCGTACAATACCAATTGGAGAGATGGTCTCTCTATTAGCAAGGTGAATAACCACATCAATCTCTTCCAACTCGCAAGGACTAATTTCATGCATAATTTCTCTATAAAGCTCATAAGGAATAGCACTGGAACTTGCACCAATATCACATAAACCATAATAGCAATGATCACCAATTCTAATAGAAAGCACAGGAACACTAGCCTTTTTAGTGCTATTGGGATGTGAAACAATATTATAAGCATCCTCACAAAATACTATGTGCCCATCTTCTACGCTTTTAGTGACAAGGTCTTTCACAATTGCTACCACAGGTTCAATATTTATTTGTTCATCAGGTTTTATAGTTCTTTTTCACTTTTGGTGATTACATTAGTTATCATAGGATGGTCCTTTACCTTTTCGGGAAAGGGAATCTTCTCGATATAAGGTTCAGGTAAGATGGGGTCAATAATGCAATACTCAGCACTTCCAATAGGAGCATGGTCAACAATATCTTTGTAAGGTGCATGGTATTTGTTCCATCCCCTTTTTGAATTTCGATATAGGAAGCAAAAGCTCTAAAGCAATTCGTAATAACTTGCAAATCAAGACCATAAATATTACTAATATTTTGAAAGTCATCGGTTCCCATAAAAGATTCAATGCATTCATAATCATAATTTATACCTGACTTTCTACCTTTGTCATTCTCCCAAGCTTCAACATTATCTTGAATACGGTCCAGAAGGTCCATTTAGCTTCTTTTTCCATACGAGTGAATGATCCAGCACAAGAAGCATCCAATAAATCTTTATCATGTAGAGTGAGCCTTGCATAAAAGTTATTGATAATAATATTGTTGGGGAGCTCATGAATGGGACATTTGAGCATTAGTAACTTCAATCTCCCCCAAGCTTGAGCTGTACTCTCTCCATCAAGAGGCCAAAAGTTGTATATTTGATTCCAATCTTTATGAATCTCACTAGGAGGATAAAACTTTGAATAAAAGAGAGGTACTATTTCCTCCCATTCCAGAGCTTGACCATTCTTCAGCAGCTTATACCATTCCTCAGTTCTTCCTTTCAGTGATAATGAGAATAACTTCTTCTTAACTTGATCTGTAGTAATACCTGCACACTTGAACAACCCGCATAATTCGTGTATAAAGAGTAAATGATCACCGGGATGGACAGGTCCATCCCCAACATAGTAGTTATCCATAACACGATCAATAATTCTTGTAGGTATTTTGAAAACATCATTCTCAACAGGTGGTGGCTTATCTACTACCTTAGCAGTGGTAGTAGCATTACCAAATAAGAAACTCAGCGAATTATCCATAACAAAAATAAAGCAACTAGCAGAAGTAAACAATACTCACAGTAGAAGTTTCCTTTACCAGTTCCACTCTCCAATAGCGCTTCACTCCCCGGCAACGGCGCTAGAAAATAGTCTTGATGACCCACAAGTATAGGGGGTGTATCGCAGTATTTTCGATAAGAAAGAGTGTCGAACCCAACGAGGAGCAGAAGGTGCTGGCTAGTGGTATGGATCAGGAATTCTCTGCAAATACTTAGCAAACGGATTTTTAGGGGTTTTCGATAAAGCAAGTAAACAAAGTACGAGTAAATAAAAGACAGTAGGAATAAATGCAGCAAGTGGCCCAATCCTTTATGCAGCAAAGGACAAGCCGGTTGTATTTCTATAGATGACCAAACGTTCTCGAGGACACATGGGAAGACTGTCAAGTGCTTTCGCTTCATATAGTTGATTAATCTTCTTTAGCTTTCTAAGTGTTGTGTGGGTGAACCTGTGCTAATGTACCGCCCCATCCAAGACTAATACATACTTGTGATTATACCCCTTGCAAACATCCATAAGTACAAGAAAGTAATTAAGGTAGAAACCTAACCACGGCTTTAAACTCTAAGACCCTTACGTCCCTTGTGCAATGGTTTCCTAACGGGGGTTCAGGTTTACATCACTCCGCAACCCCTACGATTAGTAGCCAAATACACAATGCATTCCCCTAGGCCCATATAGGTGAAGTGTCATGTAGTCGACGTTCACATGACACCACTAGAAGAAGTACACCACAACTTAAATAACAATCTATTGAATCTTTCTCAATGCAACTCCACTACTAACAACAAGACTTCTCCCATGTCCTCAAGAACAAAACGAACTACTCGCAAGACATCATATGGATCATGATCAGAGATGGAATAATGATGTATAACAATCTGAACATAAACAATAATTCAACGGTTCACTCAATAGCATCAACTACAAAGAGTAATCAACATCGGGAAAGTTTCCCCTATGAACTATTCAAGATTCAACGCAATTGTTACAGCAATATGGAGATGGTGATGAGGGTGCTGATGGTGATGATGGTGGTGGTGATGATGATGATGATCCCGATGAAGTCCAGCTTGATGGTGGTGTTGATGGCGATGATCTCCCCTCTCTGGGAAGGAATTCCCCAGAATCTGTCTCTGGGAGAGATCTTTCTCTCGGTGTTTTTCGCCCCGCAGAGGCGGCGGAATCTTTCTGTGGTCGCTCCCCGAGTCTTAGGGTTTCGGGAGGATGATATACGCCAGAGGGGAGAGGCTGGAGTGGGCCAGGGTGGCCACACCACCTCCTGGCGTGGCCTAGGGCTGCCCGCGCCATGGGGTGGTGTGGGCCCCCTATGGCCCATCTCCACTCTGTCTTCTGGCATCCTTAGTCTTCTAGAAAAATAGGATTTTCTGTATATTTTCCCGTATTTTCTGATCTTCGCGAATTTTTCCTCCAAACAGCACCTTTTCCATCGTAATCCACATTGCGGTGTCCATGCTCCAAAAGTCATCAACCATGCAAAAACAGATGAAATAACATAAGTATCACCTCTCAATGCGAAATATATCAATGAATAATAGTGAATTAAGACATAGAATAGTGATGCAAAATGGACGTATCAAGTCTCACTTTTTAGCTTGAAGAAATATACCCAAGTGTATCTTGAGTAGTCATCAACAATCACAAAACAATATTTCTTCCCACCAAGGCTTGCATGAGATGGAGGACCAAAGAGATCCACATGAAGGAGCTCCAAGATCCTCTTGGACTTGATGTAGTTCTTAGGCTTGTGGGGAGAATCATGCATCTTTCCTTCAACACATGCCCTGCAAACACGATCTTTGGCAAATCCAACATTTTCTTTTAGTCCAACAATATGACCATCCTTGTGGAGGCTTTGCAAAGATCTCGTGTTGACATGGGCTAGACGACGATGCCATAGCCAACCCACATCGGCCTTTCCGAATAAGCACATCAGACTTGTAGTGGTTTTCCCCGAGAAGTCCACCACATACAAGTCATTTTTGACGTACCCAACAAAAGCGACATTTAGAGACTTTCTCCACATGAGGATCACAATATCATTATCAATAAAGACGGCAAAACCCATCTTTCCAAGAACTCGGACTGAAAGTAAATTATAGCCAAGGGTCTCAACAAGCATGACGTCCATGAGAGTGATATCGTGTGCAACCACAACTTTGCCGAAACCCATTACCTTAGACTTTGACTTGTCGGCATATGTCACGGATATTTGATCAATATTTGGTCTCAACTCCTTGACACTAGATGCGCTTCTGGTCATATGACTTGTGCATCCACTATCAAGCACCCATTTTGACCCTCCAGAAGCATAGGTCTACAAAAGATCAAACTAGTTTTTAGGTTCCCATTTTTCAATGGGTCCTCTTTTGTTAGCAAAAAGGGTCTTGGGATCATTTGCTTTATCAAGACCCTTAAGTTTAGTTTCAAGCGATATTCTAGTTTCTTGTTCTTCTTCTAGAGCATTATTTAGAGCTTCTACCTCAATCATGTGCTCTCTTCCTAATTTGCATCTTTCATCTAGAAGTTCTTGTGTGTGTGATGACCCACAAGTATAGGGGGTGTATCGCAGTATTTTCGAGGGAAGTGAAACCCAATTTATTGATTCGACACAAGGGGAGCCAAAGAATATTTATAAGCCTTAACAACTGAGTTTTCAATTCAGCTACACCTGGAAACAATCTTGCTCACAGCAGTTTATCAGTAGCAACAGTTTTGTAGTAGGAATAGTAAAGTAGCAGCAGTTGTAAAGTAAAGACAGCAGTAACAATAGCAGTAAACATTAGGATTCGAGTGTGGTAGGCATAGGGATGGATGGACAGGCGTTGCATGGACAAGACAATTCACATAGCAATCATAACATAGGGCAAATGCAGATAAATAAGATAAAGCATCCAAGTACTAGATAATCATAGGCATGTGTTCCATATATAGTCATACGTGCTCGCAATGAGAACTTGCACAACATCTTTTGTCCTGCCAGCCCGTTTGCAGCGGGTCCTTAAGGGAACTACTGGCAATTAAGGTGCTCCTTTTAATAGAGCACCGGAGCAAAGCATTAACACTCCGTGAACACATGTGATCCTCACATCAAAGCCATTCCCTCCGGTTATCTCGATATCTGTCACTTCGGGGCCATTGGTTCCCGACAACAACGTGTGTATACAACTTGCAGGTAAGACCATAAACAATACTATCATAATGAATCAATAACATGTTCAGATCTGAAATCATGGCACTCAGGCCCTAGTGACAAGCATTAATCATAACAAGTTGCAACAAAGTCATAAAGCACTAATAGAAAATACTAGGCACCATGCCCTAACAATCTGATGCCATTACATGAACGATCTCATCCAATCCCTACCATCCCCATAGCCTACAGCTGGGGATTACTCACTCATAGATGGGGGAAACATGGATGGTCGATGGAGAAGCGATGGTGATGATGATGGCGATGATCTCCTCCAATTCCCCGTCCCGGCAGGGTGCCAGAACGGAGTTTCTGGTGCTGTTTCGTCGAATCTAGTGGTGGCAGCAGAGCAGAACTCCTTCTAGAAAAACATCGAACCCCCCAGAGTTTTTAGGTCAGAAGGCTTCTTATAGGCGAAGAGGGAGACCAAGGGGGTGCCTGAGGCGGCCAGACCACCCCCTGGCGCGGCCTAGGCTAGCCCACGCGGCCAGGTGGTGTGGCCTGGGCCCAGCCCTCCTCCGTCTTCTGGCTCCGGGAGTCTTCTGGTGAAATAGGATTTTTGGCATATTTTCCAGGATTTTTCCTAATAGTTGATTTTCTGGACAAAAAGTAGACACCAAGGCAATTCTGCTGAAAACAGCATCAGTCCGTGTTAGTTGTATCCAAATCACACAAGTTTAGAGGAGTTCAGGAAAGTAGATACGTTTTGGACGTATCAACTCCCCCCAAGCTTATCTTATTGCTTGTCCTCAAGCAATTCAGTTGAAACTGAGTGTGATAAAAGAACTTTCACGAACACATTTGCTTCATATGATGTATATATTCTCAGCATGTGATCAACTACTTAGACAATTCATAATAAAGAGTATGTAACTAAGTTTACTCAATAGGCATTGCAAGCTATGAAAAGAATCCAACTCAGAAATAATAAGTAGCATGAAACATAAACATAAGCAACATTACAATGCTCATAACAAGGTATGATAGAGTGGTATCTCGCTTGCCTTTTTATTGTGAATGCCAAGGCACCTCTGAAGTTCAGGTGAAGACTAGAAGTAAAGATATCAAAGATACAAGCATCAAAGTCATAACACAAAGAATCAAGTAATAGACAAGCACAAATAATGACAACTATGCTCTCAGGGAAGTGCTCGTAGAATAAGTGGAGACTCAACAAGGAAATGAAAAGGTTTTGAATAGTTTGAAAGGCTTCCAAATGCTGAAAGTATGGTACTCATTAGCTTTGAGCTCTCATTGCCCCTATCATAATCATCTTTAATATGGTTAAGGTGAAAGTGAGGTCCAATCTGAGTTATATGCTTGACAGACTATAAACTGGAAATCCCATGTCCCTTGAGTACGAGGGCCGCTCCTCATGCTACTCAACTTTAGTTACCTATAAATTCTTGTCATCGTAAATACGTGCGTATCATAGAGAACCGCCAACGGGGTACCCCTTGCCCGATGATACGGAAGAATCCCCATATCAAAATGACAAGGCAAGCAGACAATGAGTATCTCAGCAATCTTCTTATTTACCATGGGAAAATGGTGCTTTTTTCTCTCTTTCCTCTTTTCTCAAATCTTTTTTTCTTTTCTTTTTTCTGAATAACTATCTCTCTCTTTTTTATAAGAAGAATGCTTCATAGATATCATTATGGTTACGCTGCAGGTTTCCACCATGACGGCATGGATTAGACCAGCGGCCCAGACGTTTCTCTAACACACATACATAACTCCATGGACTTACAAGCTCCCCTTTTATTTCACACCGACGACATCCGCAAACAAAAGAGCAAGGTATCAACTGGGTATATATTTACAGGTGTTGAAAGCGTTCCCCGTGACAACATGGTTCTACTAATCCCCAGCCTACAATTTGCAAGCATATAACTTTCATGGACAGTCACAATGGTTCAGGTTTATTAAGTGCAGAAAATAAAGTGTGCTATCAAGTTCGTGAGAGCTTTACTAAGTAACTTTCTCATAACAAGCAAACATTTTATTCGGAAGAAAACAAGGCATATTGAATATGCACGGAAATAGCAAATGATGCTAATAGGTAGGTATGGTGGACACTTTGGCAATATTTGGTTTTAGGGAGTTGGAAACATGAGTAAAACATACTCAGTGTAAGTGAAGGCTCGCAATAGTAAGGGAGTGACAAACGAGAGAGAAATAGCTATCATAATCATGCTTGCAACAAAACAGGACTAATCATGGCATGAAAGTGATTCAAGATCCTCAAGGCAAAATAATTCATCGAGGTTTAACTGGTTATTTCAGTCATATGCATGCGTGAGCATGTGCCAAGTCAATTCAAATGAAACATTCAGAGGAGGATACCACGGTGTCATACCGAGTTATGAATAGAGTAATGCAAGCAAACATTCATATGACATGCTACAAACTATTAACAAGCTGGAACTAATCATAAGAAAGCAAGAACTACTAAGCATCCAAAGATAACATACACCCTATATGAACAGAACAAGCATGCCCACAATGATGAGTATATGTACAAAAAATGAAAACAAATAGAGTTTGTTACCAGCCTCTTACCACACCTCAAATTGTCATTAATCCTCATTATTGCTCTTCACTTGTGTGGCTTGAATAATAATATGAAACCAATATCCACTAAGGACTGCTGAACCCTACAACAAAATCACAAAACCAAAGAAGAACAACAAATATTTTTGGTGTTTTCGATTTTTAAAGCAAGAACCAAAAAGGAAAAACAAGCAAAGCAAAATCTTTTTGGGTTTTTCGAAAAGTTCAAACAAAGCAAAAAGGGAAAAAGCAAATCAAGGCAAAAAGAAGAAGAAGCAAACCAAAGAGAAACAACAGAAATATTTTTGGTCTTTTTGTGTTTTTAGAAAGCAAAAGCAAAGAAAGAACAAAAACTAAAAAGAGAACAAAACAAGAATATACAAAGTACCGACGCAACATGATATGAAGATGAGCGCGATGTCAGCGTACCTCCCCCCAAGCTTAGGCTTTTGGCCTAAGTGGGTGTCAATCCATGTACGAATAAGGGTTCCAAGCAGGCGGGTCGTGATAGGAACAATTGTAGTTGGGCCCGTGGGAAGAAGAAGAAGCTCCCCAATCATAAGCAGGTTGCTGATATGAAGACTCCCCCTCATTCGAGGGCTGGGCCGAATCATCCGTGACCTCCCTTCTAGTATCCTGCTCCTGTTGGGAGAGCTCTCCCAAGTACGTATCAAACTCCTCCTCCGTGAGAGACCATCCTACCCTGTTATCAAGGTTAAACAAAACAGGTGTAGGCAAAAAACAACACGCTCGGACTTGCTCTTTCTCCAACCAGCTTTGAGAAAGGTTATTTCATAAGATAGCTCACTCAAATTATCCCAAGAAGAAACAAACTTATGATGTATCATGGAATTAAGATCAAGCCTTTCTATGGGAAACTGTAGGTCTAGATGATGAGGCACTAAACCATGCAACGCTAATAAACAAGAAGCAATGAGGCCTCCACAAATTCCACCTTTCTCGCGGTTAGCAGCAAGACGGAAAGCTATCAAAGCACCCAAGTTGTAAGTCCTATCTCGTTTAAGAGTAGCAGAGATGAATGCTAGATCATATGAAGATAACTTATTGGTAGTTTTCCTAGCAAGAACACACTTGGAAATAAAGTAAGCAAAGTAGCAAATAGAGGGGAGATGAATGTTACGGATTTTTCCACTCTCCTTTGAAAAGCTGCTCCCTTGGCAAATTTCTGCGTATAAATCCATGAGTGGTGCAGGTCGCTCTTTAATCCTTCCACATGATCCCCATTGAGGTACCTTAATAGCTACACAAAAGTCATCGAGAGAAAGGTCGACAACAATATCGTAAATTTTGTAGTGGACCATGGGGTTAGGCAAAGAGTAACTAAATTGAAAATCCTACACCATAGACATGGTTAGCTTCACAAATTGACAAGGTTCATCTTCCAAAAAGTGCTCTAACCCTGCATTAGAAACCAAAGTGTGGAAATCCTGGAGAATTCCTGGAGCTCTCATGAATTTAGAGCATGGGTAAATGGAAGGAAAAACTTCCTCCTCCCGGTGAACCTTCATGACCTCACGCACCCATAGTTCATGTTGGTTTAGTTGATGCTCATTCATCTTCTATTCTAAAATTTAAACACCTATTAAATAAGTGATTGCAAAGTGAATATAATGAAGGGTACTACTCATAGGGACTTGTAAGAGGCCTAAACATGCATCAAAACTATATCTCTAAACATCAAACAAGCTTACTATCTCTCATAACCTGTCACCTACAGCAGCAAAATACTCAAGATATAATCCACCAAACACAAATCTACTTGGACAAGGGGAGGAGTCACATACCAGAGAACAAATGCTCCAAATTTCAGCAACAAAGATGGGCTGAGCAAGGAGATCGAAAAAATCGAGAGCAAGCACAGCAAGAACGTGATTTTGAGCAATGAACTAGAGTTTTCTCGGGAGAGAGAAGAAAGTGGCAGGTGAGAGAGTTAGTGGAGGGCCCGAGGTGGCCCACACCATGGCATGGCGCCACCCAGGGCAGGCCACGCCACCAGGTGGTGAGCCTGCCTGGTGGGTCCCCCTGGTACCTTCTAGGCACTCCTCTGCCCCTTTTTCACGTAAAAATTTAATATGAATTTTCTAGAATTCTTTGAGACACTTTATTTTTGGGCAATTTTCAGGCATAGATGAATGATTTTTCTGCAGAAAAATGATTTTGAAAAATATGCAATGCAAAACAAAGAAAAAGCTACAGAAGTTCTAAGACACTAAAAATGCAAGCAACTAGCACAAGAAAGGTAAACTAAACAAACGCAAAAACTAAAATGGATAGAATAAAAGTAAACGGAGATAATCACGGTGAAAACATTGTTTTGTTCAATGAAATCCTTTTGTTAACAAGGTTAATGAGGTCTTGTTACCAAAACAATTCCATATGAGGCAAAACTTTGTATTCCACTAATGATTATGTTACCTCAACCTTGATAGCAATGGTCCCAATCATAATAGTTTGAAATTTTTCTCTTGGTATGGGACAATATATTTCTCCAACTTGAATGCCCTCAACATGTTCAATTGAATTCAAACCATAAGTCTTTTCAATCTTCTTGGGGAAATAGACAGTATGTTCCTTGTCATTAACATTAAAGGTCACCTTTCCTTGATTACAATTAATAACAGCTCCTGCAGTATTAAGAAAAGGTCTCCCAAGAATAATAGACATATTATTATCTTTAGGCATTTCAAGCACAACAAAATCAGTTAATATCAAGCAATTATGAGCCACTTGAACAGGTACATCCTCACATATACCAATAGGAATAGTGGTAGATTTATCAGCCATTTGCAAAGATATATCAGTTGGTATTAATTTTTCTAGTTGAAGCCTCTTATAGAGAGAGAAAGGCATAACACTAACTCCAGCTCCTAAATCACACAAAGAAGTTCTAACATAATTGTTCTTAATAGAGCAAGGGATAGTTGGAATCCCTGGGTCTCCAAGTTTCTTAGGAACCTTACCATTAAAGGAATAATTAGCAAGCAAAGTAGAAATTTCTTCATTAGCGATCTTCCTTTTATTCGAGACAATATCCTTCATATACTTTGAGTAAGGAGGCAATTTAATAGAATCAGTCAAAGGAATTTGCAAGAATAAAGGTTTCATCCACTCACAAAACTTATTATAGTGTTCATCTTCCTTTGACTTGTGTTTCTTACCACGAAAAGGCATAGGTTTTTGGACCCAAGGATATCTTTCACTAACATGTTTCTTAGCAATAAAATCTTCTTTAGTGTATTTAGTATTCTTAGTGTGCTTTTCAGGTTCTTCTTCAACTTTTTCTTTATTTGGATCTTCATTTTCTTCATTACCACTTTCAGTTTCAGCATCAGAAATAGATATACTATTAGGATCTATAGCAGGTTCAGAGGGTTCTACAATAGTTTTATGTTTCTTTTTCCTTTTCTTACGAGTAGAGCCACTATTTTCAGCTTGTTGAGAATCCTGCTCAATTCTTTTGGGATGCCCCTCGGGATATAGAGGATCCTGGGTAGCAGCACCACTTCTAGTTCTAATTTCATAAGCATGTTTTTCTTTAGCAGCGTTAACTAGCAAGTCTTTTTGCACTTTAATGAGTTGATCTATTTGAGTTTGAACCATTTGAAAGTGTTTAACAATCATATTAACATCATTAGAGGCTCTTTCCACAATATCTTTCAACTCAACAATAGCTCTAGTGTTTTCCATTAGATGATTTTGCACCCATTTATTAAAATTATCTTGCTTAACAATAAAGATATCAAATTCTTCTAAGCATTGATCAGGAGGTTTAGAGTAAGCGATATCACCTTCATCAAAGTGTTGGAGAGAGTGTACCTCAATAGTGGATGAGTAGGGAATAGGCTTACATAATTCTTCTATAGGAGGTAAATTCTTGACATCTCCAGCTTTAATTCCCTTCTCCTTGAATTCTTCTATATGAGATCATCCAACTTAGCATTGAATTCTTCATTTTCTTGTGGTGAGACGGAGTTCACCTTCTTCGTGTTTGATCTATCCACATGCCACTGGGCATGGTTGTCTTGCATATTGTCTAGCAGCTATTTGCTTCGGTAATATGTTTACCCGTAAATGTTCCTCCAGCTACAGTATCAAGCATAGACTTGGACACAGGATTAAGAGCATTATAAAATAAATGGAGAATTAGCCAATCTTCCATCCCATGGCTGGGACAGTTTCTCATGCATTATTTCATCCTTTCCCATGCAAGCGCTAGTGGCTCACACTCTTCCTGTCTAAAACCAGTAATATTAGATCTTAGTTGCATAGTCTTTGTAGGTGGAAAGAATTTAGTCATAAATAAAGAAGTAGATTCCACCTATGATGTAATAGTATTTCTAGGCAAAGATAGCAACCATTCTTTTGCTCTTCCTCTAAGAAAGAAAGGAAATAAGCGCAATTTGACCGCATCGGGGTCAACATCTTTTATGCGCATCATATCACATATTTCAGTGAAAGTATTCAAGTGCATACCTGCGTCCTCAACAGTAGAGCCTCCAAATTGATTTTGTTGACCCAAACTTAAATAATGGGGCTTAATTTCATAGTCATTGGCAGCAATTGCTGGTTGAGTAATAGGAGTACACAAATAATCATTGTTGGGAGTTGATGAAGGAAATATGCCCTGAGAGGCAATAATAAAGTTGTTATTATGTATTCCTTGTATATGATAGATGTTTATTTTGCATGCTATAATTGTATTGATAGGAAACATCAATACATGTGTGTTTAATAAACAAAAAGGGTTCCTAGTTATGCCTCTCTTATAGACTA